>OX344727.1:54655541-55871903 GCA_947034835.1 Ballota nigra | reverse complement strand
TCCTGACCTGATTCTAAAGATACTATCCTGACTGCTTTCAAACCTATTACATGTTGTTTTGGAAAATCATCAAAACTAAACATATCCCAACATATATATATATATATATATATATATATATATATATATATATTTAATAAAAAAATTATTTTGTAAACTTAATATTTTAGACTTTTATAAATTATTAAATCATTCGATTTTATCCATTTAATTGTATATAACTTCAAATTGACTCCCGTTTTTTTTTATCAAATTAATTTCTTTTTGTTTCTAATTCGTCTATAAATTATTAATTCATTCGTTTTAAATTGACTCCCGTTTACTTTTTTTTTATTTTGTAAATTTAATATTTTAGACTTTTATAAATTATTAATTCATTCGTTTTATCTATTTAATTGTGTATAACTTCAAATTGACTCCCTTTTTTTTAATTCGTCATTTATATATAGATTCATAAAATACATGCAAATCTATAATATTCAATAAAAAATAAAAAATATTAAACAAAATATAAAATATTCAACAAATAAAATAAAATATTCAACAAAAAATATAAAAGTTTCTCTCTCTCTCTCTTTACCTAACTATCATCATCAGAGAGGAAGCAGTTCACATCGAACCTACGACCATCGTCATCCTCGCCCTCACCACCTGCCCCCCTGGTTGCCCCTCTGTGCCCGCTCTCCCCGACAGCAAAATGTGGTGGGGTGGAGGTGGAGCGGCTAATCCCACTTGTTGAGAGATGCTGGAGAACCAGTCTCTAAGACTCTCATTGTAGCTCGTGAGGGCCTTCATCTACTTCCGGACGTCTCTCAGCTCACGCTTCAACTGAGAGGGAGCAGTCGATTGAGGAGGACGGTCCACTGCTCTGGCGGCAGGTCTGCAGGATGACCTTATTGTGACTGTCTGCCCCACGACCTTCCTCTTCTCTACTCCGACCATATCTAAATAGATGCAGTCCTCGTCAATCCAGGGAGGGGTGGGGTTCTCTCCGCTTTCGTCAGTGGGAGTCACCTGCTGCGAGGCCTGGGCGAGACGATCCTTAAATTGGTTGTGAAATTATATAAATAAAATACAATTATAATTAAACTGCAATTATAATAATTAAATTAAAATTTATTAAAATTAAAAAAATACTTACGTGGATCTCGGTGGTGCGAGCGTAGGTAGACGTCCTCAGTCTCCGGGTTCACTGGGTGGGAGATCTCCATCTGCTCATAGAGAGAGGGCTTTTGTCCGTACTCCCTCTCCTGTTGCGAACCAAATTCAATAGATATTTAAATGTTAAACATTTAAAAATTTATTAATATTCAAATGTAAATAAAATTTATAATACTTACAAAGGTGAGGGAGTGCTCGTAGATGGACTGGGATCCAGCCCGATGTTAGGCAACGCCTTGCCCGGTGGGGTCCTTCAACCGGTTCTCCCTACACTTCGTGGACTTGGCTTTGAATACCTCACTATTCCAGTGAGCCACCAAAGCGTCCCAGACGGAACGTCCGTCTGGCCCTCGACCCAGCTCCAGCTACACCCCATCATCGAACTGCTTCTTCACCCAGTAGATAATGTTTTTGTACCCTCCTGCGCTTTCGTGCAGAACAAGCCGTACATAACACTATCATGGGTAGGGTCTCAAACGCACAGTTTCTGCAATTAAATTAAAAATCAAATATTAACAAATAAATTCAAAATAAAATATTAAAAATTAAAATCATAATAAATATACCTTGAACTCCTCAAAGTAGTCCATCTTCTTTCGCTCGGACACCATGGACCACGAGGAGGCACCAACCTCGAACGGGAGCTTCTTAATGGCCTCTGAGACGCGAGAGCTGGTCTCATGGCCTGGAAGCCTACTGTGACATAAAAAAAATTCAAGTTAATATTAATAAATACAATTAAAATTATTTATTCGTTATCTAAGAATGCTTACATGTTGTCGCTAGGGACAACAGTGAGATGGCTATCCAACGCGGGATGCTGCCGTGAAGGCGAAGATCCGGCAACAGAAGTAGAGCCAGTAGCACTGGACTGCTGTGAGGAGGATGGTGTCATCTCTGGGATCTCCGGTCTCAACGACCCCGACCTCCTCTTACCCCTCCCCCTCCCTCGACCCTGTCCCCCACTCTGATCAGGGTTATCTTGAGAGCTCATCTGTAATAATTATAAATTCAACAAATTAGCATACCATATTATATTTATACACATTCAATTAAATTCATACATACGTATATCAATCAACTAAATCTATACCTACACATATCAATCAACAAAATTCATACCTACGTATACCAATCAACTAAATCCATACATATGTATATCAATCAACTAAATTCATACCTACACATATCAATCAACTAAATTCATACCTATGTATATCAATCAACTAAATCCATAACTACGTATATAAATCTATTAAATTCATACTTACACATATCAATCAACTAAATTCATACCTACGTATATCAATCAACTAAATTCATAACTACGTATATAAATAAACTAAATTCATACCTACACATATCAATCAACTAAATTCATACATACGTATATCAATCAACTAAATTCATAACTACGTATGTAAATCAACTAAATTCATACCTACACATATCAATCAACTATAACATACATATACCAATCAACATGTAAAGATGTATATTTCTAAACTAACATACCAACTAATTTAGTATATACTAACATACCAACTAACTTAAAAAATATTAAACATTTATATACATGATTTAAAAAACATATACAAACATATAAAATCATACATATAAGTACATATATATAAATCCTATAAACAAACATGCATGATTCATACAAAAATATATACAAACAAACATATCTAACTTCATGTATATAAATCCTATATATTTAAAAAATTATATACAAACATAATAAACGGTTAAAGTTTGAAACACTTACGGTTATTATATAGACGGGGAAGCAACAAGTGAATTGACCGAAATGGATTGCTCGACAGGCGGCGGCGGCGGGTTCTTAAAACTGGTGGGCGAAAGTGAGTACGGACTTCGCCTAAAAAGGGTTAAAAAAATTAGCCACCGCCAAAGGCGGTCGCAAATCACAGATACCAACGGTCCCGATTGTCTCGCATTAATGACCACTGTCCATTTCTAAGAACGGGTCAACTAACTAGTTTGCGACCGTCTATTAGCGGTCGCTGATTACAAAATTGAATTCAGCGACCGGCTTAGCGGTCGCTGATCAGGCGGTAAAAAGTGTTGGTAAATTTTTTACTGGCCCCTAAGTTTAGCGACTGCCTCAGCGGTCATAGGCGGTCGCTAATCATTCGATTTAGAGATCGATTTTTGTGTCGGTCGCAAATTTTTTAAATTTGAGACATGTGGTCTTCTTCGGTCGCTAATACATTATTTAGAGACCGATTTAAAGGCGGTCGCTAATTTCGATCGCAAAAACGCGAGTTTTTTTGTAGTGTATATTATATTTTCGATAATGTATACTCTAGGTTTGGCCTTATTATATTGCATTTTTATCCAAATTAATTTGTCAAATTTTTTTTCAAATCTCAAAATTATGTCATACCCAAGGTTGAAAATATTGGTATCGATGGATATATCGAGACCTTAAATTTGTAGAAATATCGATGGATATATCAATATCGAATATCGATATCAGTAAATTTAAAAAATTATAAAAATTTAATAACAAACTTTTAATACATAAACTTTACAATAGAATTTGACCATATTTTACATTTGTGATATTTAAAAAAATTATCGATATTTTCTCGATATTTCTCGATACTTTTTCGATATTTACCGATATTTTTTATATTTACCGATATTTGATCGATTTTATGCTCAATTTGCACAAAAATATAGTCGAAATTGATTTTATATACTAATATTTATCTATTTAACGGATACTATGTAAATATCGTTACCCCCCAATATCGATATCGGTGACTACGAAAAATGAGTATATTGGGGATATATCGTAAAAAAATTCCAGATATTTTCATCCTTGGTCATACGCAACTGTAAAACTTTTTTTCCCCTTCAAAAACTAAAATTAGGGATGGCAACGGGATGGGTCTGGCTAATACCAGGACCCACCCTGCCTGAATTTTAGTGAACTCAGGCCCACCCCAGGATCCGCTGGGCCCAACCCCTCGCCCCCGTTTACTTTTATTTTATTTTGGATTAATTGCACTGGGGTGCATTACTATAGATAAAAATACAATGGAGTTTGTCTAGAAATAAGAAACACACTAGGGTATATTTAATTGCAATGGTATACATGAGTTGTCAATATGAATAGGAATCTGTCATTTCCGCTCATTAAATTAAATTTATCTTTCAAAATCCTCATGCCTTCCTCTCTCTCCCGCATATCTGCTCCCAATGCAAATTTTCTCTCTCATATCGTTTATCGCCGTCGAGCCTCTCCCTCTCTTCTTCCGCCGGTAATCGCGCGCCTTCAACGGCGCCAATAATCAGGACAAATGGAAAAATGATGCCAAATAAAAGGGAACGGATGTGAACGGCGCCAACAATTTTGTCGCCGCTCTCCTCTGCGCCGTCGTCTGCATCCTCGGCCTCGTCGTCGTTGCCCAAAGAAACTCTATCGCCGCATCTTCGGAACCGAGTTCCCGTGAATAGATTTGGATCAGGTTCTTGTGATTTTAATTGAGATTCAATTTTTCAATAGTAATTATCCGATGAAAATTGGAGGCTTCCCCGGAGTTCAATCATCAAATTGTTTAAGGGGTTTTGTTCTCCTCGTCAAGGGCTTTCAATAGAAACTAGGGTCGAGACCAACCGTGCGGTGGTGCGACGACGGCGTTTACGAAGATCATCGGTGTCGGCTGCAAGTGGAAGGCTCTTGAAGGCTGCAAGTTTGTTGGTGTTTTATACGTTGCTTCCGGCGATGATTTAGAAGTCTGGGGATTTCGCATTTTCTTTTCAATTTTCTAATTACAACTTTTTATTTCTAATTAATTAATTAATTATTGGTGTATGTATATATATATATGTGTGTGTGTGTGTGTGTGTGTGTGAAAATGAGCAGAAGCCCACATGTTTTTGTTTTTGTGGTATTACAGAAGTTCAGAAATGGAACCAAGATCCAAACAAGTCATTTGGTGAATCTTTGGACACTACCTGGATAGTCATTTGGAACGGGCCTATGGGTGTAATTGAATTCGACAATTTTGCAGCAGAGACAGAGGTATTCATTTAGCAATAAAGCACAGTAATTACTTTGGGCCATTAGTTATATTTGAGATCTTGTGAGTCTTGATGGTTGTAATTGTATTCTCTTTTGGAATAGTTTTCTGATTTTGTCACATTATAAATAGTGAAATATGCATAAGAAGAGTAATGTGTTATACCACAGTATTATTTGTTGTACCAAGGTATTAAATATTGTACTAAAGTATTATGTGTTGTACCATAGTTAGTCATTGTACTATAATATTTGTCATTGTACTATTGACTTATTCCTTGTACTTTTCAAAAGTGTACAGTCCAAAATTTAAATTCATGAATTCAGACTATTCCCCAGCCCCAAAGATCGATGACGGAAAATTCAAAATGAGAAAGTGGAGGAATTAAATGTCTTGTCAATTAATATTATAAAGTAATGAATAGTATAAAGTGAAAGGGATATTGATTTGACATGTAGTGTTGTGTAATTATAAAGAAAGTGTTGTTCTCATTGCTATTAAGACTCAAATTTTGTCCCCCAATGTAATTAGCCCTTTTATTTTTAAATTAATATTCAAAAGTAAAGTATTTAATTTTAGCATTTAAAAAATAAATTTTAGACATATATTTGTTCCAAATAATATTTAATATTCATCTAATACTTAAAAAATAACATATATAATCAATATATTAATAAATTTAAATACATTAATTCGAATATAAATTCATACAAATGCATATATATAGATAAAATAATACTAATATTTTATGAGGCGGATTCGCTGGGCGGATCCTATAAAAACCACGACCCATCCCGAACCTTCTTGATCGGGTTCAAATCTGTCTCAAGCGGAACGGGTTCTATGCAGGTCCGAATTTAAACCCACCCCACTGCCATCCCAAACCAAAATAGCATTAATTAAAAAAAAAAAAAAAAAACGCAAGAACCCAAATTATTTAAAAGTCCTTCCAAGTTAATGACGAACTCAATAATGAAAATTAGTACAGAAAATTGCAATCTTACCCCAACAATGAAAACTAATATAAAAAAATGTGAAATCCTCGCCAAAGGGTGTGCAACAAAATTGGCTCTTCGACTAAAAAATAAAATAAAATAAATAAATCAAGAAAGCTAGCATTAATACCCAAAATAGATTTGCAAGCCACAACAAAATTTTCGAACACTGAATCACTGCTAATAGAAAAGCATTGATATCATCAATAATTAGTTTTGATTCCGAAAGAATTTCATCTCATCTAAATATTTGAACTTATAGACAATAAAAATGAGTGTAACTAGGGCATTGACTCTTTAACACTTTGGTAGAGGTAGATGTTAATTTGTGTGGTCTCATGCCATGAGACGATCTCATACAAGTTTTTGTCTTCTCTTAATTTTTGGTTGAACTCAATTTTTCCTCTTTCTGGGGAGGCCCAATGAATAGACAATCTAATATAGGTTAAATTGTTTCCTTTGAAAATCGAATTCAAAATTTTTATTTGGACGTGAACCTTTTAACTCTAACACCATAAAATAGTATATTTCATCTAAAAGTTTAAATTTATAAAAAAATATAAAATTAATTTATTTAATTATTTTCTACCTCCTCAACGTAAACATTATGTAACCCAAATTTTTAATCCGCGGGAACTTCATAAAAAAATCTTGACTTCTCTCTCACCTATTTGCATGCATTAAAAAACAATGAGAAAACACCGCCACATCCCTATTAATGCGAAGGGGCATCCAACTACTACCAATCTTCATGACGTCAATACTGAGTATTAACTTTCACAAAAAATCGAGGGGCATATGTCATGTGGAATGTGGCACCTTTACTCATATAATCTATATTATATTTAATCATTCATTATGAACATACATTTATCAAATAGAAATGTGATTTTATTTGTTTGAAAATGTTGTAAAAATATTAAATAAAAAATATAAGCATACAATTTGATAACGAAATGAAAGAGAAATTCTCCGGTAGAAAAAAAAAGTTGCAATGTCTATTTCAATCAAGAGTGTAGAAGTCGGAAATCGCTAATTGACGGATTTAGAACGCCTAGCGCCTAGGTGGGACTAGTCGATAGAATTTTTTTTTTTTATAATTTTTTACCCTCTATATCTCAGTAATATAATAAAAAAATCATTCGTTAACATTTTATATATGACTAATTTTTTTAGTATATATAATTGTATAAATCAAGGATTCAACGAATAATAATCTATATATAGATATATATATACACATATATATTTAATATAATATATGTATATAAACTACAAATTAATATAAATTAAATGACAAAAAATATATATATAACAAGTTAACAGCATAATTTCAACTTTCAAATACAAATACAAATAGTTCAACTAGACAATCACGCACATTTATAAAATTAATTGAAATTCCTTAAAGACGTCGTTTCAAGGGGGAAAAATAATGAATGTTTTGTCTGTCTAAACGGATTATACAAAAATTGATCGGCCGATGACAGTCTAGTGTCTAAGCGCCGCCTAAAGGAATTTTTGCATCACTGATTTCAACACATAAAAAATGTGTTCACTTTCGTATAAACCCATCACGATCACCGATTTCACCATTGACTTGAACGCAAAATACTAGCTTAATTAGTAGTTACGCTACAAGAGTATGGGATCACTGTAGTATGGACGAGCATAGGGACCAAGTAGTATCAAACCCGTGGGAAAGTTTGTATGCGAATAAGTCCCTGAAAATGTACGTGTCGTAGCTAATATGAATGCGATTTTTGGTTTAAACTAATACTACTAATTATTTTATAATAATTATATTCTAATCATGAAATTAAAACTACTCTAACTCCTGGTTGAAGTGCAAATGAGATGGTGATGCTCGGGATAGGAATCCCTACGTATACTAACGGAGTTGGTACAATAACTAAAATAATTGTGATGTTCAAGTTAAAATCCTAAGTGTACTATAACTAGGCAATCAACTTCCCTAATCTAGCACAAAGAATTGAAAGAATAAAAACTCGGAATTAATCCAAATACTTAGTTCTAACAACTTACTTCACTAACCCACTAATTAAATTATATGAATTGTGCTTAATTATTGAGGCTCTTATTTAAGTAAGGTGATTCTGCCGTCCTCCCTAGATAAACCGGTTGATTATAAACCCCTTCAGAAACCCTCTCCTTAAGCCTATTCGTTATTAAAGAGTGATGCGACAGTCTTCTCTCTAACAATTTCGTACTTAATTCTATGATTATTCTAGGATTTATTAGAATTATTCAATACACTACTACATTTTCGCTCATAGATAACATATAATATTTGTTATCTATGAGCTAAATGGTCAGTTATTTAGGAAGGTGTTATCTATGCTCCTGCCTTATAGACAACAGATATCAACCAATAAATATCCGTTATCTATAAGCCCTCCACTTACCATATCTCGCTCATAGATAACTGTGTAAATTTGTTATCTAACTATACATATATCCGTTATCTATTACATCTTTTATAATTTATTTATAATTTCATAAATATTTATATTTTGTCAATTTTTTTTAATTCCTGTAATTAAAAAATTAAAATATACACAATAGAAACACTAAACAAAAGTCAATACAATCATTAATTGCAAAATATCCCAACATTAAAAAAAATTCATCTAAACCACCATCTCAATTGTATCCAAACGTTACACCTACATACTAATACTCAAATATTTACTAGCTACGATTCATTTCTTCCACCAGGATTAATAATTTCACACTTGCAACTCATCATCACTTTCCTCTAAGAAAAAGAAAATGTAGAATCAATACTGAACTGGCGGTACAAGTTTACTAACTTAATCGATCTTCTCCTGCAATTCGATCACCGCCCTCGTCCATACCAAATCCTTCGGCGTTTGGAAATGCATCACCAATCTGTTCCTCTCTTGGCACGGAATCTTCTGCTTCTCTCGACATCTATATTTCGAACAATTCAAGATTTTCAAAGAATTGAAACATCATTCAACAAGAAACAGAGTAATCAAGCTAATAAAATCACAAATCCAACAACAAATCTATCTAAAAGTCCATATTACATCAAACTAACCAACCAATTGAAGTACTAAAAGCATAACAAACACAGTCTATCTCTATATACCTTCTGTTTTGGAACCAAACTTTTGGTCTGTTTAGGCTTAATGTGGGATAAAATGGGGCACTCATGGATGAGCTGTTGACGGCGAATCGAGCTCGGTTTAGGACACTCATGATACAACCTCTCAAGGGCATCAACTTGCTCAGGGGTATGACGGACATACATTCCAAAATGTGATGGCAGAATATCTATAAAAGCTAACCAATATTTTAAGGAAGGGAAAAAACTTATATAACCAAACCAAAGGAATTGACCTGTTGTAGTGAGGAAAACTAGATTGTTTTCTTTTCCTGCAGCCCAACGTTTTATATCATTGCCCACTTTTTTCGCAAGCCTCTGAAATGAAGAGTTCCATATTATAAGGAGACGGAGTTATAAAAGCTTAAGAAAACTAAATGGTCTTATTTATTGCTGTCATATATATATATATATATATATGTAAGTAAATTCTATGCTAGCTTCATGTTTGAGTATGGGAAAGAACATTGATAAGTTGATAAGTAATGCATTGATAAGTATATCGAAGTAAAGAAAGAAATTCCACAAGAGTACATCAAACCATCTGCACAAACTAACAAGGGATTATCCAACATCATCGAAAATCCCACTAATTATCTTTGGACAACTCTTCAATACAAATCATTAATAATCTCACAAATCCAATTTGAAAACACTATTTATTTTCCATACAAAGTTACCACATACAAGCCAAATAACATAAATTTGTAATAAAAACAAAGGACTGCAGTTGCTCAATCACAACATTAACATTAACAACATGCATGGGAGGCACAGCAAAAGCATTTTATTTTGCAGCTTACAATTTATGTATGGGTGCTTTAAAATAATAGGTGAATTATCATCATTTTGCAGCCTGCAAAAGCATTACAAAACGTTCTTAAGCCTCAAAGATGGGATATATGGGTGCTACTGTGCTGGAGTGAAGGCAAAATTCAAACTTACAGTAAAAAACATTTCAAAGTGCTCTCTTTGGCCAACATCAGTGACATATATAATCCATTCAGCCTTTTCCTCGTTCAATCGATACCTAATATGACATGTGTAAGACTTAACCAAGTGCACTTCTCACAACTTGCCAATTAAATGACTGATATTGATATTGAATAAAGCTATAATCATAAATAAAGTGCCATCATAGATGCAAATACAGGTAAGAATAATGAGTTATGCTAATGAACTGAACCTATTTTTTAGCCAGGCAGAAATTTGTAAGAGCAAACAGTGTTCACAATATGATTAATAAACAGACAGGATTAGAGAGAGCCTCCATGAACTTCTATATGAGAGAAGAAAAAAAAATTGGAAACTCACCAAAAAGCAGCAAGATTAGTTGATGCATAATTGTATCCACCATCACTTTTCACAACAATAAGTGGTACTTTTTTCCTTCAATGAAGATAACAAGGGCACCTTCACTTTCTTCATGTATAATCAGTGGGGTGATACAACCCTCTGCAACATAAATTTAAATAGTATTAGTGGAAGTGATCTGAAACAGAAAAATATGTAATTTCCCATTAAATGTCAGATTTCTAATGCATAATATGTATTTTTCTTTTACAACCTAAAGCATTATAAATTGAAAACTCAGCAACGTACAGAACCTTCTGTCATGGCGGCAACATAAATTCTACCGGAATGATGCGTATAATTTTTTTTTTTTCAAAAGTTAGAACCAACAAAACTTCCGTATATACACCTTATCCTTCTCTTACTCTTGCTGTATAAGTTCTCTCGCAAACAGAGATTCTGTTTCCAGCAATTAAGGTCACAAGTCAGTACCCATTAATTGAAAAATAAATTCAATTAGTGTATAATGGATAAACGAACCTTCTGATCACTTCCACTATAGAAAATAAACAATTGGCAATTTTTCAAAAAAAAGAGAGATAAGAATACCAAATAATTCCAGCTAGAGATGCAGACACAAATTCCTCGTATACTTTTGGTGTACCAGCAGTTGTAGGACTCTTTAAAGATTCAAACATACTTCTGCACTGTCTATGACATTTGAGTATGAAACCTTAGATCATCTTCTACTTAAGTATCAAACAATATAGATATCAGTTTAAAATTCAACAAATAAACCATTAGCTCTGTAATACCAATCATATGAATTCTTATCATGAAGGCAATTTCGATGCTGGAAATAATAATGCACTTTACAAACTAGCACCTGGAAAAACTCGGATTCCTTCAGCTTTTCCATAGCCATATCACGGTTAGTCTTTCTTTCTTGGCCTAAATTAAAGCCAACATACAAAAAATAAATAATATATTCCCACCAAAATTATTTTGTTTCGCTCAAACCATCAGATGATGATGCGGTAGTGCAGATGCTTGGGCTTCTGGATGGTTGACGAAACAACTCCCAAATCTACTGCCTCTTCATCACCGCCGTCACCAGCCTCTCCCAATTGTCCCTCAACGACCACATCTCTCTTTTATTTCACTTCTGATTTCTCATTTCCTTTCTAACCAGGGAATTTTCTGAAAGAAACAAATTAAAAAATCATACAAAGTCTGTCTCATACAGTGTTTTAGAAATTTTGTGGGAATGCTAATTTTTCATCTTTGTTGTTGCCGGTGACTGGAACATAAAAGGAGTCAACTCAAGGTGCAAAAGAAATGACAAAAGCAATAGTATACACTGTATTCTTCATAGTGTGCCCGTGTCCCTGAACATTTTATAGAAGTGATAATGCACTACATGTAAAAAAGTTCGAGTATTGCAGAGTAAAGATGAATTCATCCTATAATGTTATCAAATTTGGATTTGGAAGAGGATATTATATAATTATTTTTTCTTTTGCACACGTTGTGGTGGTACTAGAAATTATTAGATCAAGAAAATGGTATGAATAAGAAGAAAGAAACATAATATTCATGGCATGGCATGACACAAGGTATGTATCAAAGGAATGGGTGTTTATATATTAGTCAAACAATGGACCCTATTTACAAATTGGTCCAAAACAATTGCGCAGAAAAATAAAATATAACTGCACAAAATAAAATATTTTGATCAAGTTGTAATTAGAGTCTCTTAATTAAATCATTTTGTAATTTTTCCTAAAAGGGTCCATTAGGCCCCATAGACAACTCATAAAACACTTTAAATCCCTGTACTAGATAAGAAACACTTTAAATTCCCTGTACTATATAAGAAACACATTAACAAATTTTAAGAACCATTAAAGAACCTAGTTATTGGCAAAAAAAGTTACTAGGATTTGATAACAAATAATACTCGTGAAAGACTTAAACACTACAAGAAGCAGCCCCACATGCTATAATAAAATATGCAGTGGCCTTGATAGGGCAATTAATGATTTAATTATTTTATCCATTTTATCAGTGGAAGGGGGTAGATATGATCACAAAAATAAGTCTCGATTCATCATCTGCCATCACAAAATTCAATCATTAAGAATTATAACAATCAAGGTCTCACATATCTTTCTTTGTCACGGGTATATAAACACATTAACAGTGCAAAGTTGAAGTTGCCACAACATTCAAATTAAAGAACAGTAACATATCTTACATAAACCTCTACTTTCACATACCTTTAAAAAGAGAACAAACGAGGCACATTATCACATCCTCCATAATACACGCAATTAACCAAAATTGAGTTCTGTGCAAACTCAATTCTCACTTGACATTTTCTAGCAAAAAGCTCATACACAGAAAACTATGGCATCTATGTTTTTTTAACCCTTTTACACGTATATTTATATTTCTGGCATATTTCAGGATGCGATAGACTGATGCATCACAAATAATCAATGCGATAATAACATTTCAACTATTCGCACAAATAATCACACAAACGGAGAGTGCGATAATAATCAATGCGATAACCAAAATTGAGAGAGATACAGAGAGATAGGGGGAGGACGGAGGGAGGACGGAGGGAGGACGGAGGAAGGATGGGGAGTACCGAACCTGGATGATGTGTTGTGGTGGAGGAGGCCGGTGGAGGTATCGCGTCGGTGGCAGGGGTGTTGCACCATTGCATCGCTGTGGATGAGTCTACGCGCTGGATGCGGCATCGCGTCTGAGTGCGGCCAAGACAGAGGCGGAGGCGGAGGCGGAGGCGGAGGCGGAGGTGGAGGTGGAGGCGTGGACGCGGAGGTGATGGTCGTCGTTCAGGTGGAGGCGTGGACGCGGAGGTGATGGTCGTCGTTCAGGCGTTGCGATCGGCTGCCTAGGGCATAGGCAAGGAATTGGGGCTTTTACGTTTTAGGGCAAGAATGGAGAACTAAGGATTTTTTTCTAAGCATTTATTTAGAATAATATTAGCCACTATTGAAGTATTGGGAAATAAAAAAAAATTAAATGTGATATTATTTACAAAATTAATTTTATATGATAGATGACCAAAAGATAGATAACTGATTCATAATCAGTTATCTAAGAGATTTTTTTAACTTAAATATTATTATTTAAAATTAGAAATTACATAGATAACCATGAGAAAAATCGGTTACCTATGAGCTAATGCTCTTTTTAATAGATAACAGATGTTACTTAGATAACGGATTTATGAATCACAGATAACTGATTCAGTAATATCCGTTATCTAGGCAAAGTTTTTGTCTTCTCTTAATTTTTGGTTGAACTCAATTTTCCCTCTTTCTGGGGAGGCCCAATGAATAGACAATCTAATATAGGTTAAATTGTTTCCTTCGAAAATCGAATTCAAAATTTTTATTTGGACGTTAACCTTTTAACTCTAACACCATAAAATAGTATATTTCATCTAAAAGTTTGAATTTATAAAAAAATATAAAATTAATTTATTTAATTATTTTCTACCTCCTCAACGTAAACATTATGTAACCCAAATTTTTAATCCGCGGGAACTTCATAAAAAAATCTTGACTTCTCTCTCACCTATTTGCATGCATTAAAAAACAATGAGAAAACACCGCCACATCCCTATTAATGCGAAGGGGCATCCAACAACTACCAATCTTCATGACGTCAATACTGAGTATTAACTTTCACAAAAGGCCGCGGCTAATAACACCCGGACTTTTGCTCATCACACCCGTTGCTCTTCACACCCGACCCTATATTTTTATTTTACTCAAAACACACGTAATATATTGTCTATTTTACCCCTCAACTTAAATTTCAATATTTTCATACACTCAAATCTTAAACCCTAAAATAAACCCACACACCCAAATCAAAAACTAAAAAAAAAAAAAAAAAAATCCCACACCCAAAACGCAAAACAATCACGCACCCACACCCAAAACGCAGAGTGCTCACGCACACAGAAGACTAGAACAAGAAAAAAAACGCAGAATGTTTGGCTAACAGTGGCCGAACTTTGTTCATGATGTTTGGCTAACAGTGGCCGAACTTTGTTCATAATGTTTGGCCAACAACAGCCGAACTTTATTCATAATGTTTGGCCAGCATTGATTGAACATTTATCATTGTGTTTGACCAACTCTGGCCAAACATAATGATAAATGTCCGGCTCTGGTTTGCCAAACATGCGCGATTTTCAGAATTCTTAAACCTCAAAATCGTCATCGTAACTCATGTAATACAACTTTTAAACTCTAAATATTCTTCTCTATATAGATTTATACCATAACACATCATATAGAACAATAAACTCATAGAAATTTTACATTACATGTATTTTTCGAAGTGTGTTCTTCCTCCCTGACATTTATCATGAGTATTGATTTAAGTGGTTGAGTGAAGAATGAAGAAGAAAGAATTTGGGTGTGGGAGAAATAAAGTCACGATCAACAAGAAAAAATATTGGATTGGGTGTATTGAGCAAAACTAAAATTTATATTTTAATAGATTTTAAGTGGTATAGGGTATAATAGTCTAATTACATTGGACTATTTTGGTAAAATAAATATTTCGGGTTTAAAGAGCAAAAATTCGGGTGTTAATAGTTGCGGCCTTCACAAAAAATCGAGGGGATATGTCATGTGGAATGTGGCACCTTTACTCATATAATCTATATTATATTTAATCATTCATTATGAACATACATTTATCAAATAGAAATGTGATTTTATTTGTTTGAAAATGTTGTAAAAATATTAAATAAAAAATATAAGCATACAATTTGATAACGAAATGAAAGAGAAATTCTCCGGTAGAAAAAAAAAGTTGCAATGTCTATTTCAATCAAGAGTGTAGAAGTCGGAAATCGCTAATTGACGGATTTAGAAGGCCTAGCGCCAAGGTGGGACTAGTCGATAGAAGTTTTTTTTTTTTATAATTTTTTACCCTCTATATCTCAGTAATATAGTAAAAAATCATTCGTTAACATTTTATATATGACTAATTTTTTTAGTATATATAATTGTATAAATCAAGGATTCAACGAATAATAATCTATATATAGATATATATATATATATATATATATATATATATATATACATATATATTTAATATAATATATGTATATAAACTACAAATTAATATAAATTAAATGACAAAAAATATATATATAACAAGTTAACAGCATAATTTCAACTTTCAAATACAAATACAAATAGTTCAACTAGACAATCACGCACATTTATAAAATTAATTGAAATTCCTTAAAGACGTCGTTTCAAGGGGGAAAAAATAATGAATGTTTTGTCTGTCTAAACGGATTATACAAAAATTGATCGGCCGATGACAGTCTAGTGCCTAAGCGCCGCCTAAAGGAATTTTTGCATCACTAATTTCAACACATAAAAAATGTGTTCACTTTCGTATAAACCCATCACGATCACCGATTTCACCATTGACTTGAACGCAAAATACTAGCTTAATTAGTAGTTACGCCACAAGAGTATGGGATCACTGTAGTATGGACGAGCATAGGGACCAAGTAGTATCAAACCCGTGGGAAAGTTTGTATGCGAATAAGTCCCTGGAAATGTACGTGTCGTAGCTAATATGAATGCGATTTTTGGTTTAAACTAATACTACTAATTATTTTATAATAATTATATTCTAATCATGAAATTAAAACTACTCTAACTCCTGGTTGAAGTGAAAATGAGATGGTGATGCTCGGGATAGGAATCCCTACGTATACTAACGGAGTTGGTACAATAACTAAAATAATTGTGATGTTCAAGTTAAAATCCTAAGTGTACTATAACTAGGCAATCAACTTCCCTAATCTAGCACAAATAATTGAAAGAATAAAAACTCGGAATTAATCCAAATACTTAGTTCTAACAACTTACTTCACTAACCCACTAATTAAATTATATGAATTGTGCTTAATTATTGAGGCCCTTATTTAAGTAAGGTGATTCTGCCGTCCTCCCTAGATAAACCGGTTGATTATAAACCCCTTCAGAAACCCTCTCCTTAAGCCTATTCGTTATTAAAGAGTGATGTGACCGTCTTCTCTCTAACAATTTCGTACTTAATTCTACGATTATTCTAGGATTTATTAGAATTATTCAATAATTAAGAGAATTAAACTTATACATCACGAAGTATTCTAATTACGTACCAACGTCCCAATTCTACTAGTTCATCCTGTCCTAAGCATACAAGGGTTCTAGCCTAACATGGTGATTTCAAGAATAAAAGCAATAGTAAGATCGATAATCATCAACATAATTAAATGAATCAAGAAATTCAAGAACATAAACTATTTATGAAAGCAATTGAATCAAGTCTCAAAATCAAATCTATAAAAATCTGGAAAATTAGGTCTAATAATATCAAGAGTTCAAGAAATCAAAAGGAAATCTAACCCGTTCAAAGTAATAATTAATCTAATGAATTCGTATGCTAAAAACCTCGATTACAACGTTGAAATTCTTGCAAAAAACTCAAAATCACGTCTCTCTAAGCTCTTTCCCTTCAAAAATCATGTGTAGATATGTGTAGATCTGTAAAAATAGGCTTGAGACGGGTATTTATATGATTCGGGTGAAAACAGGGCAAAAAATCGCTCAGGGCGTTCGAGCACGGCCCTCGCTCGAGCGCCTGCCTTTCACAGTGCAATTGTGTCGCTCGATCTCTCCTCGCTCGAGCGCCTACCGCTTGAGCGTGCTCAGCTCGAGCTGCTTCGCCCAAAAAACTCCAGGGGTGCTCAAGCTCCATTGCTCGAGAACTTTTCACTCGAGCGCCTCCCTTGCTCGAGCACTTCACCATTTTGAACTAAGTGATACTTTTCTTCGCTCGAACTAATATTTTTCGTATTTTTTCCATATCTTCTCATCCGGGAGTCCGTTTGAGTCGATTCAAAGTCCTACGAACTCCATTTTTCGCCCTCTTTCCTAATATGAGCACCAAAAAGATAAATTGATGAGTTTATGAAAATGTTACTCAAATAACTCTAAATACTCATAAAAACACTCAAAATATAGACTAATCGGGCACTAAAACATCACAATTTCACGCCTAATCAACCGTGTCTGCAAGAAAGAGTTTTCGAAACCTAATTAACTTGATAAAATTCTCCTCTGGGTAGGGCAGTTAGTTGGTGTGAGAGATGACTTCTTGTTTTTATGGTTACCTTTTTTTACATAAAAATAAGAACGTTGATGGTCAATAGTTGCAAATCTCCATTTAACAGATCTGCCCTTTAAATGTCTAAAACTTACAAAAATGACTGCATAAATTTAGTTCTGAATTTTCATTTAACATATTTGAGGCACTCTCTTGTGAAATATTTCACATGTAAAATATACTTAAAATAGATAAATATTAAAAAAATTATGGATCGGATCGCTCCAGGTTAAAATTCGCGGATCTTTGCCTAGTTGGGTCGAATTTTGTAAAAAAAAAAAGAAAATTGATATTAATTCACCGTTATTCTGGTGATTGGTTTCCACTCTATTTATAATGGTTCAACAAAGATTTACAAGGAAAAGATATAAAAAGATTACAAAACATATTTACATCAATTCAAAAATTTGAATTGATTTTGCTCTCTAAAAATATTCTAATGTGTAGAATATTCTCTATTACCCCATCCCCCCAAGCTATGTGTGGGATTAATATCAACACGCAGCTTGGGACGAAAAAAACTCAAATAGTGGTCGAGCTAAACTCTTAGTGAAAATATCGGCGACTTATAATTCAGAGGGAATGAAAATCGAACAAAATGAAAATCGATGTCAATGTGTTTTGCTTGTTTATGGGCAATGAGATTTTGACTTAAGAACAATGAGTTTTTATTGTCGCACAAAAGCACCGGCCGATATGGGAGTAGCGCACTTAGCTCGCGTAGAAGATGAGTGAGCTAAATTATTCTTGAGCAGCATTGGCTAGTGCGTGATACTCTGATTCACAGCTCGAACGATCAACTGTGGGCTGCTTTTTAGCACTCCAAGAGACCAAGTTCCCGCCAAGATAAATGGTATAACCATAGGTTGAACGACGTGTGTCTTCAGATCGAGCTCAATCTGATTTTGAGTAGCCCAAAATATTATAATCTAAGGAACGAGAGAATGTGGGGCCATGATGTATTGTTCCTTTAACGTATCGAAAGTGGCGTTTGATAGCCAAGAAATTATCATCAATAGGCATTTGGAGGAACTGGCTGAGATAATTGACAGCGTAGAAAATATTTGGGCATGTAATTGTAAGATACTGAAGAGCACCAATTAGAGAGCTATTAAGTGTTGGAATCCTTGTAGGAATCGCTAGAGCTGACCAGAGATTCGTCTGGTGGCAAAGGAGTGGAAACAGGTTTAGAATCGAGCATTGAAGCACGAGTTAGGATGTCGTGAGCATATTTAGCTTGTCCAAGGAACAAGCCAACAGGTGTGTGATGTCAAGACCCAAAAAGTAGTTCAGAGAACCAAGATCTTTGACTGCAAATTCTTTGTTCACTCGAGCAGTAAAAACATGCAAAAGAGATTTGTTACTACCAGGAACAATAATATTATCAACATACAACAATAAAAGAATAGTGCAGTTAGGCTTATGAAGAAAAAAAAGAAGTATCATAACGACTTCTAATAAATCCCAAAGTAGCAAGGACATAGTTGAAACGATCAAACCAAGCACGGGGCGCTTGACAAAGGCCATAAAGAGTCTTCTTAAGCTTGTAGACATGATTTGGAAAGCGGGGATCAATGAAGCCTGGTGGTTGAGCCATTAGAATTGGTTTAATAAGCACGCCATGGAGAAAAGCATTTTTAACATCCAGGTAGTGTAGAACCGTAGCGGCTCGAACAACTGGACTAAAGGTATGTTTAAAGTCAAAACCAGAAATTTGAGAAAATCCTTGTGCCAGCGCTCAATGGATCCGTCAGACTTGAACTTTGTGCGGAAAAACCATTTAGAGCCTACCACATTCACATTAGGGGGACGGGGAACAAGATCCCAAGTATTGTTTAAATGGAGAGCGTCCATTTCTTCACGCATCGCAGCAAGCCAATGAGGAACTTTGACTGCAGATTTAAAACCCTTTGGAACCTAGGCATTAGTTGCAATATCAACAAAGTATCTTGGCTTGAAAATACCAGATTTGGCTCGTGTATGCATAGGGTGTGCATTAGAAGATGCATCAAGTTGCACGAGAGGACCGAGAGGTGGTACAACCGCATCATCATGATCAACAGTTGTATGGTCGATGTCAGCATGGTCGATGGGTGCATGATCAACGTTTGCATGGGCGACACCGAGAGGCTCATCTTCTGCATGGTCGATGTCATAGTCATGCATATGAGCGGCAGGGATTGGAGCAACAGCCACAGGATTCGAGACGACATGTGTCGTATGATCAGCGTCAGAAGTGCAAATGGGGCAAGTAAGCGACATAGGATTTAAAGACAAAGATCTCAAAGACGAAGAGCGACGTGGTTGACTCTCTAGTGGAGGTACCTGAGGCTCAAAGAAATGGGAAAATTCAAGATCACGGTTAGAAGATGAAGTAGCATTTTTTAAAGGAAAATAATTTGCATCAAATTGCGCATAACGAGTTATATAAACATGGGAAGCGGAAGGATTGAAACACTTAAGCATTTTATGCATGCTACTATATCCTAAGAAAATGCAAGGTTGACTACGAGGTGATAACTTATTGTCAACATAGTCACGTAAAAGGGGAAAACACAACATCCAGAAACTTTAAAATTAGCATAATTTAGTATGTACCCAAAAAGAACTTCAAAGGGAGATTTATTTTCAAGCACAGGAGTTGGCAACCGATTAATTATATAGATGGTTGTAGAGAAAGCATCAAGCCAAAATTCAGTGGGTGCATAAGCATGAAAAAACATAGATAAATCAGTTTCTGAAATATGTTTACGTTCAGCTCGATCATTTTGTTGTGGCATATAAGGACAAGATAGACGGTGTAAAGCACTGCATTGATGAAAAAATTCACGCACACGATTATTAGTAAATTATGTTCCCCCATCACTTTGAAATACCTTTATTTTAGAATTAAATTGATTTTCCACAAGATTAACAAAATGAACAAGAGTGTCATAAAAATTTAATTTAGAACATAATGGAAATAACCAAGTAAAACGTGAATAATCGTTAATAAAAATGACATAAAATTGAAAACTATCCATAGAAACAACCGAGGTTGGGCCCTACAATCACAATGAAATAATTCTAAAATACGAGAGGCACGTTTCTCATTTTGAAATACCGATGCTTACTCTTAGCTAAAGGGCAAGAAGAACAAAATGTGGGTTTTGGCAGAATGGAGGTTACTGTCAAATTCCCTAATTTATTTAAATGTTGAATAATAGAAACAGGAACATGTCCTGAACGACTATGTCACAACTAAAAAGAAAACTTTAAAGCAAAATTATGCAAAGCAGCAACAAGGGCCTTATTTCCATGCTCCAAAATATATAAACCGTCCTTACACCTTCCTTTGCTAGGATTTCCTTTGTCGCCCGAGTTTGAATCACGAAAAACTTATTAGAAAATAAAACATCAACTGGTAAATATATGGTTAACTTACTAATAGAGAGTAAATTTTTGGTTAAATACGGAACAACCAAAACATCTAATAAAGGCAATTTATTATTTAAGAAACGAGACCCTAAATGAGAGATAGATAGAGCGTCACTGTTACCAACGATAATGTGTTCATTATTATTATATGGCTTAAATGCATCGAGATCAGATGTGGATAATGTCATGTGAGCCGAGGCGCCAGTATCCACATACCAGTCGAACTCTTGAGTTGGCGAGAAGGTACACTAGGCATCAAATGCATGGGCAAGTTTTGTGGTTGACGTGGAAGAGGCACGAACATATCGTGAAGGCAAATTTGATAGTGAGGCACATACGGCTTCTTCATATTAGTAGGACCTGCATGGTTGTTAACAAAACCAGAAGAATTGGAATTACCATGAGAAGTACATGAACCTTAGTGGCCACGACTATGAGATGAACCCGTTGCCGGATTATGTGGCTTTGAGCCACCAAAATTACCATGCCTAGAAAAGGATTGGCGCTCTGCATAGAAAATAGTCGGGGCTGGTGATTCGGCAAGCATGGCGTTATCATTGAGTTCGTAAGTTTTGGCTTGTTGCAGCAAATCGGTAAAACTTTGATTAGGAAGAAGAGTCATCTGGAGATGGGTGAAGCCCCAAAAATTTGGACCGAGGCCACGTAAGAACCAATAGCCGCCAATTGGTTGCAAAGAGCCTTGAAGGTCCACCCATAATCAGCAACAGTGTTCAAACCGTCTCGTAACGCAAATGATGCGCACGGAAAGGAGAAGAGTGACTAAATGCCATCTCGAGTGTGACCCAAACATCACGTGCTTGGCAAAGGCTAACGACCTTTCGGTCAGCGACAAGAGAATAAGATTGAGGGCACGGCTACGACGTTTTTTCCAAATAGCCGAAGCAGAATTCGGGATGTCCTATTGGTCGGTGTTTTTTATTGTCAATGGCGATGGAACATCTGATCCATCAATAAATGACACAAGATCATCACATTCAAGCATTGGGATAATCTTAGATTTCCAAAGGAGGTAACTCTTCGAGGTTAATTTTATATTAACTATGTGGAACAAGGTAGATAGGGGAATGGTATCAGATGCAGACGAAGCCATGAAAAAAAAGAACGATATATTTATGTTAGATAGCAAAGTAGAGAAGGTAAATAGCAAGAAACTTGTTGACAACTTCTTTCTAGATTGCAAAAGGAAGAGAGAGAATTGGCTATGGCAGCCTATGTGGAAGATGATAAGAAAGAGTGAAAAAAGTGACGGTAGCTTTATTGTAGAATAGGGTTTAGGTATTTTTCTAGAAGAAAGAGAAAAATAACATTTTAATTCACCGTAATTCGGGTGACTGGTTTCCATACTACTTATAAATTATAATGGTACAACAAAGATTTACCAGGAAAAGATACAAAATGATTACAAAAGATAATTACATCAATCCAAATGATTTGAATTGATTTTGCTCGGTAGAATATTCCCTATTATATATATATATATTTTTTTTCCAAAATCTCGATCAAGTCAAATTTTAGGATTTGCACTCCTAAATTGAGTTACCATATGGGCAGATGCATGTTCTAAAGAACAAAATGTGTGTTACTAGTCCTTACAAAAATTTATACATTAAAATAACAATAAGGACAAATATATGTTTTTTACAAGAACAAATATGTGTTTTTTAATTTATTCATCATCCCTTTAAATCTAAATTTATTGTTTCATACATTAACATACATTTGTTCCAACAACAATATACATTTTCTCTAATATTAATACACATTTGATCCAACATTAACACACATTTACTTTAAAATTAACACATATTTGCTCTAACATTAACACACTTTGCTCCAATAGTAACACAAATTTACTCTAACATTAACACACATTTGTAATAACACATATTTACTCTAATATTAACATATATTTTATACAAAAATAACACATATTTACTCTAATATTAATATACATTTTCTCCAATAGTAACATATATTTGTTAGTAACACACATTTACTCTAACATTAACACATATTTGCAGTAACACATATTTACTCTACATTAACATACATTTGGTCCAATAGTAACACATGTCTATTCTAACATTAACATGCATTTGCTCCAATGGTAACACATATTTGTAGTAACACACGTTTACTCTAACATTAACACACATTTGCAGCAACACATATTTACTCTAACATTAACATACATTTGCTACAATAGTAACGTATATTTGCACTAATAAATATTTACACTAACATTAATACACATTTGCAATAACACATATTCTCATTCTTGTTCACATATCACCTATTTCAAAATACTGAGTATTAGAAGAAAGAAGAAATGAAAAAAAAAATGGATATGTAAGGAAAAATTAGATTGGGATTCAACAATATTTTCAGCCTTGTGGGTTGCACATGTAATTTAGCACCTCAATTCTTGTGCTCTTTTGCTTAAATTTCCATCAACATTATAAATCTTCACAAAATCAAGCAAGAAATGAATGTGTGCGTCAAGAGATTGAATTTTGAGCGAGAGAATCAGACATGAAGAGATATCCATTATCACCCCTAATATTCCATTTCCTGATGATCATTTCCCAGAAACGACAAACTCGTCGTACCCCCTGTAAAAAGCTACTAAAGAGGGCACCCATATTAAGAAATTGTATTTTTTAGTAAAGTAGTGACATATTGGTAAATATGTGTATAATATTGTGAGTGTGCACACAAATCAATGTTTTCTTATTTGAAGTATGCATATATTTTGGAACGAATGAATAAAGAAAGTGTGCAAATAATAATGGGATGGATGGAGTATGAATTTTTAAAAGTAAATGGCGGTGCATTAGATCACGAAATCCACGAACGTACATGCCTGTGAATTGCCCGCAATTGGATCTTATTGTTCGTCGAAAACCGTTGGCGCGTATAACGGTTCCTCCGCTGCTTGATCTGTCAACGACAACAGAATCTGATGATTGTTCATACTAAACGACACTTCTTAGTTGTTGGTGTAGTATTGGTGGATGTTAAAAGCGGGAATGATTGTGGATGTGATGTAGAGTATTGAAAAGGAAAACAACAACTGCATAATATGGGTTATTTTCATGTAAAGTTCTCTGAATTTCAATTTTTAATGGATAGAAACTCTATTATTTCACTAAAAGATTGCAAATTCATTGTAGTGTCACATTGAACACACGAGTTGCAATTTTTACTAATCACAAAAGATGCAATTTCACTTAAAAGTAACATTCTCAAAAAGAGTATTTTTCACTGAAAATATGAACACTCCAACTTAAATTATATAAATACATAAATATACAAAGAAAAGTATTTGAAGGAGGGAATCAATGATGGGCCACAATATATTTTCTACCCACTTATTCTTACAATTGAATGTCATTCTTCTTAAAAGATTTTAAAAAATATAAAAAATTGATTTAATTTGATTTATATTTTTTAATTTTTTAATTTGATTTGATATTCTTTTAGATTTTTAAATTATTTCAAATATTTCTACCAAGTAATGACTGTGTTTAATCTTTAGACACAACCTCATGGGGCTGTTTGGAAAATCAAATTGTAATTCTTTTTTAAAAGCTGAAATTCTATTTATTTATACTTAAAATTTTAGATTAAATTGAAATTTGTCAAAAAAAAAAATTGTGATTTATCTCGATATCACTTTTATACTATTATTTGTGAATGTGATTTTTTATTTTTATTTTTTGTGTGTTCTACGTATTTATTTTGTGAACTAGAATACTCATATGAAATCATTAACCTTATATATTCAAATTCGCCACCAAGGTAGACCATGATGATCATTTTAATTTAACTATTACGATATTTTATCTAGAATATTCCACACTTGACTATACAGATGGGATATTATAAAACTATTTTAGAAGATTATATATACAGATGGCTTAAGAGTTGCATGCCGAGCAACCCTACTCCGTGGTGAGGAGGGAAAGCTTGTATTAACCTCTTTATTCAGAAACTACAATTTTGTTTTGGGAGAAAATTTTATTTGCCTAAATTTGATTGGGGCAAATTCTTTTGTCCTCCTTTTAATATTTTTTTTCCATTTTGTACCAAAAAAAGTTGTCAAAAAATAGATTTTTTTTGCAAAAAAGATTTGTCCTATAAAATTTAGAGCAATTTTGTGTATTTCCTCTTTTGTTTTTATGGACAAAAAGATAGAGCATTATTAACTCTCCTATTAAATTTGTTATAGAGTGAAGTTTATATCATTACATTCATTTAGTGATATTATTGCATTTATAAATTAATTTCACAATATAAAATACTAAATGTATTAATTTATAAGAATAATATTATCACTAAATGAATGTTATGATATTAATTTTATATGATCGAACAAATTTTACCGTAACTCAAGGTAAAATAAAGAGCAAAGCAACACAAACCGTCAATTAATTATTATTCATTTGCCCATCTATTATACATCAACGCCACATGTAAATTTCACTTTTATGGACAAAAAGGTACGTCCTCCGTCCCCTTTAAATTTAGGAAAAACATGTGAACAAATTTATGGCCAAACCCCCCTATGAAAATAACTCTTTTGCCAAAAAAAAAAAAGAAAAGGAAAATTCAGAAAAGGGGGAAAAAATAGATTTGCCCTATAAATTTAGGGCAAATATATTTTTTTTCCTTAAATTTAACATAGGTAGAGGACATATATTTTTAAAAATATAATATTTTATTGTAAAAGTTGTTGATGACATATGTTCAATACCCCCTCCCCCATCCCAATTTAAATTGCTAAAATGAAAATAGCACGGGATTTAATGAGAAAATTGTTTATTAGTATTAAAAGGTGTAAAGTTAATAATATATTTGTCCTTTCAATTTTATTGAAGAGAGGTTAATATATAGTTCAAAGAGGGTAAATAAGAGATGTATTTAAGGGGTTAGTTTAGAAGGTATAGTTGCTTTATTGCCATTTTAGGTAATGATATAACAAAATAAAAACCTTTCTTTTATGAGCAATCTAAATTGGGGCGGAGAAAGTACTTGTTAGTGAACAAATATAAAAGAAAAGGAGTGTAATAAGAGATGTTACACCATGAATTAATGGGAGATCCTGACCACCCTAATCATACCATTGGCTCTTTTAAGAAGAAATCAAGCAAAAAGCAAACAAATATTCCAGTATATTACGGAATAAACACAGTTACATGCACATATACACTAACGGAGGTGGTTAGAATAGGAGGCCACCAATGTTTGACAGATGCAACAAACACCAAACGAAGAGACTATTGAAGGAGAAGAGATTCAAATTATCTTCAACATTACAAAAATCTTGGTGAAATGAAATAGATGATTCAGTGCTTGATTTTAGGCATTTTCACAATCATCACAGAGCAATGAGCATGGTGAGCGCAATAATCGCTTACACTGCCTAAAACAGCCCTGCAACACCAATTCGGCATTAAAGGAAGAAAAATTATTAAGAATCAGAGGATAAGACAATGAACCAAACACCCCCACTCCAACACCAAAGCTATCTTGGTAAGAAATGAATTAAGAGGAAAGCTATATATACCTCTTGATAGCTCCATAACCATGGCTACCGACAACCAGCACAGAAGCGTAGTGCTTTTCCACTGCCTCGCACAGAACATTCCTAGGATCACCGTCCACAACCTCACATATAGCATCACTAATCTGCATAAAACTACAAGTTTAGAACGAACGAATATCCAGATCAAGTGTAACCAATGGTTTGAATCATAACTGATATGAGTTTTAGCTTGTTATAACAACAGGTCTATACATTTGACACTAAACAGATGAAATGCCAACCACCGTGTTTCTATCTTCGTGAAAAACACATCATATATACCCTTGTGAAATTAATTGAAACCTAACAAATATTTTGGCATCTATCTTCTTACATAAAAATTCTTAAAGTATATTAAAAGATACCGATTTAGAAGCACAAATTTCTTTAGCCTTCTCCAGTACCCTTGCGGCGATTATATTCAAATCATTTGCCACATATGTCACCACTTCAGCAGCACCTACAGAGTAATCCGTAAAACCAAACCAAAATTATCAATCCAATTCATTGATTAATGTTGGATTGCTTTCTGTAAATCTAGATACAGTAAGTCCGATCTTGACAATTTAGTGGTATAATCGAACTTAAAAAATTGGAATTCCTGGCAGTAAACAAAACTAGGCAATTAACCATATTGAGCAAGGAATTACTAAATTGCAAGCGAGTTCAAAATTAGGTTAACAGAGAACATACTGGGCCCGGAAAAGCCGACGACGGAGC
This sequence comes from Ballota nigra, assembly GCA_947034835.1. Lineage (NCBI taxonomy): Eukaryota > Viridiplantae > Streptophyta > Magnoliopsida > Lamiales > Lamiaceae > Ballota > Ballota nigra. The sequence continues at coordinate 55,844,276 of OX344727.1, read as the reverse complement.
TGGGGGAAGGCTTCGCGTGGACAATAACAAGTCTGAAAGGGGAATTCTCCGGTGGAGAAAAGAAATGTTGCAGAGTCCATTCCAAAGCATAAATACTGTGTTCGCTTTCATCTATACCCACCACCATCACAGACTTCTCCATGTCTGCAAAAAAATTACACCCAGTTTCCGAATCTGTTTTCGCAATTACTTTCACAAATGATCTTCTCGGCGTGTCGCATAATTTACCTATCTACCCTTGTGTCAAAGCCACGTGTAATTTTAACTTCCATGAATATAAAAGTGGAATACTTTTTTATTTTGTTGAATTATTATACACCCAAAGGTTGAGTCAGGGAGAGAAACCAGTAAAAACTATTCTAAGTCAATTAAGCAATTTTAAAAAAAAATTCTATTGATAATCAATGAAAAACGAAGAATTAAAAAAAATAAAAAATTGGAAATCACAATGGTGTACAAATTTTTTTAGGTGGTTTAATTTTGAATAAATTTACATCCACGAAGTAGGAGCAGCCAATTCACTATGAATCAATCGAGTAATTACATATTACAATTCTCTCAAAACTAAATTAGGAAGAACAGTCTTAAATCTTTTCAAGAAATCTAATTTTCTAATTAATAATTGCTCTCAACTATCACGTGTATGAACAACTAGAAAAACTTTTGTAATCTCTGTGCAATCACGTATTTATAACTTCCCAAATACTCCTCCAGCTCAATTCAATTATACAACTGTCCAATCAAATTGAAATAATCGTCTGAGAGTGAAAAAACCGCTTCTACTAAAATTGTAGCTTAAAACCAGCTCGCTTCTGACAGAAGATATGTAACTCTTTTGGTTTTAGTTCTTTGCTCACTTTTTCATTAGAAGTCTTTACTCACTTCCGCAGAAGACTTCAATTTGTTTGGTCACGCTTCTAGTCGAAATAAATACCTTAATTGCATTGATCATAACATATTTTTAATCATATAATGATCATTGTTTTAAAAAAATTAAAAAAAAAAAAAAAACATATAATGGTTTTAGAGTCATTTGTTTGAGCAGCAGCCACATCAAACAACTAATGCATATATATAAGACGTGCAACAAATAAAAGTGATCTCCACTATATTAAAAGTGAATTGGCGATGAGAAATATTTTTGGATAAATATTTTATTTTTTCAGTTTCACACAGGCGAAACTCCACCCCTTCTAGCAAACAAATTCCCCCTCTTCCCATCCAAATATGAAATCCCCAAACCCCAACCCAAATAATCCAAACTCACCGTGAGCCGTCATCGACAAACCATGTGTACGAATATTACAACCCTAGCCCGTGTCTCATTTCTTGGGCATATATTTAAAATAATAAATAGATAAAGTATGTATTAAATAATTATTTTGTGAGTATAAAATTAAAAATATATTTTTAATGAACAAACAAATAAAAAAAATGGATATTAATGCACAAGTATGTATTAAACTAAATATAAAAACAACACATGCATCGACATGACAAAATAGTGTCTCTTGTGCCACAGTAAAGACACGTGAGTTCGACTTTGAAAAATCTATGTTGGACAAAATATTAATTTGTGGGTTGGGGCATTTTCATTGGCCCGCCTTAATGCTTACTCTATGAGACATCATGTACTGGGTCTCTAGGACATGGACTTGACTTGTTATTAGCCCATCCATTTGAAATAAATAAAACAATACATATACATGTGAAATATATTTGTGGGTTAGGGCCTTTTTCATTGGCCTGTTTTAATGCTTAGTCTATGTGATTTGTATCATGGACCGGATCTCTAGATATGTGTTTTAGACCATCTCATATATGGTTATTCAAATTGATATGGATGAATTGCTTTAAATTATTGGGGTTTTATATAATTTTTCATTCTCAGCCGATTTAGCCAAATAAAATCAGCAAATACTAGCAATTTAGCTTTTGGCTATGCATTGTTTGCTCGCTTTGGGAAGATAAACTCCTTGATTTTTAAGAAAGTATCTTTCTCCAAGGAAAAAGTTGTCGAAATTAAAGCAGATTTTGAAGTTAATTCAATGTAAAAAAAAAGTTGGAGATGTTTTAATATTTCATATTCTAATTGGTTAGCATATTCGAAAATAATTTCAGAGTGTTAAAACTGCAAAACGATGTTTTATTTGGGTATCTCTTGTACCTTTGATTTTTCATTGTAAATAAAGTTTTTTTTTTTTGTTTGATTAAAAAAGGGCAAATCGAATTCATAACCTCATGATTATAGGTATTGAAACTCTAACCTCTTACATTATATCATTTCGTCATACATTTTATTTAATATAATAGACAAAATATAAAAGAATATATGTCAACATTCTGTGTCTTTAACAACGCTTCATTATTTTGTAAAATAAACCTCAACATTTAGGGGGATAAAAAACAACATTAATCCATCAACAAATATGTCCTAAAAATTGAAGAATAATGAATGCTGATTTGTTTTTTTAACACTATATATGCTTTATTTGAAGTGATGGAATATATTTAGGGCAATGCTATTCACCCACATAAAAATGCTTTGTTCACCCACCTTTTTTTTTTTAATAAGAATATATTTAATAAAAATGACTAATATATCCTTCATAAAAAAAATAAACATTAAATTTATTAAACGCTCACACTTTCAACACTCTGCCCAAAATCTCATCATTCACGCTATTTTTTCTATTTTTTCACACACACAATTACACCATTAAAAAAAGGACAAAAAAAGATATGATCATAAAAATATAAGCCATAGAGACTCAATTTAATGAGATTAAATTATTATTATTTTCTTTATATTGATACACTTTGAAAATGAAAGAAATAAAGAAAGAAAATGAGGTTGACGATGGTGGTTCATGGGGTCGGTACTGTACAAAAAAAAAAGTTAGTGTGCTATTTTTTTAATTTTAAATTGGTGGATGTGTATATTTAGTGAATGATCTGATTATTATATTAAGGTTATAATTGTAAATTTTAAAGGTGTACATTAAGCAAAATAAAAAAAATAAGTAAAATATATAGTGAATTAATTTAGTAGTGGGTGAACAAAGTATTTTCTGTAGCTGTTAATAGCCGCGCCCATATATTTATTAAAAACTTATAACGTTGGGATATACTATGCTATCTGTCCAATACAATATGCAATATTAGCTCGCAAAATATTACTATAAAATACTCTTACCATACCTGAAAAATAATTCGTGTTTTTTTTTTTTACGTGGTTTAATTCGATATATCGGAGAGTATTACTGAGTTTTCTAAGGTTCATTTTTTATAAAATGAATGTAGACGGTGTATTTTAGAAGTAAGCTAAAGTTTGAAGGTGTGAAATTGATTTGGCGACTTAGTGCCAAAGTGCTCTTTGATACCACATATTTTCATTAATTATTTTTTACATGTAATATTAGCTAATAAGTACTGATAAATAGGGTCATCAAATATAGACAGCTGAGGCTTAGTGGTAGACAGCTCCTAGTGACTCTTTTTGGATTCCACTTGCACTGTTGAGGGCTTTCATCAATCCATAAAAACTCGCAAGCGACTGCGATATCATTACTCGTTACTTTTCATTAATGGTGATACGGTATTCAAATATACTGTCTTTGTTTTGTATAATCCTTTGCACTTTCACTCTTCACACCCTTAAAATAAAAATAACTAATTTTTTCAAAAGTGAAAAAAATTTTTTAAATATTATTATTGTATTCAATCCTGCATTCACATACTTTTTGACTCAGATTAAAATATTTAAATTTTAAAATATATCTACATCATGTTTGTCTTTTGTGTGTCCTGCAAAAATGTCAAAATTTTATAACGGCTCATAAATTAACATTCATTTATTTTAAAGTATTAATTCTTTATACTAAATTTATTTTTCATCTCATACAGCATCTATTACAGTGAGATTCTTAGAATCAGTTTTTTAATCCCAATATCAATTTTCGTACTACTGAATGTTTTAATATTTGATGTAAACTAAAAGAAAGGAACTTACACTATTAAACTTAATGGCCGACACTTAAAATTGCTGTTGGACTCAAAAGACATTTAGGCATATGAAATAGTATTGGGCTTAATCACATTAAACACAATTAAATAAGCCCAACCAATTAGTCCAATAAATGAATTTATATTTTACATATTATTTAGGAAAATTTAATTAAAAAATGTCACTTTTAATGTTTGTATTTTTAAAAACCACCCAATATATATATATATATATATATATATATATATATATTTTTTTTTATAAAAATGTCTTGTGCAACCATTGCACGACCTTCTGGCTTCTGGACCCTTGTGAGTATGGATGTAAGCAGAGAGGGGACGAGGTTCATTCCGTCCCCTCTAACTAAATGGAAAAAAAAATTCCGCCATCCCCGTTTCTGGACGGATTTTCCATTTCCCACCTAATTTTTTTATTTCATTTTATAAATATTAAAAAATATAAAATAATATTTAAACTAAAAATTTAAATCACACACAACAATTAGTTTTAGGTGGTTTAAAAAAAATAACTAATTTAAGCAATTTAAAAAGCTTCTAATTATAATAGTTTTAGTTAACATATATACTAAAGTGAGAATTATATAATTTAAAATTAACAACTAAACATTAAATACACTATAGATGAATTTTTGAATAAATAGTCAATTGAGTAGGAAATTATGAGATATATATTTGTAATTTACTACTAAATTTACATAATATATACATATAATATATTAATTATATTAACTAAAATCTAGTTTCCCGTTCCTGTTAGGGTTGTAAACAAATCAAATACTTTTGGTTCGATTCGGTATTCGTATTCGAAATCTTATGATTCGAATTCGATTACAAATATTCGATTCGATTCGTTTATTATTTAAATACAAATAAAAAATTATGATATTCGATTCGATATTCGTAAGTATTCGATTAAATATAATAATAAATTAATAATAATAATAATAGTAGTAGTAGTAGTAGTAAAAGTTTTCAAATCCAGCCTAAGTATAAGGCCCTCCCTTATTCAGCCCACCACAGTAAATATTGCAAGGCCCAATCAGTTAGTTTAATTATAAAAGGGAACTATATAAATATCGAACTTCCAATTCTAAATTACCATTCTAAATTATTTCATGGGAATGTGAAACCCTAAAAGGGTTCATCTTTCCCAAGTTCATTTCTTGCTCCCATGCAGTCACGCCATCCACCAGCGGTGCCTTACCTCCACAGAAGGAGTTCTCACCAGTCGTCTGTTCTTCCCGACAACAAGAGGTGTTCTCACCTGATCTACAATCAAGACCACAATCTTCTCAGTCGTCTCACCATCCTCTCTCTTCTCCCTCTCACTTCCCCTTTTGTTTTTGTAAACGCTCTACAAGCCATTAATTTATTTTAAGTGAAGAATGAACACGGGACTCGTGATTGGGTCGCAGGTCGACTTATATGGAATATCTAATTTTATGTATGGAAAAAAATTTGATAAAGAGACAGATCTAATTTTTTTTTTTTTTTTTTTGTTGTTCTCATTGTTGTTTAGATGATATGAAAAGAGGCAGATCTGTTTTTCTTTTTTCTTGTTCTTCATTGTTGTTTAGATCCTACGGAAACAAGAGGTCGGATCTGTTTTACAATTTTCAATTTTCTGAATAATATTCGTCTTAATTTTGTGGATTTAAAGCATAAAAAATTAAATTTTGATTAAATAAACAATAAGAAAAAAATCGAATCGAATACTCGAATCGAATCAAATAATTCGAATATCTATTTCGAATCGAATACGAATCGATATTTTTATTCGAATAATAATCGAATACGAATATTCGAATAGTTTCACGAATCGAATCAAATACAGTGATATTCGCTTCGATTTGATTCGTTTACAACCCTAGTCTCTGTCCCCTTCTTCTTTAGGGATCTCCACCCCGTTGTCAAGCCTACTAGACCCTTTTTAGGGGCATTTTTCATTCTTTTATTATTATTTATGATGTATATATGTAGAGACGACAATTTGGACCGCACTAGGTTCAAATTTTAGCGGCCCAAAAAAAAATCGGGTCGTTTTGGCTCGGTCCTACAAGCCTGATGGGCGGCCCCGACTTTTTTTTTTTTTTAGAAAAGACCGAAATTAGTGTTGTTATTTGTTATGAACTTAAGTAAATTAAGATATAAAATATATGTGGATTGTGACTGACAGTGTAAAGAGTTATCTTTTATAGTACTTCATCCATCCACCAATTTTTTACCCACTTTTCTCTTTGAGTTGTCCACCAATTTTTTACTCATTTTATTTTTTAAAATAAACACTACTAACAAATAAATAAACGAGTCTCAAAATATCCCCTACTATACCCTTACCTCATCTATTTTATCAATAGTATATAAATTTTTATTAAATTTTGTGCCCAACAGTAATGGGTAAAAAAAATTGTGGATGGAGTGAGTATAATTTTTTTTGTAAAAAATATTTTTTTAAAAAGCGGGCCAGGCTAGGCTCAAATTTTATAGGCCCGATTTGCAAATGGGTCGACCCAGCCCATGAACATAGCATGGCCCGTCGGACCGGACCGGGCCGAGTGGCCCATTTTGCCATCCCTATATATATGTGCTTAAATAATAGAGAAATTTGGCAAAATGCAACTTCTAATGTTGCATTTTAAAAATATCACTTTTGATGTTGCATTTTAAGAAGTATCACCCAACATATTTCTTTTTATAAAAATGTCTTGTGCGACCATTGCACGACCTTCAGGACCCTTGAGCGATCCTTTTTGGGTGCCTTTAGAGAAAAAGAGAATATAATATATATATATATATTTTGGCTGACGAATGCAATATTAAGAATGATATTGTGTCAAATTTTCTTATTATTTAAGCATGTATATACAATATATATAGTAATAAAAAGAATGAAAGTTGAGGGGGCATGGCCACCCTCGATGTAAACCTAGGTGGCACTTAGAATATTTGCGACACAACAAGGATGATGCATGGTAGCATTTTAATTCGATAAGGATTTCCAACTACTCTAAACCACTTACCAAATGCGAATTTGTACTCAGCATACTAATAATTAGTCAAAAAGATAAAGTTTTGCACAGAAATCAACTAAGCGTGACACGACTCATGATGAGAAACACTTATCACAAATTCGGTATGACTTTTTATAATCTTTGTTCACAAATATCTATATAAATGAATTATCAAATTAAATAAATAGCATGCAATATAAATATATATTATAAATTAATTCTACAAATAAAATTAAATAAACATTATGTAATTGATTTTAGAATTCAATTGAACATATATTACAAATTCAAAATTGAAGAGGACTTTAAAGCCCTTGCTTTATTTTTTTTTTTCAAAATAAATAATCAAAATCTCTCGCTTTTGTTAAATTCCTCGCCATCTCTCCGCAAGCTCTCACTAATGAGGAATTTGTAAGCCCTTGCTTTTTTCAAAAATATTTAAATTCCTTGTTAATTGTTCGCCATTAACAAGGGATTTTGATGGCTCTTATCATGCCCTTGTTGACTTATTTTTTTTTTTTTTTTAAAGTGAAGTAAGGATAATAGACAACGGCAAAAAATATGTTTTCGCCTAAAAAAAATTCTATAAGCATTTAGGCCTTTAATTAAAGCATAGGGTTACATTTTTTAATCTTAGTCGGGCCCCTAAGAATTCAATTCAAACTTCGGTGGATTACATTCTCGTTAAATAAAAAGATAAATTTGTTTGCATACAGTTGATATTTCGGTTATATATATGATATATCCCAGTCAGTTTTTTTTTTTTTTTTTTTTTTTAATGTATGGTGTAATTCAAGTATGTTTTTGTAACAGGAGTTATTTCAACAAATTGTTAGTGTAGTTTATTAGTAGGTTTTGTATGAGATTGTCTCATGACATGAGACAATAAAAATTGGTGTAATTAGGGCATTGACTCATTAACACTTTGATAAAGTTAGGTGTTAATTTTTAGGAAGAATTTTATATCAAAGCCCAAATTTTAGGTTATGTCTCACTTTAAGTACTCATTTTAAAAGTGTCTCAAATCAAGTCTCAATTTTTGTTTTTTCTTCAATTTAAGGCTTATTTTGAATTCTTGTGTCTCAATTCAAGACCTAACAAACAATTATTTTTTAAATTAAATTCATTCAATATGAAAAAAATACAAAATTAGAGATATCCGTTATAAATAAAAAATATTAATTAATTTTAAAAAATATTAACCTTTTATTAATATAATGAATATTTCTAATTTTTTAATATCATCGTGTTAATTTAATTTAAAATTTTAATTTATTGTTTAATAAAATTGATAACTAGTATTTTGAAATTAAAAAATAAACTATAATTTTTCATATACGATGGGAAAAGATTATACAGGAAAAATGTTAGTTGTCATATTTTTTTATAATACTAAATTAATACATGGTGATAATAAATAAAAATTAGAAATATAGTATTATATTAATAAAAAAGTTAATTTTTTATAATTAAAGTTTTTTATTATTTAAGACGAATGTCTCTAATATATATATATATTTTTTTTAATGTCTCTAATATATTTTTTGTATTGAATGAATTTAATTGTTTGTTGGGACTTGAATTGAGACATAAGAATTCAAAATAAACCTTAAATTGAGAAAAAAAAAAAAAATTAGACTTGATTTGAGACACTTTTAAAATGAGTACTTAAATTGAGACATAACCTAAAATTTGGGCCTTGATACGAAATTCTTCCTAATTTTTATTATCTCATGCCATGAGACGGTCTCATACAAATTTTTGCCGTAGTACCGTTAAACACTTCTAACTGTTCAGTATAAACAATAATAATTGTTCAAAGTAAATATTCCTAACTGTTTGGTAAAAATAAATTTAATAGTTTAAAAATACATTTAAATTATATGGTGCACCAATAGCACAAAACACCGACTACTCACATAAAGACAACTATATTAAATCACAACAGACGCAATGGAAAAATGAAGAATGGTTTCAGCACGCAGCAAATCAAAAGGTCAAAGCTTGAAGTATGAGAATTAATCATCGCCGTCTTATAATAATATTAATAAAGAACATAAAGAATTACCCAACATGTGTAGAGTATTGACTATTTATCCTAGCAAATTAGAATTAATGAAAATATAGCATATGTGTGTACACGTTTCACTGATTAAGTAATTAATACTCCTCCCATTTAACAATAATTTTCATAGTTTTCTTTTACATTCGTCCACAATAATCGTTACACTTTTAAAATGAAAATAATATTTTTTCACAATATCATTTTATATTTAAATAAAACTCTTAAAAGACCAATTGTCAACTAAAATTTTAACTGAAGTTTTATAGAGAACGTATTATTAGCAATTTAATAAAAAAATTAATATTGTTAAACAAAATCATATAGTACAAATTACAACCTGTATAACCTTTTTAAGAAAGAAGGATGTGGTTGGAGTTTCCGTGAACTGGACAGCAAAGATGCAAGAAGTTGACATTTTTCACGGTTTTGATATTTTCATACACACGTCATTCATAATATCTGCCTCCAATTAAGATTTTGTTTCAGATATATTTTAGAGTGACCAGGACGTACACGGTTTTGCACCTTCATATACATACACGCACATATGTATCTATAGAAGAGAGAGAGAGAGAGTAGTGTTAAAGCAATATATGGAACATATTCACACGCAAATAAACTATCATGATTATATAGTTTGAGAGAGAGAGAGAGAGAATTGATGCAGGAAAAATGAAGTTCTGCAAGAAATATGAGGAGTACATGCAGAGGCAGGGGAAGAAGAAATTGCCTGGGCTTGGTTTGAAGAAACTGAAGAAAATCCTCAAAAAATGTAGAAAACAGTCTCATTTGCATCATCACCCAACTTCCAGCTGCCCACACCATTGCTCAGGTTCAATTTCATTGGCATTTTATAGTTAAATTTTCAAACTAGGATCATATTAATCGACTCTTTAAAACTCAATAAATGTTGATTTCTTGTAGTTAATATTAATCTGATTAAAATGAAATGTGTTTGTATAGTGTGCGATGGCACATTTTTCCCTTCCCTTCTTGAGGAAATGTCAGCAGTGGTGGGATTCTTCAACCATCGAGCTCAAAAGTTGCTTCAGCTTCACCTCTCATCGGGTATCACCAAGTGTATCATTTGGATGAAGCACAAAATCAAAGGAAACCACGTGGCCTTGATTCAACAAGGCGGCGACTTGGTCACCTACGCCATCATTAACGCAATTGCAATGCGCAAGATACTCAAAAAATATGATAAGGTAATTAAAATTAAATTCATCCAAAACCATTTGGGCCCTTTGTTGATACTTGATTTGTGTGCAGATTCACTACTCAAAACAGGGGCAAGCATTCAAGTCACAGGTCCAAAGTAAGCACATAGAGATCCTTCAGTCACCTTGGCTCTGTGAACTTATGGCTTTTCACATGAATCTCAGAGTCGATTCCGTGCTTTTTGAAGGATGTTCCGTCGTTCTAAACGAGGGCAAGTCCTCGCTCTCATGTGAGCTTGCTGATTCTGTCAAGCTTGATTTCGACTTGACCTGTTCTATATGCCTGGTGAGTGTCCCTTTAAAAATATTGACCTATTTTAAAAGAATGATGAATCATAAGTTAGTTTTTCAACAGGAGACGCTGTTTGATCCAGTTTCTCTTAGCTGTGGCCACATCTTCTGCTACATGTGCGCGTGCAAAGCTGCTTCAGTGACCATTGTCGACGGTTTAAAAGAAGCACACCCCAACCAGAAATGTCCGATATGTCGAGAGGTATCCCTTCTGATGACAAAATGTAGTGTAGGAAAAATCCTTCTTTAATAACAATAAATAAATACGTACAGGGAGGAGTGTATGAAGGTGCAGTGCATATGGAAGAGGTGCACATCCTATTGAGCACAAGGTAACCTACGTATTTCCTTGAAATGAATACATGTTCTGTTTCATTAGTAACTTTGTCATATGAATCCAACAGCTGTCCAGAATCCTGGGAACAACGACGAAAAGCAGAGAAGGCGGAGAGAGTTCAGCAGACGAAGGAGCACTGGGAGTCCCAGTGCCGCCTATTCACTGGAATTTGAAACAACATTGTTATTTTCCTTTCTTTAAACAAATGTCCATATTTTGTTCTAATTGTCTACGATATTCAAACGTGTGTAATCTACGTACAATTGATTTGCAGTTTGTATGTAAGTATTAATTGTTGTATTAAGAAATTTTTAATGATATATTGAACTTCATAGTTAGTGTAAATGTAGCATTGTCATGCACGTTTTTGTTATGAATTTAATTTTCTTTTTTTTTTTAATTAATGTGGTTATTTAACTTATTTTATAGAATGATAATGTTGTTACTTGAAAATATCATTACCAATGCTTTTCTAAATGGTCCGATAACATTCATCCCTTCCAAAGTGTTAATACAGTCATGTCCAACTTATAAATCGTCTCACACAATCTATAAATGCACAAACACACACATATCACATGTTTTCAGTTAAAAATGGTTATAAATTCAATTGGGCACTGACAATTGTAAATTAGTTCATGAAAATTAGAACCGTATATCAAGCACGCCAATACACAACTAATTAATACAATTTTCCAATCGAATATTACCATAATTTTTTCAAATATCCGCAGAGTAACAGCGTTAATAATCTAAGAACATATTCTTTCAGTAATTTAGCTCAGCAGTACAAAACTATATAAGAGCACCCTCCAGAACTGATATTGAAACCTGATAAACTATAAATCTCGCAGTTCACAGAGATGAAATTTGGAGATAACAAGGACCTTAACCATAGAGAGATTCCTCTGTTCGAATCATGAGGAATTGACCACAAGCATGGGATTTCGATCTTTGAACATATGATACCGTTTGCATAGTTTCTCAAGTGTTGCTATTGAATGTTGCATCTTGTTCAACTTCATATCCATGAACATGCCCTGCAAAACAAGGAACAGATCATGTAAAATAAACAAATAAACAATGCATAGGCGACAAAAAAGCACAAATCGATCTCCGCACCTGGTAATCATCACCATATTTTTCCACCAGGCGACTAACATATACTCTTTGAACGGCCGTAAGCGGTTGAAGGGATGCAGGTTTGCCATCAGTCCGTTGCTTTCCCAGAGCTGTCTTTAAATCTATATTCATCCAAAATTCCAATGAATCAGCTATTGATACTTGTGAATTATGAATTAAAATCAGGAGAAATCAAGTTTCACTGATAAACAAAACACAAACTGTTGGATTCTAATAAAGCTTGGGATTGTGATGAGCAAAAAACATACAAAGTTGATGCACGCATAGCAGATTGCACCAAACAAAGCAAAATTTTGTAACCAATGACATAGAATCAATGGACATTATCACTTGGGATTTCAGGTGTGATGCTGGCAGCCAAACGGAATACGATTAAGATTCTTTTGTGCTTCATCGTTATACTATTCCCCATCGTACACAAAACTGTATTTCACTATCCCTTAACGTCACTTAAAGTGCCCCAAAACACCCCAAACTCAAGCACGACTTAAAAGTGCTCTCGAGGCAATGCTCCTCACAATCATATGCATAAAATTATTGCTAACAAGGTGACTAAAAGCATGAACATTTGCATTGCGATTAGAATAAGCTCAGGTTCGGTGAATTGTCTTCTAAAAAAAGAAGCAATTATTGTTTTGTGTCCAGATGAAAGTTGTCCCTTTTCTGATTATCCAGAACGCATATGAATTACAATTAACAGCTAAAATACCAATTTAATTAGAAAATAAATAACAATTGGATAAATTTAACAAAATCAACATCAAAAGCAAGAATCACTCACCGTCTTCTTCGAGCTCGCTGCCGCTGTCGATTGGCTCGAACTCCGACACGGGTTCCTCGGGGTGCGGCATCTGGAGATCATCACTCTCGACGATGTGAGCAGTCCGGGAGCGGACGCCGAGATAATTAGGGTTTGAAACGACGCCGAATGACTTGTAATTCTCGATGACGCTGCCCTTCGCGTCCCACTTCGAAAACGGGTCGATGAGAGTTTTCAATTTAGGAGGGAGATTGAACGCCGGCTTGAAGATGTGAGGATTTTTCCTCGGCAATGCGACTCGCACTTTCGGCTTTGATCGCTTGTACTTTCTCCTCGAACCACCCATTGTATTGTAGTACTTCTTCCCCTCCCGTTTGGAAATTGAGATTGGGGTTTTGAAGAAGAGGGCCGGCTAGGGTTTATGATTTCGGTTAACCACTCTATTACAAGGAAATCGCTACAGAACAATAGCGATTTTAGTATATTGCTGCCATTGCTGGTTTTTAACTGCATCACGACTTAATACATTATTTAGAATAAAAAAAAACTTAATACATGTGATTAATCTGTAACTTTTTAGAAAAAAAAAAAAAATTTAATACCTTTAAGGAAAATTGAGCAAGAAATAAATAGTCAATTTTTGTGTTTTTTATTAATTTGCTATTATTAGTGAATACTGTTGTAAATCTAGAAAATTTATTATTCCAAATCTAGAAGATTTGATGTGGACATTACTTATGGACCAAGAAACCCAACGGACTTTATATCTTAGACTAGGGTTTTATTCTTATAAATAGATCATTGTATTCATTATTGTAATGACTCTCATACACAAGATCATTAGTGAAACTCCTGGCTTGGATCGCCCCCAGACGTAGTCGTTCCCGATGAACTGGGCCAACAAACGGTGTCTCTTTAATTTACGCACTTATTTATAACACGTTATCAGCACGAGTCTCTAACCAAGATCATACGGTACGCCCTTAATTTATTTTCATATGAATTTTCATGTTTTCATGTGTACCTATGCTATGAATTTATTTGATTCATGATTGATTGTTGGGTTTAATTATTGTGTATTGAATTGACGAGCACCGGCCGATGTCCAGAAGGCGTACGACCGCTGCCATCCGCCGCATGAGACGACGCACGCGAGCAGCGCACGTCGCGCGCCCGTTGCCACACGAGAGCAGCGCCCGTCGCGCGCTCGACGCAGCACGGCGCGCGCCAGCGCCCGCCGCCGCCCGCGTGCGCCCTCGCCCGTCGCCCGCGCGCACCCATACGCGACCGCCCTATGTGCGACGCTTCCCGTCCGCCGTGCGCGACCCACGCGGTGTTTTTCCCCGGATTCTTGTGATCTCTTAACCCTATTTCGTTTGCGTTCTTGATATCACAAAAATCGTGTTTAATTTATTTTAATCCTGAAAATATTTCGTTAAATTGCGTTAATATACATGAAATAATTATTCTTATGATTATTTCCTCTGTCTATTAAATCATATATTTTCTAGAAATTATTTTCATGTGATTATCTTCCTTAATTGTTTATGCATGTTTATGTGATTTAATTATCCTATGTGCATTACTTTTCCGCACATAGTTTATTTCTTTATAGTCCGCATATTATGCCCGGGTAGGCGGCGCCAGGTATTTGTCGGACCGTAAATTTATGTTTTGGGTAGACGGCGCCCAATACTTTGTATCTATGTGCTCTAGAATAATTAAATAAATCTTTATTTCTCCTTTGTCAATAAATTGGTCACAACTCTTACCATGTCACTTTAAAATTGTAGTGAAAATATATGATATTACCATGAGAGAATTCGATGAGCTTGCTCTCGATGGTAATAACTACCTGACATGGGCGCTAGATGTCGAGTTCCATCTAGCCTTAAATGAGTTGAGCGAAACAATTCTCGAAGGTTCGAAATCCACTAACGCCCTGAAGACGAAAGCATTGATTTTTCTCATGAACACCTGAGTGAGGAATTCATCATTCAAATCCTCATTCAGGGACCCCGGAATGTTGTGGAACTCCCTGTAGGATCGTTTCCAATAACAAAATGATATACTCCTCCCTCCGGTACAATACGATTGGTCGAGACTCCGTTTCCAAGACCTTAAGTCTATAACGGAGTACAACTCTGCTTTGCACCGTATTGTAACCCAGTTGATGCAGAACAATCTGTCAACATTCCACGCTAGCAACCTTATACTCCAGCAGCAGTATAGGGACAATTATATTGGTTGCAAACGTGGAAGGGGGAGATGGTAAGATGATCTGGGTTAAAGGTCGAGGTCGTAGTACATCCGGTGGTCACAGAACCTCGAATTTCGCTCTTCATCTAGCAAAGTTAAGCAGTCCTGCTACAGATGCGGATGCAGAGGCCATTGGTCTCGCACGTGTCGCACTCCCAAGAACTTGGTTGAGGCTTATCAAAAGCAGCAGAAGGACGGCAAGGGGAAGGCCCCTAGAGTCGAATCTCACCATGCCAGACTGCCTGAAGCAGACTTTGACCAAGACAACGTCGATCCTCTGGGCATCAAGCTCAAGGGCCTTGGAGATGATGAGTGATTTGTGTATTTGATTGTTTTAGTACTTTATATTTGGATCCTTTCTTTCGGATATTTTATTTTATGGATAATATTATGTTTTAGCTTCGATGTGTTTACCTTAACGTTGTCCATTAAATTTACTTGGATATTGCTTTTCATGGCTAGTAAACATATCAGCTATTAGATTTGGGTTATTTCCTCAGGCATGATGGATTGAGATTGTGTTTTATGTTTGGTAGATAGCGTCACCACTCATGCAGTCTTAAGAGATAAAAAGTTCTTTCATAACTTGTTAAATCATAAGGGGAGTATAACTACAATAGCAATGATAGTAGATTGATAGTGGGGTCCAGAAGAGTTCCCATTGTCCTCCCCGTGGGTACCGAACTCTGAATAATGCCTTATTGTTTCCACAGTTTAAGTGTACCCTGCTCAGTTTTAGAGATATTAGGACTAATGAATATCACATTGAAACTGAAACTGAGACCAATAACGAATACCTTTTGATGACTATTACTCGAGGTAGCCGTAAATAAGTTATAGAAAAACTTCCTTACTTCTCCCCCGGATTGTACTATTCCTACATCCGGCCGTCAAAATCTCCATCTAGCCATGAGTATGAAATTTTATGACCCTAACTTTTTTAAATTATGGCATCAGCGGTTAAGTCATCCAAGACAATATATGATACGTAGGATTCTACCTAATTTCAATTAATCATTATATTTCGAATAATAGAATCCTTCCTGTTGATGAATTTATTTGTGATACATGTCTTAAGGGTAAGTTAATAGTGCGTTTGTCGCCCACCAAGGTTAGACTAGTGTCTCCGATTTTCCTTGAAGCGAATTCAAGGAGACATTTGTGGACCGATTCACCCAGCATCAGGATCATTTCAGTATTTCATGGTCCTTATTGATGCTTCCACTAGGTGGACATATGCTTATTAGCTGTCTACCCGCAATCAAGATTTTGCAAAGCTCATTGCGAAGACTATCGAGCTTAGAGCTCAATTCCCGGATTATCCAATCAAATCGATTCACATGGATAATACAGCTGGGTTCAGCTCGAAGGCCTTTACAGATTACTGTATAGCCTTGGGAATTATAGTGGAGCATTCGGTCCCCTACGTCCATACCCAAAATGGTCTTGCTGAGGCGCTAATAAAACGTATCAAACTTATCGCAAGACCATTGCTTATGAACTCCAAACTACCCACTTCATGCTGGGGGCATGCAGTTCTACATGCATCGTACTTAATCCAAATCCGTCCAACTGCATATAATGATCATTCCCCCCTACAGTTAGTGTGTGGGAAAGAACCTAGCATTTCTCATCTGCGTATTTTCGAATGTGCGGTATACGTTCCAATAACGATACCAAAGCGGACCTCTATGGGCCCACAAAGGAAACTCGGTATTTACGTCGGATTTGACTCTTCATCCATCGTGAAATACCTCGAGCCTTTGTCCGGAGATCAATTAATGGCCCAGTTCGCTGATTGCACTTTCGATGAAGATTACTTCCCGGCATTAGGGGGAGATCAGAATTCAAAATTGAATGAATGTCGGGAACTTACGTGGAACGTAAGTAATCTTCAGTATCTAGATCCACACACTAATCAATCTGAACTAGAAGTTCAGAAGATCATTAACTTGCAAAACTTAGCAAATAATCTGCCAGACGCGTTCACTGACCATAGAGGTGTAACTAAATCGCATATACCTGCAGTAAATGCTCCCAAAAGGGTTGAGGTCCAAAGCAAAACGAGTACGCATGCCCCCACACGCCAAAAGCGTAAGGGACCCTCAAGAGATAGTAACACACCTAAACGAAAGGCTATCAAAACTGGTCAGTCGAATGTAAAATCTCTAGAAGAGATCCGTCTTGATAACTCCAAGTCTTTAGGAGACGAGAGTCCTAGTGATGAAGCACGTGCACAAAATATTCCTTGCACTAGGACCGTGGAACGACCAGACCCAGATACAATGGGAAATGAAGAAGGTCTATTTGACGTAAACGTCAAAGTCTCTGTGAATTTCACAGATACGGGAGAAACATGTAATATAAATTTTACTGTTGTCGACGACACATTTGCAGCGACATTTGCTCTTTCCCTTAATGATCCGGATCCAGAACCCAAAATTATCGTTAAGTGCCGGAAGCGCTCCGATTGGGTAAAATGGAAAGAGGAAATTGAAGCAGAGCTCGCATCGCTTAACAAAAGACAAGTATTTGACTCACCCGCGCGCGCTATCCTTGTAGGATATAAATGGGTTTTTGTACGAAAACGAAATGAGAACAATACTATGGAGAGGTATAAAGCGAGGCTTGTAGCTCAAGGGTTTTTCGCAGAGACCCGGGATTGATTTTGATCAAACCTATTCTCCCGTCATGGACTCAATAACATTCCGCTACTTGATATCTTTGGCAGTTAAAATGAATCTCCAAATGAGATTAATGGACGTAGTAACCGCATACGGATCACTAGATGCCGACATTTACATGAAAATCCCAAATGGATTTGACATTACTCAAATGAGGGATGGAGAAAACCGCAGTATGTATAGCATACAACTGCAAAAGTCGTTGTACGGCCTGAAGCAATCGGGCCTCCGACTTAGTGAATTCCTTCAGAAGAAGGGATACACATTCGATAAAGATTTTCCATGCGTATTCACGAAGAAATTGCAAGATAGTTTTTGCATCATATCCGTCTATGATGATGACCTAAACATAATCGGAACATGCAAAGAGATTGAAGAAGCCAGTTCAATCTTGAAAGCTGAATTCGAAATGAAGTCCTTGGGTAAAACCAAGTACTGCCTCGTCTTGCAGATCGAGCACCTCCCAGAAGGAATCCTTATTCATCAGTCGACCTACGTAAAGAAGGTATTGGAGAGATTTCACATGGATAAATCTCATCCACGTAGCACCCCTATGGTTGTTCGATCCCTCAAAGTGGATAAGGACCCATTTAGACCAAGAGAAGATTCAGAAGAAATTATGGGGCCAAAAGTTCCTTATCTTTGCGTTGTTGGAGCTTTGCTCTATCTCGCAAGTTACACTCGGCCGGACATTGCATTTGCTGTCAATTTGCTTGCGAGATATAGCGCTTCTCCTACAAGAAGACATTGGAATGGTGTTAAGCATGTTCTACGATACCTCCAAGGGTCTCAAGATCTTGGACTGTTTTATCGTAAGAACCAAGATAAAACCTTAGTAGGTTATGTGGATGCTGACTATTTGTCTGATCCCCACAACGCCATATCCCAGACTGGTTACGTTTTTCTCTGTGGTGGTACCCCGATCTCATGGAGATCGGTTAAAAAATTTATGGTTACCACGTCTTCAAACCACTCAGAGATAATAGCTTTATTTGAAGCCGCACGAGAATGTGTTTGGTTAAGGTCCTTGGTAAAACACATTGGTGACTCGTGTGGTATCGCTAAAGGCGATACACCTCCTACCGTTATATTTGAAGGGAAATCTGATGGAACTTATCTCACCTAAGTTTTTCTACCTATACGAACTCCAAAAGAGTGACGTGATTACCATTCAAAAGTGCAATCTAGTAACAATCTAGCAGATATGTTTACTAAATCCTTACCTACGTCTACTTTTGAAAAGTACGTTCGTGGTATTGGGATGCAAAGACTTAAAGTGTTGTTGTCTTCAAGGGGAGCGGTAACCCCAAAATAAATCTAGAAGATTTAGATCTAGAAGATCAATAGCATTCCTCCCTAACTTATTATTTGGCCGATACCTAGCATGTGGAGTTTTTATGACAAGACATTTATGTTATGTCGTAATGTCCAAGGGGGAGTGTTGTAAATCTAGAAGATTTATTATTCCAAAACTAGAAGATTTGATGTGGACATTACTTATGGACCAAGAAACCCAACGGGCTTTATATCTTATACTAGGGTTTTATTCTTATAAATAGATCATTGTATTCATTATTATAATGACTCTCATACACAAGATCATTAGTGAAACTCCTGGCTTGGATCGCCCCCAGACGTAGTCGTTCCCGGCGAACTAGGTCAACAAACGCTGTCTCTTTAATTTACGCACTTATTTACAACAAATACCTCCTATTTTAGTCACGAGACACCCAACCAAACTTGCCAATTAACACATGAAATTACCCAACAAATATGAATTCAGCTCATTAAGAAAGTAATAAAGCATTCCTCTATTCTTCTCATTTTTAAGGGTGTGCTTGGTTCGCTTAAAGAAATGGAAATGGGAAAGGGTGTGATAGTAGTAAGGAATGGTAATGAGTATGCTAATTATTACTAAGTTGTTTGGTTGATATATAAGAATGACTATTATTACCATATATTGTGTTTGGTTTAGTAAAATAATTTTAAAATAAAGTTATAATTACATTATTTTTTGTGTTAAAAAAATTATAACTTAATATAATATATTATAATAATAATTACAATTTTAAAATATTAAAAAGACATAATAATAATAAAAATAATATATGTGTATGAATTATAGGGAAGAATGACTTTCATTCCTCCCAAAAAAAAGTTAAGGAATAAATCTATGACTTTGATTCTTAAGTTTTTGTATATGAAACATTTCATACCCTCCAACCAAACATATTAATTTCATTTCATACTCATTTCCATGTCTCAAACCCCCCAACCAAGCACCCCTTAATGTGTTTGTGGTGGTGATTCTGTAATATTTTAGTTTTTACTTTTTTTCTTTAAAATATCATTTTGGAATACAATAGATTTTTATATTTCGGATAGATATATATTTCATGTTTGTCTGTTTTTTGCTGAATTGATGTATTATTAGTGGATGATCTTCTAGTTTGGTGAAGAAGGGAGAATGGGATTTCTAATTTTAATATATTTATTCAAAGAGTATACATTAGTTATTTTGAATTTAGCCTATTTTAGTAAATTCTCATTGAAATTATATTAGTTTTCTCCCTTAATTTTTCTTGTGATTGTTTGATTTGAACAAGGTCTGTATAAATAGAGAATTTGAGACTAGTGTTGTGATACTAATATTATTCAACTGACAAAATAAAATACAAAAAAAAAAAAATCTCATTGCTTCCAAGTTCCAAGAAAGGCTCATGAAGGGTTGTGATATAGTGATGCCAATTAACCAAATCATCAATTACAATTAGGAGAACCTTGCAATGTCAAGTCTCTTCAGTCCTTATTCCTGCATTTCTATGTTATTTGCAAAATCTTTATCATGCAATAAATCTAGACATGGTATCACTACTACTACATAACATATGCCTATCTCAGCCCACACAAATCAAGAATGCTGAAAGCATCAGCTCAAAGCTCCGATGATCTATTAGCATACTCCTGAACCAATGCACCGAAGAGCGACGCCCTCTCGAGCAAATGTGCTGGTTTGTCGAACTCCTTAGCCCTCCCTGCTCGGAGACAAAACGAGAATAACATCAAAATTACACGAACTCCAAAGTTATTACAAGCATTGAAAATGGAAAACAAACGAACCTGCATCAATGACCAAGACCCGATCACAGTCCATGACAGTTGGTATCCTATGAGCGATGCTTATGATAGTGCATGACGCAAAGTCCTCTCTGATGATCTTCTGGATGAGTCCATCCGTATGCGAATCAACGGACGCAGTTGCTTCGTCCATAAATAGAAGTCGGCTTTTCTTCAGCATCACTCGTCCCAGGCATAGAAGCTGCCTCTGTCCCACACTCCAGTTATCCCCATTATCAACAACTACGTACAAAAGAAATCAGATCCCATCTACAGCTAGAAACGAGACGTTGCACATGAACATACATACCAGCAGAGTCGAGCTTCCCGGGCTTTGCAGTCACCACATCCTTAAGTTGGCATCGTTCCAGGCTCTACAAAACAAGAGTTAGAAACAATATAATCAAGCAAGAAGAGTTTAAAAACATACCTTCCATATTTCGTCGTCTGAATAGAGGCCAGTCGGGTCAATGTTGCTCCTCACCGTTCCTTCAAAAAGAACGGGTTCCTGAGGAATGATTCCAAAACGAGACCTGAGATCATGAAGGCCCAACGCTGAAATATCGATGCTATCAATGATTATTTTCCCACCCGATGGCTCCACCAATCGGAACAAAACCTGGATCAACGTTGATTTCCCACCACCCGTACGACCAACAACACCGATCTTCTCACCCCCAGTAATGCTGAAACTAATTCCTTTAAGAACCAGAGGAGTATCCGGCCGATACCTAACCTGTTCATCCAAGAATTAATCCAGCAATTCTATATCACTCGACTAGAAACAGTAGACGTTAACTACCTGCACGTTTTTGAGCTCGACGTTTCCTATCATTGGCCAGCTAGGCGGAGGGACGACGTCCTTTTTCCTCCATTCTGCTTCGGATGGTATAACAGAGAACTGTTTTATCCTCTCAACCGAAACCATCTTATTTTCCATAAAACAACTTATGTATATAGCGAAATACAGCACGGAGTTGAGGGACAGTCCATACGAAAGGGCTAAACCGACGTTTTCTGCAAAGAATTGTACAGTGATTAACATACGGGCATTTTTAGATTACAAAGTCGTTCGAGGGATATATAGGAAAGCAAAACACACCAGGAGCAATGATGCTGCTAGGCAAAACGATCATGAACATCGCGGACGTGCAGAGGATGAAGCTTCCCATTAGCTCCAAACGAAATCCCAACCACTCGTTGGATCCGAAATTGTGGAAATCCATACGCAGATTTGCATTTACGCGATTCACGTTCTCCTGGCTGAAACTTTCCTGCTTCTTGAAACACCGAATCGTCATGACTCCCGTTATGCTCTCGGAGAAATGATGAATGACGGGCGCTTTTGTGATGGAATCTAATCGAGTCAATTCACGCGATGTGGACAGATAATAACCCTGTAAACCGTAACAAATATAAATGTACACTCCATTTTCGATTCTGCATTATTAAGACGGAAACTAGAGGAAGAAGAAGGTCTACGTACCCGATACCAGAAGTTGAGCCAACCGAGTGGAATCACGAGAATAATAGTCGGCCATGAATATTGACACGTGATGATAATAATACTCAGCAACGTAATGTACATCGCGACAGTGATACTAGTAAAAAACGGGATTAAGATATCCACATTCGTCTGATCACTCGATGCCTGCACACGGGATGAAAGATAAGATAAACTATTGATCTTCAAAATATCATCTTATCCAAAAATAAGGATCTTTGTAGAGTTTACCCTTGTTAAAATTCTTCCAGATGGCGTCGTATCAAAGAACGACATGGGGGCGTGCAATATGCAGCGAAGAATTTGGCCGAAGAAAACCTGAGACGTCTTCAACCCCATATACGCAACCAGAACACTTCGTATAAGCACCAGCACGAAGGCAACCACAGCAATGATCGTGTACACGTCTATGAACACAGAAGGACTAAACGAGGCTGCTCGTTTTTCTGAAGTTTCATAAGCCAACCAATAGTCGCCCGACATTAAAGTTCCTTGCCACAAAAGGGAGAAGATCAGCACCCCCGCCACTCCCCACCATCCAAAAGCCTCCGTGCAATATAATTTATATACGCCCAAGCTCACTTTTCCCGTCTCTCTTTCCTCTTCCTTGATAAGCTTTGAACTCCGTTCGGTTCTTGGAGAATTCATTTCCCCGTTTTCTTCACCGAGTTTTATGGATCTCTGAGTCGTCAATTTGGGGGAAGGCTCGTTTTCACCTGTTGTCTCCACATCAACGAGCTCCATGGAGGCTTCGTGGGCAGATACCAAAGCTTTGAAGTCCATTCCAGATTGCAGTATGTCATTGTACTTTCCGGATTGAACAATCATCCCGTCTCTCATCACCTAGTTTCATGATATTTTAGTCTAACAAGTCGGGTAGTATAAATGAACAAAGTTTTATACTTACAAGAATCTGATCGACGTTATGCAGGAAGTCGACTTGGTGAGTGACGAGTATGACAGTCTTGCCTCTAAGAGCTCCCCTAACACATTCCTGCAATCACACATTAATCAACTCTTAACTCTATATATACAATCAACAACACATTGACAAAAAAATGAATGTTATACCTTGAATATTTCGGAACCAGTATGAGCATCCACAGCGCTAAACACATCATCTAGCAGATAAATATCGGAATCCTGATACACAGCCCGAGCGAGCTGAATCCGCTGCTTCTGGCCTCCGCTGAGGTTAATCCCGCGCTCCCCAATCTCCGTCTGATCGCCAAACTCCATCATTTCCAAGTCTTTCTCCAAACAACACACCCTGATAACCTCCTTGTATTTCTCACCACTCATCGCCAAACCGAACAGAATATTCTCCTGTATCGTCCCGTTCTGAATCCACGCCGTTTGCGCCACGTAGGCAGTGCTCCCACACACTCTCACCTTCCCGGACAGCTTGTTCATCTCACCGAGAATCGCGGCCAGGAGGGACGACTTCCCGGACCCCACAGTCCCAACAACGGCCGCCAGCTCCCCCTTCCGTATCTCGAGATCCAACCCCTTCACCACTTCCTCCCCATTTTCGTCGTCCCAGCTGAACGCCCCGCCTCTTACTTCAACCGCCACGTGTCCATCACACCCTTGGACACGCTCCACCGACTTATCCACCAACTCTTTACTCGTCATGAACTTATCCAGCCTCTCGAGGGATATTATCGCCTGGGAGAGCGAAATCATGGACTGCGGGAACGTCCTGATGGGCTCCTGCAGCATCTTCAACAACGAAGTCGTGGTGAACACCGTCCCAACCGTCAACGGAAACCCCAAAAACAGAGCACTTGCGAAGGTGATGGTCCCGATGAGCGGCGGCGTGCTCCACAAAACGATTATGTTGGCCGAAACGGAGTACATAAACTTGGACAGCCACTGGTACTCGGTCTCCCTAAACGACTGAATCCTCTTGTTGAAATGCTCCTCCCAAGCCTGGAATTTAATCACCCGCATATAGCTAAGCATCTCGTTGGTGGCCTTCATCCGCGAGTCCCGATTCCTCATGATGTTGAACTGGTACCGATTGTTCTTCTTGGTACGGACCAACACAAAAACGACAACAGCCAAGAGCCCAGCGAAGGCAGCAACCGTGGCGGTCCCTAAGTACTGGTACAGAATGACTAGAGCTACGGTGATTTGCAAGGGCATGAGCCACAGGAAATGCAGCTGCAGCATCATGTCGGAAAGCTGCTGCGCGTCCACGGCCATGTAATTCACTATCTGCCCCACCCCGTGAGCCTGTCGGGCCGACCCGGATAGCCTCAGCCCTTTCCTGTACAGAGAAGTTATGAGCGTGGAACGAATAAGCATGCCCAGCTTCTGCGTGTGGAAATTGAACTGGTGAGAGCTCAAAACTTCGACGAATTTAGCAACCAAGAGAATGAGCACGAGGTAGTAGCCTTGGTAAAGGGAGGTGCCCTTTCCGGCGGTGAAGTCGACGAAGCTCTGTATCAATGTGGGGCCTATGTATAAGACGCTTAGCCGAAGGAGGGCTAGGGAAGCTGTTAAAACGAGCTGCTTCCAGAAGCAGCGGACTAGCGTTTTGGCTACGGGGTGCTTTGAGTTTTCTTCTGGTTTTGGCCAATTCTTTTGGAAGAGCTGGGACATTAGTTCGGCTCTGTGTTCGGGGGAAACCGAGGGGACGTCCTCGATTTTGAGAGGGGCTTCGTAGCCTTTTTTCAGAAGGGGGTTCAGCCAAATCCAGAAGGCTTTTGAAATAAACGATGCTGAAGCATATCCTGTTACATTGGATGATTTCGGATCTGATTCTGATTCTGATTCTAGTTCTTGAATCCCAGTTACACCTTTGATCCCGGCTATTAAAAGAAGGACAGACTGGAAGAAGGCTATTGCTAGACTAATGTCGTTTAGTCTGAGATTGGAGGTGGAATCTTGATAGGAGATGAAACGAACAAGGGCAGAGCAAAAGAAGAATGCTAGAACAAGAGAGTGGGCAACCCAGTAGATTCGGAGAGTTAAAGGGTGTTTCTTGGCTTTGAATCTCTTCTCGTGAAGAATCAAGATGGCAATTACGGCATGAGTGATGCCTTGGAATAGCCAAAACAGGGTATTCGCAGTCTTCCATTGAGAATCAACAGTTATGCACAAGGAAATAATGGATAACACGATTGAAAGTGCTGCTAAAACTGCAGAGACAATGAGAGTAACCTTAAACCATAAACTGGTTTTAACAAGAGCCCTTTTGCGATCAATTAGGGGGGTATTGGCGTCGGAATTTGTGGTGAATCTTGTGTAGAGTCTTTGAATGGCGAAGAATACAAGAAGGATGAGGAAGAGAATGTCTACGGAGGAGAGGAGGAGTCTCTGTGGGCAGGGGGAGAGGAGGATGAATCTTAGCCGTTGGAGGATTGAAGACTCCGATGAGATGGAACAAGAAAGGCTCGTGATCCATGACGTTGACATCTTTGTGGAAACTCCAATCTGGGAATTGGGTTTCTTCTTCTTCTTCTTCTACTCTGGGTTTTCACCAATCTTTCATTTTTCTGTGGAAAGAGAGATTTTTTAGTGTGAATCGAATGTGGGTTTTTTTTGAAAATTGTGCAATAATTAAGTCTTTTTAATTATAACACCGACGATGATGATAAATTTTAGAATATGTAATAGTACAAAAATTCTTCTGCAAGAAAGAATCAAAATACGGGCCCAGGCCTTCTATTCTATGGGAAAAAAGATTACCTCGAGCAGATATCTAAAAACAGGGTTTTAGCGAAATCAAATCAACATAAAGAAGATCCCAAGTAAAAAGGGCGATGATTTCGCAAAAAAAGAAAGAGAGAGAAAACGGGAGAGATATGAGTCAATAAAGGTTTGCCAGATGTGAATTACAGCTTCGAAAATTAAGGCCACAAAAGAGGAAACAGAATTAAAGAGAGAGAAAACTACCATGCAAATGCAAAAAAGGAAGGTCGTAGCAGCAGCAGTGGAGAAAATCACAAACGAACTGAGGACCGGAAAAAGCAGCCCAACTAATAATGATGGTTCGTTGGAATGGTTTTGTACCACCCGTTTGTCCCATTTTTCGATTTCAGACCTTCTGATTTATCTATCTAAATATAATAATAAGGAATAAATCAGAATATACTATTACTACTATAGATGACCGATGATAGCCGATAGGAGGATGACTAAACAACTCACCTTCTTCCCCACGAAAACCAATGCATGGACCAGGCCAAACGGCCACCTCAATCATACTCCCTCTGTCAAGAAACAATAAAAAAAGATATAGGCTTATAGTGTTTTTTACCATTATTAAAAAAGTAAAAAAATAATAATAATAATATTATGTATATTTGAGAATGTAGATAAAGTTTATTAATTTTATTTTAGAAAACAAGATTATTTTTTGTAAACGAATATATAAAGCAACCAACACAATTTTTTATGGAGTACCCATTTTGTGGAAACTAACTAAATCTCAATAAATTAACATTAAAAGGAACATTTTGTATGTATTAGTTGTACCTTATAATTGGTATAAATTTTTAAACTATATTAATTGTTTGTTTGCGTTGAACATAATTTGTTATTATCATTTAATAATATATATTATTTTTATTAATTAATTGTTATTATTGAACAACAAGGTTGTGTTTTCATTGATTGCGACGAGTTAGTCGACTTAGACTAAAAAAATTATGAATTTTTAGGAATCTAAAATTATGTTGGTATATATATATATATATATATTATTATTATTATTATTAAAAAATGGAACAAGTGTATGGTCAAGCATTATAGAACCTTATTTCATTTTTTTAGATTCAAGTTTTGATTTCCCTTAAAGCAGCTTAAATTATTAATTTTTAGTTGCTATTTAGAAAGCAACGCTATACACTTATATTCTTTTTTATAGTTCCATATTCATTTTTATAGTTCTTGGTTTGAGAGTCTTCGTAATATATTTATATATAATTTTACATTTTAGTTTTTGATTTGAGAGCCATCTTCACATACTTATATAAAATTCTTTTTTCTAGTTTTTGATTTGAGTGTTACTTGTTAATTTTTCATTAAAATATATTAATTTGATAATAATATTGTATAATGACAACAACCAATATTGTTTTAAGTTATACAATAAAATTGTTTTGCAAAATTACTATTTTCTAATTAACCTAGTCACACAAAGGCTACCGGGTATCGCATACAATATTCATCATTTAAAATTTAACCAGAAAAGTTTTTTTTTTTTTTTGTATTGTACCCAATACTTTCATTTAAAATTTTATATTATCATTAAGTTCATATAATTGAATAAGAACTAAAAGAGATCTAATTTAAACATCGACTTCACGTAAGATAAACTGGGTGAACAAATCTCGTGTTCTATTTTAATTTTGTGATTGCATGAGTGCATTTTTTCTTAACATTAATTACTAAGATAGAATATGTTAGAACAATATTAATTATTTTTACTTTATCAATTCAAACTGTTTTTTATTGAACAGAGTTTCACCGTCCAAGTAGTGTTAACATAAGGACGACCATTGACGACATAAAACAGTGGTCAGCCCAGCTCATAATTCCAAATTCATATGTGGACCATATTGTTTTAGGAATCGGATTTTGATATTATAATTTCAATTTTTTTTTTAATTATAATAGTAGTAATTATGTACTAGACATTCAAAATTAATATTGAATAAATTAATTAATAACCGGATAAAAATAATATTTAAATTAGATCTCATAACATAATTTAAAAATGTATATTTATATTAGGTCTCATAATAAATTACTATGTTTGGAGGGACGGCATGCATGCGATGCCGCATGTGATCTGTTTATCTGGTAAGGTTTCCAGAAAAGAATTTAAAAAGGAACTTTACAAATAATTATGTTTAGATTTATCATAAAGTTGCGTATCTATTTGTATTTTTGTGGAAAAAGTTTAAATATAGAAATATTAGGACTTTTCATTGTTTCTAGAAACGATACTAGTCAAATTGAATTGCTCCATGTTTAATGGAATAATAATAATAATAATAATATTATGTGATTGTATTACTTTTTTTATAAGGATGTTTTATTCCATTATCTCGTGGCTTCAGGAGTAAAAAGAATTAAAATGATATTTTTGGTATTGACGACGAGAGTTGGTAGTTGGTACATAGAAAGAGAGGTGGATTTGCAAGTGTATCAATTTATACTTTTGGATATGGCGCAGAGTGTTTTCTATTGTTAATTGCAATTTATTGTGTTGAATGAATGAATTAATGTAGTTATAAATATAATCCGATTAATACACCAAATATTACTCTTGAGTTTTTATCTGCGAATGACAAAGTATTATATGAAAATGGTTCATGATAAGCTTATCATGACAATTTTAGAGTATCATTAATCTCATCGGGAGTATCATTAATTTCATCAGGGATATCAATAGTCCGAGTTCAAAAAAATTTCTTGAACTCGGACTAATGATACCCCTGACAGGTTTAATGATACTCCTGATGAAATTAATGATACTCTAAAACTATTTCATGTTAAACTTATTATGAAGTGTTTTCATATAAAACTTACTCATCGTGAATATGATTTTTGTATACATTGTAAAATGGTGAACGAGGGAACTCTCTAAAATGTAAGTGAAACCCTCTATATTTATAAAGGACCACCCTTAATGACGCAGAAACTAATAAAGTGATCTCAATCTTTTATTTTAGGATTTATTATAAATGTCGGTCTAATAAATGGTACCATATGTATTTACATTAAATTATTTTGTGTGTAAAGATGATGGCTTTTTGATATTTCCGCTGATGCTGATCCTCGATCTTGTTGGATCCGCCTATCTTCAAGGGTTTGACCTATTGTTGATAGGCGAACATCATCCAGCATGAAGCGAACAAGAGTTACAGGCTTAAACAAAGATAGTCAACATTGGGGTGCATCTACCAATTCGAGAGGTGTATAAAGTGACGAACAACTCCCCCGACGAACAACTAATGGGCGAACAGGTATTAAGACCCGAGACCAAGAATGAGCCAACTGTGAAGTCATCAATGACGAACAACTTGGTCAAATTATGATACAACAGTCATGGCGAACAACTTCCAAAGTACAACCTCAAGAGGCGAACAACTTTAAGTTGTAGAATCAACAAGATCAATCAAGCCGACCTAGGCGAACAACAATGGGTCCGAGATAAGACCAAAGAAGACTTTGTAGCTAAGATTCAACTTTGATAGGATCAAAGGGACACATGTCAAGCATGCAGGCTAGGGAGACCAAGAGTCTTGGACACCTCATGCTTGTTAGTCTCTATAAATAGTTGTTCTCCAGCTGTGAAATACAAGTTCAAAAAAGTTTAAATGCATAAACAATTCCAAAACACACACAAATACACCTAAAACGTC
Organism: Ballota nigra; assembly: GCA_947034835.1. Taxonomy (NCBI): domain Eukaryota; kingdom Viridiplantae; phylum Streptophyta; class Magnoliopsida; order Lamiales; family Lamiaceae; genus Ballota; species Ballota nigra. The sequence continues at coordinate 55,814,477 of OX344727.1, read as the reverse complement.
CACACATACGAAAACGTATTTAATCGGATGGATTAATGGCTGTTTAAATATGTGTTACGTCACCACCTATTAGGCGAGGTCGACTAGGATTCAGGTAGACTTGCTGACGTGGTGAGTTCCGGACATATTAAAAAATAATTAGTACTATAACATCAATCAATGACTTATAAAATTATATCACTAACAGTGAAAAAATTATGTATTTAATATTTTTGTAGAAATGTTATGTTTTAGCTCATCGAGTGTCCAACTTTATTGTGAATGGTTTCTCGTTAACTCCTGTTCTGATATTTCTTAAGTTAAATAATTTTTATTTTGGATTGCAAAAAGAAAAAAAAAAAAAAAAAAAAACTACATACGCTTTCTTATCGATTTTTTCACGTACGTTCAATCGTGTACACACAAAATAAAAAAGTTTTTTCTGTTAAATAACAATAAATTTCAACAGAAATAGAAATATCGAAAATTACAAAATTAATGGCACACTAGTAGTCGTAGATTTTTCCTTGGTAGTGACAGGGTTGGCAGATGTGATCCACCACTAACCCCCCAAAAAGAGAGATCGGAAGACGATGTTCATTAAATGAGGTTATAGTCTACAGCTTGGCACTGGCAGGTATCCTGGAACCAATTAGGCTACAAAATCATTAAATTTGAATCAAACAACAAACTCATCCAACTCAAATATATTTTAGCATGTTATAATATTATCTTTTTAGTTTTCTATTTTATCAAATATTTACTCATTATTAGATATATAATTCCATATTTACATATAAATCCGAAAAGATTCAAAATAATATGAAATACCAAAATTCAATAATATAATTAAACACATGTGAAAATATATATATCATAATGCAATACTAGATTTATACTTATAATAATGTTAATGTGATGATATAGTTAAGTAGAAACTTATACTAATAAATTTAAAATAATAAATTAGATATGTTGTTATATAGAAAAAAAAATATTAAACTATATATATATATATATATAAAGCAAATTTGTGTTTCACCACCAACTATTCACATGTGACAAATTAATCAAATTGTAGGGTAAAAACATATGTTTGTATCTCATAGCAAAAAAATTGTACAACACCAAATAAAAGATTATTAAACCCATCTTTGATGATTTGCTTTCATTTCAAATTTACATTCTTATATTCTCCTTTATAAAAAAAATTTAAATATAAATAAAAAAGTCTTATTATTTCGTTTCAATGATTTAGTCAATATTGCCGTTTGCCCGCCCAAAAGAGTAAATTTACCTCATTAGGAAGAATATTATCTTTTCCTGTTATTTAATTTGCTCCAAATAAATAGGAATAATAAAAACAGAAGGCAAAGTTCAATTTTGTTTACTAATATATTATTAGATGCACCATGCACGAAAGGGACACGTGATAAAGAATTAACAACGGTTTTTAGGATGTGCCAATATATGGATATGGATGTTAATATATATAGGACATGTTTGGTAAGAATTATTAAGGAGTGATAGATATGTAAACACGTGTAATATTTTGTTTGGTGGGCTTTATTTGTAATCATAATGACCCTGTATTAAGGTGTGACCCGATTTCTAGTGTACTATCTATATATGAGTACAGATCCTACCTCTAAAGGTGGTATGTATAAGACCATGATAATTATAATTTCTTTTTCCAATTTAGCCCTTAAATACGTAACTTCTCACCACTCTCCGATCGTGCAAATGTTGCAAAACCATATTCCTCTTGAATTGCGGATGGCGACCACTCCTCTCTAACTAGTGTTTAGGAGAAGTGGTGGAATCTGATTCAGGAAATGAGTCAAATATGCTCGAATCTGCTTCTAACTTGAATTCAAGCGTCAGCCATTTTTCTCTTTTCTAAATCTAAAGCAAAGGAGAAAAAATCAGCGACAATGAGGAGGGAAGTTCAAGGGTAAATCCATTGGCCATCGTCACTAATTCGTAGATTGCAATATACTTCGTGTATTGTAATTTGTAATTATAGCCGGGCATGTTGTTGCGTGACCTCGTAGGTTCTACCATCTTGATCTAGATAACATGAATTGTTCCATTGGATGTTGAGCATTGGTAATTCTCTGTATTTCTAAGAATATAAATTTGATGTTTTAAGAGGTCATATGATCAATTTTAGCTCTTATTTTTCGCAGTAATAAAATTTAGTATTCTTCACATTTTTTTTTAAAATCCCCCTCACAAAATCTAAATCGGGTACCTCTACTCGTTCTCGCTCCTAAAAGCAGAGGTATTTGATATAGAGACTGCAGAGGAATCTGGAGATGAAATGAAAAAGTTAAAGCACCCAAGGTGTTATTCAGATTGAAAATCCAAATCTAGAAAAGCTAAAAATAAATATGAAAGCAGGTGATGGTGATCTAGAGAAAAAACTGAGTTTTCAAGGCATGAAACAAAGGAGATTGAAAAGCAGAAAGCTCATGAAAGGTACATGATTCTGCAAGAACAAGGAAGACTAATCATGCAAAGAAAGACACAAACGTTTGGCTTTTATACGACAACAAAGAGCAGAGACTGTTAAGAAACATGAAGAGGAGAAAGTTGTCAAAGAACAAACGAAGGCCGAAGCTTGCAAATGATCTGGATATGTTTTAAGTCAAGTTCTTTGACACATGAAATGACTTCGGAGGAATTTACGTTTCGAAAATTTAGAAAAATGAAACTGAGATCTTCAATTAATATTTTAAGGCTTTGAAGAGAAAGTGATTGTTACATTCGAGAATTTTCATTTTTATTGAAAATGATGAATAATTTTTTAGAATGGTAAATATGTAAATTGTGTTAGAGTTTTGAGGGTAAAATCGACTTTCTCAAATTTATCTTCAAATTTAAAAAGGCTACCAAATGAACAATATAATATATCACTTTGTATACCAAACAACAGATATATACATAAAACTGGTCTAATGAATCAAAGTTTAAATTATCATATGTTATCATATGCATGCTACCAAACGAGTCGATAGTATTTAGTCCCTTCAATATCAGTAATCCTCTTTTCTGACTATTGTTTATTATAAATTTGAGAGTATTGTGAGGTCCATTTATAAATAAAGTAATTGTTTATGATATGATACTTATATTTTCTATAACATATTGATAAATGGATCTCACAATACCTCATAATATCCTCCAACTTATGAGTAAAAATAACAGCCCAAAAAACAGAACTACTAATATTGGACGGAGGGGGTACAATTTCTTTGCGTTTATATATTTTTTTAAAGTAGATTTTATCTGAAAATTCTTGTCATAATCTTATATAAAACTATTTTGGATTATTTTATATATGATCTAAAGTATTAAAATTTCATCAGGAATATTAAAAAATTGGGGTCCATTGTATCATATTTAATTATTGTTGATATTCTTTTACCTATAATATGATACCACTGACCCTCATTTTTTATACTCTTGATGAGATTCTTAATACTTTAGATCAAATATTTAATATTTTAAAATTGTTTCATATTTAACTTTATTTTAGTATAAAACTTTATCTATTTTTTAAACAATATTAATTAATTTATTAATATATATTAGTTTGTACTCATTAAAGATACTAGTATTACTTATTTCTTTTTAAAGTTATAATTAAAAATTAGTTGAACAATAAAATTATTTTGCATATCTTTCAATATCGCCAATTTGTCCTCCCTTTGTGTCTCTCATTGTTTCATTCTTCTTGTCCAAGAGTCCAAGACACCACTTTTTTTTAATTAGTGGACCTTATCGTATTAGTTTTTCGATTTTATTTTTCAATTGGCATGCATTTGGACAATGGCGATTTCATTTTATTTTATTAGACTTTAGTTATTTATTAAACTATTTTCTTATTTAAATATATTATAGTTTCATAATAAAACTATAGTTCACATTTATCTTTTTCTTGAAATTTTAATTTTTAATTATTATATGTATATCATAATCAAATATCACATATTAATACTCCCTGCATTTATTTTTTTTATTTTATATTTTAGCATTTGTTAGTGAAGTTATTCAGGATTGAATAATGACAAATTTGTCCTCCATTATAATGGCAATGTTTTCCAAAATCTTTACCCTACACGAAAAAATTCAAAAAAGAAAAACACCATAAAAAAATTTCATTAATAGGAAAATTCAAAATTATGGAAAGAATTTTGAAATTGAAATAAGGATAAACTTGAAAAAGTAGGTAAAAATTATCTTAAAATATCAAATAATTTTAAACAACAGCAATATTCGTTATGTTATTATGCAGGGTCGTTGAGTAGCTGTTTACGTACGTATGTTGTATCGTTTTCTTTCTTAAAAAAGATAATTAGCATATGGGAGTGGTTCCCTTATTATATTTATGCATCTTTATAATGATTATATTATTAATTCTGTATACTTTTTCTATTGCAAATAAGAGAGAGCTTATGACAATTTTAAAATGAGTAAGTTTATTGAGTGTGCATTGCATAATTTAAGTGTGTTTTTAAAGAATGATTTTTTATTATTATTGAATATCTATCTCTATTTTTAATGAAAAGTTATTTCTTATTAAATATATTTTTCAGTACAAACTATTGTATGTACTCAAATACATAGTATACACTTGGATTTTGAGTCAATTTCAAATCAATTTTGATTTTTCAAAGCTCATTAAGCAAATTGAACTTTGAAAAGTCAAAATTAATTTGAAATTGGACCCAAAATCCAAATAAATGTTATGCACTTGAGTGCATACAAGAATCACTCTTTTTTTAGTAATAGCAGGAGTAATTTTTCAATAATAGTGGGGATAACTTTTCAAATATACATTTAAATTGCACAATGCACCTGGTTCATACAAGACTATATCTTTTAAAATACACTTTCCTTGGCAGTGCAATGTGCCCAATAAATAAGGCAAAGTATGGAGTAATATTTGTTCACACACGAAACACTTTGAAGGATATGCATTGTTTTATTAAAGGAATATTAGTTTTGAAGGTACAAATTATTTTTACTAAAGAGTTTGAGTCGAATGGTATGGACTTTTTCACTAAAATGTATTAGTTGTTTTCAACTAAAGGATATGAGTTATTTTACTAAAAAATATTGCAAAATAATTTATTAATGAACAAATTTAACACCATACATACTCAATAAATAATATAGACCCTCATGCTAATTTATTATTTGGCCACTGTTAGTTGTAATATTTCATTTTTCTAGTATTTTGTTTATATATATATATATATATATTTTGTCGTATGTAAAGTCATTGTTGATACAAAATAACCAACAATAAGAAAATAAATAATTGTCTAGAAATTTTTTCAATATTCATGAAATTTCCAATGAAAATCGTTATGGTCATATATAATTAGGATAACCTACGATTTGTTTAAAAAAATCTCTAATCATGTAGACATTTTTTTTTCCTTAAATTATCTACAAGCAAATTGTCTAATTTTGTAGACAAATTACAATTTTTACAAACAAAATTGCCTAGGTGCAATTCGAATGTCTTTTTTTAATAATACTAATTGTCTTATTAAAAGATTTAGTTAATCAATATTAATTATTTTAACATGATAATATTAATTATTTTTATTAAATAATATTAATTGTATATCAATTATCGTGTATAATTAATATACCCAAATATAACTCATTATTCGAAGGTCCATGAAAACCTTTCGTAGTACTTTATGTGGTAGCAGTTTTATAGGTCCACATCTGTTAGATCACATCCAATTCAATATTGACAGTTACATGTTATCATCGTTGGAGAGTAATTTAATTCACCAACTTTATTTTCTTTAACAATTGTAATATGAATTTTTAAAGTTTGCAATTCGATATACAAACTAATTTATTATTGTAATTTTATACATGATATAAAAAAATTGTTATACTTACATGGCAACATGGACTATGACAAAAAATATGTCACACGCCACTAATGCAAGATTTTTTTTTCCCAAAACATGTACGTCTAGGTTCATTTGTTTATTAAAATTATTGAATTCAAGCACTCCACGTCACACACCAAAAATATTTATTTCTACATATTTAGACAACATAAACTTTTATAATCCATTAAAACTACTGAATTCAAGCACTTTCAGTCATTTTTCTTGTGCATTTTGTTAGAGTTTTAATAATTAAGTACAAGAATTTTGACTCAAAATCGTCATTGAAGTCTATGTTGAGTGGTAATTTTTTTTTTTTTTTTTTTTTTTTTTTTTTTTTTTTTTGTAAATTTGACATTTGAGGTAGCGTGTGACATGTTTTTTGTGGCTGCTTCAACTGCCATGTAAGCGCAAGTATTCCTGAAAATTTATATTATGTATCGAATTGAAACAATAAATTAATTTGTGTATCAAATTGCAAACTTTAAAAGTTTATGTTGTAATTGATAAAAATTATAAAGTTCGTGAATTATTTTGCAATTAACCTTTAATTTAATTTAATTTAATTTAAAAAAAAACATTACTTTTTTTTTTATGAAGACTCGCCTTCTGTAGTTCGATGGCAACTCAAGTATTAATAAATGCATGTGTGAACACTATTCACGTGTGAAGAATGCAATGGCAGTATGATGTTGATGTACGGGGTAATTATTGGATAATAATAATTATTATTATAGTATATCATTAAATTAAAAATAGGAGTTGAAATGTTTGGAATGATGTCGTGGCTATCTAGGAAGACCTTAAATACTCCCTAAGTCCCTCCTCCTCTGTTATACTCCCTCCGTTCCGTAACTTATTTCATATGTGGGGTTGACACAATATTTAAGAAAAGTGAAGTGTGTGAGTGTAAAATTAAATAATTAAATTATAAAAAAGTGTTTTATTGACTTTTGTGTGTGTAATTTATTTCCTTTTTAAGGATGTGAAAAAAGAGTTGGAACGTCCCAAAGAGGAAAACGTGAAATAAGTTCCGGGACGGAGGTAGTATAAGACAACTAGTGCTAGTCCCACAAATTTTCGCGGGATTATAAATAAAGTTATTTGCAAAATAAAAAATTGTATAAAAAAATATATTTTTTAATTTTATAATATATTTACAAATAAAAAAATATTGAATTTTTAATGATGTAATTATGTATAATTTGCTTCAGTATTATATAAATTAAATAAAACACTAATAAAAATACAATATTTATCTCTACTAAAAAAAATACTAATTGCAAATTACAAAAAAAAAAAAAATCTTTATATACAATTTTCATTGTGTACTTGGAAATCGAGAAACTAACTTAATATATGTATCGAGAATCTCATGTTTTAAAAATAAGTTAACTACACATGAAAGAGGTATATTATAAGAGTAACTTTCTTGTACACTTGGTGAATGACGCATTCACTCAACAGTTGAGATTGTTTACACTGAAAAGTATGACTTGATTATACTGAAAAGTGTAGTTAGATTAGATTGAAAAGTTTACTCTAAAAATATTTTTTTAATATAATATAACTATACTTTTCAGTGTAATCAGCCTACACTTTTCAGTGTAAATAATTTCAACTGTTGAGTGAGTGCACGATGCACTTGGTGCATATGAGAGTGTTCGATATTATAAACTCTTAGTTGTAAAACATATAATAAGAATATTAAGAACCTAACTTAATATATGTATTTGTAGTTTCATATGAAGCCTCAAATATTAGAAAAAAGTTTAAATCTCTTGCTTTATATGTATCACATCTTAGAACTAAGAAAACCACAAAATATATAAATTATAGATTTTTAATTGTAAAACATTAGTTTTCAATGATAATAAATGTAGGTTAGAAATTGTGATGTAAAACTTCACATGACATTTGGTCTGTATACTACCAAATACACATAAGAGTGAGTATATTTTTTAAAAGAGTGCACTTAACTTTATTTTACTGGATGCATTGTATTAATAAGATATTAAGAAAAAATAATTAATTAAAAAAATTTGGAACATAAGAATTAGAGAAAATGCATTTTTTTATTCTTTAACTTTGGTTGTTTTTTGTTTTCTTCCTATTAACTTTGAACTTTTGAATTTCATCATATACGTTACAATATATGTATTTTTTGTCCTATTGCCTGCTATAACAGACACCTCTTTTGGTAAATTTGACGTGACATTTTGAGTTTCATCCTATAAATTATGAATAAGTGGCGCCACGAGAGATTTACTGGAATAGTTACTTGGTGTAGCAGATAATAGAATAAAAACACAAATTTTTATAAGTTATATGATGAAATTCAAAATCCCAAAGTAAGCATAATGAAAACCAAAGTCAAACAAAGTTAAGGAACACAAAAGTATAATTTCCCTAAGAATTATATACAACTATCTATAATAATTAAAATATTTCACCAGAGGCGGATCTAGCATTTTGAATTTGGGGATACGATAAGATAATTAATTAAATATAATTAGTACTCCCTCCGTCCCTGAGTAAACTTCCCACTTTCTTTTTCGGGTCGTTTCCCAGTAAATTTCAAATTCCATAAATGACAAAAATAACATTTTATTACATATAAACTTTAACCTTCAAATTTACACTATATTACCAAAAATATCACTCATTCAATTAATTTTTCAAAACTTGTATAGACGGTCTCATGCACGACTCACACATATGATATGGTTCGTGGACTTATAGCACTTCCTAAATTATGTTTTGTAGCAAAGTGAAGTGTAAATACTAAAATGGAACTCCGCGATCCTCTCACATAAATTTTGATTTATAATTAACAAATTCAAATTGAATCAATTGATAAATCTAAATTATATTAAACAATTAGTAATAATTAAAAAAAAGTTACTTCCAAAAGAGATGTTGGTTGCGTTCGGCTAGTACTAAAGTTATGCTACTGACATTTTAAAAATAATTCTCTTTTTCAATTAAGAGTCCGCTTGGTTGGGGGTAATGATTATATGATAATGAGAATGATTACATTGGTAGTGCTTGGTATTATCAATTCATTGTAATAAGATTGAAAATGAGTTATAATTTACTCCTCATTCATTACCCTCTACTTGAATGACTCTCCAATCACTTTAATTCTCATTACCCTATAATCATCACCCCTAACCAAGCGGGCCCTAAAATTATTTTGCAAATTTATTCACTTAAAAAGACCATATATGTAGTAGAGATATATATACGCATACATAGATTATTTTGAAAATTTATTCACTTAAAAAGACCATATATGTAGAGATATATATATACGCATACATAGTGCATATTTTTCATTCTGGGGATGCAGTTGTACCCCCTTGGTCTATGCTGCATTCGCCTTTGTATTTCACTACTAAAATATTGACAAATAAAAAATATATTACTACAATGAAAGTAAAGGGAGACTGTCTTTAAAAGTGCTCACATTACAATTTTTTTCTAAACTACAATTTTGTCAAATAGAGAATAGAAAATGTAATTACAAAATTACAACTTCAGTTATAAAAGTTCATGCCTCTATTCTTACATGAACTTTTTTTTTTATCATTCAATACAAAGATAGAAATATTAGAACAAATAAACACGGTTATAAATTAAATTTCATTTGATTGAAAAATATATAAATACAAAGATTGGTTAGAATTTTTTTTTAGTATATCATAGAAATATGTATGCATAAAATATTATTTAAATACTTAAATACAAAGATTAATCTTCCTTATATATGGAGTATTTTAAAGACCAGTAACTTAAACATTTTGGTGTAAATAGCGTCAAACACAATTATTGAATGAGATTGTTATATATGTTATAGTTTTTTTTATCTACTAATTGCTACAAATGTTCAGTAAGAGAAAATATTTTTTCTAAATACATTCAAGAATGTCGCTTTAGGAAAAACACATATAATGAGAATATTGAGAACCTAACTTAATATATGTATGTGTAGCTTCATATGTGGCCTCAAACATTAGATTATTTTTTTAAAATATTTTATTTTATACGTATCATATCAATAATTTTAAACCATCAAATATACATAAGTTTGAGTATATCTTTTAAAGGAGTTCTATGTCATAACTCTATTGCACTTAACTTTTATTATACTGGATGCACTGTACTTATAAGAAATCAAGAAAAAATAATTAATTAAAAAAAAATTGAAACATAAAAATTAGGGAAAAACACTTTTTGTTATTTTTGGTTTTCGTCCTGTTAACTTTGAGTTATTGAATTTCGTCCTATATATTAAATTTTTTTATTTTTTTTGTCCTATTACCTGCTATACCATATACCTCTTTCGGTAAATCTAACGTGACATTTTGAGTTTCATCCTATAAATTACAGAAACTTGGTGTCATGTGAGATTTACCACAATAGTTATCTGGTGTAGCAGGTGGTAGGATAAAAACACAAAATTTTATAAGTTGTAGGATAAAATTCAAAATCTCAAAGTAAACAAGATGAAAACAAAAGTCAACCAAAGTTAAAGGATAAAAAATGTGTAATTTTCCTAAGAATTACATACAATTATTTATAACAATTAAGATATTTCACTAATAAAATATTGACAAACTAAATTAACTCATATACGGTTGCTTTACTTAGAACCCTATCTTTTTGGGCTTACAAATTTAGGAAAACATCTTTATGGGCTTATACAGTTAGAGCATTATCTTTACAATCTTGCAAAATAAGGACACTATCTTTTATTTTGGGCAAATTTAGATCAAATTTTATAAAATGCGAGTCAAACAAAGCCCGATTATGATATGCTCAGTTGGCCATATTTTGTAAAATTTGGCCTAAGTTGGCTAAAATTAAAAGAGAGTGACCTAGTTTTGCAAGTTTGTAAAGATAATGTTTTAATTTTGCAAGTTCGTAAAGATACTGTCTTAATTTTGCAATCCCGCAAAGATAGTGTTCTAATTTTACAAACACCCATAAGATAGTGTCCTAAAATAAAATAAAAAAATCCTTTATAACCAATTCAGTAAGTGATAACGAAGAGTATTAATTATTTATTTAAAGAACATTAATTGGCTAAAGTAAAGTGTATATCTAAAAATAATTATAAAGTGGTACATATATGAAACAACTTAATTCTAAAAACATACTCTCAATAGTAATATTTTATGATTAAAATATGTAATACCACAATGAGGTTATTTATGTTTCTAATTTATCACCAACGTTGTCTTAACTACGAATTGATATGTATACAATAAGTCATACCTTATAATATATCACTAAATTAACTCATACACGCAAGAAAAAAATATTTTGTTAGGACATTATCTAATGGGTGTTTGTAAAATTAAAACACTATCTTTTCGAGCTTACAAATTTACGAAACTATCTTTATGGACTTATAAAATTATAACAATATCTTTACAATCTTGCAAAATAAGGACACTATATTTTATTTTGGGCAAATTTAAGCTAAATTTTATAAAATATTGGTCAAACAAAGCCAGATTAAGATACGCCCAACTCGCCGTATTTTATAAAATTGGCCTAAATTGGACAAAATTAAAAGTGAGTGCCCTATTTTTGCAAGTTTGTAAAGATGTTGTCTTAATTTTGCAAGTTCGTAAAGATATTGTCTCAACTTTGCAAGCCCCTAAAGATAGTGTCCCTAATTTTGTAGACACTCATAAGGTAGTGTCCTAAAATAATCAAATTTCCCTTAAAACCAATATATTTAAGAAAAGCAAGATTGGGAAACCAAATAAATAAGGTCAATTTTAATGGAGAAAAATATGAAACTTTTTCAAAAAATATATTCTTACGATAACCGCTTTAGAGAAGAGTTGGGAGAATTGAGCCGATCTCTAGTTGTTGTTTCCTTGTAGAATTAAAACCATAGTTAATTAATCTATTGAACACTATAATACCTTTCATTTTTTTAAATAAATTTTTTAATATGTGAAAATTATCTCTAAGTTAATTATCTACGTAATTGTAGAAGTTGTTACTTATGACTATATCTTCTGGTTAAATAAAATTTAAGCTAAATTTTATAAAATGTGGGACAAATAAAGCCAAATTATAATATGCCAAGTTGACCGTATTTTATAAAAGTTGGACTAAATTGGCCAAAATTTAAGGATAGTGTCCTAGTTTTGAAAGTTTGTAAATATCTTTATTTTGCAAATTCGTAAATATATTGTCTCAATTTTGCAGGCCCGTAAAGATAACTTTACAAACACTCATAAGGTAGTATCTTAAAATAACAATTTTTCCCTTATAACCAATTTAGTTAATGGTAAGAAAGAGTATCAATTTTTTATTTAAAAAAAATCAATTGGTAAAATAAACTGTATCTAAAAATAATTATATTTAATTCTAAAACATACTCATAATAATAATATTTTATGATTAAAATTTATAGTACCACATTGAGAAATGCAACAAATGCGCACAATTGCGAAAATTATAAACATGATTAGAGCATATGCTAAAAAAATGAAGACTCAATTAAAGGAGAAGTCAATCCAATTTCATACTGTTGCAGAAACGCATGAAATTACAAAATTCGACACATTAATACGAACCTAATTTTACCAAGTGCAAATTCCAGCAAAATACTTAAATGAATTATTTAATAACAATACAACACAAAAGTTACATGGCAATTATGACGCATCGGTAGATGAATTATAGTCGGTAGATACCAATTAGCCAAAAATTATTGAATACTAATAAAAAACCGAAAAACAAGAACAACATTACCGGCAAGTTCTAAATTCTAAGAATCACACAAAAAGAAAGTTTCACCACAACATGTGAATTAAGAACCAAAAAAATGCATATCAATGTCAACCAAGGCCAATATATATATATACATATACTAACAAAAATAAATTCCAACCCATTTGTAGATTCCAAATTTTAGCAAGTGCAAATTACGGCAATATTGTTAAAGGAGTAATTTAAGACAAACACAACACAAATCTTACATCACAATAATGGCAAAATGACGGTTACAGCACAAAAGTTACAAGACAACAATAAAATGTAGAGCAACATGTGCGATTTATTTACAACACCAAGCAAAAATGAATAGCAATGGAAAAAATTCAACAGATAACCATTAATAGGCGGATGTCAAATGGAAAAAGAGAAAAAAAAAACAAATATGATGGACGAAAGCGAGGCAACGGCACATAAGGAAAACACCCATAATATTAGGTTCTAAATAATTATGAGGTGTATTAACTAATTGAAACTAATTGAAACATAACATGCACTCAACACCCATAATATCAAATTTATTGGTTGGATGCATTAACTCATTTTAACCTCATAAACACCAATTAATAAATATCAAATTACACGCCAATAAAGGCAATTAAAAATACCATCAGTGCAAATTTCATATGATGATGTATTATTAAATTTCTATAATAACTAATAGCACAAAAACTACTCACCGTTCCAAGTATATTTAGTCAACATACCTTGAATACATGGAAACTATTTAGGCTAAATTAGATATCAAAAAACTATATCTATTAACCATAATATTAGGTTCTAAATAAATATGAGCTGTATTAACTAATTGAAACTAATTGAAACATAACATGCACTCAACACCCATAATATCAGATTTATTATTGATTGGATGCACTAACTCATTTTAACCTCATAAACACCAATTAATAAATATCAGATTACACGCCAATAAAGGCAATTAAAATACCATCAATACAAAGTTCCTATGATGATGAATTATTAAATTCCAATAATAACTAATAGAACAAAAACTACTAATTATTTCGGCTAAATTAGTCAACATACCTTGAATAAATGGAAAATATTTCGGCAAAATTAGATATCACAAAATTAAATCTATTAACCAATTGACACAAATAGTTAAATCTCCAATCTCAATAAGGTACACTCGCAGAGTAATTAACCGAAACACCAAAAACCATGCATCAAAGACGTTCGGCAAGATCGCAACTGTTCAACGCCCAAAAAATGGCAACACATAGGGTAACGAACTATACATACAACCAACAACGAAACGAAAGTGAAAAAGTTGAGCACGATAAAAGGAGAAAACACATCGCGAATGATAGTAAAAACTCTCGATTCATTAATACATAATCATACGTACAAATGCCGCGATTGAACAACCGCATCAAACAAAAAAATTCCTATAGCTAATTAAAACAGCACGATAATACAACGCTAAGAAAATCAGGGGCGCAAAGGAAAAAAAACTATACATCCGCCCATAGATTACAATTCCACGCTTGAGACCATCCAATCAACTGGTGAAATAATATAGATAAAAGAATACGAAGAAGCAATCCAGAAAACGAACGACCAAAAAATTTCGACAACTCTGGAGCAAAAAATTCACAAACGGGAGAAAGACGACACAAGATACCATTGATTAGGCGTGAAATTGTTATGTTTTGGTGCCCGATTTGCTCATGTTTTGAGTATTTTCGATTAGTGTTTGGGGTCAAATGAGTATCATTTTCATAAACTAATGAATTTGTCTCTTTGATGTTCATAGATAGATAGAGGGCGAAAAGAGGAGTTCGTAGGATTTTGAATCGGCCAAAACGGAATCCCGGTTGAGGAGATATGAAGATTTTACGAACAAGTGTACTGCTGCTGAAAAGTGTTCGACCACTCGAGCAGCTCGATCGCCACCGCTCGAGCGTGTTGCTCGAATGACCAAAAACTTGCAGAAAATTTTTGCCATTCGACCAGCTCGAGCGGGAGCGCTCGAGCACCTGTTTCATTCGACCTATATGCTCGAATGGGACCGCTCGAGCGTGTGCTAGCTCGAGCATTTGCATATTTTTGCCTCCGGGTGCCTTTTTTTGGCCCATTAACTCCCGTTTCGGCCCGTGACCTATATATACCTCTCCAAACTCGTTTTTTGAAGAAAAGACATCATCCAACACATACCAAATCACTTTTAGACTTAGTTTTTAGGGAGAGAAAGAGGAGAAGAGATGAGCAAGCTTTACTTTACATTTTGTTGAGGTTTTTCATACGAATTCTTAGTTTCTTTTCGTTTCTTAGTTCCTTTTAATTAGCTTGATTACTTTAAACGCTTTAAACTTCGTTTTTATCAATTCAAATTCAGTTCTTAGTATTTATTTCTTTAAACCCTAGTTCATGTTTCATATTTTATTTCTTCAATTCATCATGTTTTTGTTCGTTGTTTCTTTTATTGTTTTTGTTATCGTTATAGCCATGTCTAGCTAAACCCTTGCATGCTTGGGTTAGGATGAACTCGTAGAAGTAGGTTGTGGGTACGTAATTAGGGTAACTTGTGACGTTAGGTTTTAATTCTCTTGATTAATGAATGCTTAAAATTAATCTCAACTTTGCTTTTGAATTTCGTTCGAAAAGTGTTAGAGAGAGGACGACTGCATCACTCTTTAACAACGAGTAGACTTAACGAGAGGGTTTAGGAAGGGTTAATTCATCTACCAGTTTAGCGAAGGAGGACGACCGCATCACCTTAGTTAAATTAGGGTCTCATTAATTAAGCACAATCTATTAACTTGTTAGTGGATTAGTGAAGTCGAGTGTTAGGGTAAAATATTAGGGTTTAGAATCTTGAGCTTTCACCTTGCATTCTTTTACTTAGGTTATTTCTTGCGCGTCACAATTATTTTGATTATGTACCCGCTCCGTTAGTATACGTAGGGATTCCTATCCTAAGCATCACCATCTCTAATTAGAAAACAACCCTTAGTTAATTCGCTTATTTAATTCTTTAGTTTAATTAGTTCAATTTTAATTAATCTTTCAAAAAAACCCAAAATCATTACACTCATATTAGCTACGACGCGTAGATCTTCAGGGATCTGTTCGCATACACCCATCTCGTGGGTTCGATATACTTGGCCGTTATATTTACTCTTACTACAGTGAACTCGTCCGCTTGCGGGTAAGCGACTAGTAGAAGTTAGTGTTGATAGGCGAACATAAATTAATGAATGGCGAACAAGAATTAAAGCCTTATCAAGGATTTTGAAGAGCCAACCTCCAATCAAAGATGATCAGTAAAGAAAATCAAGTCGGGGTGCCTAAATCAATCCAGGTAGTGTATAAACTGACGAACAACTCTACCGACGAACTGGTTTTAAGGCCCAAGACCAGAGATGAACATTCTGCTAAGTCACTGATGACGAGCAACATTGATAAAAGGTGGTGAATCTACCAACCTAAGAGGTGCATGTCGACGAACAGAGGATTAAGATCCCAACACCAATCTGTTTAAAACACAAAGGCGATCAACTTCTGAGCCATGTACCCAGAAGGCGAACAACTTTTATGAAAAAACCATCCTGGATTAGCTAAGCCGACCTGGTCGAACAACAATGAAGTCCGAGATAAGACCAAAGAAGACTTTGTAACTAAGATTCAACTTAGATAAGGTTAAACTAAGGTCAAAGGACACATGTCAAGCATGCAGGCTAGGGAGACCAAGAGTCATAGACACCTCATGTTTGCTAGTCACTATAAATAGTTGTTCTCCAGCTTATAAAATACAAGTTCAAATTCACAAATACTCCCAAAACATACACTAACATACCTAAACGTACACACATACGAAATTAATTCGATTTCGACTCTCGTGTTTACGATTCCACAACCCGAACCTTCAATTTATCATTTACGGTGATAACCAATCACACGTTATTGATTGGTGATCTTAAACCGAACTCAAACAGTCACTAATCCATCTGATATAAATTGATCACCAACAATTTGGCGCTAGAAGGAGGGTTCGAACCTCCGATTAATGTGATTACTCAAGAACTTCAAGCTGAAAACTTGAAGATTCAAAGAAAACCTCAAGAAATACTTGAAGATTCAAACAAAAAGTGTTCTTGGTGTTCTTGGTGTTCTTCATCATAAGAATTAAGATAAATTAATTCGGAATGCCTCAATCCAAGGAAACCCAAGCATCACGTTTGTCAAGGAGAGCATCTCCCACCCGAGCCTCGTCGGCCGACCACCAAGATCGTGATCCTAGACATGTGAATAGATCACAACACACGGCCATAACCCATAACCCATAACCTCCCACCTGAAATAGAGGCCCTGGCGAACAACCCTAACGAATTAGCCAAAACCATTACTGATCTCCAAGCTCTACAGAGACAGCAAGATCAGAATAGGCCTTCACTAGTGAGGCCTAAGGACAGACCTGTGGAAGTTGTTAGGGCTAGGTCAACCAGGGGCGAGCAATATGAGGTGAACAGTGCCCAGGTCAGGCGGGATAAAGGCAAAGCAAAGATGGTTGAACCAAGAGAGGGCCAGGCTGAATCTGCTCGCGGGCGAACAACTATGTCGAGCCACGGAACAACCCGTTCCAGTGCCCAGGACAGACTTGGCCAACCCCAGCAACAGGAGAAAGTTGCTCGCCAGGAAGCTGAACACGGGCGAGCAACATTTGAGCAACCACGCCCGTCAATTCATGAGAGACTCTCTCAATCTGCCTTCAGACGTCTAGGGCCAAATGCGGCGAGCAACCCTAGAAAATAGCTCCAGGAGTTGCCCACTCCAAGTGAGGGACTGCGACGAGCAGAAAGGTTGGTATCTTTGCTCGCCGAACAGCCTCCAAGTCAGGGGGCATCTTTGGATGAGCTATCAAGTTTAAGAAGGGCAGTGGAGAACATGCAAGGACAGCTGGACCAACAAAGAGGTGTGTGGACAACTAGTTTGCCATCCTCACCACTATCACCTGTCATTCTGAAAGCCCCGATTCAGAAGAAGGTCCAGTTCCCGGCAAGCATACAGTATGACGGTGTTGCTGATCCCAGAGTTCATCTTACGAAGTATTCAGATTATATGGTCTCGGTGGGAGCCAGCGACGCCACTCAATTCCGAAATTTCCCCTTAACTTTGGGGGATCGGGTGCACAAGTGGTTTTCGGCGATGCCACCAGCATCTATTCACTTTTCACTCAACTAAGTCGAGAATTCCTTTCCCATTTCTCAACGGCGGGATCATACTTGTCCCAGAAATATCGATTGTCGGACCTAAAATAAAATGACAACGAGTCAGATCGGGCATTCATGGAAAGGTTCGACAAGGTATTGTTGGAAGGTGAACCCGTCAGTGAAGACACGAAAATCGTTGCCGTTATGGCTGGGTTGAAGAAAGGATCAAAGCTATGGAAAGAGGTACGTCTGAAGTGCCCAAGAAGTTATGCCGAATTTAGGAATCAAGCCGGCATATTCGTTTCCATGCATGAGGCTCTACAATCAAACTTGGGGGAGAACAAAATTGATCCCAAGGAGAACAACAAGAAGCCTGGTGCAACAAGCTATCGAGTCCCTAAAAACATGAAGGCGTTCACTGAAGGGACATAACTCAAAGAAAAGTTGAATCAGGTGCTAACAGTGTCAGTCGATACTGTTTATGAAATTGTGAAGGATAAGGAGTTGCTCTCCCCTCCCCGGAAAATTCGCCAAGACACTGACAAACTCAACCCTAACAAATATTATGCCTACCATCAAAGCGTGGGGCACTTTACAAGTGAATGTAGAGATTTGCTCAGACAGCTATGGCATTTCTACGAGGACGGAAAGCTCTCCGACTTTGTCAAAAGACAACCCGGGAAGAGAGTCCGGGAGAACAACTCTGAGGACGAAGATGATCAATCCCAGAAGAACAATAAACCGGCACGACCAGTTCCTGCCATTCCTACTCGTCCATTGGAAGATTTGTATATGATGGAACCTGCAGGTCCCGTAGGAGGATGTTATGATGGACGACCACCAATCTCCAACCGAAAAAGAAAGGCTGAATTACGAGCGATCGATCAAGTCCAAGAAATGGGGGTCAAACCATCTATCATGCAGACAATGACTTGGAAGGAATCCTAACTCCGCACAACGATTCACTCGTAATATGCGCAAAAATTATGGGAACACGAGTCCACAGATTGTTGGTGGACACCGGAGCCTACACCAACATCCTATTCAAAAAGACGCTCGATCATCTTGGAGATTATTCGGGCTATATTCGGGATACGACTCACAGAATAATAGGCTTTGGAAATGCTGTAACGGACCCATTGGGAATAGTTACTTTAGCAGTACAACTTGTAACGGCCAACGAACCCGAGAAAAATATTACGAGAATGGTTGACTTCTTGGTTGTAGACCAAGATTCAACTTATAACGGGTTTCTTGGTCGACCCTTTTTAAATGAATTCAAAGCTGCATGTTCCACTTACCATTATTGTTTGAAATTCCCAACAGCAAGTGGAGCAGGTACTATCAAATGAGATCAAAGAAAGGCCAGGGAATGTCTCTTACAGTTGCAGGCCAAACATGTATCAGTATCCATGATGGAAGCCACAACTAGCTATCCTACTGATGGACCATCCATACTGGAGAACATGATGGACATAGAGGAAGACCACATGGATACTGACGAACAACATCATGACGAGCAGGTGTTGGACGAACAACTCCTCACCACCTAGGAGGAGCATCATCCTGACGAATAACAAAGGGGTGGTGACGAGCAACATTCATATGATGGCTTGGAGGGCTAGGTGTTGACTAACAACAACGAATCAGGGCCAACAGATGATCTAGATCCCCGCCTGGGGGCAGAGCCGATGAACATCGAAAATAATTTCAACTCTGAGGGACCAATACTTGATCCTCGGTGGAAAGGACAAAAACGACGAGCAACTCCAGTTGAAGAGTTGGAGGCGTTCAAAGTTAATCCTAAAAACCCGGATCTTGAATTATACATAGGATCTGAGCTCCCTGAGCCTTACAGATCCCGAATGAAAGAGTTCCTCAGCAAAAATCTAGATGTTTTTGCTTGGTCTCATGCAGACATGGTGGGGATAGATCCAAAACATGCTTGTCACAAGCTCAATATCAATCAAGCAAAAAGGCCAATCCATCAAAAACGAAGAAAATATGGCCCAGACAAGTATCAAGCTTTAAACGAAGAAGTAAAGAAGTTGTTAGACAACGACCTAATCCGACAAGCACTCTGTCCACAATGGGTTGCAAACCCAGTCCTTGTGAGGAAACCAAACGGAACCTGGAGGCTATGCATAGACTTTACAGATCTGAATGCAGCATGCCCGAAGGACAACTTTCCACTCCCCCACATTGACCAGTTGGTGGACAGTACTGCAGGTCATGAAATGCTAACATTCATGGATGCCTTTGTCGGGTACGATCAAATTCCAATGCATCCAGACGATCAAGAGAACACAGTATTTTATACAAACAAAAACTTGTTGTGTTGGAAAAGAATGTCCTTCGGCCTCATCAACGCCGGAGCAACATACCAGAGGTTGGTGAACAAGATGTTCGACGAACAAATCGGTGATACGGTAGAAGTCTATGTGGACGATATCGTAGTCAAAAGCCCCCGAAGGGAAGACCATCTTCAACATTTGACCCAGGTGTTCGAAATCCTTCGACACTACAACATGAAGCTGAATCCAAAGAAGAGCAGTTTCGGAGTTCATTCAGGAAAATTCCTGGGCCATCTTGTTAGTCAACGAGGGATTGAAGCCAATCCAACAAAAGTTAAAGCGATCGTGGATATGTAACCTCCACGTTCAATAAAAGAAGTGCAAAGGCTTACGGGATGCTTAGCAGCATTGAATCGGTTCATATCCAGATCGGGGGACAAATGACGTCCATTCTTTGAAGCTATCAAGAAAGGACAGTTCACATGGACTAACAACTGTCAAAAGGCGTTCGACCAACTCAAAGACTACCTGGGAGATGTTAAAATCTTATCAAAACCTATCCCAGGAGAGAAGCTATATTTATACTTAGCAGCATCAGAAGTGGCTATCAGCTCTGTTCTGGTGCGAGAAGATGGTAAATTTCATCAACCTATCTACTACGTCAGTCAAGCTTTACACGATGCGGAGATCAAATACTCCCCAACTGAAAAACTGGCGTACGCACTTATCATGAGTGTGAGGAAGTTACGGCCATACTTTTTTTATCATAAAGTTGAAGTACTAACAACTTTCCCACTCAGACAAATTCTCCATCGCCCCGATACAGCTGGTCGCCTATTAAAGTGGTCACTAGAGATTAGCCAATTCGGGGTAACCTATGCTCCTCGAACCGTGATCAAAGGGCAAGCGTTAGCAGACTTTATTGTCGAACTAACCTTCCCACCAGATCCAACGAGAGGACTTGATCACCCCTGGCATCTCTACGTTGACGGGTCATCAACCAATATAGCCTCGGGGGCAGGAGTGGTTCTAATCAGTCCAGACAGGCAAGTATTCTCCTCGGCAATCAAATTTGGTTTCATGGCAACCAACAACGAAGCTGAGTACGAGGCTCTTATCGCTGGTCTCCACCTATCTCTTGCAGTAGGTGTTAGACGGCTGCAAATATTTGGCGACTCACAATTGATTGTGAACCAAGTCCGAGGTGAATACGAAGCAAAAGACGATCACATGATCGAGTATCAGCGAATTGTTGCTTACCTGATGTCCTTGTTAGAACAAGTCTTCATTGAACAAATTCCAAGGACAAGCAACACACAAGCAGATGCGTTGGCCCGACTAGCAACAAGTGAGGGACCAGCAGAGTTGGCAGACATTATAATTACAAAGATGAATGATCCATCAACGAGAAGTTATAATGTCAATCAACTCGATGAACAAATGACTGAAGAAGAAGACTGAAGAACAAATATAGTCAAATATTTGAAAAGTGGGGAAAAACCAAACAACCCCTTTAAAGCTGCCAAGCTAACAAAGCAAGCCGCCAGATATACTCTGGTGGGCGAGCAGCTTTACAAAAGGGGAATATCAATCCCACTTCTCAAATGTTTGCCTAGGGGGCAAGGACGAGCAATACTCGAAGAAATATATGCTGGAGTATGCGGAAATCATACTGGGGGGCAAGCCTTGGCATACAAAACTATCAGACAAGGCTATTATTGGCCGACTTTACGTCAGGACGCAATCAAGAAAGCAAAGACCTGCCATCAATGTCAAATCTTTGCCCCAAACATTCATACCCCGGCCCAACAGCTCATATCAGTTTATAGCCCGTGGCCATTTGCAAAATGGGGGATGGACATTATTGGTCCCTTCCCGGCGGGAGTTGGAGGAGTTCGATTTGTCGTTGTGGCAGTCGATTATTATACAAAATGGGCAGAAGCAGAGGCCATGTTAAAAATCACGCAGCAGAAAATGATCAACTTCATTTGAAAGAACATTGTCTGTCGTTTTGGAGTTCCACAAACCATCGTGACAGACAATGGTCCGCAGTTTGATGGAAAAGAGTTGAGAGATTTCTGTACGAAGTGGGGGATCAAGAAACATTATTCTACGCCCTATCATCCCCAGTCGAATGGACAAGTCGAAGCCGTAAACAAAATCATCAAGCATACATTAAAAGTACAGCTAGCGGAGAGCAAAAGCAGTTGGTCTACAGAGCTTCCGGAAGTCCTATGGGCATACAGAGTTTCTCCCAGGTCAAGCACCGGAGAAGCACCTTTTGCAATGGCTTTCGGAACAGAGGCTGTAATACCAATCGAGTTAAAGACCAACACATATCGGACGACCAACTTTGATGAGCAGGCGAACAACTCTGCTCTAGCTACTGAAATGGATTTGCTCGAAGAAAAAAGATTAAATGCCGAGCTAAAAAATGCTACCTATAAGCAGCGAGCAGAACGCTATTATAATTCCCATGTTAAAATCAGGGAATTCAGAGTTGGAGATATGGTTCTAAGAAAGTTGCTCGCCCAACCTCCAGGTGTATTGGAACCAACTTGGGAGGGCCCGTATCGTATAACGGAAAAATTCGTTAATGGTGTATACGATATTGAAGATATGGAAGGCAAGCCGGCCCAATACTCCTGGAATGCTGTACATCTGAAGAAGTACTATCAATGAGACGAACAAATTCTTAATTGGGCGAACAAATGTCTTGAGGGGCCAGTGAATCAAGTAAGGCAAACCAAAAACTTGCCTAATTTTTTGAAAATTTTGCTAAGTATAGAATTTAAAGTTGTTCGGCACATTGTATAGTTTAGTGTTGTTTCGTCTTTTATTTATAGACAGAGTTGCTCGGCAAAAATATTATAAGCGAGCATGTTTTGGTTAGTTCAAAGTTGTTCGTCAGATTATATTTGTTAATGACGAGCAGTCTTACAATACTTGTAAATTTTTCATAATGTAAATATAGTAGTTGTTCGTCAAAAAGGAAAAGTCCAAAGCTCGAGGTACAAGTCCGATTAAAGGTTGTTCATTTTTTAAAATGGACAGGACCTAAAGACCAAAGCCACTTAAAGGTTGTTCATTTTTTTAAAATGAACAGAACCTAAGGCTGAACCCTGATTCCACTAAAGGCAAAGTTCAATTCGAACAAAAGCCCAACACTATATGTTATAATTGCAAAGGCATTGACAAAAATGTAAAGGCAATTAACATATACAAGAAAATGAGCGAACATGAGAAAGACATTCCATTAATCAAAAGGCATTAAGCCTCAGAAATAGTACAATGATCCTAGAAGTCAAGTACTACAAAAGGAGCGAACAACTATTACAAAGAAGATGAAAAGAAAAAAGTTGTCCTAAGAACTATTGCTGCTCGGCGGGAGGAGGGTCTTGAGTTTGATCGACGGGAGGTTCAACGATCAAATCTCGGGCCAGGTCTTCAGCTGCTTTATCCTCCGCCTCTTTAGCATTTTGCTCGTCAGCCACAGCCACCTCTTCCTCTTGTTCGCCTTCATCAACTGGAGGAGGAGGATGAGTGATGACAATATTGGGGTCAAGTTTAACCCCTAGTACAGCCAAATCCGCCAGCTGAATTTCAATATTGTTCGGCGGTGGATAGTTCTCCATAAATTGATTCAAGTCCTTGCTCATTTCTTCCACCATATCCTTGTAATCATAGGCATCGGCCTTGCGGATGCTGTCCGCGTAGGCGCAAATGTACCCAAGGTTGGAAATGGGGGCAGTTCGAGCTTGAACTTCAGCTTCGAGTTGCTCGCTTGTGAAGAGGTTGGCTTCCGCCTCCCGAAGACGAGCAACTTCCGCTTTGAGCTCAGCAATCTCTTGTTCGGCTGCGGACAACTTCTTCTCCCCCTCGTCGAGCATGGCCTTTCAATTCCTTAGACAAACCTTGAATGTCTTCAAGGTGTTTCTTTTCAGAATCAATGTAAACATTGATTTGATTATTAAGACGGGCAACTTTGGCCTCATACTGGCCGACCAGGCCGTCCTTCTCTTCGGTCAGCTGCCGAGCAGTACTGGCGTAACGACGAACAGCATCTTCGAGCTCGGCGAGCTGGATCATTCCTTTTTGGGCGATGGCAAGGCCGTTTGCATGATGCATCAAGGAAAAGTGGAAGTTGTCCGCAATGCTTTGAGCAGAAACGGTCGTCTCCAGTGGCCAGGTCCACGATCGGGCGATCAACTCAGTAGCCCGACGAACATGTTCGCCCGGGATCTCTCGAATGTTCACCGGAGTTTTTGAGCAGGCGTATTGGTGGACCGCAGCTGCTCGCCCAGGATGATCGTTAGGTCGATACCTGCGAACAAAAATCAAATTTACAAGATGTTCTTAAAAGTTGTTCGTCGGCCACAAAGTTAGATATGCTTACTCATGGAACTTTCGTTCATCCCAACCCAGTATAGAGATGTCCTCAGGGCCGCGAGTTGGGGTAACACTTTTGCCCGCTTTGCCCGTCGTCTCCACAGGCTCGACGGATGAGTGGCGAACAATATCCCCCTCTGGGCGGGCATGACTGTGGCCCACTTTCTCCTTCCCCTTACCACCACTGGGGACATCTTGGGCCAGCGGAGTCCCATCCGCTTTCTTTAAGCGTTTCCCCCCTTGAGGAGGAGAAATCGGAGGAGCTGGCCGAGCATGGCCAGAAGGTGCCGCAGACCGAGGAACTTTGGCTCCTTCAGCCTTGTTCGTCATTCCCAGTACCTTGGTGGGCGGGTCACCCTTCCTTTTTCGGCCTTTCGGAGGTGCCATCTCAAAGACTCTTTGCTCGAGGAGAGCGAAGCAGGGGGGAACAACAACAGTAACTCGCTCGGCTAAAAAAAAAAAAGAAAAAAAAAAGAAGAGAAGTTAAGTTAAAAGAGTTAGACGAGCAAGTTGTGGAAGTCAAATGACGAGCAAAGTTGGTTCAAGGAGTTAGAAATTTTTCATACCTGGGGGCACCTCAACCTGTGCTTCCAAGTGGTGGGGATAAGTAAGCAAACGAGCAGCTCTTTGACGCTTTTCATCGTTTAGGTATTGGATGGTCCTGTCCGCTCTATTGCGCAAGCCGACCAAACAAGATGTGAACAGGAACTCCGCACCAATCTCCTCTTCTTCCGAATTCCACTTTAGTAGTCGAGGACCTGCGAGCAAACAATAAAAGTTAAATTAGAACAATACAATTCGAAGGCGAGCAAAGATAAACTTACGCTTAATTATTACATAGGATGCGGGAGAATTTATTCGCCCAATGCCACCGTGTGGACCGGAAGATGCTCGCCAGTCACCACCAATGAAGAAAAAGTGCTCTTTCCAGTCCCTAATCTTGTTCGGCACCCCTTCTACCATCTTGAGTCCAGTCCTGGCCTTGAGGTAATAGTAGCCTTCTTCACCAACGGGACATTTGGTGATTGTCATGAGATAGTTGATTTCCTCCGCAGTAAGGCGATCAACATATCCCTCTAAAGCGAACAAAGCCATGGCGCCGAGCAAATTCATCCACCCTATTGGTGTGATCTGTGTAATGGCAAGATTGGTCGCCTCGAGGAAGTGACCAACAACTGGAGGTAGTGGCAACTTTAGACCAGCGATTAGTGTGTCAATATTGATCGCGGTGCATCCTGGAGGTGGGCGATCAACTCTCTCTTTCCTCTTAGGGGCCCATATATGAATGTCAAAAGGGATTTTGTAGGTCTCTCGGATCAGATCAAGATCCTCTTCGAGGACGATACTTTTGATTCTGCTCGCCTGAAAATCAGTTTTTACCAGGTCCATTTTTTGTCTTTTCGGGCGAGCAAAGTGGTTCGCATACTCCTCAGTATATGCTCGCCATTCGAAAGGCCGAGCAACTCCAATGAGGATCTCGTTTTCCATCATCCTTGGAGATGGGAACCCTATCCCTTCCAAAAATTCGTGAGTCAACTCGTCGAATTGGGGATCCTCCGATTCAGCGCTGGACGAAGAGTCTTCGTCGGAATCTCTGTTAGGATATAAATTAGATGTTTTGAAGATGTTAAAACAAGAACTTGTAATAGGACTAGTTGAACATGTTAATCAGCTACAGATTAGTCTAGGGCTAGAATAGGTCTTTGGTTAAGGGGGAAGAAATCTGTGCAGACCAGATAAGGTGACCAGATGAGAGGTGACCAGATAAGGTGACCAGATGAGGTAACCAGATGAGAGGTGACCAGATGAGGTGTCCAGACCAGAGCAAAAGAGTCACCAGAGCAGATGAGGTCCAGAAGAGTCTGACCAGATGAGCTCTGACCAGAGGAGTCTGCCAGAGGAGTCACCAGAGGAGTCTACCAGAGGAGTCACCAGAGGAACCTGACCAGATGAGGTCCAGAGCAGAAGTGTTACCTGACCAGATGAGACCAGACCAGAAGACCCCAGACCAGTCCAGACCAGATGAGAGAGATGGATCAGTTCACCCTCCCAGGAGCTTTATAGTAATCTGGAGACAAGGAGATATTGGAGTTTCTATGATTGAGAAGAAGGCAATCTGGAAGTCAACTGATGGAGGATTTGATTGATTGATTGAAAGTCATATAATCAATCATATAATCAATCTTTGATTGATTATATCCCTCCAATTATGGTTGTTTGAATTGCTAGTTCCCAACGGCTAGTTAATTCCTACAACTATAAATAGGAGTGCTTGGATTAGTTTAATAGACAAGAGTCGTGCGAGAGCACACAACAAGAACACACGAACTCTTCCAAACACTCACCTTATTCATTAACGTTTATACACTCTTTAGGAGTTTCAGTTGGATCTTATAATTAATCTGTTCATCTTGAAAGGTTGTTGTAAGTTGTTGTACGAAGGAGCTGGTACTTCGCAATTCCAGTGGTTCGTGAGTTAGTTGGTTGGAGAGAGAGAAAGTCCCCTTTTGAGAAAGGGAGAGTGGACGTAGGATCGTTATATCCGAACCACTATAAATTCCGGTGTTATTTACTTTTCTGCAATTTAGATTTCTGCATTTCAATTCTAGCACTTTATTTATAAAGGGGTTTTCTTAAAATTAAGTATAAAACGCTTTCCGCTGGATAACCTTTTTGGGACCAACAAGTGGTATCAGAGCAGTGTGTCCTACAGACCACTGTTTTGAAATTATTTTGGTGGTCACCAGGGCAGATCCATTTTTTTGAAAACCCAAATATTTGTTGTGCTAACAATTTTGCAGAAATGGGCTCGAAAAGAAGAAGTAAAAGAGACACTAGGAGTTTCTCCAAAATAAGCTATGCAGATGAGGAAGAAGAGGTATCCACTTCTGGTTCATCATCCAATTATGGACCAGACGAAGAGATATGTCTTGTGACAGATGAGGTATGCAATCAAACTCCCTCTTCTTCTTCTTATTCTTCTTTTTCTGGACAATCATAGGAGTCTGATATGCAGAAGATGCTATTAGATCTCCAAGATTCTATACAACTTTGTCAAAAGTTGGAAGATGAGAACTCAAAGCTGAAAGCAGAAAATCAGAAGCTTTCACAATATCTAGGCAACTCAGCTAATCTACCAGCTGAACAAAATCATACACTGGTTGAAGAGCCCTCTGATTTGACAACCAGGTGTATTGAACAAGTTAAGCTGATAGAAAAGTTGGTTGTTGAAAATGTTGAGAAAGACAATGAATATAATCTGCTTAAAACTAAGTTTGATGAACTCTTCCATCAAAACAAAATTGTAAAAGATAGAGAGGACAAGCTCAAGCTGAGACTGGAGCAGCTGACTACAGCAAACAATGTTGTGTCACACATAGCTGCCTCATCTCAAAGAGAGCATGATAAAACAGACCTTGGTTATTCCAAACCTGAATCCTCACATGTTCAGAAAGAAGAACAGCCTAGAAATTTTATTGATAAGGGCAAGAGGTCAGCTGACCAGGCAACTCAGCCTAATGGGCAGATGAGTACTGAAACTCAAAAACCCAAAAGGCAGAGGAGGAATCTTAAAAGACCTCAGCCAGGCCAGCAGAGTAGAAGACAGTCTGGATCTTCTCAAAAGAGGCAGAACCAGATGACTCATACTCACCTGCAGAGGACTTTCAAGTCATCTGCCAGACCAGCTGGAACTTTTGATGGTTCTAGCAAGACTTATCCTTATCAACAAAATTTCAAGACTGTTGCATTAAGACAAGTTATTCCTTCTACTGGACAAGCTCATAAGAGAAGAAGAGCCTCTAGAAGAAATAACCATGTCGAAGCTTCTTATGTTCAGTGTGTTTTTGTGGATATATATGGAAGAAAGATAAGATCACCTGATTAAAAAAGGGATGATCTATTCTTGTGGCTTCCTAAAAATTGTGCTAACCCCCCTGGACCCAGAAGGGTACCAAAAAGTTGATTGCCTGCAGATACACAAGAAGACCAGCTGATGTTTTGCCCCAATATCAGCTGAGCATACTTTGAGGGGGAAGATCAGTTGACCCAGCCTGCTAGAATCTCTACTTGTTATTTCAATATTTTCTTGTCTTGTTTTATTTAAAGTTCTTCCAGTTTTAACATCATCAAAAAGGGGGAAATTGTTAGGATATAAATTAGATGTTTTGAAGATGTCAAAACAAGAACTTGTAATAGGACTAGTTGAACATGTTAATCATCTACAAATTAGTCTAGGGCTAGAATAGGTCTTTGGTTAAGGGGGAAGAAATCTGTGCAGACCAGATAAGGTGACCAGATGAGAGGTGACCAGATGAGGTGTCCAGACCAGAGCAAAAGAGTCACCAGAGCAGATGAGGTCCAGAGGAGTCTGACCAGATGAGCTCTGACCAGAGGAGTCTGCCAGAGGAGTCACCAGTGGAGTCTACCAGAGGAGTCACCAGAGGAGCCTGACCAGAGGAGTCTGACCAGATGAGGTCCAGAGCAGAAGTGTTACCTGACCAGATGAGACCAGACCAGAAGACCCCAGACCAGTCCAGACCAGATGAGAGAGATGGATCAGTTCACCCTCCCAGGAGCTTTATAGTAATCTGGAGACAAGGAGATATTGGAGTTTCTATGATTGAGAAGAAGGCAATCTGGAAGTCAACTGATGGAGGATTTGATTGATTGATTGAAAGTCATATAATCAATCATATAATCAATCTTTGATTGATTATATCCCTCCAATTATGGTTGTTTGAATTGCTAGTTCCCAACGGCTAGTTAATTCCTACAATTATAAATAGGAGTGCTTGGATTAGTTCAATAGACAAGAGTCGCGCGAGAGCACACAACAAGAACACACGAACTCTTCCAAACACTCACCTTGTTCATTAACGTTTATACACTCTTTAGGAGTTTCAGTTGGATCTTATAATTAACCTGTTCATCTTGAAAGGTTGTTGTAAGTTGTTGTACGAAGGAGCTGGTACTTCGCAATTCCAGTGGTTCGTGAGTTAGTTGGTTGGAGAGAGAGAAAGTCCCCTTTTGAGAAAGGGAGAGTGGACGTAGGATCGTTATATCCGAACCACTATAAATTCCGGTGTTATTTACTTTTCTGCAATTTAGATTTCTGCATTTCAATTCTAGCACTTTATTTATAAAGGGGTTTTCTTAAAATTAAGTATAAAACGCTTTCCGCTGGATAACCTTTTTGGGACCAACAAGTGGTATCAGAGCAGTGTGTCCTACAGACCACTGTTTTGAAATTATTTTGGTGGTCACCAGGGCAGATCCATTTTTTTGAAAACCCAAATATTTGTTGTACTAACAATTTTGCAGAAATGGGCTCGAAAAGAAGAAGTAAAAGAGACACTAGGAGTTTCTCCAAAAGAAGCTATGCAGATGAGGAAGAAGAGGTATCCACTTCTGGTTCATCATCCAATTATGGACCAGACGAAGAGATATGTCTTGTGACAGATGAGGTATGCAATCAAACTCCCTCTTCTTCTTCTTATTCTTCTTTTTCTGGACAATCATAGGAGTCTGATATGCAGAAGATGCTATTAGATCTCCAAGATTCTATACAACTTTGTCAAAAGTTGGAAGATGAGAACTCAAAGCTGAATGCAGAAAATCAGAAGCTTTCACAATATCTAGGCAACTCAGCTAATCTACCAGCTGAACAAAATCATACACTGGTTGAAGAGTCCTCTGATTTGACAACCAGGTGTATTGAACAAGTTAAGCTGATAGAAAAGTTGGTTGTTGAAAATGTTGAGAAAGACAATGAATATAATCTGCTTAAAACTAAGTTTGATGAACTCTTCCATCAAAACAAAATTGTAAAAGATAGAGAGGACAAGCTCAAGCTGAGACTGGAGCAGCTGACTACAGCAAACAATGTTGTGTCACAAATAGCTGCCTCATCTCAAAGAGAGCATGATAAAACAGACCTTGGTTATTCCAAACCTGAATCCTCACATGTTCAGAAAGAAGAACAGCCTAGAAATTTTATTGATAAGGGCAAGAGGTCAGCTGACCAGGCAACTCAGCCTAATGGGCAGATGAGTACTGAAACTCAAAAACCCAAAAGGCAGAGGAGGAATCTTAAAAGACCTCAGCCAGGCCAGCAGAGTAGAAGACAGTCTGGATCTTCTCAAAAGAGGCAGAACCAGATGACTCATACTCACCTGCAGAGGACTTTCAAGTCATCTGCCAGACCAGCTGGAACTTTTGATGGTTCTAGCAAGACTTATCCTTATCAACAAAATTTCAAGACTGTTGCATTAAGACAAGTTATTCCTTCTACTGGACAAGCTCATAAGAGAAGAAGAGCCTCTAGAAGAAATAACCATGTTGAAGCTTCTTATGTTCAGTGTGTTTTTGTGGATATATATGGAAGAAAGATAAGATCACCTGATTAAAAAAGGGATGATCTATTCTTGTGGCTTCCTAAAAATTGTGCTAACCCCCTGGACCCAGAAGGGTACCAAAAAGTTGATTGCCTGCAGATACACAAGAAGACCAGCTGATGTTTTGCCCCAATATCAGCTGAGCATACTTTGAGGGGGAAGATCAGTTGACCCAGCCTGCTAGAATCTCTACTTGTTATTTCAATATTTTCTTGTCTTGTTTTATTTAAAGTTCTTCCAATTTTAACATCATCAAAAAGGGGTAAATTGTTAGGATATAAATTAGATGTTTTGAAGATGTTAAAACAAGAACTTGTAATAGGACTAGTTGAACATGTTAATCAGCTACAGATTAGTCTAAGGCTAGAATAGGTCTTTGGTTAAGGGGGAAGAAATGTGTGCAGACCAGATAAGGTGACCAGATGAGAGGTGACCAGATAAGGTGACCAGATGAGGTGACCAGATGAGAGGTGACCAGATGAGGTGTCCAGACCAGAGCAAAAGAGTCACCAGAGCAGATGAGGTCCAGAGGAGTCTGACCAGATGAGCTCTAACCAGAGGAGTCTGCCAGAGGAGTCACCAGAGGAGTCTACCAGAGGAGTCACCAGAGGAGCCTGGCCAGAGGAGTCTGACCAGATGAGGTCCAGAGCAGAAGTGTTACCTGACCAGATGAGACCAGACCAGAAGACCCCAGACCAGTCCAGACCAGATGAGAGAGATGGATCAGTTCACCCTCCCAGGAGCTTTATAGTAATCTGGAGACAAGGAGATATTGGAGTTTCTATGATTGAGAAGAAGGCAATCTGGAAGTCAACTGATGGAGGATTTGATTGATTGATTGAAAGTCATATAATCAATCATATAATCAATCTTTGATTGATTATATCCCTCCAATTATGGTTGTTTGAATTGCTAGTTCCCAACGGCTAGTTAATTCCTACAATTATAAATAGGAGTGCTTGGATTAGTTCAATAGACAAGAGTCGCGCGAGAGCACACAACAAGAACACACGAACTCTTCCAAACACTCACCTTGTTCATTAACGTTTATACACTCTTTAGGAGTTTCAGTTGGATCTTATAATTAACCTGTTCATCTTGAACGGTTGTTGTAAGTTGTTGTACGAAGGAGCTGGTACTTCGCAATTCCAGTGGTTCGTGAGTTAGTTGGTTGGAGAGAGAGAAAGTCCCCTTTTGAGAAAGGGAGAGTGGACGTAGGATCGTTATATCCGAACCACTATAAATTCCGGTGTTATTTACTTTTCTGCAATTTAGATTTCTGCATTTCAATTCTAGCACTTTATTTATAAAGGGGTTTTCTTAAAATTAAGTATAAAACGCTTTCCGCTGGACAACCTTTTTGGGACCAACAATCTCTACTCACAGCGACCACCACTTCCCTCCCCGATGGACGAGCACCAGTATCCTCAACTGAACGAACAACTGAATCAACGTGGGGATTTGACGCCGAGGAGATCTCAAAGGGAGGTTGATTCTCATGTGCCACAATGGGGAAGAGGGGTTCAAGAGTTTCCTCGGATTTGTTGCTCGAGTGCGGAGACATGGAAGGAGAAGGGAGAAGAAGAACCAGACGGCGGCGTTTCGTCGGAGAAGACGGTGGAGCAAAGCCCCACACGGCGGCGATAGAGGTTTTTGAAGAAAAACAAAAGAAATGAGGTGAAGAAAGAAAGTAACTACCTTGTCTTGAAATTAGAAGCCAATTGCCAGAGAAACGGACGCCGGAAGAGCTCGAGATCACCGGAGAAGGATGAAATCGCCGGAGCACTGTAGCAAGAAATGAAAAAGTGGGAAAAATTTTGTTTCCCCTTCTATTTATACCCCAAGAAAAAACGGGGTTCAAAGTGTAATTCACCCCAAAATATGGACCCAATTGA
Organism: Ballota nigra; assembly: GCA_947034835.1. Classification (NCBI taxonomy): domain Eukaryota; kingdom Viridiplantae; phylum Streptophyta; class Magnoliopsida; order Lamiales; family Lamiaceae; genus Ballota; species Ballota nigra. The sequence continues at coordinate 55,781,626 of OX344727.1, read as the reverse complement.
AGGAAAACGGGGTTACTTTCGAGCAAGGTTGAAAATCAAGGGACCTATATGCAATTATAGGGGTGCGTGACCTCGGGAATGCTCACGCGTGGGCGGCGCGCAATCATACCGCCCACGTCATCCTCGTACATCCCCCAGATCGTGGGAAGATGAAGAGGCAGATCCGAAATTGCTCGCCCAGGTCAAAGATGTTCGTCCATATCCACACCAGTATAATATCCTAACTATAGTTGCTCACCACAAAGTTGCTCGTCTGGGGCAACATATAGCCAGGATAGGGGGCAATTGTTGATAGGCGAACATAAATTAATGAATGGCGAACAAGAATTAAAGCCTTATCAAGGATTTTGAAGAGCCAACCTCAAATCAAAGATGATCAGTAAAGAAAATCAAGTCGGGGTGCCTAAATCAATCCAGGTAGTGTATAAACTGACGAACAACTCTACCGACGAACAACATATTGGCGAACAGGTTTTAAGGCCCAAGACCAGAGATGAACATTCTGCTAAGTCACTGATGACAAGCAACATTGATAAAAGGTGGTGAATCTACCAACCTAAGAGGTGCATGTCGACGAACAAAGGATCAAGATCCCAACGCTAATCTGTGTAAAACACAAAGTCGATCAACTTCTGAGCCATGTACCCAGAAGGCGAACAACTTTTATGAAAAAACCATCCTGGATCAGCTAAGCCGACCTGGGCGAACAACAATGAAGTCCGAGATAAGACCAAAGAAGACTTTGTAACTAAGATTCAGCTTAGATAAGGTTAAACTAAGGTCAAAGGACACATGTCAAGCATGCAGGCTAGGGAGACCAAGAGTCATAGACACCTCATGCTTGCTAGTCACTATAAATAGTTGTTCTCCAGCTTATAAAATACAAGTTCAAATTCACAAATACTCCCAAAACACACACTAACATACCTAAACGTACACACATACGAAATTAATTCGATTTCGACTCTCGTGTTTACGATTCCACAACCCGAACCTTCGATTTATCATTTACGGTGATAATCAATCACACGTTATTGATTGGTGATCTTAAACCGAACTCAAACAGTCACTAATCCATCTGATATAAATTGATCACCAACAGTTAGTATCATCGCTTCAAGTCAATGGCGCCTTTGCCGGGGATGGCGTTGTATACTTTTTGAATAGGACTTGTCGATAGCTTAGTAGTTAGTAGTGGGCGCTTTAATTTCTATTTTTATTCTTTATTTTTATTCAATCGGCAGTTGCTTTTTGATCCTTCTGTTAGTGTTTCAGGTTTATGAGAACACGCTCGCAAGGCAATACGAGCGAAGAGAGAATACCGTTGGACCCTGAGACGATAGCTAGAAGGAACCGAGCTTTCTTGAGAAGAATGAACGCTGCCGGAGGGAAAGAACCGATGGACATCTCTAATGAGTTGGATGATGCTGCGAACGAGTTCAATCAGGAATTGGGCCGAGTTGAAGGTACTGGAGTTAGTGGTAGCCAGAATCAAATTCCGTTAGGGTATAGCCAGAGCCTAAACCCGGAATCACAAAACGTAGGGAATCCAGCTCATAACATTGTCCATAACCATCAGAACAACCCTGCTTACCCACATCCTAACTTACCACAAAATAACTTACCTTATCCACCTTACCCATACCCACCATACCCTTATCCACCATACCCGTATCCTCTACCTCCAGTTTACAATCAACCACCCGTTTACCCACCACCACCACCCCAACAAGTACCCGTACCTGCTGCTAATCCTCAACACGTTCCTCAGAACGTAGATCAACATATGACCATTCGAGGGAGGTTTGCAGCGCAGCCACAACGGTACTATGATAGAGTGGCATTGCCTTCTGTTGAGGCGAATAATTTCTCGATTTCCCCGGGAATTTTAAAGATGCTTACGGAGAATCAATTCAAGGGGGTGATCGGGAAGGAGAATCCTCACACTCACTTGAGGAGTTTTCTAATGATAGCCTCCACGTTCAACTATAATGGCATGTTTGAAGATGCCAAGAGGCTTAGGTTGTTCCCATTCTCACTGACGGGAATAGCTAAAGAGCGGTACGATAATACGCCTCATGGAGGTATTACAACTTGGGCTGAGCTCGAGCGTCTGTTCCTCGAGCGGTTCTACCCTCCATCCAGAATGATCAAAGCAAGGATTGAGATCTCTTCCTTCCGCCAGAAGCAAGGAGAGGACCTACGTCAAGCGTGGGAGAGATACTCAAACATGCTGATAGAGTGCCCGCAGTACGGGTATAATAAGGGGGATGTGATGGCATTCTTCTATAGTGGTGCCAACAAGGCTGGGCAAGACCATCTAGACGCATGTGCTAGTGGATCATTCCTGAATCAAGGAATAGAGAGGTGTAGAGAGATCGTGGACTTCCAGAGAGTGCATCAGGTTGAAGAGGGTGAAGGAACGAGAAGGCTGTTGATGGCCATGATGGAAAAGATTAACAACCTCGAGTTGGGGAAGAATTTGGTTGGAGAGCATGCAGCAGAGAATGAGAGAATAGACCAGCCAAGTGGACAACAAGAGGTAGCCAATTACATAGGAGGTCCGTATTACAATCAGAATGGCTACCAAGGTGGAAACCAGTATGGAAGGCCTTCTTATGGCCAACCTTTTGTACCACCAGGTCCACAGCCTCCTCCTAATCAATGGAGGAACACTCAAGGGTATCAAGGAGGCAGCAGCCTCCTCAAAACACATGGAGAAAGAATGAGAATTTCTCATATGCTAACCCAAAGGCGGGTATTACAGTTCCTCCGGGTGTTGACCCAGGTTCAAAGCCTCCGGGTGGAGAAGGCGGTGCATCAACTGAGGAGATGTTGAGAGCGATTCTACAGAAGGTGGAGAAAGGAAGTAAGAGGTTGTCATCCTTGGAGTACGATGTGAAAGAGTTGCATAAAAAGGGTGATCAACGTGATCAAGAGCTCCAGAAGATGAACGTTGAGTGGACTAGAACTCAACAAGAGAACAATCGAAGGTTCACTTCTATAGAGTTGCAGATGAGCCAGATTGCAAAGTCGTTGAATAGAGAGCCGGGTAAGTATCCTTCCATACCGGAAGGGAACCCGAAAGAGCATTGCAAAGCTATCCAGTTAAGAAGTGGAACCAACTATGAAGGTCCTCAGATGCCTGCTGATTCTGAGACGCCTCAAGTTAGAGATGAGATTGAGGAGGTAGGAGTTGAGAAGGGGATTGAAAGTGAAGGGATTGAGAAGAGGAAAGATGTGGAAGAGTCTCATGAGAGAAAAGAGCCTGAAGAGGAGATTGAGAAGGGTGAGAGAGTTCCTAAGTGGAAGAAGGCAAAGGAAGCAAGGGAGAAAGTGAAAGAGACCGAGAAAGATGAATGATGGGTACCCAAATCTGTGATACCCGTCTCATATCCACAACGCTTCATGAAAAAGAAGCTTGATGAGAAATTCGCTAAATTCCTTGATGTGTTTAAACAATTGCATATTAATATCCCTTTTTATGATGCTTTGGAACAGATGTCCAATTATGCAAAGTTTTTGAAGGACTTGATAGCGAAAAGACTGCGAGTGGATGAGCCGAAGTTGGTGCAGCTGAATCATGAGGTGAGTGCATTAGTGCACAAGGCGCTTCCTCCAAAGCTGAAGGATCCCGGGAGCTTCACAATTCTTTGTGATATCGGGAACGGGATCAAGAAGGGAGCACTATGTGACCTCGGAGCGAGCATTAATTTGATGCCGTTGTCGTTCTTCAAGAAGTTGGAAGGTGGTGAACTTCAACCCACAATGATGACGCTTCAACTTGCCGACCGGTCTATTACTCGACCTCAAGGTGTGGTTGAAGACGTCCTCGTGAGAGTTGGAGATCACATTTTTCCAGCCGATTTCGTGGTCCTAGAGATGGAGGAAGATGAGCATGTGCCCCTAATCTTGGGAAGACCGTTCTTAGATACGGTAGGGATGGTGTTAGACGTGGCAAATGGGAAGATTACGCTGAAAGTTGATGATCAAGAAGTGAAGATTTCCCTCTATGAAGCCATGAAGCACCCGAAGAAGGATGAGAGTTTGTATTGCATGGATGCCATTGATCCTAGTGTTAAAGACACACCTCCTATCCCTAATCCTTCTCATATTCATGAATTTTATAATCCTTCACTTGATGATTTAACCAATGTGCATTATGATCGTGATTATTTTGATAGGGTTAAAGTGAAAAAGTTGAAGGAGGAAGAAGTGAAAAAGGTGGGCGTGATCCAGTTGGAAGGGAAAGGAGGAGTTAAGAAGAAAAAGTCCAAATTCAAGAAACTGTTTGGTAAGACCCCTCCAGATGAAGGTAAGAAGGAGTTGAGACCCATAACACTTGGGGATGAGAGGAAAGCAAAAGAGCTCATGATGGTAGGGCATCAAGGAAAGGAATGCAAGCACCACTCTTATGAGAGTAAGGGAGGTATTTTTTAGTATGATGTCCCATAAGCTCCTTTGAGCTCGGTCCGGCATGAGGACCTTAAAAATAGCGTTGAATGGGAGGCAACCCATTTTTATTTGCTTTTATTTGTTTTTAGTTTCTTATTATGTTATTAGGGTGTTGTTGAATCGTAAGTTTTAACCTCGTACGTGAGAGTTCATTTTGTAGGCTTGTCTCGAGAGAGTGGAATCATGGAGTACTCGAAAGGGAGGAACCCAAGCAAGGGAGTGTGCTACGTTCGAGAGAAACCGAATTGTTTGGTTGAGGTAACCCACAACCCCAAACTTAGACCTCTTCGCAAGGTCGAAGTTTGGGGGGGTGGAGTTTTTTTTATGTTTCTTGTTACATTGCACCGGAGCACCCCTTATCTTTGAGTGTGTTTAGTCATTTGGTGTCTTGAGATGCCTTGGGGTGATTTTGATCTGAGTCGCTATTGCATATTTTGTGCTTATTGACCCTTTCTACTTATTAGTTGTTATTCTTGAGCATGTTTGATGAGTAGAGTAGATTTGTGGATTTGAGTTAGGAACTCTTTTGAGTGAGTAGTTGAGTTAGAGTGGATTTGAGAGAGAACTAGTATGCTTACAAGTTTTCTTTTGGAGTACTTGTGTGATGAGAGTGAGAATTCAATAGGACTAGCATGGATGTGAAAGCTGTGAGATTTGAGCCTTTTGAGATTTTGATGCTTAAATTAATCTCTTCGTTTGTGAGTGGATCGTCACCTTAGAGGATGCTAGAACTTGTGTGTGCTCTTGCTTCTTGATTGTATCTAGTTTGATATGCCGAATAGGATCTTAGGCCATCTTTGATTTTATTGAGTCACTTAGCCAAAATTTTCCTTACCAATGACATTGAATCCCTTGTTAGCCCCTTTGAGCCTAAAGCCTATTTTATTTGCTAGCACATATGAACACTATTCCAATTCCTAAGCCTTTTGGTCCCAATTTGAGTGGAGAATAGGAAAGTGTGAATGTGAAGGGAGTGAATTGAGTTGAAAAAGGAAAAGGTTGTTTGTTGAGTGAATATGAGAAGAAGGTGTGATGAAGTGATGAGATGTGGGAAAAAGAGAAAAAATTAAGAATGAGCAAAAGAAAGAAAAAAAAAGTGAAGTGATTGAAAAAAAAAAGTGAAAGAGTGAGAAAAAAAAAATTGAAGTGTTGAGAGAATTGGAATTGAAAGTGTGTTGATTGAATATGTCTGAAGTAGTCTGTTCCTAATCTCGGAGTACCGAAGTTTGATTTTCTATTCTCCATTCACTTGAGTCACTTTACCATATTGTTATCCCACCTGTCCAAAGAGCCTACATTACAACCTTGAGAAAAGTCCTTTTTGATTCGGCATTGATTTCTAGAGTATGGTCGAAGTTAAGAGCGCTTACAAGCCTATGGCTGCCAATATGAGTGATTGATTATTTGAGTGAGTCCCTTGATCATTGATATACACTTGTGAGGGAGCGAAACACATCGTTGAGTGTACATCCATGCTTGATCTTGGTGTTTCTTGTTATTGTTGCATGAGTATGATGAGGGAAGGTGAGTGAGTATACTTGTGATTGATCTTTGAAGCTCGAGTTCATTTGCTTGCATGATTTGATCCTTTGACTCATTCCTAACAATTTCACTTGACTTATTCTTTCTTTGCTTGAGGACAAGCAACATGGTAAGTTTGGAGGGGTTGATTAGGCGTGAAATTGTTATGTTTTGGTGCCCGGTTTGCTCATGTTTTGAGTGTTTTCGATTAGTATTTGGAGTCAAATGAGTATAATTTTCATAAACTAATGAATTTGTCTCTTTGATGTTCATATATAGATAGAGGGCGAAAAGAGGAGTTCGTAGGATTTTGAATCGGCCAAAACGGACTCCCGGTTGAGGAGATATGAAGATTTTACGAACAAGTGTACTGCTGCTGAAAAGTTCTCGACCACTCGAGCAGCTCGAGCGCCACCGCTCGAGCGTGTTGATCGAATGACCAAAAACTTGCAGAAAATTTTTGCCATTCGACCAGCTCGAGCGGGAGCGCTCGAGCACCTGTTTCATTCGACCTATATGCTCGAATGGGACCGCTCGAGCGTGTGCTAGCTCGAGCATTTGCATATTTTTGCCTCCGGATGCGTTTTTTCGGCCCATTAACTCCCCTTTCGGCCCGTTGCCTATATATACCTCTCCAAACTCGTTTTTTGAAGAAAAGACATCATCCAACACATACCAAATCACTTTTAGACTTAGTTTTTAGGGAGAGAAAGAGGAGAAGAGATGAGCAAGCTTTACTTTACATTTTGTTGAGGTTTTTCATACGAATTCTTAGTTTCTTTTCGTTTCTGAGTTCCTTTTAATTAGCTTGATTACTTTAAACGCTTTAAACTTCGTTTTTATCAATTCAAATTCAGTTCTTAGTATTTATTTCTTTAAACCCTAGTTCATGTTTCATATTTTCTTTCTTCAATTCATCATGTTTATGTTCGTTGTTTCTTTTATTGTTTTCGTTATCGTTATAGCCATGTCTAGCTAAACCCTTGCATGCTTGGGTTAGGATGAACTCGTAGAAGTAGGTTGTGGGTACGTAATTAGGGTAACTTGTGACGTTAGGTTTTAATTCTCTTGATTAATGAATGCTTAAAATTAATCTCAACTTTGCTTTTGAATTTTGTTCGAAAAGTGTTAGAGAGAGGACGACCGCATCACTCTTTAACAACGAGTAGACTTAACGAGAGGGTTTAGAAAGGGTTAATTCATCTACCAGTTTAGCGAAGGAGGACGACCGCATCACCTTAGTTAAATTAGGGTCTCATTAATTAAGCACAATCTATTTACTTGTTAGTGGATTAGTGAAGTCGAGTGTTAGGGTAAAATATTAGGGTTTAGAATCTTGAGCTTTCACCTTGCATTCTTTTACTTAGGTTATTTCTTGCGCGTCACAGTTATTTTGATTATGTACCCGCTCCGTTAGTATACGTAGGGATTCCTATCCTAAGCATCACCATCTCTAATTAGAAAACAACCCTTAGTTAATTCGCTTCTTTAATTCTTTAGTTTAATTAGTTTAGTTTAGTTTTAATTAATCTTTCAAAAAACCCAAAAATATTACACTCATATTAGCTACGACGCGTAGATCTTCAGGGATCTGTTCGCATACACCCATCTCGTGGGTTCGATATACTTGGCCGTTATACTTACTCTTACTAAAGTGAACCCGTCCGCTTGCGGGTAAGCGACTAGTAGAAGTTAGTATCATCGCTTCAAGTCAACCATCGACAAAAGCAAGCCCATGAATCGGCGACAAAGAACGAAAAGAATGGAGGAGGCAAATGCAATTAACATTTGTGATAGAGGGAGCTACTTAAATAAAGAAAAAAAAAAGGTGAAACGAACGATCAAGATTAAACAAAAAAATGAACGGTTGAGATTAGAGAAGGCTAGAATGAAGGGGAGAGCAAGAAATTGAAATAGAGGATGAATGTCTTGCCACATAGGACTTAACATCCCCTCCTATATAGTATATTATGATATGATCTTGATTTCATTTAAAAATAAATAAATTATAGTTACTTTTATATTAAAATTATGTGAATTGTTTAAAGTCGTATTGAATCATGCATGAATCATTTTAAATGGTATGTATTATTTTATTGAAGACTATTAATTTTTTTGGTTAAAGGGTATTAGTTATGGATGTACAAGTTATTTTCTCTAAAGAGTATGAGTTTAAAGATATAAATTTTATTAAATGATATTAGTTGTTTTCACTAAAAAGTATGAGTAGTTATATTGAAAATTATTACAAAGTGGTCTATGTATAAAACAAATTTTATACATATTGTTTAAAATACTCCTATTTAATAAACCAAATTTAAAGTCATTATTGTTTTTCTTTTTAATACATTGAATATATTCATAACTTTATAGTTAAAATTTAGAATTTCAAATATAATTAATAATATTTTGTTGATTCGTGTAAAATTTAAAACATAATTAACTTAATGGAACAGAAAGAGTAGGATGTTTACTAACTAGGTCATAAGAGTAAGAATACAATTAATTAGGAGGTTGAGCATTTATTTTTCTTAATAGAGAATTATACTACATTTGTCCACAAAAATTGTCTTGTTTGCCTTATTTGTCCATCCACAAAAAATAGTCATGTTTTATGAGATGAAAACAATAAATTTTATCTACATTCTTCAAATTACACCCTAACATTTTTTAAACAAATTATTTTATACTTGATGTGATATAATATTTTTATTTTTTATATATTATAATATCTATTGTTAAAATAATTATGAAAATGGAACAAGCCTATTTTTCTTTTTTCTTTTTTCTTTTTTCTTTTTTAATAGACGGAGTATCTGTTTAATGATCTTTTGTCTATTCTTAATAGGCAAAAAAAAGTACATCAAAATAGAGCTACTAGTCTACTTTTGGTGATGGGATGGAGAAGAGTTAGTCGTTAGATGCGTCGATGAAGATTTTGGATCTGCGCAAAGGATCATGGTTACACAATATTCCTGTCCCAGATTCAAATCCTCTTCCTTGTAATGGTGATTAAAAAAAATCTTAATTTTTCCCCGTACATTTGGTATATGGTTGTATTCACCATTTATGAGAATTCGTCTTTACCTTAAAAGAAAATGAATACTTGCAATTTTATCAAATTTTAACAGGAAAGAAAATATATTTTGGTGTAGGTTCCAACAAAAATTTCCAACATTTAATTAACCATTATCTTAAATTTGTCCGTCCAAAGATGTAAGTATTATTTCATTTCTTATCATTTACTCACTGAGTTGAATATAAGTATGCATATTTTTTTCCTTTCAAGGCCACTTTCTTAAAAATATTGTTGATGATCGTATGTAATCGTGAAGATTAGTGGCTGTTTTTGTTTACTAATTAGATCACCAAACAATTACATGTGATTGATCACTAACGTAATTAGTGAATACGAAAATTAGATAGATTAGATGTAAATACGTAAGTCGATTTCGTATTTAATTCGTATGTTTGATAATCGAGGTGCTTTGGATGTATAAGCGAAGTTTGGACGTGTATATTAATTTGTGCTTATTTTATTAGCTGAAAAATCTAAGTATTTATACATGTTTGCCTAGCAGGAGGTGTACAAGACATTTGACCTCCCTAGTGTGCATGTGTGACACTTGGACTTTGACTATTTTAACCTTATCTAAACTAAATTCTATCCTTTTACACTGGACTTGCTCGCATTTAGGAGTTGTTCGTCCTGTTGGACTTGTCCTTGAGGAGTCTTTAGTTTGATTTTGTTGGTCTTTATTCTTGATAATTTGATGTCTTGATATTGTAACCAAATCTGTTCGCCGATGTGCTAGATATGCTCGCCGGGGCGTCATCTTGGTCCACACGGTCTTTAGGTTAAAGCTGCTAGGCGGACAAAACCTGTTCGCCTGATATTTCCAGCTCAGCCTGGTTTTGTTGGCTTAATTTTGTCTTAAGAGTGAGTACTTTGGGTTAATTCTGTTCGCCCTAATGACGTTTTTGCTCGCCTATCAACAATTGCCCCCTTGCCAATCATTATGTTGTGATAGGGCAAGGCGAGCAACTTATGAGTTGGCAACTATCTGGTGGCATGGATGCGAGCTGATATAACATGGCGCGATCTAATTCACAAAGGCGAACAACTTTGACCGAGCTAATTTGTATAGGCGACGGTTAAAATCCCTAGGCCTTGGGTGGAGCTCGAGGTGTGACGTGGGCGGAATGATTACCGCCGCCCACGCGCACATGAAATCGAGGTGATGCGCCTCCAATTTTGTCGGGGTATGGCTGCACACGCTTTGTAATTACAATGTAGGCCTCACACTTCTAAACTTGATCGCCTGAGACCCCATTTTTTCACATACTATTTAAGGAAAATTTTGCCATTTTTTCCTTTTTACTGTTCAACCTCAGCGCCAAAATTCCTTCTTTCTATTTCGAATTTCCGGCAACAAGACATCAATCCGGCGACGATTTCTTCAAATCAAGGCAGTAATCTCTTTATCTTCTTCTTTATTTTTGCAATCGGGGTTTTGAGAAACACCCAAAAACCCCAAACTCCGCCGTCTGGGATTTTAAACTATCGTCGTCCTTTTAAATCCCTCCCCGGAATCCACTATTGACGCCAGATTTAAGCTTTTTCCTCAAGGAACCTTTTTTTATTTCAATGTCCTCTCATTCTGAAACTGGATCTTACCCTCAGCGTCATCCCGGGAAGCGACCCATCGGGGAATCCTCCATTCCCATAGTTAACTTAGAGTCTGACCCCGACGCGATCTCAGCAGCCCGTTCCATCGATTCGGGGGCCCGTCCATCTGGAGAAAGAGTTGCACGGGCAAATCCTGCTCGCCAAGTTGAGGAGGAGACCAGCTGTGATCTCCACGAAGGGGAGGAGGAGGTCGAGGTGTTATAGCCTATCCACCTGGACGAACTGACCTGGGAATATATAAAGGACAGTCAGTTTCCTATGCCAGACCCAATCGAGCATCAACTCCCGGTTGCTCTAGCTCGCCAAGTTGTTTGGGACGAGTATGAGAGGGAACACTCCACCCGATTCCCTGTACCAGCTTGTGGAAAGTGCAAACTTAGAGCCACGGAGTATGGGGCGAGCTGCATCGTGTCCGCCATCACCGAGGAGGACTTGCCCCAGATTAGGAGGGACTACAAGATCCCCTTTGAAGTTTACATGTACGCTCCTCTCACTGACGATAGAGCAGATCGCCCGCCCCGTGGACTTACGGCGATCAACTTGGCCGCTTTGAGTGTCGGGGTTACTCTTCCACTACACCCCCTGATCGGCAACTTCCTTGAGCGGACAAACCTTGCCATCACCCAACTAACTCCTGTTGGGTGGATGAATCTCATGTCCATTATGGTACTGTGCGCCCTGGAAGGCTACCCCAATAAGCTGTTCGCCGAAGAGGTTAACTACCTCATGACACTCACTGCCTGCACCGGGAAAGAGGCGGGCTGGTGGAGGATATCCCTGGGAAGGTGCGAGATTGAAAGCATGACTGGTTTTGGATAGGTGGCGACTGGCGTGCTTCTGCTCTCCCTTATGGCGGGCCTGAGCGAATTAACACTCCGGCGGAGTTTAGGGACTTGATTCGTGAATATTATCCTTTCCATATATTTGAAGTGATAAGACTAATTTTAATTTTTTTTTCTTTTTGTGTTTCAGGTCCCAAAAACCTCAAGTGGCGAAGTGCCAAGGACAGTATCAGCGATCAGTTCCTGTTCACAGTTAGCCTGATCGCTCTTCATCGCCAGGCATATCGTAGCATCAGCCATCTTTGCTTGGAGTCAACACGCAGGGTTGCTCGCTTCACCACCTACCCCTACCATCTTGTGGCCCAGGCTCAAGTTCCCAAGGGTAAATTCCTTGATCTTGGCGAGCAAAATTGTTCGCATTTTTATCCTTTACACTTGTTAATTTTTTGTTGTTTGTTTTCTTGCTGATCAGCTCATCACAGTTTCCATCCATCCTTCATTTCATATCCTTGACCAAGTAGTGTGGGAAATGCCGACCAAACAAGGAAGGAAGAAGGCTGACCCCTTGGCGAAGATGATCGCCTTGGCAGCCAAAGGGGGCAAAGATGATCCCTGGCAGGTTGGTGGGTCCAGCTCGGCGAAGGACCCCACCCTGAGGAACAGTCCGCCCAAAGTTACAACTCCCAAATCGAAGAGGCTTCTTCAAGGAGATGGCACTCCCGTCTCTGACACTGAGAAGACGGCCAAGAGGGCAAAAATCTCCCAAGGGAGTGGGGCTATTTCTGCCCGCCCAACCGAGCTCGAAGGGGGACGAACTCCCTCATTGGAGTTTCACCCGGAGCAGCATATGGTCGATGCTGGATCTGAAGGATAGGTGGGACTTGCACTTGCCTCCGACCCAACTTATCTCGGCTGGGATAAGGGCCGACATGACGCGTAAGTTGCTCTTCATTACGAACTACTTTTTTTTGTAACACTCTATTCTTGCGTTTGTTATAGGTATGAGCCCGAGCACTATCTCGGGTGATCAAATGTGGTGCACCAGTTCGCTTTTTCGAAGGTGCCCACCAACTTTTGGGAGATTCCGGACTCTTTTGTCCGACGCGTCTCCGAATTCGTTGCTCGCGGTTGGAGAAAAAAACTCAATGAAACTGTCAAAGCACATGCACCTCGTGATAATGGTCGTCTGTGCATCATTGAGATGGGCAACACCTTAGTTGTCGTTCAAAAGCTGGTCGACCAAGTGGAAGATCTTGAAAGAGATGCTCGCCAGCATGCAGCCACGGTTAGTCGTATTGCAAAAGAAAGGGACGAGGCTAAGTCTGAAGCAAAAAAGATGGTGGTCAGCCTGGAGGATAAGGTTAAGGCCCCATCAAACAAGCGAGCAACGTGCTCTTGATTTGCATGTCAAGGTCTCAGAGGAGCTGAAGGTCAAATCGGGCGAGATCGAACAGCTGCGCACCGAGCTCGTCCGTGCTCAGCAGCAGAAAGAGGTCGCTGAGAAGTTTGCCACCGAGGCAACGGCCAAGATCGCGGATCTTGAGAATCAGCTCGCCAACTCCATCACTCCAGAGGAGCTCATTCAAAAGATGGAGGCGGGCTCAATCATCGGCTTCGTGATGGCCTATGCTGAGAGCATTCGAATTGCAAACGAGTTCAAGGCCCAGCCCATCGTTGAGGAGATTAGCAAAGAGCTTTCCAACTTCATCGAGTCCAAATCTGCCCGATTACGGGGTCAAAATTGACTTCATCGACCCCGGAGTTATAATTACAAGTCCTCCTGAGGACGAGAAGGAAGAGGCTGCCGAGGTCGAGCAAACTGAGCCGGTCGACCAGAATGAGAAGGCTCGTCAAGAGCGAGCTAATGCTGAAGGACTAATCGCCGAGCTCACTGAGGATGTCCCTATTGATCCATCAATTTCAGGGGCACCCTTAGAAGATCCTAAAGACGATGATCTTCTTCCTCCTACCGGGCAGGCCTCTTAGAATTAGGATTAGATAGGTCTGCATTTTTCTTTTGTTGTTATTGTTGTTCGCTCCTTTAAGGAGTTTATTTTGTTCCTTTTTTTTGGGCGATCAAGCCTTGTTATAATGAAACAACTTTTGCTCGATTAATTTTTTTTACATTAATTGTTCTTTGCATTCACATTCATGCTTAATAATCTTAATGTAGTTGGGCTTTGTTCCTTAAGAACCTTTGCCTTAGAAACTTGATGGGCTTTGGCCTTAGGCTATGTTCATTTAAAAATGAACAGCCTTTGATGGGCGTGATTGTATAATCAATTTGTGCCTTGAGCTTGAATCTCCTTTGAACGAACAACTTAAGATTGAACTTGCTTTCAAAAATTACAAGTACAAATGACGACCTAATCTACAGACTTTAATAAACCAAATTGGAACGGTTCGACCTATACATTTTGTCAAACAACCAACTTACTAAAACTCACAATTTACATCTAAAGTCAAAGTAGCTCGACTACTATACATTTTGTCAAGCTAACCTTGGACTTTTAAAGAAATTAAACTATATATAAGAGGAAAATTGTACTTGATCGCAAATAACTTGACCAAACCAATTCTGCTTCGACCACCAATACTTGGTGAAATTTTCAAAAAATTAGGCAAGTTTTTGGATCTTACTTGTGCACATGCCATTTTAGCTCGCCCAAGGAACTTAGTAGCTCGTCCAGCTAAGTAGCGTCACTTTCACTTCTTATAGGCAAAATAGCTCGCCTATTGAAAATACTTCTTCAAATTAGCTGCATTCCAAGAGTATTGGGCCGAGTTACCATCTAAGTCTTCAATGTCATATGCACCATTGGGTAACCTGTCTGTTACCCTGTATGGGCCCTCCCAAGTCGGGCCAAATATGCCTGGAGGTGGGGCGAGCTTCTTTCTCAAAACTAGATCACCAATTTCGAATTTTCTTATTTTGACTTGAGAGTTGTAGTAGTGTTCTGCCCTTTGCTTATATGTTGCATTTTTTAACTCGGCAGTAATTCTTTTTTCTTCGAGCAAGTCCAGCTCGACTGACAAGGCAGAACTGTTCGCCACTTCTTCAAAGTTGGCCGTTCTCAATATTTTGGTCTTCAATTCAACTGGAATGACGACTTCAGTTCCAAATGCTAATGCAAAAGGTGTTTCTCCGGTGCTAGAACTGGGAGAAACTCTGTATGCCCACAATACATCTGGCAATTCTGTAGACCACTTGCCTTTACTTTCTGTTAGCCGTATTTTAAGAATATGTTTGAATATCTTGTTGATGGCTTCTACCTGACCATTTGATTGCGGATGGTAGGGGGTTGAATAGTGCTTCCTGATCCCCCATTTGGTGCAGAAATCTCGAAGCTTTTTCCCATCAAACTGAGGACCATTGTCTGTCACCAATGTTTGAGGAATTCCGAACGGGCAGACAATGTTCTTCCAGATGAAGTCGATCATTTTTTCCTGAGTAATTTTAACTAAAGCTTCTGCCTCTGCCTATTTGGTATAGTAATCCACAGCTACGACGGCGAATCGTACATTCTCTTTTCCAGGCGGGAAAGGTCCGATAATATCCATCCCCCACCGTGCAAACGACCAATAACTGAAAATCGAAACTAGCTCGAGCAGGTGTGTGAATGTTTGGGGCAAAGGTTTGGCATCGGTGACAAGCTCTGGCTACCTGGATTGCATCTTTACGTAAGGTTGGCCATGTAGCAGCCTTGCCTTACTGTTTTGTATGCCAAAGCTTGCCCCCCGGTATGATTTCCACAGACTCCAGAATGTATGTCTTCCAAAGTAGTCCTCACTTGCCCCCTAGACAAACACTTGAGTAGCGGGACTGAAAAGCCTCTTTTGTAAAGCTGCTCAACTACCAGGGTATACCTGACTGCTTGTTTTGTTATTCTTGCAGCTTCAAAAGAATTGCTTGGCAGTTCACCGTCTTTCAAGTATTTGGCTATAGGAGTTCTCCAATCATCGTCATCTTTCTGTTCGACCACCTGATTTACTTTATAATTCACTGTCGAAGGTTGGGTTTTTCTAGTGATGACGATGTCTGTTAAATCTGCTGGCCCGTCACTCGTTGCTAATCTTGCTAGGGCATCAGCTTGTGTGTTGCTCGTTCGAGGTACCTGCTGGATATATACTTGGTCTAACATAGATACCAAATGAGCAACAATTCGTTGATACTCAATCATATGTTCATCTCTGGCCTCATATTCACCTCGTACTTGACTCACAATGAGTTGAGAATCTCCAAAAATCTGGAGTCGTCTGGCTCCGACGGCTAGTGATAAGTGGAGACCTGCAATGAGGGCCTCGTGATCAGCTTTATTGTTGGTGGTCATAAACTCGAATCTGACTGCCAAAGTGAATACTTGTCGGTTGAGGCTGATAAGAACTACCCCTGCCCCGGGCCAAAATTTGTTGACGAACCGTCTACATAGAGATGCCATGGGTGATCTAGCCCTCTCATCGGATTTTGGAGAAAAGTCAGCTCGACTATGAAGTCGGCTAATACTTGACCCTTAATCGTTGTTCGAGGTGCATAGGTCACTCCAAATTGGATGATCTTTATAGACTATTTTAACAGATGGCCTGCTGTATCGGGTTGATGCAGTATTTATCTGAGTGAGAAAGTTGTTAATACTTCGACCTGATGATTGAAAAAATACGGTCTTAACTTTCTAACACTCACGACCAAGGCATATGCCAGCTTTTCAGTGGGCGAGTATTTCACCTCAGCTTCATGCAGAGCTTGGCTGCCATAATAAATAGGAAGGTGGAATTTGCCTTCTGCTCGTACCAAAATGGAACTTATTGCCACGTCTGAGGCTGCCAGATACAGATAAAGCTTCTCTCTTGGGATTGACTTTGATAGAATCTTTGCGTCTCCCATGTAGTCTTTTAGTTGTTCAAAAGCTTTCTGGCAACTGCCCGTCCATATAAAATTGCCCTTTTTGATGGCTTCAAAGAATGGACGACATTTGTCCCCCGATCGTGATATGAACCTGTTTAAAGCTGCTAGGCATCCTGTCAGCCTTTGTACTTCTTTGATGGAACGAGGAGACTCCATATCAACGATTGTTTTGACTTTTATAGGATTGGTTTCGATTCCCCGTTTACTAACCAGATGGCCCAGGAATTTTCCTGAATGTACTACGAAACTGCTTTTCTTTGGATTCAGCTTCATGTTGTATTTTCGGAGAATGTCGAACACCTGGGATAAATGTTGGAGGTAGTCTTCTTTTCGAGTACTTTTGACGACTATGTCATCAACATACACCTCCACTGTCTCCCCGATATGTTCGTCAAACATTTTGTTCACCAGCCTCTGGTAAGTTGCTCCTGCATTGATCAATCCGAACGACATTCTTTTCCAGCAAAGTAAGTTCTTGTTTGTGTAGAAGGTCGTATTTTCTTGATCGTCTTGGTGCATCGGGATTTGGTGGTAACCATCGAAAGCATCCATAAATATGAACATTTCATATCCTACTGTGCTATCCACCAGTTGATCAATGTGCGGAAGTGGAAAATTATCCTTCGGGCATGTTGCATTCAGATCTGTGAAATCTATGCATAGCCTCCAGGTTCCATTCGGCTTCCGCACTAGGACAGGGTTGGCAACCCACTACGGGCACAACACCTGTTTGATCAGGTCGTTGTCTAACAACTTCTTAATTCAGAGCTTGATACTTGTCGGGCCCGTATTTCCGTCGTTTATGATGGATAGGTTTTTGGGCTGGATTGATCTTTAATCTATGACAAGCATATTTTGGATTGATTTCGAGATTAACTTTTAGAAATTCTGTCATTCGGGTTCTGTAAGGCTCAGGAAGTTCGGACCCGATGTAAAGTTCAAAGTCATCATGGTTTGGGTTAACTTTGATGGCCTCCAGTTCTTCAACCGGGGTTGCTCGTCGTTTTTGTCCCTTCCACCATGGATTGATAATTGACCCTTCATGATTTAGCTCATCTTCGATGTCCATGGGTTCAACACCTAGGCGGGGATCGAAATTGTCTGCTATGTCGAGAACAATGATGGTCGCCATGATTGGACCCCTCAAATTTGTGTCCATAGGCAGGGATATTAAATGGGCTGGCCCTAACACATTAGGGCCAGCCCTACAGGGTTGCGGGCCTAAACGGTCCCGGGCCTTATCGGTTCATTTTAATTGGTCCACTAACACTCGAAACCTAACCTTAACCTTAGCGGTCCACGGGCTAAACAGGCCACTAACGGGCTCCGAAAGAAAAAAACTAAAAAAATTAATTTTTAATATAAAATATAGACATGTAATTGTAATACGGTGTCATTTAAACTTAAAATTCACACATCGTTAAAAATTTCACGAAAATTACATTTATACATTGTTCAACATTTCACTTTTTCATGAGATAACTTTATAACGTCAATGACGATTTAAGAGCCAGCGGCAACCGACAATGACGATTTGAGAGTCATGCGACGACTGATGATCCCCAATTGGAAATATAATTATAAAGTACGGATGTTGAAGCCCTACATTGTTCATGAATTTATAAAAATTATATTCACACGTTGTTCATAAAGTTCAAGAATTAATTAAATCGTTAAATTCAATTTCAAGTAATTTAATAAATTAACTAAATGAAAACATAAATTAACTAAATAAAAAACTTGAATATATATATATATATATATATATCGGACATTGGACTTGGATTGAAAATTTGAAGTTGAAGTAAAATAGGTAGGTTGCATACACGGTTGTAATTGTACAAAATATATAAAAAGTAAAAAAAAGAATCGGGCTAAACGGGTTGCCCTGGTAGACCGGCGGGCTAGCCCTTTTAGCCCGCGGGCTAAACGGTCCGGGCAAAAAAGGCTTGGTTTTAAACGTGCCACCAAATGCTTGGACCTAACCCTTGTTCGGTCTAGGGCTAAACGGGCCAGCCCGTGGCCCGTTTAACATCCCTATCCATAGGCATTTCATCAACAACCATTGATATTATGGGTGATTTTGTTGTCGGGCAAATTTGCTCGCCATTGAGCAGTTGTTGGTCGCACACAGGCAGGGTCTGCTCGCCAGATTCCATCTGTTCGTTGTTAGGCCCCAAAATATCATTAAAGATGGATGGCTCATTGTTACAGTTACTGGTGGAAGCTTCCATCATTGATACTTGTCTGTCAATTGGACACAATTGAAGGAGATATTCTCGAGCTTTTCTTTGGTCTCCTTTTAACGTCCCAGCTCCACTGGCTGTCAGAAACTTAACACAATAGTGGTAGGTTGAAACTGCAGCTTTAAACTCATTCAAAAATGGTCGGCCAAGGAACCCGTTATAGGTGGATTCTTGATCTACAACCAGGAAAACCACCATTCTAGTTATATTCTTTTCGGGATCCTTAGTCAATAATAGTTGTACAGACAACCTAATTATCCCTAATGGGACTGTTACAACATTTCTGAAGCCTAGGATTCGGTGATTAGAATCTTGAATGTAGCTAGCATAGTCTCCTAGCTGATCAATTATTTTCTTGAAGATGATGTTGGTGTAGGCTCTGGTGTCCACCAATAGTCGGTGCACTTTCGTCCCCATTATCTTGGCACATATTACGAGGGAATCATTATGGGGAGTTACGATTCCATCTAAGTCCTTCTCTGTGAAGGTCAACTCTGCTGAGTGTAGAATTGATTGGTTGACCCCCATTTCTTGTACATGGGCTACTGCACGTAGCTCAGCCTTTCTCTTCCGGTTTGACATTGGTGGTCGTCCATCAGAACAACCACCAACAGGTCCAGTAGGCTCACATTTGAATTTTATGAATCGGACCTCCTGCTGGTGCTGGAACTGGTCGCCCAGCATGACTCCTTCGGGGAGCTTGTTCAACATCGTCATCCTAAGACTCGTCTTCTCTGCCTCTCTTACCGGGTTGTCTTTTCACAAACTCAGATAGCTTACCCTCCTTATAGAATCGCCACAATTTCTTTAGCAAGTCACGACATTCACTTGTAAAATGCCCCACACTCTGATGGTAGGCACAATACTTGTTTTGGTTTAACTTGCTAGCGTCTTGTTGTATCTTTCTTGGAGGAGTAAGTAATTCCTTGTCCCGGATATTGTTGTACACCGCAACGATTGATATGGTGAGTACTTGATTCAGCTTGTCTTTCAATTTTGTCCCCTCGTTGAATGCTTTCATGTTTTTAGGAGCCCGATAACCTCCGCCACCGGTCTTTTTAACATTTTCTTTCTGTTCTCCTTTGTCTCCCAAATCTTTCTGTAGGGCTTCTTGCATTGAGACAAAGACTCCTGCCCGGTCATGGAATTTAGCATAAGTTTTCGGGCATCTAAGATGTACATCTTTCCAAAGATCGGTGCCCTTCTTCAAACCAGTTAGGACAACCACAATTTTTGTATCTTCGCTAACAGATTCCCCTTCCAACAAGACCTTGTCAAATCTTTCCAAATACGACCGGTCCAACTCGTCAGTAGCTTGTTTCAAATCGGATAACTGATGCCTTTGGGATAGATAAGACCCGGCCATGGAGAAGTGAGATAGAAACTCTTTGCCTAGCTGGGCAAACGAATGAATGGAAGCTGGCTGCAGAGCCGAGAACTATTTATGGACATGATCCCTCAGGGTTAACAAAAAGTTTCGGCATTGGGTGGCATCACTTGCCTCCATTGATATCATGTAATCGGAATATTTCATCAGATGCACTCGGGGATCCGCCGTGCCCTCATACTGTATACTTGCAGGAAACTGGATCTTCTTTTGAATGGGAGCTTTCAAGACTACTGAAGATAACAGAGAGGATGTAAAAGAAGTATTCCCATAACCTCTCTGCTAGTCCAGCTGACCCTGCATGCTTTCGATTGCCTTTCTCATGGAGACCAGTTCCTCCAGGGGTCCCCCTTGACTTGGAGGCTGTTCGGCGAACAGGGGTGCATGCCCATCAGTTTACCGCAGTCCCTCGCTTGGTATGGGAACCTCTTGGACTGGCCTCCTAGGATTGGGTGCCCCATTCGGGCCTAGGCGACCAAAAGCTGACCTAGTCAGCCTCTCGTGGACTGACTGGCGAGCTGGTATGTGGGCTGGGCGAGCTACTTCAGCTCTGGGATGAATCTCCGTTGCTCCCCGACCAGGGCGACCTAATCTGTTCAGTGCACTCTGGCGTGTGCCCTAACTAACCCCCACAACTTGGTTTGGGGTTGATTCTCCGTGGCTGTAGCTTCGGTGAGTTGTTTCTCATTGCCATTTATCTTACGAACTTGGGCACTGTCTGCCTCATTTTGATGTTCATCCCTGGTCTTACCAGGTTGTCCTTGTTGTTTCTGTAATGCTTGAAGCATTGCAATCGTCCGAGCTAGTTCATCAGGATTGCGAACAAAAGCATCTAGCTCAGGTGGCATTGGTTGATGTGTAGCTATTGGATGGTTTTCTTGCTCGTGCCGAGCTATTTCTGCTCGCCTACCAGCCTGGGACATCCTCGAACGTGAATCCCTTGTCACATGCTGGGAGTGTTGAGTCTCGTGAGACTGGGACATCTTTAATTAATGTGTGGGTGTTAGTCTTCAAAGGTTCTTAAATGAAGAACACCAAGAACACCTTTCTTCAAATCTTCAAGTTTTAAGTTCGAAGTTCTTGCTTAATCACACTTGAATCCTTAATCTGAGGTTCAAAACCCTTCTTCTAGCGCCAATTTGTTGATGATCGTATCTAATCGTGAGGATTAGTGGCTGTTTTTGTTTACTAATTAGATCACCAAACAATTATGTGTGATTGATCACTAACGTAATTAGTGACTACGAAAATTAGATAGATTAGAAGTAAATACGTAAGTCGATTTCGTATTTAATTCGTATGTTTGATAATCGAGGTACTTTGGATGTATAATCGAAGTTTGGACATGTATATTAATTTGTGCTTATTTTATTAGCTGGAAAATCTAAGTATTTATACATGTTTGCCCAGCAGGAGGTGTACAAGACCTTTGACCTCCCTAGTGTGCATGTGTGACACTTGGGCTTTGACTATTTTGACCTTATCTAAACTAAATTCTATCATTTTACACTGGACTTGCTCGCATTCAGGAGTTGTTCGTCCTGTTGGACTTGTCCTTGAGGAGTCTTTAGTTTGATTGTGTTGGTCTTTATTCTTGATAATTTGATGTCTTGATATTGTAGTCAAATCTGTTCGCCGATGTGCTAATTATGCTCGTCGGGGCATTATCTGGGTCCACATGGTCTTTAGGTTAAAGCTGCTCGCCTGAATAAAGTTGCTAGGCGGACAAAACATGTTCGCCTGACATTTCCAGCTCAGCCTGGTTTTGTTGGCTTAATTTTGTCTTAAGAGTGAGTACTTTGGGTTAATTCTGCTCGCCCTAATGACGTTTTTGCTCGCCTATCAACAAATATAAGATTTTACATTATAAATTACTACTCTCTCTGTCTCATAAAACCTTTTACACCATGAAATACATGAGTTTTTTTCCAAAGTATTGAATAAATTAATAATATTTTATTGATTTTTATGAAAAAATTATTTTTATTTTAAGAGTATAAAGGGTTTTGCGGAACGGACGGAAAAAAAAAAAGTGTTATGGGTTCTTCAGAACAGGGAGTATATTTTTTGTTTTTACACATTTTTTTTAACTCAGTAAAAAAGAAATAGCCCAATTAAAATTAAACTCCGGAGAACTTCTTTTATAAAAGTAGACATGATGTGAAATTTAATTTAATACACTTTATTAGGTGCACGAGAAGAGACACGTACTTATTTGTCAGTCGTTAATTTTTGTGTTCGCTTTATTAGGTGCACTAAAAGGGACATATGCTTAATTACATTTTGTTTAATTCATAGTAAAGCAAAGCGATGTAAAAAATTAAAAAAATTGAGTAGGTCTGGACTCTTGTGTGTAACCATCTCACATGTCATGAGACTGTGAGATTGAATATAAATTGAATGTGACACATTAACTATTTACTAAGATTAAAATTTGTGTTGTCTTATTTTATGAGACAATCTTACACAAGTGTTTATCTTTCTAATTATATCAAACTATAATATATGTGTTTTACTCTCATAATGGCCTCTTACTATTTATAATTTGTTACAATTTCAGGTGGAATTTTACCTACTTCTGATCTGGGATTCCTATTTAAATTGTTGCTAAGGGTTACTCGTTCCGTCCACTAAACACGTACCCCTTCTATTTTTTACAATAATATTTTATTTTATTTACTACGCGAGCATTTAATTACTTCATATATTTTTAATTTATACATTTATAAACAACTACGTAACTTATAAATAGACTATACAATATTTTAAAATACATTTATTTTATCTATTTTTTATTTATATATATTTTTAAATCTGTAAAAAAATAAAAAGACATATTTTTTGAACTAAGGGAGTATATCTTAATTATTTTAAGGGAAATTACTTCCCAAGTACATTGATTAACAAAAGTAAAAAAAGAATATAGTAGAGATCACTTTTTGTATCTAAGGGAAAGAAGGGATTTTTCAATACGTGTGTTACAGTTACACGCATAAGCCTCATTCAACAACCACGCACGTGCATACACTCACATGCTCAATTCCAATATGTTAGTTTGTTAGAATCACTTCAAATACGCAGCATAACTGCTCTCTCTTGTAACCGCATAACAAACTACATAATACTCTAGAATAGAAGAACATTCTAGGCTCTTTAGTTTCTATAAATTCATCACCCATTGTACATTCATATTCAGATTAATAATATACAAATTTTAATTTTGTGTTGGTGTTCAATATGGTATCACCAAGTGTGTTTTTGCGGGCACTCCAATCCGTTGATTGCTCGCTGTTCGATCCTTTGATCTTGCTCCTCTCTCCTTATTCCTGTTTTTTTTTTTCGATTTCTTTTTCATTTCTGCAAGTTTCAATGGCGGATCTTCCTAATTCGTCCAAATCTAAACTTCCTACGTTTATCACTCTCAACATTCGCCTTGATCGCTCCAATTACCTGTATTGGAGAGTAATTTCCAAAAAAAAAAAAAAAAAATCACCCTCAGTAAGTCACCCTTATTTTAAACTATATTTAAATCCAATCCAAGCATGGGCAGTGAGTGGAGACACCTAAAGGCAACCTAATTTTTTTTTAAATACTATATATACCCCTAAAAATTAAAAATTAAAATTCTAAAAATATATACTTTAAAGTTAAAACAAACTGAAGGCTTCCCTCATACTATTTCTCCAATTCCAAAAGTCCCTCGCGCTGGTTTCCTAATTTCAGATTGTTGTTAATTTGTTATGAT
This sequence comes from Ballota nigra, assembly GCA_947034835.1. NCBI lineage: Eukaryota > Viridiplantae > Streptophyta > Magnoliopsida > Lamiales > Lamiaceae > Ballota > Ballota nigra. The sequence continues at coordinate 55,757,897 of OX344727.1, read as the reverse complement.
TATGTGCTGCTCCTTTGAGTTGTTCAACACTTTTGAAGCAACTTTTAATTAATTAGGAGAAGTTAGATCATTTATTAAAATTTTATCAAAAGAATTTTTAAAGTGTCGTAATATTAGCATTGTCGGACTTGAACTTGAGAATTTTAATATAAAAATGTGATCAAATATTGATACTTCGACGTAAAGAATTTGGTAGTATAAATCTAAATATAGTTAAAACTAAAAGAAATAAAGCATATATATTAGCTTACAAGTGTATAAGATTAGTCTTGATTTTGCTGGTTGAAATAATTAGTGCGGAAAGAATATTCTGGGGAATGGATGAGTAACATCTTTAGTTGTTTGAAAAAGAAAAAAACATAATGCATTAAAGGACCCCTAAACTATCAATTTTTATTTCAAAAGTTCTCTGAACTATTTATTATTTTAAAAAACTCTTAAATTATTAATTTTTGTATCACTAGGCACTGATAAAAAAAATTCATGAATTTTGTTAAGTCAATTTAATATTTTCCATTAAAATATGAGGAATCAGCCAATTTTAATAATATTAAGATTGAATTACAACAAAAAAATGCTTCTCTAAAGGACAGTAAAAAAAAAAAAAAAGACCTTATGAAATAAGAATTATATATTTTAAAGAATTTTTTTGAAACAAAAATAGTTTAGGGCCTAATAAAATAAGAATGTTATAGTTTAAGTGTTTTTTAAAATAAAAATTGATTGATGGACGTTTCAAAACAAAATTTAATAGTATGGACTCTTTTCACTATAAGAAAAATAATCTTTAGTGACAGTAATTTTGTCATTGTTACTTTTCTAGTTAGAAAATTTTAATGATGAGAAACAATCTTTAATGACATGATTGTTTCATGTCATTAAAGACTTTTAACTAGGGAAACAATAATGAGAGGACATGACATAATTGTTGTCATTAAAAGTCAATTTTCATGTAGTGTTTGATACATTATTCATTTAGTTACTATATCAATTATAACTTTACAACTACAATTGACCACGAAAATTTCATAATAATAATATTTATCTAAAATAAAAAAAATTCAATTGGTATAATAATAACATATATCTAACTAAAAATTCATTTGGTATAATATTAGTTATTTGTACTTAACTATAAGATAAATTTGTTGATAGACGAGCTAAATGTCATATTAAGCGAGCAACATTATGATAATTATTTCGAAGATAAAGAGATAAATAAAGCTTAATTCAGAGATGATGACCAGCTACGTCAGGACGATCAACTTCCACTAAGCGAGCTACTTTGACAAAAGAACCAAGACAGATGACCAACCAATAAAGAATCAAGCTAAAGCACCTCAAGGAAGAGCCTAAATGTGACGAACAAACTCATGATTGCGAGCTAAACCAATTTAGAGGATACAATTTAGCCTAGATAAGATCAAATAGTCAACTCTCTGATGTGTCAAGCATGCACACATGGGAGAGTAAGGGTATGTATAAAAACCTTAAATTTTAATGAATTAAACTAAGTAAAAATTCATAAATACATCCCAAGATTTTCTATACACACTCATACACCACTTTCACACACACATACAAAATAAATACGTAATCAATACGCTTATTTACCCAGTTTAATTCCAAAAATTTGTATTTACCATTTACGGTGGTAATCACTCACACATAATTGCTTGATGATCTTGTAAAATAACCCTAAAACAGCCACTAATCCTTCCGACTAAATTCGATCATCAACAAAATTAACATTCAATATTATTCCAGGGAATTCAACATTAATGTTCTCTGTCTCATTTTATTTATTTTTCAACTAAATAATTCTTATTTCAAAATAATTATCATTTTACATATATGCTAATTAAGATTGTCCTTTTACATGTTTTTTTAATAATATATATTAAATAAGAAAATTTAATCCATGTAAATATCAAAAGATAAAAAATTTGCATTACACATATATTTATTGATTTTTAATTTTTTTCGTAATTTTTGTGAAACATCTTTAATTAACCGACCATTGTTAAAATGAGACGGGGAAGTACGTGTTTATTATAATCTCAAAATTGAGTTAATAATAAAGAAAATTAATAGGCATAATTATTTTTCCATAAATATAATTTTGTGGCCGTGCTTATATATAAGAAGAATACAAATCTTTACCGGCATCTTCCACCTGCTAATAATTTTACCTACTTTTTTTTTTTTTTTTTTTAATATGACTAGTAAATTTTCAAAGAAAAAAATTATGTCAGTTAAATTATACTCCCTCCGTCCCCAAGTAATCTTCTTACTTCTTTTTGTTGAATGATTTAAGAAAGTATATTTGTTTATTAATATATGGTGGGTCACATGTTGACTTTTAGAATAAAGTAATTAGTGTTGAAAAGTGAATTGAATGGATGACACTTTGGTATTATTGTATGAATTTGAAGGTTAAAGTTTATATATAGTAGAATATTGTTTTTGCCATTTATGGAATGAGAAGTTTATTGGGGGACGACCCGAAAAGGAAAGAGAGAAGTTTACTCAGGGACGGAGGGAGTAAGAATTTGCCTACTATTTGCTTATAAGTTTGGTAATATTTTTTTTATTTTTTTACCATGTATATTTCTAAGATGATGAGGTTTTGTGTGATACCGTTTGGAATGTGGTATAAATTGAATATCACTCTAATAGAAATTGAACCCAGAATTTTTGTCTGGGCGTGTGCCTTTTGGCTCTAATACCAAAAAAAATGGGGATTAGGTGCAGGAAAATACAACCTCAAATCACTTTTTACAAATTGGTACAAAATAATTGAACAGATGCACAAAAAAAAGTTGAACATAAGTATATATTTTTTTAACATTGTACTATCTTGTAAATAGTGGTTTGAGATTGTAGCATTTTGTGAACGCCCCAAAAAATTGGCGGGGCAACTCACCTACACAAAAATACTTTGTTCACCCATCTCTTATTTTGGAAAAAATATTATTAATAAAAAATACTAAAATACCCTTATGTAATAAAATAAACATTATTTATTAAATACTCCTGCTTTTTAAACCCACATAAAATTTCAAAACCACGCATAGACCCACATACTCACTATTTTTTCCTCACACAAGTGCTCTTTCACAAACAGTAAAATCATTAATATAATTTAAAAAAATCAGATTAGTAGAAATAATATACATACAATATTAAATGATATTAATATTTTTCTTCTATGAATTCATACAGGTGTAAGGAAATTAAACGAGTCTTCTTCATATAGTCGGGGGAGGGGTGTGTGAGACTTGGAATGCCGAAAAAAATTAAAAGAAAGAGGAATACGATGAATGATGGTTTTGAGTTGGGATGCGGTTTCCAATTTTCTTTTTTAAGGTGGGGGATTGGGGGATATGAGGGTGGTTTAAGAGGGAGGACAAAGAGAATGAGAGTAGATTATGCAATTTTTTAAAATTTAAATTACAAATTAAATTGTTGGATGTGTATATGTTGGTTCCGGTACAAGACTGGGGAATACGTGTATGAGGGGGGGGGGGGGGAATACACATATACCAATTTTTCAACCTTAAAACTGACTGAGTCCCCTTTACTCAGAGTGGTAAAGAACTAGGAGTTGATAACACACCTACTGACTACACTTGGTGCAGGTCAGTTGGCTAACTATCAGTTCAAGTTCAGTGCGGAAATGTTTGAGCCCTGAAAGTTTAAAGTCTTGTTTAGTTTGCTTTCTGAAAAACTTGTTTTACTCAATTCTGAATAGTGTTTAGTAGGGCAGTGCTCTTTTGAAGATCAGCCTGATTGATTCAGGCCTGATAAACTTGAATGCAATGAATGAACAAAAAATATGGCAAGTATGCACAATATCAAAGCAGTAAGAACACAAGAAGTTTAACGTGGTTCAGAGTCTCAAGCTCCTACGTCCACGGCCTGACTTAACAGGAAATCCACTCAAGGGATTCTTGTTTTTAACGTGCCAAGGTGCACCAAGACCAGCTATCCTCACTGGTCTATACAACTCCACTTACTAACACTCTAACGGACTTACTCCCAACAAGCCTAACTTAGGGTTTTGGTTTCAGTTTGGATTCCAACTAAGTTGAGATTATCCTTACAAGGCAAAGCTATGCTAAGGATTGGATAATCTCTCTAAGCTTAAGATAATTCTATTTAGCTCTTGGAATACAGAATAACTCTCGATTGCTAAGAAACACTTGGGAAATTTAGAAGGTTTCGAGTGCTTCTCTTAAGGGTTGAATGCTTTGAATGCTTGAGAGTTTGAGTAATTTCTGGCTTGGAAATTTCCCGTAACCTTGAATGGGTTCAAGATCTTCTGTATTTATAGGTGATTTGAAAAACTATCCGTTGGAGAGATAGCCTTCGAGTCATCTATGTAGAGTGGCTTCAAACGGACATATCTTCATGCAGCAGCCGTCCTTGCATGGATTTGGTATTTGCATTAAATGCACATTGAATGCTTGTCCGTTGAACATGCAGTCTGAATTTAGTCTTCATGTCAGGTTCCGTACGTGCGTGTCCTTCTCGAATTGGTCCACGTCATCAGGTTGGTGAGAATGTCAGAACTTATTCCTGAGCTTCAGGCTTGTCTTATTAAGTTCATTTTGTCTTGAGCCCACCAGTCTTATCCTGACGCTGAAATTCCTTTTGCATTGCTTGGCTCTACTCCAAGTCTTCCCATTAACTCAGTGACATCCTGTTCCCTTCAGGACTGAGTTAGTAATGACCTCAGGGCCATACTCTTCATCACTGACACTTACTCAGTCAGCTCAGAAGACTGCCATAAGTTCAGGATGGTGCTCTTCGTCTTCAGGCTCTGAGTCTTGATTGTCTCCAGTGAGTTCTCCTCCCACTGAGTACCTGTGAAGTGTAAAATGACTAAGTACTAATCCTAATCAAGACTAGCCTGACAAAGACAGATTAAGGCAAACATTTTTTCAGGGGCTTTGGGATCTTAATCAAAACTGACAATGTTCCAACATTATATATTTAATTGAGTGATGTAAATAATAATCAGGGTTATAGTTGTAAATTTTAAGGAGGTGTACCAAGAAAAAATAATTTGTAGCTAAAATATATGGTGGATTAACTTAGGAGTGTGTATAATTAGTAAATTTGTGGGTTTAAATAGCCGCACAATTTTATCTCATCTAAATATTTAAAATTTTAAAATGGTATTAAATTAATTCATTTTATTTTATTTTTTTACAAAATGAAGGAAAAGAAAAAGAAAAAAAATTGAAAAACAGAGTTTATATATTGACTCCGTAGATCCGGATACATATAAATTGTGCCGTACAAATCTTCATAGTTACGTAATACTTTGCCATTCTATTTTGGGTTGAGGTTTAACATTAATCAGTTCGACAAGGGAGTATGACTTGTGTTTCAAACTATTAATTGAACTGAACATACGTACATACCACATGCATGAAAGGTTCGTCATACATGACGTCATAAAAGTTTGGACTTATCAAGAACCTGACAAGTTGGCCACTTTAATAAAATTGGAATCCAAATTGGTATGAATAAGTCAACAAAATATATACGTGCACAAATTGAAGACCACATAGATTCTTCTTCCATCCATCGTAGCAAATCAGTTAAATGGAAAATAACAAATGAGCCAGTCCAACAAGAAAAGTTTGCAACTCTATCGAGGGTTCATCAAATCGAGAGTTTGTTTTTTACGAAATTGTGAATAAAGATAGATGACATTTAAGCCTTTAAATGATGGTTAGGGATTTGGATCATGGTGGATTGTAAATTCACAATTTTAGCAGCCTTTTTCAATTAGCTACAGCTACAGTAGTAAAAGTAGCAAAACTTTAGTTGGCCTTTAATTCGTATCCACCATTCTTGGTCTTTCTTTTCCAGTTTTGGCAACTAGGAATTGCACCTACCATTGGATCTGCTCTCGATGTGCGGTGGTAGCTGCACAAAATGTCGCCCAAAAATTCAAAACACGTGGAACGCCACCTTAGCTTCTTTGGTGTGGGATTATCACTTTACCACGTCACATTGATATGATATCCCCAATCACATTCCCAAGTACTACTATTAATTATGCCACAAAATATAAGATTACGAAATTCGGAATATTCCTTCACTCGTGCTCAATCCTAATTTATGCATAATTGATTGGGTAAAAATTCTCCCGAGGCTGTTCCTCAGTAATCATGTTGATGTAGTTTAGACACCTACGCTACACCTCCATACAATTTATTACCTATACCTTTGTTTTTTCAAATTGAATTTTTAATCACTATATTTCCCTTTTTCTCTAGTGTTGTGTAATTTTATGAACAATTCACTTACACCTTACATTATTCATCGACAATACTTTACATTGTTCACTAACATTGCTTTGACAACTGCACCAACTTTATCAATTTGTTTATATTATTCTTTATATATTATAGTTATATTTGTTATACTCAACTTTTTTTCCTTATACCATAGTTACATCCAATATATCAACAATTACTCATTATACTATAGTTATATTTAATATATTGTATTATTTTTCATTATACTATAGTTATGTCAAATATATTATAACTGTTATTATGTATACTATAGTTATATTTAGTGCATTATAAAAAAAGTAGAGTATACTATAGTAAATTTTCCAACACAAAATACCTTGCAACATCATTACTATAATTATATTCAGTGCACTATAACTATTATTCTTTATACTTTTTTGAAACAAAAATCGAAGCAAATCCAAAGCAAACTGAAGCAAGAATTGAAGCAAAATCTAAACAAAAAACTGAAGCAATCAACATACCATCAATTTCAAACCTCTCCATGAATAATCAACTCAAAAACCCTACAAAGGACATCTAAATGTTCAAAATCATAGCTACATAATATAATCTTCCACAAACAAACCCTAACTCTTTCTCTCTTTGTAAAAAAAAGGACCCTGCCAAAAAGTCTCTTTCTCTCTCAGATAGACGGCTCCGACATATGGCGACACCAACCCTTTTACTGTCTTTCCGAAAAAAAGAACCAAAGCAAAAAATTAAATATTTATCTCTCAAAGCAAGATTGAAGCAACCAGACAGAAATCAAAGAAACCCAAAAAAATTGAGGCAAAATCAAAGCAACCCCTCCCCCCCCCCCCCCCCTCCAAAACGAAGCAAGATTGAATCAAAATCACAATTTGATGTATAGTATTAAAGAAAAAGACCAAGTATCAGTGTCATCTGAGAATGAATTACAGACAATTTAATCATTTCCATGGAATTGCAGACCAAGTATCAGTATCATCATTCCGAATTTTTTCCATGGAATTACAGAAGCTTGTTGTTAGCCTAAAATTTGTGCTGGATTAGTAGAGGATGTGGGTGAATTTAGGCTAAAACATCAAATATGTAAACATTGAATGGCGGAGTTAAATGCTTGAGTGAAGTATTGAATGATCTTCATGATGAGTTAATGATGAAGATATGAATGTAAGAAAGCAATTAAGGAGAGAGCATTTGCCAGAGGTTTTAAGCCCTAGACTTAAGTGTGTGATTTTTTATATTGATGAATAGTTGCATTTTTGTACATGGGGAGACCTATTTATAGGTTTTACACAGAGGGGTAATATGGTCATTTTGACCTGTGAGGGGACCACGACCATTAATGCCTAATAATCCCTGATAAAACGCGGGCACCCGAAGGTCCTTTGCTACAGCCTCCGAGCCACTCTTATTTTGCCACATGTCTCTGAGTGGAGATTTCTGAATATTTTCCATATTTGTGGGGAATATTCTCCTTGTCCTTGTGTATGGGGGCGACTCTTTGTCTTATTTGGGTCGATCCTGCCTGATTTTATCACGTGCTCGGGGGATTTTCAACGACCTTGAGATTGGAAAAACTTGAAAAGGCTCGGGCCTCATCCTCTTGAGATGAAATTCGACCTCTCCGGTGCTAAGAGGTTGGATCATAACCTTTTGAGGAGTAGCAAACCGACCTCTTAGATGGACCAAGAGGTCGGACTTGGGCGCTTTATGGTTGAGCCGGCCTCATCTCTTGGCAAGAGGCCGACTGTTGTTCTTTTGGAGGCCGCGCCGACCTTTGGGGACTGTCGAGAGGTCAGAGACGGCGGGCGAGCCTCTCAAAGTGGCCGAGGTCGGTCATCCCGCGTTGTGGAAGTTTCGGTTGATCTCATTTATCTTTCGTGAGGTCTGTTGCCGACCTTTGGAGCTCTTCTAATGATAGTATTTCGAGCTCTAAATTATTATGGTTACAACAAAGCTGAAAAGCTCAAATTTTGAAATGGGGTAAGGACATATGGGTGTCTTAAAAAAATCCTCCCTGTTAAATAAAGAGTTGTTCTTGAATTTGATGAAAATATTTATGAGATTTCCAATATTAAAGCAATAGGTATGTATACAGACGATGATGGTTATCTATATTCCTCATGTTTGAAGAGTCAAAGAACGAACCTGTGGAACGCCACTAAAATTTCTCATGTTCTCGATTCTGGTTCGAAGCTCCAACAAGAACACCACAAAAACCCTAGATCTATTATTGCCTCTGTGGTCGTCGTTGCCACAAAAACCCTAGACCCGCTGCCACCCCCATAGAACCGGCGGTGGTCATTCGAGAAAGCCATTCGTCCTCCTCTGCCGTCCACCACCATATCATTCGCCTCGATTGCACCGTCTACGGATTTGGGGCTTCGATTTAGACGGAGGTGGTGGTGGTGAATCGCGGCGGCTATGGCTCGACGTCTTCTTCTTAGCGGCGACACCCTCCTCCGTCTCCATACTTGAGAGAAAGAGCGAGCCACTGTCTTCTCCTCAGCGGTTGCGGCGAATTTGAGAGAGAGATTATGGAGAGAGGGGCGATTTTTTTAGAGAGAGAGAGGAGAAAGATTCCTCAAGTTTTTTTGGGTTGTGACTTATGAGAAGAGAGGGAGTGACCGGTGGAGATAATGGAGGAGAGATGAGGTAGATTCAAATTAAATGATGAGAGAGAAGGTGGAGGAGAGAGTGTTAGTATCAAATGTAGATGAGTGCATCTGAAATACACTATTTGTAAACTCAATTTCTAATTAGAGTAGTTAGGGTGTGCTGGAGGACAATTAATTACCTAATATTTTCTAAAAATAATTACCAATTATTCAATAAATTTATAAATAAAATATCACTTCACTTACTCCTTCCAATTAAAAAAGAGTGGTGTTTTTTAACATTTATTATTGTAATTAAGAATTAGTGTATGTTAACAAATGTATTTTATCACATTCCTTAATTACAACTTTTAATAAATTTATTAAAAGTAAATTGCAATATGAGTAAGTTTTTTTTTAATTGATTAGGGGTATAATGGAGAAATAAAGTGAAAAATAAGTAAAACATCAAATATTTTGAAACAAAAAATCTATTCTAAAACAATACTCATTTTGAATCGAAAGGAGTTAGTTGAATTGATTGTTTGTTTCGTAACTCGTTAGTCAAATGACTCTTTAATCATTTTCTATATTTTTCACCTTATTTCTCTATACCCATATATCAATTCCTCTAAAATATTACTTACAAAAACTTTACCTTTTATTCATTTCATTCATTAATGTGGTACATCATCTTTTTAAATAAACCAATTGACTGTAATGCTTGTCCATCCATCTCTAATTTCATTCAATAAATCATTCATATATTTATCTAAATCACAAGGTATATTAGTCAACATACATCAATTTATATATAAGGGAGTACACAACTTATATATAATTCATTTTGAATATGAGAGAATATATATATATATATATATAATTTGTACATCTTTAGGGAGAATTGGAGAATTTTGACATTTAATCGTTACTACCCTTACTTAGGTTTCATGTTTAAAGTTTAAAAGCTCGTATTTTGATAGAGACAGTAAGTATTGGTGTGGTATTATTCTGTGTAAGCATGTGATCATATATATATTTATAAATGTGAATATTGATATATTACTTTCAAATAGAGTCAAACAATTTGTTCTGCCGGACAACTCGAGTAATGTGTTAAATCCAAATTATCGCTATCTTACGATCATAGTTTGGAAAAATTGAAATATAAAATTTGGTTCAACTTTTGATTTACCGTTCGATTTTCAATTTTAAAACTTGAACTTTTTTATTTCGATTTGGTTTTCGATTTTTACGAATTAAAAATCATATAAACCGAACCGAATTAATATTAATACTATAAATATATTATATATTTGTTCACTAAATTATATCCTAATATAATAATATGAATATATCCTAATATAAAGGAGTGATGTTTTTTGTTGATTTTGTTTTTTAAATTGTTGCTTAGTTTTTTAAAAGATTTTTTTTTTATATCAAAACCCAAATTTTAGCTTATGTCTCAATATAAGTATTCATTTTAAAAATGTCTCAATTCAAGTCTTAATTTTTGTTCTTTTCTCAATTTAAGGCTTGTTTTTAATTTTTGTGTCTCAATTCAAGATCCAATAAACAATTATTTTCAATTTAAGTTCATACAATATTAAAAAAAGTAAAATATTATAGACATTCGTCATAAATAAATAAAATCATTAATTTAAAAAATATCAATTTTTATATCATCGTGTATTAATTAAATTTAAAGATTTAATTTTATTGTTTAGAAAAATGATAACTAGCATTTTGAAATTAAAATAAATAACTAACATTTTATCATATACGATTAAGAAAGATTATATGGGAAAATGTTACTTTAAATTTTAAAATGCTAGTTGTCATATTTTTTAAAACTTTAAATTAATACACGATGATAAAAAAAAATAGAAATATTCATTATATTAATAAAAAAATAATTTTTTATTTATGACGAATGTCTCTAATTTTTTAATTATTTTTCATATATAATGAATTTAATTTAAAAATAATTATTTGTTGGGTCTTGAATTGAGACACAAGAATCTAAAACAAGCCTTAAATTGAGAAAAAAAGTAAAAATTGAGATTTGAATTGAAACACTTTTAAAATGAGTACTTATATTGAGACATAAACTAAAATTTGGGTCTTGATATGAAATTCATCCTTTTTTAAAATTATTGTATTGATGTTTTTATTGAATTATGTAGTAGTGTTATTGATGCATTGTTTCTTAAATTAATATTTATATGTTAGCATGTTGAAAGTAATTAGATAAAACAGTACGTTGATGTTCAAAACAATTAGGTTGAATTAAAATTTAAAGTGTAAATTTCTTTTGGTTTGGTCGGAAAACCGAACCTGAATTGAAATATTTCGGTCGAGGGTTTTTCAAAATATGGTTCGATTCACTACAAGAAAACACAAAATTGTCTACGAAAATTGTCAATATGACTACAAAATTATTTGTTAAAAAATTTCGTAGTGGAGAATACCTATGAAATTGCCTACAAAAGTGTCTAATTATATAAGCATTTTTATTCTCTACCTACAAAGAAATTTGTCTACGGAATTTTCGTAGACAAATTGTTTGTAGGTAAATTTTTGTAGGCAAATTGCTTGTAGAAAATTAAAGTCTAGAAATTTCATTTCGTAGGTAAATTACTTTGCAGGTTGAGAATGAAGTTGCATACATGATCAAAAAAATTCGTAAGGTAAATTATAGATAATTCTACTATATATTTTTTTAGGGAAATTCTGTAGGCAACTTTTTTTTTTTTTTTTTTTTTTTTTGTGATTTTTGGTTTTTTAAAAAAAATTAAGTTGGGTGTTTGGTCACCAAACTGACCTTGCACACCTAATAGTGGCCCCAACGGATCAAATATATAAGGGGCCGCTTGTTTAAAAAAATTCAATGCATTGAAAATTATTTTTCCCTCTTTGTTTTTTAATGTTTTGAATGAATGATTGTTATGGTTACATCACCGTGTTTGCTCTCACTTTGAAAAAAAATGGATATTAAGAATGTTTTTGGTTTTGGAATGGGAATATGATTGAGAAATGGATTTTTAAAAGGGAGACAAGTAATCAAATTCGATAATGATTATATTATTTACAAGAAAAAATAGTGGCAGAGATCATCTTTTATATTCATTAACCACTATATTTACCATATATTTGTTATAATTCTCAACATCATTGAAAAATTCTCAAACCAAGTGTCAACTAAGTTGTTTTAATTTTTTTTTTTAAATAAGCCCAAAAACTATTAATTAATTTAATTAGGAAATTACAAAATTTGGCATACAAACTATTAATTAATTTAATTAGGAAATTACAAAATTTGGCATACTCTTGTATGCACCAGATGCACCGTACAATTTAAAGGTATTTTTAAAAAGTTACCCCTACTATTACTGAAAAATACATTTAACAAGGGGTTATTTTTCAGTAATAATAAGAGTAATTTTTCAATAATAATAAAAATAATTGTTAAACTACATTTAAATTATACGGTGCATCTGGTGCACGGGTGACTTACTTAAAAAAGAAAGTTTATAACCTATAACCACCATATATATAATTATTAGAATGTCGGAAAAAAAAAAAGTGTTTTCTTGTGAGATCACTTGACATGAGAGTAATTAACGAAAAATGGGCAAGCATTAACAACTAAATAAATAAATAAAAATAAACATAATTTTAATATGTATTATAAATCCGCTTTCACATGAAATGTAGAAATGTAAACCATATTTAGGCAGCCCATGTAGCACAAAATTGGGCTTCATTCTTCGACTTAAAGGGCTTCCCGTGTACCTATTTTCCATGAGGCCCAATTTAAATACAGTTTCTTCTTTTGTAAATACACTTCACCAAAAAATGTTCGAACAATTTGATAATTATTGGAAAAAAATTCCGATTTTTTTTTAAAAAAAATCAAAAGATACACAATTTTTTTTTTTAAATAATCAAGTTTTTTTATAAAAAAATCCGAACATTTTTTAGGTGGAGTGTCTTAATAAAAGATAGAACTGTAGGTAACATCAAATCGGGTTTGATGCTACCTTAAGAGCCTGTTTAGGTAAGCATATAAGCTAAGAGATCGGCTATATACACCTCCAACATAAGGGGATACACCTCCATAAATTGCGAATTACCTATTTTACCCCTTTCACACAAAATATATTTTAATACACTCCTCTATGCTATATAGAAACAATCATTCAACACACAAAACATGCCTCCGCCGCCTTCAACGGTGCCACAAGAGCCTATAAATCAAAATTGAAATAAGAAACAAGTAAATATATTTAAACAACAAAAAATTCCAAAAAGAAAAATTGAAAACAAATCTAAATTTTTTTGTGGATATCAAATTCAAAAATTATTTTTCCTCTCAATTTCAGCCGTTGAATAACTACTATTTGTTTGATTAAGATAAAAGAATACCTATTCAATTTTTTAATTCTGGTTGATCAACATAAAATAATAAAACAAAAAAGAAGAGAAAAAAATGCGTTCACCTTTAACTACACTGTGTTGTTACTTTGCTGAAAAATTGGAGCGAACTAGTTTGTAGTGTGTGGAGAATGATTGAGGTCTTTAAGAGATCGGAAAATTGAAAAAGAAAAAAATAGCAGGGTAAAACGAGTTGGGAAAGAGAAGGAGGAGAGAAGAGTGGGCAGCCTAGGGTGAGGGATGGTGGGGTATGGTGGGGTGGGGTGGGGTGGGGTGGGGCTGGGACGTGGGGGAACTGGGGAGGAGAAAAGAAGGGGGGGTGAAGGGGGATGGGGTGGGGTGATGGGAATCCTGGTAAGGGGGTGTTTTATTGATTCATAGGTTCAGGGTGTATTACCGTTAATAATTTTTATAAAAAAGGTAAAATAGATCATTTATATCATACGGGGGTGTATTTTACAATGTTGGAGGGGTATATAGCCGGTTAAAAGAGTTTATAAACTTAGCTACACCCTCCGTCCTAATATTAACTTCCCGTTGCTATTGGACTCAACATAAGAAGGATAATTAAATATAGATATAGTCAGTGGCGGATACAAGATTATAAATTTGGGGGTACGAAAGATAATAAATAAAATATAATAATAATTAAAGTCATTCAATTAAAAAATATATGCATGTGTTCAAATCAAAGTACAAATTACTAATTACAAATTACAATTGAGTTCGTCGAGTCTTCATTTTTTAGAAACGGTCCATGACATCTTCATCGGAAATTTGTAGAAACATATCCTTCTCAATAAAGGTAACCAAACTATCATTTAATAGTTGGTCTCCCATACTATTCCACAATATATTTTTTACATATGTCATTCCGGAAAACACTCTTTCCACACTTGCAGTAGCCACTGGGAGAATCGACATCAACTTGATCAATAAATAAATTGCTTGATAAGCAATATGCTTCTTTGTCTCGACAAGTATCACTGAAAGAGCACTAATATCGTGTAAATCCTGAAACCTAACATCCCTTCGCATATCTTCAATGAACACATCAAATTGACATTCAAGAGCCATCAAATCAACAATTAAACTTAGAGGGATAAAATGTGGCAAGTTTGAGTACTTTTTTCTTATCAAAAGAAGAGAAACCATCTTTGGGACTTACGCTCGACATGCATATAAGTAACTCTGTATTGACCTAATCAAATCGTTCATTGAGTTCTTTGAGTTGCAAAATCAATTACTGCATTCAAAATTTCAAATCGAAAATGTTGAAGGTTCGTACCTTGTTTAACACAACGTCTTGATCTTCCTCGTGGAATATAAGGAGCATCCATTTCGGGAACTTCAATTTCATACTTAATGCAATATGAAGTGACCTTGTCCAAGAGAGGTTCCCATCCACCATCCCTTGTCTTTTGCAACAACTTCTTTGTTAACGAAACCAAAGACATAGCATTGACAATATCCTGATCTTTTCTTTGCAAAGCATTACACAAATCATTCGAGTAACCAGACACAATTCCCATCAAGTGTACCATAAAAATAAAATCGAATGCCTCAATTGAGTACAAAGTTGATTGGGCTTTTATCCTATCCTCTGAAGTTGTAGCAGTCGTCCCAATAGTCTCAAGTACATCAATAATTGTAGGAAATGGGTGGATAACATTCAAAAGAGTTTTATAATGAGATCCCACCTGGCCTCTTCAAACCAAGTTCTTGATTCAAACTCAATCCACTCTCAAGTTCTCATATTTTCAAGGCTTCAACAACTTTTTCAGCTTGACTTTCTCGGATCATGTCTCTCCGCTTACAAGAAACTCCAATCACATTTAACAAATTTGCAAGTGTCTCAAAAAGCCAACCACAATCATTGATATTTTTTGCAACAACGAGAAGTGTTAATTGAAGTTGATGAGCAAAACAGTGAACATAGTTTGCACATGGAGTATCCTTCATAATCAATGTCTTAAGACCATTTATCTCACATTTCATGTTGCAAGCCCCATCATACCCTTGCCCTCGAATTTTAGATGAACTTAATGAATGTTCCACAAGCAGAGACATAATTGCACTTTTAAGTGTCAACGAAGTAGTATCACCAACATGTACAAGTCTAAGAAATTGCTCCACCACCATTCCTCTTTTATCATCAACATAACACAAACAAAGAGCTAATTGTTCTTTATGAGATACATCACTTGACTCATCAGCTAGTATATCAAAGTAGTCATCACCAAGTTCTTCAATAATACGTTTAACTGTTTCTTTAGCACAACAACTAATGATATCTTTTTGAATTGTGGGAGATGTCATTTGACTATTTCCTGGAGCATTTTCAAGAACAACTTTTCTAACATGCTATTTATGTCCTGCTAAAAGCTCAAGAAAATTTTCCCTATTAATTGATTTTTCGATTTCATCATGTCCACGACATGCCAATCATTATAGTAAAAGAAACCTCAAACAAGAAAGTGAAGCCCTCAGACGAGATTCATACTCACTACGAATCACATCACTTGCATTATCAAAAGTATGCACAATAGATTTATTTTTTAGTCTCTTAAATTCACATATTTCTCGTAAGCAAGATTATGAGAACTTTTAACACCACCAACATGCTTGTCAAACCTAAGAGGTTTATTCCATGACATAAATCCTTCACTAATAAAAACATCTCCACCCGCACTACTATCAACTTCATTCTTGAATAAATAACAAACAAAGCAAAATGTCGCATCTTTCTCAATACTATATTCAAGCCAATCATATTTTTTGAACCAAATGACACTAAATCGACGCATACCTCCAAGGTCTTTTTGAGGAAAGTGATGAGTTTTGGGTTGACAAGGCCCTTTAAGAATGAATGCTTTTCTTACCACATTTCTTTGATTTGGAGGATAAGTCATTATGTTTGTTCTTTTCCCGGGATCATGGGGAAGAAATTCAACATCATATAACAATTTTTCTTCTTTCGATTGCACACTATTAGAATTTAAAACACCTGTATCCCTTTTGTTTTCTTGAGTTTGAGGTGAATTAAATGATGACCCACTATCCTTTGGAGAAGACTCATTATATGTTGGGGAAGTGCAAGAATCACCCTGAGACTTCATTCTCTTAAACATAAATTCACGAAGATCGGATTGCTTTCCCATTTTCTTAAGTTTCTTTGACATAGTTCCTAATTTAATTACATAGTAAATAACAAAATTATAACAAGTTATGATTAGAATTTTACTACAAACTCACAATTATAAGAACAACTAGATGAGATCCCGCGTATTACGCGGAATTTTCGTTATATTCAATTTTACAACATAATAAATTATATTGTATATATATATAAATTAATATTTTTATCAAATAGTAATATAATAATTATGACAAAGTTTTATATGTAAATTCTTCATGATAAACTTACCATAAAATTATTTTAAAGTAAAAAATATTTGATCAGAAGTATCAAAAATCTCATCAAGAGTATAAAAAATCAGGGTCAACGATATTATATTGTAATTGTTGTTGATTAGGCTTTACCCCAGCTTTTAATATTTCTAATGAGATTTTTGATACTTTAATATAATTTCATGATAAATTTATCATGAACTATTTTCTATAAAACATACTCTATAATCATTAAATAAATGTATTAAAATTACATATTATATTTATTTATTTAATCAACTATTGATTTTTTTTATAAATTTACTTTACTCAATCGATTAATACAATTATATAGGAGAATAATTAGAGTATGTCTCTCATGAAACTTGTTCATAATATAATACGAATACCATTACATGCAACCACTGATACTATTAGATGCATGCATTGATATCATACTATTTTATATTGTGATTATAATTATAAGTTTAATGGTATCATTGAATGTATGTAATGGTATCAATAAGTACGTGTAATAATATAAATGGTATATTATGAAACTTGTTCATAAGAGATTTTATGGTCTAATTATACATTAACACATCATCATTCTAATATATCGAACCCTCTGCAAACTTGACACATAATCTCAAATATAACTCAATTTTCCCATTTAATGGCGTAACATCAAAACTCATAAAAAATTGTTAATTTAATAGTATAAACTCTATTAAGTACATGGGGATGACCCTATCTTTCAAATTACGACACATCATCAAAACTCATAAAATTTTGGTACATATGCAGTATAAATTATCTTTAGTATACATGGGTGTTGAGATATTGTCAGTTTTGATTAATATCCCAAAGCCCCTGAAAAGATGATTGACCTTAAAATGTCTTAGTCAGGCTAGTCTTAGTTAGGTTCTTGTACTTAGTTATTTTACACTTCACAGGTACTCAGTGAGAGGAGCACTAACTGATGTCAATCAAGACTAAGAGCCTGAAGACGAAAAACACCATCCTGAACTTATGGCAGTCTTTCTAAGCTGGCTGAGTGTAAGTGTCAGTGATGAAGAGTATGACCCTGAGGTCATTACTAACTTAGTCCTGAAGGGATCAAGATGATACTGAGTAATGGGAAAGACTTGGAGTAGAGTCAAGCAATGCAAAAAAAATGTCAGCATCAGGACAAGACCGTTTTGCTCGAGACAAAAATAACTTAATAAGACAAGCCTGAAGCCTAGGAATAAGTTCTGACATTCTCACCAACCTGATGACGTGGACCAATCCAGGGAGGACACGCACGTACGGACCCTGTCATGAAGACTGACTTCAGACTGCACTTTCAACGGCCAAGCATTAAATGGTGCATTAAATACCATTACCTAATTCATGCAAGGATGGCTGCTGCATGGGAGATATGTCAGTTGAACAACTCTACGTAGATGACTAGAAGACTATCTCTTCCAACGGATAGTTTTCAAATCACCTATAAATACAGAAGACCTTGAACCCATTCAAGGTTATGGGAAATTTCCAAGCCAGAAATTACTCAAACTCTCAAGCTTTCAAAAGCATTCAGCATTCAAAAGAAGCACTCGAAACCAGACAAATTTTCCAAGTGTTTCTTAGATTAGTGAGAGTTATTCTGTATTCCATTGATCTTTCAAGCCTTATCATAAGCTTAGAGTGATTATCCATCCTTAGCATAGCTTAGTCTTGTAAGAATAATCACACCCTAGTTGGAATCCAAACTGAAACCAAAACCCTTAGTCAGGCTTGTTGGTGGAAGTTGTGTTAGTGAGTTACTAAGGAGTTTGTATAGGTCTGTGAGGTTAGCTGATCTTGGTGCACCTTGGCACGTAAAAAGCAAGAATCCCAGTAGTGGATTTCCTGTTAAATCAGGACCGTGGACGTAGGAGCTTGAGTCTCTGAACCACGTTAAACTCGCCGTGTTCTTCCTGCTTTGATATTGTTCTTATTTGTCTATTATCTTGAATCTTTCGTAGCATTTGGTTTTGTCAGGCTTGAATCAATCAGCCTGATCATTAATTTGAACACTGCGCTTCTAACCACTATTTTAGATTTGAGTAAACAAGTTTTCAGAAAGCAAATATAAAACAAGACTATAAACTTTCATGGCTCAAGCATTTCCGCACTGAACTCAAGTTGATAGTTAGCCAACTGACCAACATTCAGTGCAGTCAGTAGGTGTGTTATCAACCCTGAGTTCTTTAACACTCTGAGCTAAGGGGACTCAGTAAGGTTGAAAGTTAGAAAAATTTGTATACGTGTATTCCCCCCTATACACGTATTCCCCAGTCTTGTACCGGGACCAACAATGGGTATTTCCAAAAGTTATGACATTCTCAAATATAATGAAATAATAAAATAAGTAATATAAATGTTTAAATTTCACTTAGTTAGAATTTTTATAATTTACTTGTTTAAATTACTAACAAATTAAAATTTTCTAAATATAAGATATCCTCAAATATGGTTTGGGTAAAATATAAATTAGTACAATCACAAAAAAATTATAATGTATTATAGACTCAAGTTAATATAATAGACAGTTAATTTTTTAAAAATATTCATAATATGACTTTGTTGGTCCCGGTACAAGACTGAGAGATACATGTGGGGGGGGGGGGGGAATACACGTATACAGATTTTTTTGACTTTCAAACTGACTGAGTCCCCTTTCTCAGAGTGGTGTAGAACTCAGGATTGATAACACACCTACTGACTGCAAGTGAATGCTGGTCAGTTGGCTAACTATAAACTTGAGTTCTGTGCAGAATGCGTGAGCCCTGAAAGTTTATAGTCTTGTTAAAGTTTGCTTTCTGAAAACTTGATTACTCTTTTCTGAAATGGTGATTAGAAGGGCAGTGCTCAGTTTAATGATTAGGCTGATTGATTCAAGTCTGATAAACAATGTAATGAATGACTTAATGAATGAACATTTAAGAACAATTATCAAAGCAATAAAGAACACAAGGAAGTAACGTGGTTCAGAGACTCAAGCTCCTACGTCCACGGTCCTAATTTAACAGGAGAATGCACTAAGGATTGGCTTGTTTTTAACGTGCCAGGGTGCAACAGAATCAGCTATACACACTGACCTTTACTTCCTCCTTCTAACCAACTATCAACCTTAACCAACAAACCTGACTAGAGGGTTTTGGTTTCAGTTTTGTTTCCAACTAAGATTGTGATTATCCTTACAAGACAAGGCTATGCTAAGGATGGATAATCACTCTAAGCTTATGATATAACTAGGTTCGCTCAGTGGAATACAGAATAACTCTCTTCTAACAAACACTTGGGAAATTTAAGATGTTTCGAGTGCTTCTTTTAATGCTGAATGCTTTGTGCGCTGAGAGTTTGAGTAATTTCTTGGCTTCGAAATTTCCCGTAACCTTGAATGGGTTCAAGGCCTTCTGTATTTATAGATGAATTTGAAAACTATCCATTGGAAAAGATAGCCTTCTAAAACTTCTACGTAGGGTTTGTTCAACGGGCACTTCTCCCATGCAGCAGCCGTCCTTGCATGGATTTGGTAGTGCATTTAATGCTCTATTTAATGCTTTCTCGTTGAAAAGTGCAGTCTGAACTCAGTCTGCATGTTAGGTCCGTACGTGCATGTCCTTCCTGGATTGGTCCACGTCATCAGGTTGGTGAGAATGTCAGAGCTCATTCCTATGCTTCAGGCTTATGTTATTGAGTTCATTTTATCTCGAGCACAACGGTCTTGTCCTGACGTTGACATTCCTTTTGCATTGCTTGACCATACTCCAAGTTTTTTCCCATTACTCAGTGTCATCATGTTCCCTTCAGGACTGAGTTAGTAATGACCTCAGGGTCATACTCTTCATCACTGACACTTACTCAGCCAGCTTAGAGAGACTGTCGTAAGTTCAGGATGGTGCTCTTGTGTCTTCAGGCTTCAGTCTTGATTGTCATCAATGAGTACTCCTCTCATTGAGTTCCTGTAATTGTAAAATCACTAAGTACAAATCTAACAAAGACTAGCCTGACCACTAAGGCAAGTCATCTTTTCAGGGGCTTTGGGATCTAATCAAAACTGACATTGTTCCAACAGCTTTCTTCAGTGTCCTGTTCCTCCTTTCAGCGACACCATTCTGTTGTGGGGTTCTAGTTGCAGAAGTCTCATGAGCAATACCAAGTTCATTACAGAAATAAAAAATATATGAATTTATAAACTCAGTGCCCTTGTCAGATCCGATCTTAGTAATGGACGGATTCTTCTCATTGCTGAGTCTTCTGAGCAACTCTGGAAGCTTCACTTGTGTTTTCTTTTTATTTAACAAGAAAATAACCTAAATATATCTAGAATAATCATCAATAACCACAAGGGTATACTTCCTACCATTCATACTCACAGGTGTTACAGGGCCAAACAAATCCATGTGCAAGAGCTGAAGAACTCTGTTAGTGGAGAAGGAAGCTTTCTCTTTGAATGATGCTCTGACCTGCTTCCCTTCCTGACAAGCTGATTAGGCGTGAAATTGTCATGATTCGTAGCTAGAAACGCCCTAGTTTTGGTCGATTTTATTGAGTTTTTAGAGCCAAATTAGTACTATTTCTATACATTGATGAATTTATCTCTTTGATACTCATAGGTAAATCGAGGACAAAAAATGGAGTTCGTAGGACTTTGAATCGACTCAAACGGATGCCCGAGTGAGAAGATATCGAAGAAATACGATTGGTATTAGTACGTGAGAATAAAAGTGTTAGTTGCAAGGAAGGAATGCCATTCGAGCACCATCACTCGAGCACCTCGCTCGAGCAACGCAGGTCGGGCGCTCCAAACTTACAGAGAGTTTTTGCCGCTCGAGGGGCACAGCTCGAGCGCCTCATTCGACCTATGGAACCGTTCGACCACCACAGCTCGAGCGCCCCGCTCGAGCTCTTGAATTATTCGACCAAAAAGGGTCGAGCGCCTCGCTCGACCGGGACGGCTCGAGCGCCTCCGAGGCTTAAATGCCAAATTTCGTTTTTCGGCCCATGAGATCCCGTTTCGACCCGGTGCCTATATATACCTCTTCCAAACACGTTTCAAACTACCACTTGACACACACGAGATTTAGAGTTCGTTTTTGGAGAGGAAGGAGAGAAGGAAGTTTACGTTTACGTTTTGTTGAGGTTTTCATACGAATTCTTAGTTTCTTTTCGTCTCTTAGTTTCTTTTCAGTAATTAGACTACGTTAAACACTTCATACTTCGTTTTTATTAATTTAATTTCAGTTTATTCGTTTATTTCATTAAACCCTAGTTTATGTTAGATTTCTTCTTCGTTTTAATCATCATGTTCTTGTTCGTTACGTCTTTAATCGTTGTTATTTCCGTTAAACCGATGTCTAGCTAGAACCCTTGCATGCTTAGAGTAGGATGAACTCGTAGAAGTAGGTTGTGGGTACGTAATTAGGGTAATTCGTGACTTTAGTTTTAATTCTCTTGATTAATGAATTCTTATAATTAACCTTAACTTTACCTTTGAATTTCGTATGAAAGTGTTAGAGAGAGGACGACCGTATCACTCTATAACAACTAGTAGTCTTAACGAGAAGGTTTAGGAAGGGTTAATTCATCTACCAATTTAGCGAAGGAGGACGACCGCATCACCTTAGTTAAATTAGGGTCTCATTAATTAAGCACAATCTATTAACTTGTTAGTAGATTAGTGAAGTCGAGTGTTAGGGTAAAGTATTAGGGTTTAGAATCTTGAGCTTTCACCTTGCATTCTTAGACTTAGGTTATTTCTTGTGTGTCACAGTTATTCTGATTATGTACCTGCTCCGTTAGTATACGTAGGGATTCCTATCCTGAGCATCATCATCTCTCATTTGAAAACAACCATTAGTTAATTTGATTTCTTTAGTATTTTAGTTTACGTGGCTTATTTTAGTTTTACTTAATCTTTCCAAAAAATCCAAAAACAACACACTCATATTAACTACGACGCGTAGATCTTCAGGGATCTATTCGCATACACTCCATCCCTTGGGTTCGATACTACTTGGTCATTATACGTAGTTATACTACAGTGAACCCATCCGCTTGCGGGTAAGCGATTAGTAGAAGTAGTGTAATTCGCTTCAAGTCAATGGCGCCGTTGCCGGGGATGGCGTTGTATGTTTTTTTAATAGGACTTGTAGATAGCCTAGTAGTTAGTAGTGAGTGCTTATTTTCTGTTATTTTTATTGTTATTTTTATTTATTCGGCAGTTGTGTTTTGATCATTCTGCTAGTGTGTCAGGTTTATGAAAACACGCTCACAAGGTAATACGAGCGAAGAGAGAATATCGTTGGACCCTGAGACAATAGCTAGAAGGAACCGAGCCTTCTTGAGAAGGATGAACACTGCCGACTTAGGGAAAGAACCAATGGACATCACTAATGAGTTGGAAGATGCCGAGAATGAGTTTAACCAGGGGTTGAACCGGGTTGACGGCACTGATGACAACACCAGTAAGAACCAAGATCCGTTAGGGGATAGTCAGAGCCAAAATCCGGGTGCACAAAACGTCATCAATCCAGCTCAGAATTTTGTCCAAAATCCTCTAAACAACCCTGCTTACCCACAAAACCCAAATAACCCTTTCAACAACCCAGTATACCAACCATACCCATACCCACCATACCCTTATCCACCATACCCATATCATCCACCTCCTGTTTACAACCAACCACCTGTGTACCAACCACCTCCAGTTCAACACATACCAGCACCACCTGTTGCTCCTCAGTCTGTGCCCCAGAACGCAGATCAGAATATGGCAATTCGGGGCAGGTTCGCGGCACAACCGTAGAGGTACTACGATGGAGTGGCTTTACCACCTGTTGAGGCGAATAACTTCTCGATTTCCCCGGGAATTCTAAAGCTGCTGACCGAGAATCATTTCAAGGGGGTGATCGGGAAGGAGAATCCTCACACACATCTGAGGAGTTTTCTCATGATAGCCTCCACATTCAATTATAATGGCATGTCTGAAGATGCCAAGAGGCTTAGGTTGTTCTCATTCTCACTGACGGGAATAGCTAAAGAGTGGTACGACAACACGCTCCCACGGGGAGGTATTACCACTTGGGCCGAGCTCGAGCGTCTGTTCCTCGAGCGATTCTACCCTCCATCTAGGACGATCAAGGCTAGGATTGAGATCTCTTCCTTCCGCCAGAAGCAAAGAGAGAACCTACGTCAAGCGTGGGAGAGATACTCAAACATGCTGATAGAGTGCCCGCAGCATGGGTACAATGAGGGGGATATTATGGCATTCTTCTACAGCGGTGCTAACAAGGCGGGGCAAGACCATTTAGACGCTTGTGCGGGCAGAGCATTCCTGAATCAAGGCAGAGAGGTGTAGAGAGATCGTGGACAACATTGTCACGAATGCCAGGGCTTGGAATGGAGATCCAGATTTTCAGAGAGTTCATCAGGTGGAAGAAGGTGAAGGAACGAGAAGGCTATTGATGGCGATGATGGAGAAGATCAACAACCTCGAGTTGGGGAAGAATATGGTTGGAGAGCATGCAGCAGAGAATGATAGAGTAGACCAGCCAAGTGGACAACAAGAGGTAGCCAATTACATGGGAGGTCCGTATTACAATCAAAATGGCTACCAAGGTGGAAATCAGTTTGGAAGACCTTCTTATGGTCAGCCATTTGTACCTCTAGGGCCACAGCCGCCTCAAAATCAATGGAGGAACACACAAGGAGTTCAAGGAGGCCAGCAGCCTCCTCAAAACACATGGAGGAAGAATGAGAACTTTTCTTATGCTAACCCAAAAGCTGGTATTACTGTTCCTGCAGGTGTGGATCCGGGGTCTAAACCTCCTGGTGGAGAAGGCGGTTCATCAACCGAGGAGATGTTGAGAGCGATCCTTCAGAAGGTGGAGGAAGGGAGCAAGCGATTGTCCTCCTTGGAGTACGATGTGAAGGAGCTGCATAAGAAAGGCGATCATCGTGATCAAGAGCTCCAAAAGATGAACGTTGAGTGGACTAGAACTCAACAAGAGAACAATAGGCGGTTCACTTCTATAGAGTTCCAGATGAGCCAGATTGCAAAGTCGTTGAATAGAGAGCCGGGAAAATATCCTTCCATGCCGGAGGGGAACCCGAAAGAGCATTGCAAGGCTATCCAGTTAAGAAGTGGAACCAACTATGAAGGTCCTCAGATGCTTGCTGATTCTGAGACGCCTCAAGATAGAGATGAGATTGAGGAGGTAGGAGTTGAGAAGGGGATTGAAAGTGAAGGGATTGAGAAGCATAAAGATATGGATGAGTCCCAGAAGGGCAAGGAAAGTGAGGAGAGTGAGAGAGTTCCTAAGTGGAAAAAGGCAAAGGAAGCAAGAGATAAAGTGAAAGAAACAGAAAGAGATGAATGGGGGGTACCCAAATCTGTGATACCAGTCCCGTATCCACAGCGCTTCATGAAAAAGAAGTTTGATGAAAAATTTACAAAATTTCTTGATGTTTTTAAACAACTTCACATTAACATTCCTTTTTATGATGCTTTGGAACAGATGCCGCATTATGCAAAGTTTCTGAAGGACTTGATCGCGAAAAGACGGCGAGTGGATGAGCCGAAGTTGGTGCAGCTGAACCACGAGGTGAGTGCATTAGTGCACAAGGCGCTTCCACCGAAGCTGAAGGATCCCGGGAGCTTCACGATCCTATGTGACATTGGGAACGGGATCAAGAAAGGAGCGCTATGTGATTTAGAGGCGAGCATCAATCTCATGCCCTTGTCGCTTTTCAAGAAGTTGGAAGGTGGTGAACTTCAACCCACAATGATGATGCTTCAACTTGCCGATCGGTCTATTACTAGACCTCAAGGAGTGGTTGAAGACGTCCTAGTGAGAGTTGGAGATCACATTTTTCCAGCCGACTTTGTAGTGCTAGAGATGGAGGAAGATGAGCACGTGCCCCTGATCTTGGGAAGACCATTCTTAGCTACGGCGGGGATGGTGCTAGACGTGGCAAATGAGAATATTACATTGAAGGTTGATGATCAAGAAGTGAAGATTTCCCTATATGAAGCCATGAAGCACCCGAAGGAGGATGGGAGTTTGTATTGCATGGATGCAATCGATCCTCGTGTTGAAGACACACCTTCTATCCCTAATCCTTCTCATATTCATGATTTTGTTAGTCCTTCATTAGATTATTTAACCCATGAGCATTATGATCTTGATTATTTTGATAGGGATAAAGTGAAAAAGTTGAAGGATGAAGAGGTGAAGAAAGTGGACGTGGTCCAGCTAGAGGGAAAATGAGGAGTTAAGAAGAAGAAGTCAAAATTCAAGAAATTGTTTAGTAAGACTCCTCCAGATAAAGGAAAGAAGGAGTTGAGACCCATAACACTTGGGAATGAGAAGAGAGCAAAAGAGCTCATGATGGAGGGACAAGGAGGAAAGAAATTCAAACACCACTCTTATGAGAGTGAGGGAGGTAAATTTGAGTATGATGTCCCATAAGCTCCTTTGAGCTTGGTCCGGCATGAGGACCTTAAAAATAGCGTTGAATGGGAGGCAACCCATTATTTTTTATTTGCTTTGAGTTTTTTTAGTTATTCGGGAGTAATTTTGAGTCGTATGTTTAACCTTGTATGAGAGTGAGTTGCTTGTAGGCTTGTCTCTAAAGGAGTAAATGTATCATGGAGTTATTCAGATTGAAGGAACCAACTTGAGACAAGGGAGTGTGCAAAGCTATTGAGAGAAATTGAATTATTTGGTTGAGGTAACCCACAACCCCAAACTTAGACCTCTAGCAAGGTCGAAGTTTGGGGGGTGGAGTTTTTTATTTGTTTTATGATTACATTGCACATGCATGCACGCCCTTATATTTGAGTTGAGTTTGATTGATTATTGGTTTGTTGAGATACTCCTTGGGGTGATTTTGAGTTGACTCGCTATTGCATATTTCATGCCTATCAACTATCTTATGCTTGTTGATTGCTATCTTTGAGTATGATCTGATGAGTAGAGTTGAGTTGTGAGGTTGAGTTAGGAGTTTTATTGTGTGAGTGTTTGAATTAGAGTTGATTTGAGAGAGAACCCGTATGCTTACAAATTTTCCTTCTGAGTGCTTGTGTGATGATTGTGAGAATGCATTAGACTAGCATGGATGTGAAAGCCGAGAGACTTGAGCCTTATGAGATTTTGATGCATGAATTAATCTCTTCGTTTGTGAGTGAATCGTCACCTTAGAGGATGCTAGAACTTGTGTGTGCTCTTGCTTCTTGATTGTGTCTAGTTTGATATGCCGAATAGGATCTAGGCCATCTTTGATTTTATTGAGTCACTTAGCCAAAATTTTTCTTAACAATGACATTGAATCCCTTGTTAGCCCCTTTGAGCCTAAAGCCTATTTTATTTGCTAGCACATATGAACACTATTCCAATTCCTAAGCCTTTTGTCCCAATTTGAGTGGAGAATAGGAAAGTGTGAATGTGAAGGGATCGAATTGAGTTGAAAAAAGAAAAGGTTGTTTGTTGAGTGAATATGAGAAGAAGGTGTGATGAAGTTATGAGATGTGGGAAAAAGAGAAAAAAATTGAGAATGAGCAAAAGAAAAAAAAATGAGCTCATGTGTTGTGCGAAAAAGAAAAAAACGAGTGATTGAAAAAAAAAAGTGAAAAGAGTGAGAAAGGAAAAAAATTGAAGTGTTGAGAAAAGTGGAATTGAAAGGGTGTTGATTGAACATGTTTGAAGTATTCTGACCATCTCTAAAAGAGTCTGGTTCCTTCGTTCCGCCACACCGTTCTGTTGAGGGGTTCCCGGTGCGGTCAACTGGGATACGATCCCTTCGTCCGATAGGTAGTTCAAGAATTCATCGCTGAGGTATTCGCCTCCACGATCTGATCGTAGAAACTTGATACTCTTTTCCCTATGTTTCTCGGCTTTGGCCTTAAACTCTTTAAACTTTTCAAAAGTTTCAGACATATGCCGCATAAGGTAAATGTACCCATATCTTGAGTAATCGTCAATGAAGGTAACGAAATACTCATACCCCATTCTCGCTTTGATCGTCATTGGACCACACACATCGGTATGAACGAGTTCTAACACTTCCGTGGCTCTATTCCCCTTGGCTCCAAATGCCCTCTTGGTCATCTTACCCTCTAAACAGGATTCACAAGTTGGAAACGGCTCGACTTGGAGCGATTCCAAGGATCCGTCTTTCACCAATCTCTCTATCCGCTTTAGATTAATATGACCTAGTCTAAGATGCCATAGAAGTGTTTCGTTCATCTCCGAAGAACGCTTTCTTTTATTACTCGAAATGATCGACGTGTTATTAGATTCATTATTTGAGTGGTGTGCACACTTAATCGTATAGAGATTGTTTACCAACGTTCCATGACAGATAATATCATTCTTAAAAGAAACAGTAACAACTTTATTAAAAGTAACTGAATATCCATCAAAAAACAACTTAGAAACCGAAATTAAATTCTTCCTAAAGTTCGGAACGTATAAAACATCTCTTAAAATTAAAACTCTATCTTCAAAAGATAGGTGCACGACTCCCACTGCTTCGGCTGCCACTCTCGTAGCATCCCCCAAAGTGATTGTGATCTCATTCTTGCTAAGTCGTCGGTTTAGCTGGAACCCCTGAAGAGTGAAACAAATATGATCAGTTGCCCAGGTATCCACTACCCAAACGTGGGCAGCATACGCCGCAACATATGTTTCAACGACTAAAGCATGAGACTTACCTTTCTTTCCACCCTTCTTAGGCTTAGAACATGTCGCCCTCCAATGTCCCTTCTCACCACAATTAAAGCACTTACCCTTAGCAGCTTTCTTTCCACCTCCTTCTCCCTTTGCCTTGGGTTTCGCAACGGTTGGATTTGCTTGGGTCTGGCCCTTCGTCCTCTTCCTCTTCTTCCCTCCCTTGGGACCCGAAGAGGAAGACAGACCGTTTGCCACCATAGCAATGGTTTGGTGATCCATTAGAGTCTCCGCCGATACCAAAGCTTGCAAGAGCTCGGGCAAACTATTTGCCCGATCATTCATTTGATAGTTCAACTGAAACTGCTCAAAGCTCTTTGGCAGAGAATGGAGAACGAAATCGACCTTAGTAGGGAGGTCAAATTCCGCACCAAGTACTTCCAACTTGTTGAGATAACCCATCATCTCGATTACGTGATCCCTTACGGGCGTACCTTCCACCATTTTCAACGAAAGCATCTTTCGCATGGTGATTTGCCTAGCCGTACGGTTCTGATGTTGAAACATCGCTTCAAGATTTTGCATTATCTCAGAGGCGGTCTCCATGTGTTGGTGTTGGTGTTGCAACACATCTGACATTGAAGCCAGAATAGTACACCTAGCCATCTCATCAGAGTCAAACCAACTCTTATGCTCTTTCTTGTCCGCTTTCGTGGCATCTTCGGCAGGCTCTTGGGGCTTAGGAGTAGTAAGTACCCACTTGTGGTGTTGAGCGGTTAGGACAATATTGAGGTTACGTTTCCAATCAACATAGTTCTCACCAACAAGTTTGTTATCTTTAAGTATACTAAACAATGGATTAAAAGGTTGCGACATGATGAACTGAGAATAAAATATACATTCATATCAATATCTAGAAAAATACGAAATTATCACATAATTCGATCACATCAATTATATTGAAACCTTAAAACAATATAATCATGCATCAGCCAACATCTCGAAACAATTTAAATGCGCCACGAGGGGTGGTCTATACATTTAAACACATTCAAGTGGATTACAAACTTAAAAGTTACAAATCCTTAATTCAAAATTAATAGTTGGCTCCCACTTTGACCACATAGAAACTGACAGGGACTCCGAGGGGAGTAAGTTAATATCAATTCCCTATGCCTAAGTAATAACCATAATTAAATACAGGATTATTATTTCGCTTTGAGCAAGCCACTCGTGGTGAGGGTCAATACCGCCACTAGTAATAATCCACAATCATCCTTTCGAAATTTATTCATGCGAAATCCGTTCTTTTGGCAGATCCGAGGGGGAAATGTATTCCAAAAGAACTTCACAAATAAATAAATTATGGAGGTCAAAATAATCCAATTTTAATATCCGGAATAAAATTGCGATTATAAAAACATACTTAGTAATTTTAGAAAGTAAGGTTTTTCTTGGACAATTAAATTCATGCAAACACATATTAACAAATAATAATAGGTGCACGAAATAAAACATTCATCAAAACAAAATTAAACACATTGGAGCACTCAAATCCAATTGTCACGGTTTAATTTCTTCACGTCTTGATGCGAAAAATCGTCATTGTTGCTTTCCGACGTTCGTCTCGACGTGCTCCCACTCGAACAGCAACACTTCTTCAAAAACAGCATCGTTTGGAGTTCGGGACGACGTTTAAAAAACACACAAAAAAAAACACGAACCGAAAAAATTCCACGGCCCGAGATACGGTGCGCGTCGGCGCGCCTCTCGGCCCAAAAAGTGCTGAAGCACTGCTCGAAGCGCGCCGAGGCGCAGCCCCGAGGCGCTGCACAGAGACGCGCCGAGGCGCCGCCCGGAGCGCCCCGAGGCGCTGCAGCCCCGCGCCCGAGGCGCGCGGGCGTGCGCGCGGCGCCGGCCACCCGTCGCGCACGGCGTGCGCCGTGTACCCCCGTGCGCCGTTTTTTCGCCGTTCGTCCTCGTTTTCTTCACCCCTTGCATTATTTTACGTCCATACACGCGCCACGCTTGTATGCGTCATCCGGGTACGCCGTTTTTAATTCTTCGTTCTTCGTCACGATCCGGTTACAATTTATTTTTACAAAAAAAATAAATACTAGATCTAGACTAGTCTATTACAATGATCGAATCAAAATAAAAACAACTAATCTACTCGTAGATTTTCTCACGAGAAAAACGAATTCGAACTAATCGAATTAAAAAAACAATTAATTCACACGCATGAAATTAACAACATTAAAACCATGACAATTGGATACCTGCAAAAAAGATCTAACAATTCTACTATCCAATTTCAATTTAATGTTCAACAATTTAAATTCCAATTTAAAATTCAGAGCCCGAAACCGTGGCTCTGATACCAGTTGTTGGGAAAATACGGGTGCCCGGAATCTATTCGGGATGAAATTTAAATACGAATTTAAATACAATTATTACTAGCATGAATTAATCATAATTAATTCAAATAATAATTCCAACAACTAATTTTCATCATGCATGTTGAATTAATTTCACATATTAACTAGGCGGAATAAACAAGTAAATATGCGATTGACGTACCTCTTGTAGAATTGGCCTTTGGATATACGGGACAATTGTAATCTCGCTCTATCAACCCAAAGTTTTCTCAAGTATTTCCCTTTTCACCTCACTTGATCACCGGTGGGAGATGCTTTCAAGTAATTTAATAAACTAAGGAAAAAGAAAAATATCTATGCTTCTTGATTTTTCCAACACATGGAATTATGTACTTGGGGATGAAATAATCATCCCCTATTTATAATATGTAGGGGCCGAAAATATCATGTGAAATATGGGCTTGGAGAAATCTTTTCTTAGACTTTAAGAAATCTTGAATATATCTCATATATTCTTTTCTTCAAAATAAAATATTCCACAAAAATTTCACCCTACATATTTAGGGGTTAAGTTTCGAAAATTTCAACAAGAAATCCAAAGATTTGGATCTTCTTGAATATATGAGATATTCTTGTATTCCTAGAATACATATCTTCCATAATATCTTTCCAAGAAAATCAACAAAATCTTATTTCTTTTTTATTCTCCTATTTTCGAAAATTACTTGAAAAATCAGCATTAATATTTTCTTTTTATTTTAATCACCTTATCATTATTGGGCTACTTAATGGGCTACTTGAGGGGCCTTAAGGAGAATTAAGATTGGACCTCCTAATGGACTTCTGAATTTTAATATTGAGCCCCAATATAATTCAGCCCATTAATATTAATTATTACCACTAATAAATTAATATTGCACTATCCATTTTAATCCATATTACGATAATATGGGCTCCCGGTTATTATTTCACGCGTTTAAGATTATCAAGTCCATTAATTAATTAAGCTTCTGAATAGCTCTAAATTAATTAACATCTTTCACCTTGGAGTAAAGACAGCTCAACATTATTATTCGTACCGAAGAAACTAATTCTTCACTTGCAAGATTTGGTACAATAAAACTTCTGAGCCCACCAAGGGGACTAATCACACGAGCCGTACTCGCACGCATTTCTCCGTATTAAATCTTAGCAACCGTCGTATGATTAATATTACTGCCCAAGACACAAAGTTCGAAGTCGCAATGATTCTCACCCAACATGAATCAAAGCAGTAACTATTAAGCACACACGGTCCTATTTAAGTGACGGAGATTAAGAAATCAACAACCACTGAGGTCTAATTCTTCACCTTTCAGAACAGAAGAATTTCTCCTCGCTGTAGGACCTCTTCAACACATACTAAATGTGCTAGTGCAATCTCTTAGTCAAGACAGACCAATCTGAGCCTTACACATCAACCTTTCACGGTGGATTGTTCAATTCCACCTAGGTCGTGAGAATGTACGTTTAGTTACAAGTAAACTGTTAATGTTGTCTTCCGTGATCGGGTATCACCACATTAACTACAATGTAACATGTACTATATATTGAACGGTTTGCAATAGAAATTCAACATTCAATCATAACTAAAGAAAATGCGATAAAAGAATTATTCTCATAAAACAAGTGTTTGATACACGAGTTATACAAAGTAAAAGCATACTTTCACGTATAACTCCAACAAGGACACATTCTCCACTCTGACTGTACCTATTTTCAAAACACCAAAACCTTTTGAGTTATCACCAAAGGTTACCTGTGGATCATCTTTAGCTTGAAATTTTTGGAGAAGACTCTTCATTCCAGTCATATGCCTTGAGCAACCCTTGTCTAGGTACCAAACAGCCTTGGTTGAGTCTTCTCTCCTCTTGTTATGATTCACAGTCGCCTGTAAACAAACCAGGCTTTAGGTACCAATTGAGTGTTGGGTCCTATGGTGTCAGTTGTACCTTTCAGGATCCAGACCTGCTTTACTACCCTGATTGCCTCAGAGTGGTAGATCTGTTTCCCAGAAACATCCACATACACTACTTTCTTCTTCTTAGCTTGAGAAGAAGATGGTGTATGAGTGTCAGGCTTAGGCTTCACAGGAGCCTGAGTGGGTGCCTTTTGGGCTGACTTCCTGTTCTTCCTTGGCCTTGGTGCAGCTGGTCTTGAGGTCTGTCCCTGATAAGGGCCTTGCTTTTGGTTCCCCCTAGGCAAGTGAGGGAACTGAAAGCAGTTGTAGGCTTCAGGATGCCAAAACCATGGAGGTGCTATCATGCCTGGCCTTCCCTGAGGGTATTTCCATGCATGATAATACCCCTGTTGAGCAGTCTGAGTGCTCTTGGCTTGAGTCTTCCTCTGCTTGCGCTGAGGTTTCTTCTGGCCTGAGCTCTCATGGGCCTCCTTTGGTTGCTTTGCCTTTCCCTTGGGTTTTGGCTTGACAACCTTTGGGGCAACCCTGATTGTCTCAACAGTTTCCTTACCCTTATCAGTTTTGCGGGCTTCGAATACAACTTTCTTTGTACCCTTGCCTGCTTGGACAAACACTCTCTCAGTGTTGCTCCCTGAAACAACATGAGACTGACCTTGTGAGGATTTCTTAGGGACATATCCAAGCCCCCTTTTCTCATTTCCAAGCATCTGCCTGCTATTTATTTCCTCTCTAGCCACTGAGGATTTATTCATTGCTGCAACCTTCTGCTTAAGAGAGTCCTCACTCTTTTTCCGGATTTCATGTCTGGCAAAGAGGTCATCGAACTTACTCTTGAGTGGTTTCAGTTCTTCCTTCCTGACCAGCTCTTCATCAGCCAGTTCTTTCAGAATCTTCTCTCTTGGAAGATGCTCAGCATTGATCAAGTCAATTTCCTGAGTTAGTCTTACAATCTGAGATTACTCTTTCAGATCTGACTGAGTGAGTTGATCATTCAGGTTTTAAACTTCAGTACTCAGTTTTTGGTTCTCCTCTACCAAGAAGACATTAGTTTCCTGCAGCCTGGAGAAGTCAACCATCAATTGATCTAAGCAGATCTGAAGGTTCATTTCTCTAGCTGACTCTGAGCTAGGCTCAGGACTTCTACCACTATGTGAACCACACACAGAGTTTGAAGTTACCTCAGGCTTATCCCTTGCCATAAGGCAAAGATCATCGTACTCATCGTTAGAAAAGAGTTCAGGCGACCTCTCCTCAGGACCATCCGCGTCTGTAGCTTCCTCAGCGAGCATAGCTCTCCGGTCAGTGTACCTCTGGTCTCTCTTGGCCCTCTTATCTTCTCTTTTCTGTGCACTCAGTTCTGGGCAATCGTACTGATAGTACCCACCTTTGTTACAGTTGTAACATGTAGCTTGCTAATCTCCTCTTTCCTTTCTTGGCTCAGGGTTCCTCCTTGAGTCAGGTTCCCTTTGTCTCGATGAGCTTTCAACCTTTCCTGAGTGCCTATCATCATGAGTACGTCTCTGTTCATCTCTTTGATCGGGCTTTGGATCTGATTGTCTCCTTTCATTGCCATAATCACGTCTTGGTTCAGTGTTTCTTCTTTCCTCATATCTCCGAGAACTTTGGTGGCTTCCTTCAGGTTTTCTGTCACGAGTATCCTAATAATATTTCTTATAACGACCAAACCTGGAATTAAGCTTTTCAAAGCGTCTAGCCATCAGACTGTACTCCTCAGCGAGCTCTTCTTTGCTCATCTCCATCAGTGACTTTGATGAAGATTCGACAGGTTCTGACTTGGCTTTGAAGGCCACAATTTTCTCAGGTGCTTTCTCTTCCTCTTCAGGCTGAACTTTCTTCTTTCTCTTGTTCAGATTGTATTCCAAAGCTTTGAGCTCTGAAAAAAGTAAAGCCGAAGTTATATTACTCATATCCTGAGTGTTTTTCAATATGATAACACTATTATCCCATCTCTCAGGAAGATCATTTAGGATTTTAGAAACAACTTCTCTCTTGGGAACCTCTTTTCCCAACATCACCAACTCATTCATCATCTTGATGAATCTTTACTCCATTTGATCAATAGATTCGTCAGGCAGCATCTCAAATACTTCAAATTTCTGAATGACAATATTTCTCTTGTTTTTCTTTATCTTTTCTGAGCCCCCGCACATACTAGTCAGGTCATCCCAGACCTCCTTAGCCGTCTTTAAGTTCATCAGCCTCGCCGACTCCTTGAATGGAACCGTATGAAGAATAATGTTCCTGGCCACGTTGTCCAGTCCCACCATATTGATCTCATCATTGGTCATATCCTTCATCTCCTTAGGAACCTGTACGCTAATGTCGAGATCATCATATCCCAGTCCTCTGACATTTGGGATGGTAATCTTGATCGGTCCGTCCCTGATAACTCGCGGTATTTGGTCATGGATGACATCTAGATGTGCTTCAACTCTAAACTTCCAACAGACAAAGTTAGCAATAGAAAATTCAAGGAATGAAGCTTCAAGTCTCCTCGAAGTCATGATGATGCAAGTTTTGTAAAAAACAAACTCAGATCTGTTCAATGACCACCAATAGTTTCTCCTCTGAAACTATTAGTATTCAAAGTCAGTGGTCTTTTGAACTATTGCTCTGATACCACTTGTTGGTCCCGGTACAAGACTGAGAGATACATGTATGGGGGGGGGAAGAGAATACACGTATACAAATTTTTCTGACTTTCAAACTGACTGAGTCCCCTTTCTCATAGTGGTGTAGAACTCAGGGTTGATAACACACCTACTGACTGCAAGTGAATGCTGGTCAGTTGGTTAACTATCAACTTGAGTTCAGTGCGGAATGCGTGAGCCCTGAAAGTTTATAGTCTTGTTAAAGTTTGCTTTCTGAAAACTTGATTACTATTTTATGAAATGGTGATTAGAAGGGCAGTGCTCAGTTTAGTGATCAGGCTGGTTGATTCAAGCCTGATAAACAATGCAATGAATGACTTAATGAATGAACAGCTAAGAACAATTATCAAAGCAATAAAGAACACAAGGAAGTAACGTGGTTCAGAGACTCAAGCTCCTATGTCCACGGTCCTGATTTAACAGGAGAATCCACTAAGGATTGACTTATTTTTAACGTGCCAAGGTGCACCAGAATCAGCTATACACATTGACCCTTACTTCCTCCTTCTAACCAACTATCAACCTTAACCAACAAACATGACTAGAGGGTTTTGGTTTCAGTTTTGTTTCCAACTAAGATTGTGATTATCCTTACAAGATAAGGCTATGCTAAGGATGGATAATCACTCTAAGCTTATGATATAACTAGGTTCGCTCAGTGGAATACATAATAACTCTCTTTGCTAAGAAACACTTGGGAAATTTAAAATATTTCGAGTGCTTCTTTTAATGCTGAATGCTTTGTGCGCTGAGAGTTTGAGAAATTTCTTGGCTTTGAAATTTCCCGTAACCTTGAATGGGTTCAAAGCCTTCTGTATTTATAGATGAATTTGAAAACTA
Organism: Ballota nigra; assembly: GCA_947034835.1. NCBI lineage: Eukaryota > Viridiplantae > Streptophyta > Magnoliopsida > Lamiales > Lamiaceae > Ballota > Ballota nigra. The sequence continues at coordinate 55,721,613 of OX344727.1, read as the reverse complement.
TCCGTTGGAAAAGATAGCCTTCTAAGACGTCTACGTAGGGTTTGTTCAACGGACACTTCTCCCATGCAGCAACCGTCCTTGCATGGATTTGGTAGTGCATTTAATGCTCCATTTAATGCTTGCCCGTTGAAAAGTGCAGTCTGAACTCAGTCTTTATGTCAGTTCCGTACGTGCGTGTCCTTCCTGGATTGGTCCACGTCATCAGGTTGGTGAGAATGTCAGAACTCATTCCTATGCTTCAGGCTTGTCTTATTGAGTTCATTTTGTCTCGAGCACAATGGTCTTGTCCTGACGCTGACATTCCTTTTGCATTGCTTGGCCCTACTCCAAGTTTTTTCCCATTACTCAGTGTCATCCTGTTCCCTTCAGGACTGAGTTAGTAATGACCTCAGGCTCATACTCTTCAACACTGACACTTACTCAGCCAGCTTAGAGAGACTGCCGTAAGTTCAGGATGGTGCTTTTGTGTCTTCAGGCTTCAGTCTTGATTGTCATCAATGAGTACTATGATTGCCAAATTCGTTAAAGCACAAATTCAAACTCACTCGCAAGTGTACGAGATCGTTGTTATAGTAAGGCAATTGACAAAGTAATAAAAATTATCGAATCCAAAGGAAGTAAGTGGTTAGCTAAGTCGATTCACGTTGGCATGCAAGGAAAATTAACGGATAAACTCGGGATTAACTATGCTACTAAACAAACAAGGAAATTAAAAACTAGCAAGAAATAGAAATCTATCTAACTTCGAGACGAAGTGCGAGGGGATTTGAATGCCTCAAATGGTTTCCGTTATGCAATCCTTAGGATCTAACATTGAATTATGCCAAAATCTCAATTGTTCATGGATTATAACAAGTAACACTTCACCTAAACATTCAACAGACTATCAAACGTTTAAGACTTATTGACGGTATCCTATGTTCTAACTCTCTCTCGACGAGTTAGCACGAGATACACGCATCTAAGCACTCTTTGCTCATACACAAAGGTTTCATCAAATCAATGTAACTCTCGTCTACACTAAGATGAATTCACACATCAATATGAACAATTCATGCATAGAGCAAAACTAAATTTCAATCAATAAGGATATAATTCCACAAACAATCAAAATTAGGCATAAATCAATAACCCAAACCTAATTCTCACATAACTTTCACCATTCAAGGCACACAGAGGTTGTGATGCTTAGGATATCTTCAACCTAGTGAAACTCAAGTAGAATTGTCAAGTCAATTCTATGCATCAATTTGGATTTACTAGGAGACCTCACCAATTACCTAAACAACCATCCAATCAATTGATGTCTAATGATGGGGTTCTTTGCGATTAACTCTCTCTCGACGAATCAAACGCAAAATAGACGCATTCAATCATAAATCACACACTCATTCATCTAATCATGTTCATGTAACTCTCGTCTACGCTAAACATGCCTCAACAAACAAGCTACAAGAGATCAACAATCAAAGCTCAATACAAATCCATCGTTACAAGCAAAATCCAAATATCAACATAGAATAGGCAAAGAGCAATCCCAACTCAAGATTTCACATGGTATCTAACATCTCAAGTATCAAAACAACTAGCTCATGATTTTACAAGCAAAAACCATAGTTAAACAAAAACAAACTATTAAACACATAATTAAATAAAAATAAAAGTGCAATAATATGGAAAGAAATCACCTCTTGAGTTTACAAGCTTGAAATTGAACTTTAATCTTGAAATCCTAAGTTAAATTACTCTAATGATTCAAAGGAAATTAAAAACCTAGAAATGAAGGTGAAATTTAACTATTCTAGTGTGTGAGAGTGTGTGTGTGGGGAGAGGGCTCTCCCCAATAGAATGTCCTAGAAATTATAAATGCCCCCCTAAAATCTGAGAAATGAGGGTATTTATAGTGTAGAATGAGGGCTTGAGACGAATGGGTCGAAAATGGGGTGAAAAATGCAGAAAACGGATAGAAAATCGGATCTTGCACGACCCGGACGTGGACTGTGTTCCTTCAGTAATTCTGCGAAGCTAATCAAAGTTTTTTGGGTGCACGACTTGGCTTGTTGGTCGAGCAAGTTGCGCACGAGCAAAGACACAGTGGGCACGCTTTTCTTAAATTGACAAAGTATGGGCCCACAAGTGACATCTGCTACTTTTTTCACTTTCATCCCAAAATGGACGGCTCAATCAGGTGGGCCCTTGTTTATCTCTCTCTTCCCCCGGCAATTTCCAGCACGGCAGTAATGCTTCCGATGTGGTGGTTTTTTATTCCGGCGTGGGCTTCGATCCCGGTGGTGCTTCGAACATGAATTCCGGTGAGGTTCTCCATTAATTCCGGCGATGAATTTCTTCTTTTTCCGCTGCAGAACGATTTCCGACAGAAGCTTTCATTTGCTCCATTGATGCCGGCGAATCGAGCTCCATTGATTCCGGCGCGAAATAAGCTTCTCTGACCAAGCAATTTAGAGGTGGTGGTGGCTGCTTCAATTCTGGCTTGACATGGCTGCGCTTCCAACAATTTCCGGTGCGATTCTCGGCGAAGCTACTCCGGCGCGACTGAATTTCAGGCATGAGTTCCAGCTATTTCGGACACGATATTTCCGGCGTTGAGCTCTTTCTCTCTCTTCGTAAGTTGCTTGAGGATGAAATGGGTTTCTATAACCAAAAAGGCAGTCTTGACTTTTCCTAAGAATAATCGTGGGGCCCGCTTCTTTATTTGCTTCTTTCCTCTATTTCAATTTCACTTTCAGGTGGCCTACTACACTCCTTATTACTCCCTCCGTCCCACAACACATTGCGGGGTATCTTTGGACACACGGTTTAAGAAAATTTGTTTTTTACTTTATGAGTCATCCTATTATGCAATTAAGTATAGATTAATTGAAATGGAGCCAAGATTAAACAACTTGGGTCTCCCTCCAAATAGCAGTCGATTTGGAGCCAAATTTTGAGATCAAAATTTTCGAAATTTTAACACCAAAATTTCAGAATTTGAATTCCCTCCAAAATGAAAAATACCCAAAACTGAAAATTGCATAGATTAAAAATTTTAAATTTTTACAATTCCCTCCTATTTTTACAACCATTAAACACCTTCATCTACCTCAAAATAGGATCATAAATTCTGAAATTACAAACAAAAAGTACATCAACTACAAGAGCATTCAATGAGCACCAGATATAGATCTACTGAACTAACTCCATCAGAGAAGAACTTGATTGCCCAATTCCTCCTTTCTACCAGCAGAAATGGTCTTGTTGGAAGGGGCAAACAAGATGAAGCAGCTGCATCCTTTGGAGTTTCTTTTAGGACAGTTCAGTATATCTGGGCAGCTACAAAGAAACAAATCAATGAGGGAGGGCCTGTTACTTTTACATCAAAGAAGAAGGGCATAGTTCACAACAGAAGTGATATAGTACTGCTGGATCAAGAAAGAATGAGGGCCATACCATTTGACAAGAGATCAACAATAAGAAGGTTAGCAAGTGAACTGGGCATGACCAAAAGCACATTTGCTAGATGGGTGAAAAAGGGCCAAATTCTACCACACACAAATGCCATCAACCCTGATATTACTACAACAAATAAGATGCAAAGGCTAATGTACAGCCTGAGTTCACTAGAAATTGACAGGCTCAACAATAAAATCAAGTTTGCAACAATGCATAATGTGATTCACATCGATGAGAAGTGGTTCTTCATGACTAAAGCAAGTCAAAGAGGTTACAAGCTGCCAGGTGAAGTTGACCCTTACAGGTCATGCAAAAGCAAGAGGTTCATCATTAAAATCATGTTTATGTGTGCTGTTGCAAGACCTCTATATTCAAGTGATGGTGCATGCATATTTGATGGCAAAATAGGCATGTATCCATTTATAATGGAGGAACCAGCCAAAAGAGGAAGCAAAAACAGAGAAAGGGGCACAATGGACACAAAAGCAATTGACTCAATCACAAAAGATGTGATTAGGGACTCTCTAGTTAAGCAAGTAAGCATTAAACTATCAGAACAATTTCATCATTTAGTTTTATTCACAAGTAAGTCTCCAAAACTGAAAATTTAAACAATTTTCAGTTGGTGACATTATTGTTTCCATGTTTCATTTATTTATATTCACAAGTAAGTCTCCATAACTGAAAAATTAAACATTTTTCAGTTGGTGACATTACTGTTTTCATGTAATTTCAGATTATTCCAGCAATTAAGGCAAAATGGCCCACAAGTTCAAGCAAAGACATATTCATTCAGCAAGATAATGCAAGACCTCACATAACCAACTTTGATTCTGAATTCAGAGCAGCTGCAAGCTCAGATGGATTCAACATCCAACTAATATTCCAGCCGCCCAATTCCCCTGACACCAATATTAATGACTTGGGGTGGTTTCGGGCTATACAAAGTTTGCAAGTTGACACACCATCATACAGACTTATTGATTTGGTTCAAAATGTGATGAACTCATTTGAAAAACTCACAAATGTTACACTTAACAATGTGTTCCTAAGTTTGCAGGGTTGTATGATTGAAGTTATGAAAATCAAAGGACACAATGACTATAAGGTGCCACACATGAACAAAGAAGGCTTGATTAGAGAAGGAAGACTGCCATTAACTTTAGAAGTGGATGAGGCCCTTGTAAGAGAGTGCATAGAGTATTTGGGGCATCATGGAGAAATTGAAGGGGCCACATATGATTTGGAAGCACTAATGTTAGGTTTAGGGTATATTTAGTAAGGGACCTAGCTTTTTGTCCTCATTTTGAACCAATCTTTTGCAAGATGGTTATGTTTACAGCATAAACATATCCCAAGAAGTCATATAGGACTTGCTTAGACTGTAAACATTAGCTATTGTAAATCTTTTGCAAGTTTGAACTTTGATTTTACAAGTTTTTAAGTGCCCTCAGAATGATTGAATCACAGGGATCACACATGAACAATTAAGCCTCCTAACCTAAGTTAAATAACTAGGTGATGGCATTAATTGAACAGGTTTACAAGCTCAGATTACCAAATATACACCAAAGGGCCACTCAACAGGTTTCAAGCCTCCATAAACTAAGATAAAAGGGTCAAAGTGGTGGCTGTAAACACTATAGGCAACAAAATCATGATTTTACAAGCTCAGATTACCAAAAACTAAGATAACGGATCAAAGTGGTGGCTGTAAACACCATTAACATGGTCATCCAAAACATGCAATCATCATTTCACCATTACAATAAATCCAGACCATATATAACACAATTTAAACCCTTAGACTCACCCAAATACACCAGAAATCATCATAGGGTTTAGGGAACAGGTTTAAGCCTCCAAAAACTAAGATAACAGATCATAGTGGTGGCTATAAACACAATTAACATGCTCAAATATACACCATCATTCATCATTTCACCTATACAACAAATCCAGACCCTATATAACACAATTTAAACCCTCTGACTCACCCAAATACACCAGAAATCATCATAGGGTTTAGGGAACAGGTTTAAGCCTCCAAAAACTAAGATAACAGATCATAGTGGTGGCTGTAAACACAATTAACATGCTCAAATATACACCATCATTCATCATTTCACCTATACAACAAATCCAGACCCTATATAACACAATTTAAACCCTCTGACTCAACCAAATACACCAGAAATCATCATAGGGTTTAGGGAACAGGTTTAAGCCTCCAAAAACTAAGATAACAGATCATAGTGGTGGCTGTAAACACAATTAACATGCTCAAATATACACCATCATTCATCATTTCACCCATACAACAAATCCAGACCCTATATAACACAATTTAAACCCTCAGACTCACCCAAATACACCAGAAATCATCATAGGGTTTAGGGAACAAGTTTAAGCCTCCAAAAACTAAGATAACAGATCAAAGTGGTGGCTGTAAACACCATTACCATGCTCAAATATACACCAACATTCATCATAGGGCTCAGATTAGGCATGCAATCATCATATAAGGCAGCGAAACAAAAAATAGAAGAGAGTTAGATAACACCTATCAAAGGAGGCATTTAGCTCCTGGAATCCACATCGTATACAACTCAACCGCAAACCGACGCATCTCAGGGGACGTTGGTCCTTTAAAATCACCCCATATCTTTGCAAAGTCATCACCAACTCGCAAATCGGGACTCACAGATTGGCAAACCAATAAATCGGCCACCATGGACTCTGGTTCTTCGTATTCACGCATCCACGACTCAGGGGTTGCAATTTGAAGAGAATCGGATAGAGGTGTTCCGATTTGTGGAGAATCGGACAAAGGGGTTCCGATTTGTGGAGAATCGGAGAAGGGAGTTTCGATTTGTAGATAATCGGACAAGGGGATTCCAATTTGTGGAGAATCGGAAAAATCATGTCCGATTTGCAGAGAATGTGGGGTTCCGATTTGAGGAGAATCGGAGAAGGGGACTGGGGTACCGATTTGTGGTGAATCGGAAAAGGGAACTGGGGTTCCGAACTGTGGCGAATTGGAGCAATCTCCGTCATCGATCATTTCCGCCATAGATAGAGTGAAAGAGAATTGGCTAGGGTTTGAGAGTGTGGAAGAAGAAGAATCGGCTAGGGTTTGTGTGTGGAAGAGTCGAGAGAGTTTGAGAGATAGACTGAATTTCAAAATGGGTTGGGTTTGAGTGTGGGTAGGTTTGTTTTGGGCTGGGTAGGTTTAGTTTTGGGCTGGGTAGGTTAGTATTGGGTTGGGTTAATTGATTTAATTAGATTAGTTAAGTGTAATTAGATGTGGGCCATATATAATAAGTAATGTCCATTTTAAGGTCCGCAAACTTTTCGTGGGACAAACGAAAATGGAAAGTCTGCAATGTGTTGTGGGACGGAGGGAGTAATTTGTAGCAAATGGGCCTTGCTTTCATTCAACTGGGCCGAAACTTGGGCTGCTGCTAATTTATTGATTCAGGCCATCAAATTCCGAAATTAATTCCTCAAGCCCAATTTTTCTCTCATTCTATTCTCGATTTCTTCTCGACTTCATTAAGCACGTATTTGTATTCAAAAATACTAATTTTCTATAAAATAAATCACAAATACCTTTCTCGACAATTAAACACAAATGCGTCAATTTAAGTATAAAAATGCATGAAATCCTATCTAATGAAGCAATTAAAGTACACGAATTTCAAGCAAATATCATACTAATCATACTCCTCTCATTGAGTTCCTGTGAATTGTAAAATTACTAAGTACAAATCTAACCAAAACTAGCCTGACCACCAAGGCAAGTCATCTTTTCAGGGGCTTTGGGATCTAATCAAAATTGACATTGTCCCAACAGACTTGATTGATAAAACATCTTTATATAATATGCATTTTATTTTTTTTATAGATTCATAATATGGCTTAATTGGTAAAACGTCTTTAATGTTACTCTTGACACATGGACATAGATATAGACACATAAGCGAAATCAACCAAAAGACGACACGTAAGCGAAATCAACCAAAAGATGACACGTGAGCAATGTAAACTCCATATTAGTATAATAGGAGATTCAAATAATTACAATTAAATTAATTTAGTATACATTTACCAAATTTACAATGATATATAAGTGATAACATAAACCCTAATTCATAATTGACAAATGCAAATGCAAATTATTTAATAAACTAACTCAATAACCTAATCATGTAATAAAGATGAATTAAAAATTAAAATTATTACCTGGAACTTTGAGCAAGGAGGCTGCAAACAAGGTTGATGTATTTTCGCTTAAAAGAAAACCAGGGTGTGGACGAGAGGAATTGAAAACAGTAGTCAGTGGGGAGAGAAATTTGAAACTAGATATAATGTATAATGCATTGGCCTTTTATTCCTCGTAAATAAATTAAGTGTGTTGGTAAAATAAACAATAGATGGGTTGTGTTGTTTTAATACAATTTATAATGGGTTGGGCTTTATTTGACTACTCATAATAAATAAACTAGTGGGCTGCAAAAATAGATAATGGGTTGGGCCTTGTTTAATAATTAATAATGATATGGATTGTTATATTTTGTAATTGGGCTATATTTTGTTTTGTAAAGTGATATTTTTGGGGGTACAAATATGTGTGAATATATATATTTTGTATAGAAAATAATTTGAAATTTTTAGTGGGGCTGGCTATATACCCCTCCAATATTAAAATATACACATCCAAATCTTTTATTTTACTTATGAAATTCCTATATTAACCTAAATACTCGAACCTGCTTCTAATTTAAATGACCAACTACCGTCTCCATCCTGCCGCCACCATCATCTACCGGGCAACACCATCCGCTGGACATATTTCTCCTTTTCTCTTTAATTTTATTTCACTTTTCAATCTAAAATTACCGAAAATCACTATATTTCTCAATAGAGAATGATCAAAACTAACCTATTTTGCAACAAAACATAATCGAACACAATATTGTTCGAAAAACACTATAATTTTCGGAAGAAATAAATCAAAATTCACCTTTTCTTGTGCAAAAATGGGTCAAATAAGAAAAAGAAAAAAGACATGTATGACTTTGAGAAAATAGAGGAGAGATCCTAACAAATAGTGCGACCTTTTAATAGAGTTTTTCTTTTATGCTTGATTTTGGAGTAAATGTTGCAGCAATCGACTTCGGCCTGTATATTGCACCATTCAATTTATTTTTTTGGTGATGCGATATTATGGGGTAGCACGGTGGAGGGATGCTTGGTGGATTGATTGTTGCATCCTTACAGGGAAAAAAATTATAGAGGGCAGCGCGTCCTCTGTTTTTAGAGAGGGCAGAGATTTCAATACTTTAATTTATGAAAGGGTATAAATGGTAAATTAAAGTAGATTGAGGTGTATATTTGAATATTGGAGGTGTATTTAGTTGGGCCCGTAATTTGGGGGTACAGTTGTACCCTTCCAAATCCGCCACTGGATATAGTACATGTATGTGATGGTGGGCCAGTCCATACCGAGCTTAGCTCTGACTTGAAATGAGACCCCCGCTAGTGGACGGTGGGTTATGGGTCCCCCGGATTAGTCGACCAATAAGTCGGATACCGAGAACCAAAAAAAAGTAAATGTATGTGATGGTGAGAGAAGAGAATAAAGTGTAATGTGTTTAAATGAGTGGATATGAATAAAGTGCATGAATATAATATTATTAGTTGATGTCCAAGAAATGTATGAGAAATTAATAGCTGGACGAATGAAGATGGCAAAATGAGAAGTTAATAGTGGGACAGATGGAGTAAAAGTTTATAAATTCTATGAAAGTGTTAAGTAAAAGAAATGTTACCATTGAAGTGTTTAGTAAAATGAGTTATTTAACAATAAGACCAAAAAGGAAATTTAAAATAGTTTATAAACTGTAAAACAATAATTTAGAATATCACAACTTATTTTTCACCCTCACCCACCCACCCACAAACCCCCCCCCCCCCCCCCCCCCTCCCCCCGTCTCATCTACACCCATATCCATTTTTTTTTAAAAACACCTCCCCATCAATATATAAAAAATACTCACTCCGTCCAATATTAGTAGTCTTACTTCATTCTACACGGGTTTTAAGAAAATGTAGTATTTTATTGTTAAAGTATATGTTGTGGTCAATTCAATCTTTTCCTAATGCAATTAGAAAAAGTTAAGACCTGATTAAATATTCCCTCCAAATTCCAAATGGAGAGAATATTTATAGAATAAAATAATCAAATCAACTAAAACTTAAAATTTTGGGCAGTTTAAAACCACTGAAACAGTAAATTAAAATCTGAAAATTCAAATATATACCCAAATAATTGTACTTTCCCACCTAAATACAAAAGATGATGTGATTAAAAATTTTGATTTCCCTCCCCCCCAATCCCAAAATTACATCATTTCCCACCTAATCTCTATAAATTAAATACAAAAATTACCCCATACAATTCATTGTCTGCATTTATTACACTTCAACCACAAATGAGACAACTTGGAAAAAAAGACTTGTCTTTAGACAAGAAAGCTGTAGTTGCTCAATTCTTGCTGCTCCACAGCATTGATGGCAACTCTAGATCATCCTATTCGAAGTGTTGGAAGAATTTGGGTTGAAACAAAGAGACAACTTAGTGAAGGTAATGCTATCACTTTTTCAAATGCTAGAAAAATTGAGCATGCAAAAACAAAACAAACGGAAGTTGAAAAACTTAAGGAACTTCCTGTGAAAAAGAGATCTACTTATAGAAGGAAAGTAAAAGAACTTGGAGTCAGCAAGAGTCTAGTGGGTCTGTGGGTGAAGAAAAAGCTCATCATACCACTTACAAATGCTATCAAAACCGATTTAACAGTCCAAAACAAGTTGCTAAGGTTGCATTTTAGTTTAAATTCACTTGAATTTCAAAGAGACAACAACATAATCAAGTTCAAAAGAATGCACAATATAATATACATTGATGAGAAGTGGTTCTTCATCACAAAAGCAAGTGATAGATACTAATTATTGCCAGAAGATGCAGAACTATATAGATTGTGTAAGAGCAAACGATTCATCAACAAAGTAATTTCATGGCTACAGTGTCTAGACCTATATATGCAGTGAGTGGGGAGCTTATTTTTTATGGAAAAATTGGGTTATTTCCTTTCACAAAGAAAGAACCAGCTTGAAGAAACGACAAAAACAAAGCAAAATGCACTCTAGAAATAAAATCAATGGAGGCAATCACAAAGCAAGTCACAAAGAATTGTTTTATCAATCAGGCACCAGAAATTTATTTAACCTATCAGAATATTTTCATCATTTAGTTATTATTGCAAGTATCCAAAATAAAACATGTAATAAAGTACTTAACTGCTCTATTGATTACATTGCAAATAAAATCTCATGTTCAACCAGCAATCAAGTCCAAGTGGCCACCAAATATAAGCAAAGAAATTTTTATTCAACAAGACAATGTTAGGCCACATATCAAGAATGATGACATTGAGTTCAGGGAAGTTGCAACATCAGAAGGGTTCAATATCCAACTTATATGTCAACCAGCTAATTCTCCAGATACAAATATAAAAGATCTAGGCTTTTTCAGAGCAATACAAAGCTTGCAAGAAGATACATCATCATACAATATGGATGACCTGGTAAAAAATGTTGATGATTCATATGAACAAGCATTGTTCGAAAAGTCGGCCTAGTCGGCCAACTAGTCGCTGACTACATGCTAGTCGGCCCCAGGCCGACCCGATAACCCCCAAAACGGCCATATTACTTGCTGCTCTGCTTGGTCGGCGACTAGGGGCATGTAATCACCGACTAAGCCGCCTAGTCGTCGTTTTTTTTATTAAATAATAATTATAAAATCTAAAAAGAAAACCCTGAAAATTGAAATAGAATTAGGGATCTAAGCCGTCTAGCAACCAAAATACTCTGCGAGAGAGAGGGAGAAATTTAATCAGTGCCGCTTCTTGGCCACCGCCGCCGCCGCGCGTAGGCGCTCCTTGGCCGTCGTCGCCACGCGCTGCGCCTCTTGCCGCTGCCGCTGCACAACGATGTGCCATGTACACTTCAAATCACCATTCACCAGGTATATCCATATATGCTATTATGTATAGTTATATAATATATACATCTATATCTATTCTAAGCATGTGTATATATATATATATTATATAGATATATCATATGTAAGTAGTACACTAGCAGTAACCATTTCTAATTAGTAAGTATATAATTATATATGTGTAATGTGTATAAGTGTGTATATATCATTAATTCATTCATAAGCAGTACTAAGTAATTAAGTATATATGTGTACTCACTCAATTTAGTAAATTCTTAATATCTAGATTCTAGAGTACTAGCTAATTGGTTATTGAATTGATATTGTTAAGTGTGATGATAATTTTAATATTGAAGGGTGCTAAGTGGTGGTGTTAAATTTTTTTTATGTATTTAATGTATTATTAATTATTAAATTTTATTAAATACTAATTATTTTATTTATTTAGGTGGTTTCGACTAGTCCCCGACTAATTCTCGACTAGTCGCTAGTCCCCAGTCGACGGACCGACTAGCGACTTTTAGAACATTGTGAACAAGTAACCCACATCACATTAAACAATGTTTTCCTAAGTTTACAGGGATGTATGATTGAGATAATGAAGTGCAAAGGTCACAACTCTTACAAAATTCCACATATGGACAAGGAAAAGCTCATAAAGGAAGGAAGACTACCAGACAACCTACAAGTTGAAGAGCACTTAGTGAAGGAATTCATAGTGTACCTAAGACAACCAGAGAATCAAATTGAGTCTCCATAGGATGTGGAAACTTTAATTTCAGATTTGGATTCTTAGGGCAGAACAAGTAGTAACACAACATTTTGTATATTTTTTTTGACATGTTTGCAACATAAACATGTAGGAAATAGAGATCAGGAACTGTTGTTTAAGATGTAAACAAGCAAGGATAACAGTTTTTGTATGTTTATTACTCAAATGGAATATTGATATCACTTTTTTTTATGGTTTTCAGATTGTAGACTCAAATTATTACTAGTGGTGACATTAAAGATTGATAAAACAACAATATACCCATGTACATACATATTTCACCCACAAATCAACATACCCTCAGATTATATAGTCATCACAGGGAACCATAAGCACCATTAACTCTCCTAAACTAGGAAAATTTCCTAATGGTAACATTAAAGATGCATGTAAATTGATATACCACCCACAAATCAATATAGTCATCACAAGCAACCATAAGCATCATTTAAGTCACCTAAACTAGGAAAAATTCCTCATGGTGACATCAAAGATTGGACATCCAAAAATGAAAGATAGGACTACTAATATTGGTTAGAGAGAGTATTTCACTCACAAATCAACCTACCCTCAGATTATACAGTCATCACAGGGCACCATATGCATCATTTAAGTAACCTAAACTAGGGAAAACAATTCCTAGTGGTGACATTAAAGATACATAAGACAACAATTTTCTCATGTACATACATGTTTCACCCACAAATCAACCTATCCTCAGATTATACATGCATCACAGGGCACCATATGCATCATTTAAGTCACCTAAACTAAAATTCATAGTGTTGACATTAAAAATTGGACATCCAAAAATGAAAGGTATGACTACTAAGATTGGATAGAGAGAGTATTTCACTCACAAATAAACCTACCCTCAAGTTATACAGTCATCACAAGGCACCATAAGCATCATTTAAGTCTCCTAAACTAGGAAAAAAATTCCTAGTGGTGACATTAAAGATGCATAAGACAACAAGTTACTCATGTATATGTTTCACCCACAAATCAACTTACCCTCAAATTATACAATCATCACAGGGAACCATAAGCATCATTTAGGTCTCCTAAACTAGGAAAAAATTCATAGTGGTGGCATTAAAGATGAATAAGACATCAATTTACTCATGTACATACATGTTTCACCCACAAATCAACTTACCCTCAGATTATACAATCATCACAGGGCACCATAAGCATCATTTAGGTCTCCTAAACTAGGAAAAAAATTCCTAGTGGTGACATTAAAGATGCATAAGACAACAATTTACTCATGTACATACATGTTTCACCCACAAATAAACCTACCCTCATATTATACATGCATCACAGGGCACCCATATCAACAGATTATACATGCACCACAGGGCATCCATATTATTTAAATCACCCACATATCAACATATTATGAATATACATATTTCACCCACATATCAACAAATTTCTGACATTCACCCATATATCAAAAGATTTCAAATATGCATCCACATATCCACAGGTTTTTAACATGCACAAATATATTTGAAATCAGAGAAGACATGTCAAGGAGGCGTCAAACGCCGGGGATCCAAATAGCATATGCATCCACCATAAACTGGCATAATTTAGGACACTGTGGGCCACGACGGGGACCCCAAAATTTTGTCCAATCATCTAGCTCAACCACTTCAAGGTCGGAATCGGCCACTTGAAGATCAGTGGCCACCAAATCGAGGTCGGAATCGGCCACCAGTTCGAGATCGGCGGCCACCAAATTGAGGTCAGCATCGGCCACCACTTTGAGGTCCGCGACCACCACTTCAAGGTCGGTGGCCACCAAATCGAGGTTAAAATCGGCCACCACTTCGAGATCGGCGGCCACCAATTTGAAATCACCGCCATATTCGAGTTCAGAATCACCCATTTCAAGACCTGATACCACCAAATCAAGGTCAGATTTGAGTACGAAAGTATCACACGAAGAATTGGTAACGAAAGAGGAAGAATGAAGAAGATGGGGCCTTTTAGAAAGATGGGGAGAACTCATTTCTTCAAGAACCCTAACTCGTAACTCGTGGAAGATGAAAAGTGAGAGGTGAGAGATGTAGGTTAGATGAGAGTGGCAGAATACGAGGGAACAAATATTGTTATTAGGGTTAGAGTTAATTTTAATGGATTTGAGTTTATATTAAATGGACTTGTTAGTATTAATTGGGTATTGTAAGTTGGGTTAGTGGGGGTTAAAACTTTCCAAAAGAAAGTAGGACTACTAATATTAGACGGAGGGAGTAATAATTATTTTATATTAAAAATATATATTATAAATTATCAAATAGCTTATCATAACCTTAATAAAGCAAAAGCTCTCCATGCCTATGTGACATTTCTAGGAAAGCTCTCTCTCAAGAATTCCCCTCTCTCATTCAATCATTTATTGCAAAATGATCTCGACCGCTCTTTTATTTCATCTTGATCGTGTTCGTCCATTTTTCCTCAATCTTATTTATTAATTTGGACTCCACCTATCATCCTTTCATTCACTTTTCATCCTACTCTCTGGTTCTTCCGGTTTGTCCCGTTCGAGTTTTTAGTTGCCTGATGTTATCGAGACTTTGCTCATTCGGTTCTTCACTCGACTTCGTGCTTACTATTTGCCGCTGCCATTGTGTACTGCATAGCAATCGTTATGTTGGAGCTACTCATGTAATATTAATGTAGTTATTAGTGTATAGGTTGTTCCTTCTTTCTATTTTATGTATTTCATTTCAATTTTGTCAATGGATTGTCAATCCATTCGATGATCAGTGGTGTAATATCGTCTGGCACTTGTAGTCTTTCTTGATTCATTGTTATAGTAATAATAAAAAAAAAATTGTGTATTACCTTTTTTTTTGTCATTTGACTACTAATATTACATGTTTGTTTCCTCTATGTTTTGTACTATCTTGGTGATTGCTTGTCTCATCCGATCTTCTTTATTTTCTTCGTTTTGTGTTATTATCAATCTTTATTTTTTGGTCCTCTTGATTTTTCCTATAAAGTGGTCCTTGTATGTTGCCATGATTTGTTTATTTAAGTTTCGATTCATGGTATTCCTAAAAAATTTAAATTCTAGCATTGCCTGATTTGAATTATTGCACTAAATTTAATTGATGTTGAATTATCTTAAAAACAAATTCCTAAACGTGGCATGTAAGAGGAGTTGGTCATAATCAACTTTCCTAAAATTGTAATCATTGGTTAAGTTTCCTTTTTCTTTTCATTTAATATTTTCACCAATTAATTCAATTTGGACATTTAGATATTCCATTTTTTAGGTGAATATTTTCTTATTTTAGCCAACTTTGACTCGGTATATTTTGTATATTTTTATATATACGAAAATAGAATAAAATCTGAACCTTAACTGATTTTTTTTGTTTAAACATTATATTCTTATCCATTGGTACAAATTTTAAATTTGAAACATTACTCTTGATTTTTTGTGGCAAGTTAGAAGAGTTGTGTCTATAATTTATGTGTATCTTTTATGGTCAAATTGACAGGTATGTCTATATATTTGCCGAATATTTAGCTAAAAAATTAAATTCTTAAACATTGACTCTGTATATTTGGGATGTTGTTGTAATTTATTTTCACAATTAACTCAATATGCAGATTTAGATATTCCATATTTTAGGTGAATCTTTTCATATTTAAGCTAACTTTGACTCGACATATTTGGTAGATTGTTATATTCTAAAATTGACAAATATACCTATATAATTACCAAATATTTAGCTAAAAAATTAAATTCGTAGTTGATTTCCTATTTTAGTCCTTTTCCAAAAAATCCGGATTGTTTCCTGTTGTATGTACTAATCATTGCTTATTAATGGAGTTGTTAAAAATCTAATTTCCTTAAATATTCTGCATTATTTGGGTCCATATATAAAATTTCCCACAATATATTTTCCTATTTGTAATTTGTATTAAATTATAATTTAATTTCATATTTAATGAAAAGTGAAAACTTATAACAATTAAATTGAATCTTTTATATTCAAATATTCCAATTTGGCTTCCGATTTTAAAGAGTTTCTTCTTTTGTTAGGACCAGTCCTAAAATCGTGGAGAGATCATGGGCTATATATTGCTATTTGTTCCATATTGATTCATCGTGGTAATTTATATTAATTGTTTTGACTAATTTTTTATTATGTTACAAAAATTATTTAATTTTTATTTGTAGTCCCTTTTGACTTTCTTAGATATTGGAATGTTGTGGTCATTTCTTAATCGGTTTTTTTGGTGACTTTGTTAAAAAAATTAAATTCATAGTCTTGCCTTATTAAAAATCTTTATATGGACTTATATTAATAGTTTTCACTATTTTTTAAGTAGGATCCGATAATTAGTTGATTTTCTATTTTCACTCCCTTTAAAAAAATTATGGTCATGACCTATTGAATGTACTAATCGTTCCTTATTTAGGGAGTTGGTAAAAAACTAATTTCCATAGACATGCTGCATTATTTGGGCCCATATTACAAAATTTCCCATATTATATTTTTATTTTTAAATCTGTATTAAATTATAATTTAATTTCACATTTAGTGAAAACTTATACCAATTAAATTGGATCTTTTATGTTCAAATATGCTTGAGATCAATTTACCTAACATATGTTCAATATTAGGATTCATTTGTAATCGCCATAAGTGCATTTTTTTAACTTAGATTTCATTGACTTGGTTCAAAAATTAAAATCCTAATCTTGGCAAATTAAAATTCTAAACGTTGCAACAATTAAAATCCTAATCGTGATAAATTTAAATACCCATTTTTAATATATTTATATAACATTTACATTTAATACATTTCAGAATTTAACTAAGGTTAACTCCCACTACCTGAAGTATGTACCTGTTGGAGGGAGTGGCTTCTTGGATCAGATAGTAGTTTTCAGCACTGGTTTATTTTCAATTCCATGTAGCTATTTTTCCCTTTTTTTACTACTGTTATGGCTAACAAAAAATTGTCGATTTCAAATAATTATAATTTGGTCTCGTGATCTGGATTGTTAGTTGTGGGTTGAGTCGCCTGATTATTTTTGTAGGCATTGGATTCTTGATTCACTTCATGGACCACTTTTTTTTGTTAATTGTCCATATTTGCAAGGCAAAGTTTCAGATTTTGTCGAGTCTGTTCTCATTCTGTTAGGGCTGCTTTGCTGGTATGATTTTTACTACTAACATTAGTGCCAATGCCTGTGATGATGATAGGTTGATTATAATAGTTGGATTGAGTACGTGGTTGTTTTGTATTTCATTTTTTTATTATTGATTTAGTTCTAAATTTAACTTGTTGGAGGCCCCAGTAGAAATGAAATCATATGAATGGCTAAAAATAGAATTTAGGATTTGAGCCTACATATCCGAGAAATTTGAGGATTTGCTGGTACCACTATTATTAATTATTTTAACAATAAATTTAGTTGAACCTTATATTGACATTGTTTAGGATAATTTGGGATATTATATCTAAAAGCATGTCTGTATAATTTACGTTATTAGAATTCTCATAAATAGTAATGGTAGGTTATTGTTTTCAGATTTTAACTTTTAATTTGAGATGAATGAAATTTGGGGCATTACTAAGTTGGTTTTTTAAAAAATGTACCCAACTATGACTTATAGTTAAATGAAGTTTTGACATTAATATATTTATTTAGATAAGGGATTCGTAGTATAGATTAGTTTTGAAAAATTATACCAGTTTACAAGGCACGTAGAAATATAATTTTGTTGCATGTGGTTTTGTCTTGGTACTTCCATATGAATGTGGATCTCTTCTTGGTGATGTACGTGAGTGTATTTATTGTAAATTATTTTGTTTGTGTCTTATTTTGAATTTCCAGTCAATTCCGGACAAATTTATTGAGCTTTATGGGTGGGCATCCGAGCCTCTGCGGTATGTTCGTATAGTTAGTAACTCTGGCAAGTAGTGGTGTGTGAGTATTGGATGAAAATATGGTGGTGCACTATGTTTTTATGGAGCTGAGTGGGATGACCTCATCGATTATTTTAATGTAGTCCCTGGTGATATGTTGTTCTTTTCCCAACTTCTGTTGTCGGATTCTCTCTATGTTAAGAAGTTTGGTTCGGGTGGAATGTTACATCAAGTTGGCAATATTATTCCCGACTCCACCTTTAATAACATGCATGGTTAGTTATACTTCTAAGCTTATCGACCAAGTTATTCTCGCCTTTTAGTTGAACACTGATTTTGATTTTGTTTTGTTTTGTTTTTTTTTAACTAACTTGTACGTGAATTATTTTTTTCCTACGGGTCATTTGTTTGATATTAATCACATCCCCGAATTTGTTGTTCTATTTGAGGATGCACTGGTACTTTATATATATAATTGTAGTTCAGGTTGGATCATTAATTCTATTTTTTGTTGTTCCTTCTCCCTGTATTTATTTATGTTGCATTTCAGGTTATTTTGGATGATTTCTCTTGGGGATTTGGAGATGTTTTTCCCCTTACTTGTTTCATGAGGACTTCAACGGGCAGGTCTGTGTACTACAGATGTTATCACGGTGAGGTCGTTTAGGAGTTTACCTGCAATTGGAGGTATTTCTTGAAGGGAATACATATTCGGGAGATTGGTTATATAACTGTTTTGTACAATGGAGGGGATACGTTTTGTGTTTCACCATATTACAAAGATCGATGCTCCGTGTTTTTATCCGATGAGGAAAGTGGATTCTATTTGTCTTTCTGTGATTGGTATTGATTGTCCCAAATTTTATATTTAACATCCAATATTTTCATTTATCGAATTTTTTTTAATGTATCTGCTCCATAGCTTTGTTTGGACTGTCTTTTGGAGATCCTTCCTACTTGTATCAATGGGATCTTCGTCTGCCTCCCTCGATAACATGGGTTGAGGTGTGTGGAAGATAATTTTTTTCCCGTATTTTATTTATTTAATAATTTTGTTGTCAATGACATTTAATTTTCTTCGCAGCTCCAGAGGTTGCCCGAAAATTATATGGTGACTGTTGTTTGTGATTCCAGTGAATGGCGCACTAGACTGGTGAGTAAATATTTTTTTAGTCGTGTGAAACCATCTATTTTTAATCTGTGGTTGTTTATATAATATTAACAGTGTTGATTCTGTATTCCAATGTGTTTTATAATTATTTTTGTGTAGACTTTGCCATCCTCTGTGGCCATTCTATTTGGATATGAGATTGGGACCATTGGTTTGCGATATATACTTATACTGCGCATGTTTTCTGGGTTCGCTACGAGTACAGGCATTTTGGTAGGAATGACAAGAGCCTTATTGTTCGTTTTTCACGTATGTGGTCTAATGTGGTTAGGGTGATGGGTCTCGGGCATGGCGATCTTTTAGTTTTTAGCTATGATAGGAAGTGTTTCACCATCGCTGTTCTGAATCTTTTATTTTAGATGGTCGCTTGTTTTAATATGATCGTGTGTATGTTTGCACATTTTGTTCCTCGCATTGTTCCCCTTTTGAAACCTTGTGTGTTGTTTAATTTATGGATATACACCGAACTATTATGAACTTATGTGCATCCGTAATTTTCAAATTCTTTCTGTGCGTATTGTATTTCTCTCATGCAGTACATATTTTGATTGTTCATCCTTTATTTTTTTGGGGACTAATTTTATGATAATTTTAAGATAAAAAGTGCACGGATTTTTTTTAGTATTGAACGAGAGTGTATTATGTTTATTATTAATCCACCATCTTTTGCGTCAAACTATTCACTGGGTTTTATATTATTTTGTTTATTATCTTGCAACACGCTCTAATTACACATTTTTTGGATAAGCCTTGCAAGAATTCTAGCCAGTCTGTATAGTGGTACTAATTTTTATCCTACATGTATAGATACCAACACATTTTTTTTAAATTTTTGGACCAATAATTGGTAATATGTCTGTGGGCTTTGCACAAATTCCAGCCAACCGTATTTGGTACTAATTTTTATCCTACATGTATAGATACCGACACATTTATAAAAATTATTCGACCAGTAATTTTAGTAATATGGTTGTGGGCTTTGCACAAATTCTAGTCAGTCTGTATTATGGTACTAATTTTTATCCTACATGTATAGATACCAACACATTTTTTTAAATTATTCGACCAGTAATTGGTAATATGGCCGTGGGTTTTGTACAAATTCTAGCCGGTCCGTATTATGGTACTAAGTTTTATCCTATATGTATAGATACCAACCCATTTTTTAAAATTATTGGACCAATATTTGGTAATATGGCTGTGGACTTTTGTTATACACAAATGCTTTATTCTTAGTTGCATGGCATTTGATTATATCGGGCTCGGACATTTTCTGTAGCTGCATCAGTTCTTTTTCTATATACTATAGAAACTTCATTCAATTTTTTTTTTTTTTGCTTGCAAGTATTTAGAATTTTTTTTTACCTTTTTGTTTATTATAAAAAAACTAAATTTTTTGTCGGAGGTGTAATAATTAAAGACACGAGAAAAGTTATTGGACACTGTTATTTGTTGTGTAATTTAAAAAATACTGCAATCGGATGGTCAAGAAGTTATTGGACCAAAATGAAAATGTCGTATTTTTTTACAGTTTTTTGTATAAATCCTGTGAGGTACATTATCAAAATTCATTAGAGGAGAATATTGCCATAGGTCATTGTAATCGTGGCTTTATGTCACTTGAGAATTCGGAAAGTTATTGGACCGTATCAATGAAGTTTATCGTGTCAGTCTTTGTATGTGAGCCAAACTCAGCCTATTCTTACTATTTCTAGAATACACACTTTGCAATAGTGTGTTTGCTAAAAAATTGTAGATGCCAACTTTTCAAGCATAGTTACATAATGCTCTATAAGTTGTTAAATTCATAATTAGTTAAACTTATAATTAGTTAATAGTATAGTTGTTCTTATTCATGCACCTGAGTGATATGTGCAGGATACAATTCATTCATTGTTTGGAATTATAGCATGTGATTTTCTTTTGGATGAAAAATATATCGTAATGTATTGGTCAAATTACTATGATCTCCTATAGTCATGGGCAATAATTTTGATCCTTTAGCTATAATATTGTGTCAAGGCAAGGTCAAAAATATTATTCCATCTCCTCATTACTTAGCATGGCGATTGGATCGCCATAAATACGACTTTATTTTAGTACCTATCTTGTCATAATTATTTCCTATTGTGTAGCAACTTTGTTTTTTAATTTCTGAAGTTATGTTTCATTGTCCAACTTATAATATAAATTCCATATTATGCAGCTTTTTATTATTGGAAGGGTTGATTTTTTTTATTATCTAAATGGTAGCTACCTTATGTTTTGAGTCATTTTCCTTGGGGTAAAATTTAGATCACATGTTTGCAGTAGTTTATTTTTGTGTGCCTTGATGTGTGTTGACTCTTTTAATTTAAATTTAATTCATTTGAGAGATGCCATGAACTAGGAAATTGCACTATATATATATTATGTGCAGATGCTGATCATATCATCTGTGTTCATATTTCGATACATTTGTCGTTAAAATAGTCACGACATTCGTTATATTGAGGTACCTTAAGTGTTCCTCTTTCTTACCTGTAACATTATAATTGTCCTGTAAATTTTATTGAATTATTGTCTTCTCATATGTGTACATTGGATTAGTTTTATATCTCTTTGATATAAAATTTTTTTTCGATGTGGATTTAACAACGTCTTATTCTCTTTTAGTTCATATTACTTTTGGTGTATTTGTTGTCGTTCTATTAGAACATTGACACTGTGGTTCATTCATCTTTCTCTAGATCATGGCAAGTTTAATCTGTCCGGTGTTGGAGATTGATTCTGCTAAGGATTATTGTAGCATTAGGGTCAAAGTGGCGAGATCGTGGTTTGTTCTGTCTAAGAACTCTACGAGGGAGAAGATCTTTCTGGAATTGGTACTCATAGATGAAAAGGTAACTCATTGTTGAGTATTATGTGTCTTCTAAACATGTTTCTATTGTGGCGAGGTGGCAGTTGATTGATGTTGTTCCTGAATTTACAGGGAATTAAGATTCAGGTTACTGTTTGAAAGTATCTTATTCGGAAATTTGAGAAATTTTTTGCCGAGGAAGTGAGTGTGGTTGTTTCAAACTTTGTGATAGTTGTTAATGGTGGAAATATTCAGGCCACCATGCATCCATTCAAGTTGACGTTTCAATACAAGACACACGTGGAGAGTTGCACAGATATTATATTGACGAAATCAATGTATGTTTTTATTCCATTTGATGTGGTTAAGATGTGCAACGATGAGGATGCTAAGACTCTTATTGGTTTGTACTTACTAAATAACGTGTAACTTAATATTTTTATTTTGTTTATCTCTAAAGTATTTGCTCATGAGTTTTTGTTATTTATTGTAGATGTTGATGATCGTATTGCAAAGAAAGTTGACCTTGAGATGGAGGATGAAAGGTTTGATCTGTTGCGTGCGTTTTTTTCCTACTGGCGTCAAATTCATTTATAATACATGGCTATTATTTCTGTGCAGGCGTGTGAGAATGATGAGTACACTGTGGGAGGGATATTTTTAGTCTCTTCTGACATATAATAGAGAAAACCCTAGCTCTCCAATCATTATTTTATTGGAATATACAAAGATCTAGCCACGATATGGGGGTATGTATAACATGTATATATGCTTGATCTCTTTGCATGTTGTTGTTATTAAAATATTGATAGTAATATATTTATTTTATTTTATTGTCTAGTAAAATACATTTCGAACTCCATGTATGCCAGCCGGATTACTATTAATGGCGACTGTTATGAGGTTAAGGACTTCGTGGATCGGTATGTTGTTGGTTGTAATCTTAACATATCTTCTAAGTTGAAAGTATCTATTGTATCTTATATGTTTGGGTGATCCTGTTTAGTCTTCGTGGGAATCTTGTGGACCCGGCTCCAATTGTAATGGCAAGTGGTGTGTCTGGTCGATCTTCCGCATATAAGGATTTTGACCATAATATTGAGATATGCTATTTATCTGGTGTTGATCGTATTGTGGAGGTACATTTGTTTATTTTTATGTTTATTATTTAATCTATTTTGTTTAGAATTATTTAATGTAATTAATGTGTTGTTCTAGTATGATGTTCTTTGTTGCAACATGAGACATTATGTTGTGATTGCAACTGTGAATGAGATTGATTCCAATTCAGATTGGTATTACCATGCTTGCAAAATTTGCTCAAAGAAAGTGACGTTTGGGGATGGCAAGTAGAGAGCTGTGTGAAGTGTAATATCAATCTAAAGGATGTGGATACCAAGTAATCTACTTATTTTATTATTCTTATGTTAACTTACCCTTGGTATTGCATCATTTCAATGAATAATTTTTTAAATATATTATTAAATCTAGGTTCAAGGTTGTAATTCGTATTAGTGATCATACTGGGACTGCATTTCTGGTGTTGTTTGATCGTGATGTTGTAAAGTTGATTGGTAAAACTCCTATGCAAGTCTTAACTGATATGGAAGAGGTGAAGTGGTAGAATATGTTTATATTTTTTCATAATTATTTTCGTATGTTTAATTAACTTTTTTTTAACAATGCATACATGACATTCGACCTTTTTTTTATTGGTAAGAATCATGTCGGTGATCAGATACCAAGTGAACTCGAGGAATTGGTTGGGAGGAAATTTATTTTTCGGTTCTTCATTTCTGATTTTAATCTGGTGAACAGGTATAATGTGTATACTGTTTTTAAATTGTCTTGCAATGAAGACTTGATCCGAGCACTTGAGAACAAGAACTCTTCATCAAAGGTATTAAATTGTTATATACTCCCTCCGTCCCAGGGGAATTTGCACCCCTGGGATGACACACATATTAAGAAAAGTGTTAAAGTAGTGGCATATGGGTAAATATGTGTATATTTATGTGAGTGTGCACGCAAATCGATGTTTCCTTTTTAGGTAGTGTGCAAATTGGTTTGAGACATCCAAAAAAGGAAAGTGTGCAAATTCGTCTGGGACGGAGGGAGTAATATGTTGCGTGCCAGTTAAATGTTTCTTGCTATTTTTTCTTAATTGTTGATATCAGTATTGTTATTTTTCTAAGGAATATTTTCCTATCGGGTCTGTTCGTGGGGCTGTTCAAGTTGATCTTAGCGAGGATGAGATGAGCAGGTGTTGCCTCATTCTTTTGTAGTTGTAATTCGATAAATATTATCTCTATATTTTTCTCCCATTTTCTAGATTTTTATTAATTGTACATTAATTTGAATTTAATGTATTATTTTAAGAAATGGGTCGTTAAATTTGTTCATAATGTTGAGAAAGTTGATTGTGATGAAGTGCAACTGAAGAGGAAAAAAAAGCTAAAGATCGATGCAACTCTGATACGTGTTAATTTTGTTCCTGATGATGATGACGAATCTTCTTCTGGACGGCTTCGTAGCATTAAGATTGAGAAAGAGTGATTAATAGGGTGTCTAATACAGTGAATGAGTGTTGTGCCTGTTTGTGGAGTACTCTTCTGTAGCATTTGCTGAATTTATTTTTCAATAAAGATACCTGGATTTCTATGAATTGATGTATTGGATTTTGGTAAGTTTTCATCTCGTGAATAATACATTTGAGACTAATTCATGTTAATATTTTTCCAATGTTTTCGTTCCCTTGCTATTGTGAGTAAATCGTATTCCTTTGTATTTTGTTCCATATCTATCGTCCGAGTATTTGTTTTGAATTTTTTTATGTTTAGTGCTATTCAGGTTATCTGTAGTTGTGTTTTAAATATTTCTTCTCCAGACGTGCAGTGGTGAATTATTGAGAATAAACGACACATGTATATATTTCCGAGATTAGTCTTCTAATTTTTACAATGTTTAAACTCATTGATTAGTCTAGGTGTCTCTTGGCAAGTACGGGAGTGAGTGTTTATTGAAATAATTAGATTTTTAGTTAGAAATTATGCATATTTTGTGAACAATTTAATCGAAATATCACAGACACACTCATATTGACATACTTATATTGTGTCACTGAACAAAAAAATCTAACAATACTTCTTGATGCCCGCGAAATTCGCGGACTACAACTATTATGTTATATTGGTGAAACACTTTTACACCTTATGCATTATTTAAAAATTACTTTCATAAACTTATAAATTCTTAAATAATTTATACTCCCTCCGTCCCAGGGGAATTTGCACCCCTGGGATGACACACATATTAAGAAAAGTGTTAAAGTAGTGACATATGGGTAAATATGTGTATATTTATGTGAGTGTGCACGCAAATCGATGTTTCCTTTTTAGGTAGTGTGCAAATTGGTTTGGGACATCCAAAAAAGGAAAGTGTGCAAATTCGTCTGGAACGGAGGGAGTAAAATGTTAAAATTTATAAAATATTTAAAATAAATTTAACTAAACGGCCATAACATCATCAGTCACTTTGTTGGAAAAATCTTTCTTCCTCTCTAATTTTGGAAAATTCAAAATGCTGTTGTTTCCACATAAATCTTTCTTTCACCTGATTAATCTGGTTAATGTGAAAAAAAAATCCAATTGAAAATAAATTCAACACGTTTTTATAATTAAAGTTTATATAACGTGATTATTTTACCTGACATATAGATTCTAATCATTAAAAAAACTGATGACAAAGTCACGTTTCTTGTTAAATTAAAAAATCCAGGTTTACTTTATAATTTTAGAAAAAAAAAGGTCATTTCTATCTAATTTGTACAATTTTTTTAGTAAATATAAAATAAAACAGTTACGTGTCGTTATCCTTACTTAATAGTTCCCTATCTCGTATCCAGAATCATCAAAATGGTACTCGTTCTGGGGCTTCATCCGCGATATGCAAACCTTCTGGAAATAGAAGCAGGGTCCTAATGCTCCTTGCTTTAAATTCTCTCTTGCTTCTACGGTTTTCTACTCTGTTTCCTACTCAAGTCTCGAGCTTTTCCACAAATTCAATTCGAAAATGAGGTAACATTCTAACCGAAGTCGATTGAAAATTGTATCGTGTTAGATTTCAGCTTAATTCTTTTTATTTCCTGGATACCAATCTTTTCTTTAAGTTGTTTCTACGTTTCCCCACGAATTATCCATTGTTTTTGCATAAAGTTAGTTGAATTGTGGTTTCCATTTTCTAACTTCAATCCCGATGCATGTTAAATTATCACCAGCTTCTTTAGTTCCTTATTGATTCTGTTAATGCGATGTTACTTGGTATTTAGTGCTCCTAATGTGTGCAATAAACTCAAATTTGTTCAAATTCCCCGCTGTTTCTTTGGCATGCAATTGTTGCATGGATAAGCTTCTGAGAAAACAGAAACTAATTAAGGAGAAATAATAGCAGTTTGTATTTTTTTTTTCTTTTGCGGTTGTAGTTTTGTATATTTTTTCGCTCTAACAAATTGGACTTATTTTTTTGTGTAAATGTGACTTCGGCAGTTGCTAGATTGTTTGCAGTTTATTTTTTTAATTAGAGTTGTTATCCTTCCAATCCAATATTCAACTGCTCTAATGACTTACTTTTCAATTGTTATTTAATTGTAATCATGGTTCATTTTAAAAATTGGAAATATGATATCATATGATTATAGTTAAGAAATGTTACAATTACATTTTTTTTATAGGAAAGATTACAATTACTTGGTTATAAAACTCACTTTTGCTTTATGTTCCTCGAAAAAGACTCAGATGGTTGAGTTATATCTGCTTATTTTACTAGTTATCAAATAACGAAGGTAAGTATTGTATCACATCTAGTCTAGGCATTGTTGAGCCGTTCACGATCCTTGTTTTACTAAAGTAGAGGAAGTTTCATTGCAGAGCAGATAGTTACACAATAGATGATAGTTGAAAGTGTCAGTATGGCCTACAACTTAAGTGAGTCATCAATATTACCATGGATGTCAAATATCAAAACTATCATATCAATTTTGTCTATATCAATTGACCATGATATTGAAATAGGATAGACTTGATCCAAGTTACATCATCAATATAATATTTACCATGTCTCTGATTATGTAGCCGACATCCTGAGGTTAAGTGGGCTGAACGAGAGGACAAGGTATATCTTACTGTGCTGCTTCCAGATGCTAAAAATCCTAAGGTTAATGTATTGTAGACCCAAATGGCACATTGATGGTCCCGTTTCTAAATTTTTAAACGAAAACAGAATGGGAATTTAGGAAAAGAATTTTTTTTTAGAAGCAACACTCAAGTCACTGCATTGCTTAGAGACTGAGCTCCCAAATCAGTGTAGTGACTTGAAGCCTCATTCTCTAAACAAGGCAGTGACTCGAGAGAATGAACTCTCGAGTGCTTGTTTAAACTTGTCAGTGAGATTGGTTCTCCTGACTAAAATACTTAGCTAATTTTCAATTATTTCTTTCGAAATATTCTCAGTGAGCATACACTTAAATCGTTTAGCAAGTACTTAAGCAATACTGAAAACAGTAAATAACACTCAATGTAACGTGGTTCAGAGATTCAAGCTCCAACGTCCACGGTCCTGATTTAACAGGAGAATCCACTAAGGATTGACTTGTTTTTAACGTGCCAAGGTACACCCAAATCAATACAATCAATGACCTTGCTTACTTTCTTCCTAACTCACTAACTTCAACCAACAAACCTGACAAGAGGGTTTTGATTTCAGTTTGAGTTTCTCCAACTAGGTGAGATTTTCCCTTACAATGTGTTAGCCTCAAGTTAAAGTTGGGAAAACCTCTCTAAGCTAAGAGTTACAAGCTGGACACTCAAATAATATATGTGAAGTCCCTAATGGTCAGTGTCCTAGGTGTAAGATGTGCTTCCTTATATCTCCCTTTGAATTGCACTAAATCTCTCACACCCTCACAGCTTGTAGGTGTAGATTTTCTCCGATCACACACACTTTGACATGCAGCAATAAGCTTGTATTTATAGTGTTGATTAAAATGTTACCGTTGGAGAGAATAACATTTGAATCCAGACTATCAGTAGGGAAACCTACTTTTAATTAAATGCAGCCTTGTCAGTGTCGGATGAGCTGTCTTAACTTGATTGGTCCACGTGGACTGAATCCAACGACTCTTTGGTTCAGTGGGCTTGATCAGGGCACACCGACTTCAGATGGCTTATCCTCCACTAACTCTGATGATCTTCAGTAGACATGAATGTCTTCAGTGTAGTTGTCCTTCAGTAGACGCTTGAAGATCTTTCCAAGAAGATTGCCATAAGGGCGAATGACAATCTTCCCTGACCTCAGTAGCCTGACCCCTTCAGGATCTACTAGGTACAACACTGATCATCCTGATCATGCTCTTCACTGAGTAGTCCACTGACTTAGCTTAGAATAGTCATGTTTATACTCAGTGGGACTTCCTTCAGGCTTCTCTTCAGGTTCAGGTCTTTTGGCATGACTTCAGTCTGTTCTCCTGGTGATGTCATCTTGACTACCTCAGGCTCTGTCAGTGAGTTCCCCCTCACTAAGTTCTCCCTCAGTAAAGTTTCCCCCTCAGCTGAATTCTCCTCTACTGAGTGCTTCCTCAACTGAGTTCTTCTCCATTGACAACCTGTTCAACTGAAGAACACGACTTGACCTGAAACTAAAAATTCTAATCCTGACTGCTTCAAACCTATTACACGTGGTTTTTGGAAAATCATCAAAACTAATATATCCCAACAATATCCCCCTTTTTGATGATTCCAAAACCTCTAACACTGAAGATTTTTCTATTACAATAGTGATGTCAGTGCCACAAGTAATAGTTGAAAGATGTAGAAATTTCCATAATTTAAAACATTTAAGATCTGTTTGGTTGATCATTTTTCTTAACAAAACTGGATCAGTGGTCATGTAAACAACCCGCTCTGATACCACTTGTTGGTCCCGGTACAAGACTGAGAGATACGTGTATGGGAGGAGGGAATACACGTATACAAAGTTTTCTGAATTTCAAACTGACTGAGTCCCCTTAGCTCAGAGT
Organism: Ballota nigra; assembly: GCA_947034835.1. Lineage (NCBI taxonomy): Eukaryota > Viridiplantae > Streptophyta > Magnoliopsida > Lamiales > Lamiaceae > Ballota > Ballota nigra. The sequence continues at coordinate 55,692,334 of OX344727.1, read as the reverse complement.
GGTGAAGAACTCAGGGTTGATAACACACCTACTAACTGCACTGAGTGCTGGTCAGTTGGTAAACTATCAACTTGAGTTCAGTGCGGAAATGCGAGACAACAATTGAGGGACTACCAAGTATTTGCTAATGAGGTTACAATCTATTGTGACAAAAATAGTGCTATAGCAATCACTCAGAATCCAGTGCTTCACACAAGGTGCAAGCATGTGGATATTAGGCATCACTTCATTCGAGATCATGTAGAGAAGAAGGACATTAGGATTGAGAAAATTCACACTGACAGGCAGAGAACTGACATCTTGACTAAGCCTTTGGCTGAAGCAAGATTTATGGAACTGTTAGTGGAGTTAGGACTCTTAGATCCGTGAGAGCAGTCAGTATAGGATCTAGGGGGAACTCGGACAAGACTCTTCTCAGCGAGGTATCAGGGTACTACAATGTCTCCCTGATAGGTATGGGTTCAATCCTAACTCTTGTGAATTTGAAGCGTCTCACTAAGTCCTTGGTCCTAAAAATCATCATTAAATGTTGACCGTTTTCATTAAAACGAGCCTTTTCATATTTAAACCCATGCGTGTCGGAGCATTTAATACATGCAGTTACTTTTTAATATACGTGTCCGTTTTATATGGAATATGACTGACTGGGGAAATTGTTGGGGCGCCGCGTTCTGTGTGTTTAAATGTTGTAATGAATGTTGGAACAATCACTACGACAATCTGGAAAACAGAGTATAAAACATGTATACAGCGGAAGACTTAAACACACAATTGCAAGATGGAATAACTTTTTAACACAAACTATATTAAATAGCTTGTGCTAGCCTTACGGCGAAAGATTCACTATAAAAAGATTAGTGATACAAAAATTGTGTGAAGAGTATAATCGTTCACAACGGAAATAAGACTCGATATCACCTATCAAATCTAGATTGACTAAGTGTATAACACTATACACCATCAAAGTTGATCTCACTCTATATCTATGATCTCTCTATCTATGGATATAGGTTCGACCGTAAGTTATACGAGAAGAACTCTACTTCAAGGCATAACATAAATGTTGGAATAACTGCCCTATCACCTTTAAACTTAGGATCAACACTAGAGTAGGTGTACTCGTTTACTCCACACTTGGTACTGAAAACTTCGGCTCCTATTTATAGATGGAAGTCTTCAATCCGAAAATAACTTCTTCATGTAACCGCTCCATGATCTTCATGTAATCCTACGTCCTTATCTTTATTCCTGATGTTTCTTGATGCAACCGCCTGATCTAGATTGTTCTAAAACGTCCTGTATAAGTTTAGATCGTGTAGGTGTTGAGAAAATAGGGGTGCCCGGAATCTATTCGGGATGAAATTTAAATATGAATTTAAATACAATTATTACTAGCATGAATTAATCCTAATTAATTCAAATAATAATTCCAACAACCAATTTAACATCATGCATGTTTGAATTAATTCACATATAATCTATGGCGGAATAAACAAGAAAATATGTGATAAACGTACCTCTTGTAGAACTTGGCCTTTGATTAAAACGGGACAAACACGAACGCGCTCTATCAACCCAAAAGCCTTCTCAAGTATTTCCCTTTCGCCTTACTTGATCACCGGTGGGAGATGCTTTCAAGTAATTTAAATAACTAAGGAAAAAGAAAAATATCTATGCTCTTGATTTTTCCAACACATGGAATTATATACTTGGGGATGAAATAATCACCCCCTATTTATAATTAGGAGTGACCGAATTTTTATAGTTATTTGGGCCTTGGAGAAATTTTTTTCTTAGGCTCTAAGAAATCTTGAATATATCTCATATATTCTTTTCTCCATAATAAAATATTCCACAAAAATCTCACACACCTAATTAACTTGATAGTTTCAAAAATAATAGGGAAATAAACCAAGATTTGGATCTTCTTGAATATATGAGATAATCTTGTATTTCAAGAATACTTATCTTCCATAATATCTTTCCAAGAAAATCAACAAAACTAATTTCTCCTAACAACCATATTTTCGAAAAATATAAAGAAAAATCAGCACAATTATTTTCTTTTTATTTTAATCACCTCATCATTATTGGGCTACTTAATGGGCTACTTGAGGGGCCTTTAAGGAGAATTAAGATTGGACCTCCTAATGGACTTCTGAATTTCAATATTGAGCCTCAATATAATTCAATCCATTAATATTAATTATTACCACTAATAAATTAATATTGCACTATCCATCTTAATCCATATTACGATAATATGGGCTCCCGGTTATTATTTCCCGCATTTAAGATTTATCAAGTCCATTAATTAATTAAGCTTCTGAATAGCTCTAAATTAATTAATATATTTCACCTTGGAGTAAAGACAGCTCAACATTATTATCCGTACCGAAGAAACTGATTCTTCACTTGCAAGATTTGGTACGATAAAACTTCTGAGCCCACCAAGGGGACTAATCACACGAGCCGTACTCGCACGCGTTTCTCCATATTAAATCTTAGCAACCTTCGTATGATTAATATTACTGCCCAAGACACAAAGTTCGAAGTCACAATGATTCTCACCCAACATGAATCAAAGCAGTAACCATTAAGCACACACGGTCCTATTTAAGTGACGGAGATTAAGAAATCAACAACCACTGAGGTCTAATTCTTCACATTTCAGAACAGAAGAATTTATCCTCGTTGTAGGTCCTCTTCAACACATACTAAATGTGCTAGTGCAATCTCTTAGTCAAGACAGACCAATCTGAGACTTACACATCGACCTTTCACGGTGGATTGTTCAATTCCACCTAGGTCGTGAAAATGTACGTTTACATACAAGGAAACTGTTAATGTTGTCTTCCGTGATCGGGTATCACCACATTAATTATAATGTAACTAGTACTATTATGAACTGTTTGCAATAAATATTCAACATTCAATCATATCTAAAGCATATGCGATAAAAGAATTATTCTCATAAACAAGTGTTTGATACACGAGTTATAAAAAGTAAAATCATACTTTCACGTATAACTCCAACAATCTCCCACTTATACTTAAAGTCTGCTTTTTAGTATACATCATGCATGTCTTAGTGTAGTAGCTCTACGTGACATCTCATGTCAACCTACACTAACCTAATAATTCCTCCCACTTATACTTAAAGCAGATTGGCAATAGTCTTGACTCACATTCCATCCACATGTCTCTCGAATGTACTCTGAGGCAGACCCTTTGTGAATGGATCCGCTAGGTTGTCACCCGACGCTATCTTTGCCACCTCTATATCTCCCCTCTTAACGATTTCTCGTATAAGATGATATTTTCTTTCTATGTGTTTGCTGGCCTTGTGGGCTCTCGGTTCCTTTGAATTTGCAACTGCTCCGGCATTGTCACAAAAGACAGTTATCTTGTCAGGCAAATTCGGAACAACGTCCAAGTCCACTAAGAAGTTCTTGAGCCAAACTGCCTCTTTCGCTGCTTCACAAGCAGCTACATACTCGGCTTCCATGGTCGAATCGGCGATGCATTTCTGCTTAACGCTTCTCCATGAAATGTTTCCTCCTCCCACGCAAAACACATTACCCGAGGTTGACTTTCTTGAGTCTATGTCTGATTGGAAATCTGAGTCCGTGTATCCCACGGGAACTAGATTATCTGACTGGTAAATCAGCATCCGCTCACGAGTTCTTTTCAGATACCTCAAGATGCACTTTACGGCAGTCCAATGGTCTTTCCCGGTATTACTTTGATATCTTGCCTCGTACACAGCATTGCATACATAAGGCTTCCTACGGCCGAAGCGTACGGAACACCTTTCATGTCATCTATCTCCGCTTGCGTCTTAGGGCTCATTTCTTTCGATAGATGGATTCCGTGCCTAAAAGGTACAAAACCTTTCTTGGAATCTTGCATACTGAAACGCTTCAAAACAGTGTCAATGTATGAAGCTTGCGATAAGCCCAACATCCTCTTCTTGCGATCGCGAGTGATCTTGATCCCAAGGATGTGACCGGCTTCCCCTAAGTCCTTCATATCAAATTGTTTTGACAGCCATACCTTTACGTCTGACAATACCTTTACATTGTTTCCAATGAGCAGAATACCGTCTACGTATAATACTAAGAATACCACCGCAGTTCTGTCACACTTCTTATACACACAACTTTCGAACTCGCTTTGATCAAACCCATAAGACTTAATCACTTGATCAAAACACTGGTTCCAAGTACGCGATGCTTGCTTAAGTCCATAAATGGATCTCTTAAGCTTGCATACGAGATTCTCTGGGCCTTTTTCAATGAAACCTTTGGGCTGTTGCATATAGATATCTATCCCGTCAAGACTTCCATTAAGGAAAGCTGTCTTGACATCCATTTGCCAGATCTCGTAATCTAGGTGCACAGCGATCGACAAGAGAATACGGATGGACTTAAACATAGCTACATGCGAAAAGGTTTCCTCATAATCGATCCCTTCTTTTTTAGTATACCCTTTGGCCACTAGCCTCGCTTTGAAGGTCTCAACCCTTCCGTCCGGTCCTCTTTTCCTCTTGTACACCCACTTACATCCAATGGGTTCTACCCCATTGGGTGGTTCGACCAACTCCCACACGTGATTATGATCCATCGAACTCATCTCGGTTTCCATTGCCGTTTGCCACGACTCCGCGTCTTTGTCTTGGATTGAGCATTAGATCAAGAAAGAGAAGAAGAAATTCTTGAAGCAGATCAAGGCTACTTTTGCCTATGCTAAAGCCTCGTTCAAATCTGACTGCCTCTTCCTCAAGATGGATGTTCATGAGAGCCAGAAGCAACTCCAACAACATGTTCTGGACCAGCTGCGCCCAGTCTCTGTGCTCAAGGTAGAAATGGCCTCTCAAATACTTGAGATTGCCAAGATGAAGGACTCCTTGCAAGAGATGTTGTTGAAGCAAGAGCGCCTGGTATCTGAAGTAAGGGCCTATCTGGAAGAAGCCAAGCAGCTCAGGGATCTTGACCCTTCCTCCTCTACTGTATTGCCTGATCTGATAAGGTAAGTGGTGCAACCCTTAATTGATGAAGTCAAAAAGGGGGAAGAGAAGGCCAGAACTGATCTGGCAAAGAGCACCAATGAGACCCTCTTCAACCACGGTGGTCGTCTGGACCTGCTGGAGAATACTCTTGCACAAGCTGAGCTGCAGAAGAAGAAGAAAGAGGAGTTAAAATCTTTGGCTATGGCCAAGCAGCTTACAGTAAAAGAGGAATCTTTGGACTCTGAGCAGGATCCTGTGTCTATCCCTGGTCCTACCAAGAGGAAGATTAGGAAAGTCAATAAGAGTTTCCTGGAGCAGGTAGTAGAGGAGGCTGAGAAGAGATATAAGGAAGAGATTCCAAAGGAGAGATTGTCCAGAGTAAGAAAGAACATAGATGAAGAGCAGAGGCTCATATATGTTAGGAAGCAGAATAAGAAGGCCAGAGAAGCAGGTCACACTCCTATTGCCAGTGGATCAAGCTAGAGGAAGAAGACACCTGTTGAAGTGATGGATATTCTGCCTCTCAGGACAGAAGGGTCTTTTGACTCTATTGTGCCTGTTCTCCTTATTGAAAGGTGGAAAGAAGCAATGACTCTGTGGTTTATCCAGCACTACATTCACAGGCCACCTCCAGAGGACTTAATCAACAGAACCTTCCGTTCTCGGATGAAGTCTTACGATGCAGATCTGTACAAGAAACTCATGGACTCTACCATTGAGTTCAATTGGGAAGTCACTGCCCCAGAGTTCCATTATCTTAATACTCCAATGATCGGGGACCAGATTGATTGGGCAGAGTTGAAGAAGCTATACAAGACAAAAGTGTTGGTGAATTTCACTCCAGCAAACTCAGCAGAGCTCAAGGCTGCTCAAGACAGATTCCTGGATTGGTTTCTGGTACCTAAGGAGAACAGAAGATATGCATAGTTAGGACCTGATTTGTAATTTTGTAATCTCTTTTGTCCTCTATTATTAATGAAATATCATATCTCTTTCTGTCTTAAGAAAACTTCTTGTTGTCTCATTGTTTGCCTGATAAGATCTATTCTAAGCTCTTATCTTATTTATTTTTATTACTTATTATGTTGTTGATCAGTTCTGGTTAGTGTTTTAACTTCATCAAAAAGGGGGAAATTGTTAGGATAAATATTGTTAGTTTTGATGAGTTAAACAAACCAGAAGATGTATTAGGACCATTTGGACCTGTTAGCCAGATGAGAAAATAGATTAGGACTTAGTCTAGGGGGAACTGCCAGACAAGAAGACTTCAGCAGAAGAGTCACCAGAAGACTTCACCAGAGGACTCCATCAGAGGTCTCCACCAGAAGACTTCACAAGAGGACTCGACCAGAAGACTTCACCAGAGAAGATCAAGATCAGAGGCAGAAGACATTCCCCAGACCAGACGAGTCTAGACCAGACGAGTCTGGTGAACCAAAAGATGCTCAGAATTATCTCTAGATTCTACTGAGTATTCTGGTTCTTAACCGACTCTGGACCAGAGGACATCGAGGTCATCTGGTGTCTGGTTCAGCCTACTCTGGAAGAATCAGAGTTGTGCAATGGAAGCATTTGACCGTTGGTAATTCAAATGAATTCAATCATGATCGGATTGGAAAGTATTTGAAGATAATCAATCCAAGGATCTCACCAACCCAATCAATCAATTAGGGAATTGATTGATTGAAGCTTCCATAAATAGAGATCTGATTAGATTAGCTCTCCAACGGCTAAACCCTAATCACCTCTATAAATACAAGAGTGCATCATTAAAGAAAAGCTCTAGACACGCGCACATAGCTCATATCCAAGCCTCCATAATCAGTAAGTATTAAGCACTCTTACTTGTTCTTATTCATATCTACTCTTAAGGAGTTAGTTGGAATACTCAACCTGTTCATCTTGTTAGACAAGGTTTGAGTAAGTTAGGCTTTAGATCGAAGTTAGATCTAAAGGCTGTAAGAAGGATCTAGTACTTCTAAATTCCAGAAAGTCAGTTGGTTGGTTGGTTAGTAAGGCCCATTGATATAAGGGAGAGTGGACGTAGGATTTTAACATCCGAACCACTATACATCGTGTATTTTTTATTGCTTTTATTTACTCTTTATTTATACTTGTGCTCTTAGTAAAAAGGTCTTGAAAGAGTTTAATTAAGCTTCCGCATTCTTTATAAAACTGACTAGTGGGACCAACATCACCCATCACTGAGCCTACCCCAACCCACCCTGATCAAACCTCACCCATCACTGAGCCTACTCCAACCCACCCTGATCAAACCTCTCACCCCACTGAACCTACCCTACCTTCATCAAATCCTGACCTCACCCCTCCATCACTTCATCCATCACTGAGCCTGACCATAACCCAGAGCCAAACACTTCCACGCCCGATCCTAACGACTTCCCATCTTACCCCAACCCCAAGGACTGCCCCAAAACCACTACCACATGAGATTCAGCCGATGAGTTTCTTGACATGGCGGAGGAGGAGAAGGAGCTGGATGCCGGGTTAATGGGTGGTATGTACGAGAATACTCTCAGGGGGAACGCCTGTGAGTGAGCATCGAAGTGCTGGCCCAGCTTGCACAGATACAGGGAGCTATGCTCCAATGTCATTGAACTCAAAGTCTGGCTCGACTTCAAGCAATCCAATAAGCAGGAGCAATATATGCTTGTCGATGCCAGAGGCTGGGAACACTGGGAAAAGGAAGAAGCCAGACTATGCTCTTATTTCCAGATCACCAGTTGGCCGCAGTTGCTAAACTTCGAGAACCTAAAGCAACTGGTGGATAGATTGGAGGCTGGCATGCAGGAGGACTTCGAGGATGAGCCCAAGGATGATGATTCTCAGGGCGGAGCAGATGAGAAGGAAGTGGAGGAAACTGCAAAGAAGATAGATGCAGTGGTCTCTGAGCCTCTTGCTCAGGGGGAAGGTGATTCAGGGACTGCATCCAAGGGTGGAGCAGTTGATGAGACCAACAAGGTTGGTTCATCTACTAATGACACATCAGCCTGTGAAGGGATTCCCTGCCCTGAGGCAAAGGAGGATGATGTGGAGGCACCAAAGGAGACTCCTAGTTCTGAGGGTATCTTACCCGAAGTTCGAGATGACTCAGCTGTGCCTAAGTAGGCGGCTGTGACCACTCAACAACTGCCTTCAGTGCACCCTGAAGAGGGGACTGATGCTGTAGGGGTTGACAAGGGAAAGCAGCCAATGACGGAGGAGGAAGAGGCTGATGATGAAGTGGTCATCACTGACATCCGGAGAGGCTACTTTACCAGTATCATTGAGGTAAAGCAAGAAAAGACTACAGAGAACTTGGCTGAGCTTAGGGAAGAGATCCAGAGGATCAGGGAAGAAAAAGAAGAAGCAGCCAAGGACCAAGTCAGCCTACAACACTCTCGCCAACAAAGAGTTTATCGCGCTGAAGAAGACTATGGTTGGCACAGCTAAGTCAGTGAGGCAGGAGAGGAAGAAGATGAAGAAACAGTTCAAGCAGACTCTGACCCTGCTCGAAGAGAAACATGAGCAAAGATTGACTAAGGCAGTGGAGTTTTTGGCAAGTCAGGTTGGAGAGCTTTTCACTCAGGCCCTAAATGACTCAGTGGCCAAGCTGGCACTGGAGTCAGGGAAGATTGCTCAAATCTCTGAGAGTGTCACTCAGGGTTTGGCCAAAGCAGCTTAGGAGTCTGCTCGAATCGCTTCAGAAGCCAAACAGATCAACGAAGAGACTGGGAAAGTGGAGGCCAGGATCACTCGGGCTGAGGAGAAACTCCACACCAATATCAAGATTTTTGGAAAGAAGATGGAGGCCACCATAGCCAGTGTTTTGTTCGCAGGATCTGGAATTGCGAATGGGGTAGACATGTTGAAAGAAGGTGTGCTGGAGGTTCAGTCCTTAACATCTTTCATCATCAACAACAGGCAGAAGGTCCTCAGGTAGGCTCTGCCTCAGGCCAAGGATGATGCCAAAAGGGGGGAAGATAAGAAGAAAAGATCCCACCCTGAGGTATCGGAGGCTCAGTCTACTCCTAGGAAGTCAGCAATGTTGGCTGCAGTGGCAAAGGCTAATGATCCTTCAGAAGAACAAGTTCAAGCTCAACTTCCATCCATCCCTGAAGGAAGCTCAGAGTGCTCACCTCTTAACACAAGAAAGAATCTGATTTTCTTAGATACCAATAAAGTGGCATCCTTGTGCGAAGAAGCTTGGGGTCTGCCCCATGAGAAGAGTGAGGCTCAGCGCAGGACATAAATTGCTGAAAAGGAGAAGATGCGCATCCTTGAGAAGAAAGTTGAAAAGCTTTCATAGCTTACTAAACTTCAACAAAGGGAGCTGGATGATGGGATTCTGAGCATGCTGAGGAGGAAGAAGGCGAAGCCTAAGCCAAGGAAGTACAGAAAGAGGCCAACAGCCAGGAAATCAACAATCCTTCAAGTCAGGAAGCCGGAGGTGATATTGAGGGAAACTCTTGTCGATGAGTTCATCTCGGAGACTTTAAAAGAGTTTTGGTTGATGCAAGGGATGAGTTCGTCAGACTCTGGTACGTAGTGAAGAAATGGGGTGACACTGAAGACATCAATGTCCACTTCACTGACTACATGATGGACAATCACCCTGAACCATTCAGAAGATCTTGGAGGAAGCTGACGCAGCCAATGTCCAAGTGAAGGCTCTTGAGTTCATCACACGACCACCATCTCTAATCCCTGGAACAAACAAGCATGATACGAAGGACTTATCAAGAATTGCTCTAACACTGACTTATCTTATAGATATGACTTTGATTTTCCTCAAAGTGTTTTGAGGATCTTTTCAGTATTTTGGCATCATCAAAAAGAGGGAAATTGTTGGGACAATGTCAGTTTTGATTAGATCTCAAAGCCCCTGAAAAGATGTTTTGCCTTAGTGGTCAGGCTAGTCTTGGTTAAATTGGTACTTAGTTATTTTACAATTCACAGGAACTCAATGAAAGGAGTACTCATTGATGACAATCAATACTGAAGCCTGAAGACTCAGAGCACCATCCTGAACTTACGATAGTCTTTCTAAGCTGGCTTAGTAAGTGTCAGTGATGAAGAGTATGACCCTGAGGTCATTACTAACTCAGTCCTGAAGAGAACATGATGATACTGAGTAATGGGAAAAGACTTGGAGTAGGGCCAAGCAATGTAAAAGGAATGCCAGCGTCAGGACAAGACCGTTGCGCTTTAGACAAAAAGAACTTAATAAGAAAAACTTGAAGCCCAGGAATGAGTTCTGACATTCTCACCAACCTGATGACGTGGACCAATCCAGGAAGGACACGCACGTACTGACCTGCCATGGAGACTGAGTTCAGACTGCCATTTTCAATGGGCAAGCATTAATTGGAGCATTAAATGCATTACCAAATCCATGCAAGGACAGCTGCTGCATGAGAGATATGTCCGTTGAACAAACCCTACGTAGATGACTAGAAGACTATCTCTTCCAACGGATAGTTTTCAAATCCATCTATAAATACAGAAGGCCTTGAACCAATTCAAGGTTACGCGAAATTTCCAATCCAAAAATTACTCAAACTCTCAAGCATTCAAGCACTCAGCGTTAGAAAGAAGCACTCGAAAAATCTTAAATTTCCCAAGTGTTTCTTAGCAAAGAGAGTTATTCTGTATTCCACTGAGCGAACCTAGTTATATCATAAGCTTAGAGTGATTATCCATCCTTAGCATAGCCTTGTCTTGTAAGGATAATCATAATCTTAGTTGGAAACAAAATTGAATCCAAAACCCTCTAGTTAGGTTTGTTGGTTGAAGTTACTTAGTGAGTTAGGAAGGAGTTTGTAAGGGTCAGTGAGTTAGCTGATTTGGGTGCACTTTGACACGTTAAAAACAAGCTAATCCTTAGTGGATTATCATGTTCAATCAGGACCGTGGACATAAGAGTTTGAGTCTCTAAACCACGCTAAACTCCTTGTATTCTTTATTGCTTTGATATTGTTCTTATTGTTAATTCATTAAGTCATTCATTGCATCAATTTTTTCTGGCTTGAATCAATCAGCCTGATCAGTAACTTGAACACTGCCCTACTAATCACTACTTCACAATTGAGTAATTAAGTTTTCAGAAAGCAAACATTAACAAGACTATAAACTTTCAGGGCTCATGCATTTCCGCACTGAACTCAAGTTGATAGTTTACCAACTGACCAGCACTCAGTGCAGTTAGTAGGTGTGTTATCAACCCTGAGTTTTTCACCACTCTGACCTAAGGGGACTCAGTCAGTTTGAAAGTCAGAAAAAATTGTATGCGTGTATTCAGCCCCCATACACGTACCTCTCAGTCTTGTACCGGGACCAACACACATTCACATTTTCTGCTGCGGCTGGGTCAGACAACAATCTTTATGAGCTCAAACTAGATCTTCTTGATAAAGTTGATGTAGAGGTGAGATTCTCCATCCCCTGTACCTTTACTTGCGCGGTGATTGCAGGTTACATGTCTGTGATTCAGTGATTGTGTTCGTGTTGTCCATTGTGGGGGAACTCTAAAATAATTAGGCAGACCAGATTAGTTTAGATGAGTAGAATTTTCTATTTTATGTCCTTCAAATATAAAACATGACTTAGCTGAGTTGAGCAGAGAGTTTTTTTACGAATGATTTTGTTTAGTATAATGTTTATTTCTGGGTTTTTTTTTTTTATCTAGTTAGATATAGGCTAGTCTATTAATTGGGCAGAAATGTTAGCATTTGCTCAAACTTTATTGTGAAAATTATTTTTTCCGTTCTAAGGGTTATTAATATGGTTTATTAGGATATAGCTCTTATCGTCTCTAAATCAGTCTGATGGTTTCATCTAATTTTATCTAGTTTGTAACTCAGCAGTAAAAGTAATATTTTTCAGGAGAGCAAAATAAACATCGGTGTGAGGAACATATTCTGTGTCTTGGTAAAGACAGAAAAGAAATGGTGGAAGAAATTATTTTATTGCGTGGAGATCAAAAGACACCTCATTATGTGAAAGTAGACTGGGATAAATGGGTGGATGAAGATGACATTGGTACAAATAATTTTACTTGGCTCATCATACTTTTAAAACTGTGACTTGTTCTAGGAGAGACACTGATTAATTTCAATTCTGTGTGATTTTGATATGGACGGCATGGATTTTTCGGTAGGTTTTAAACTGTTTCTTGGTATTTCAAGCTCTAATTCTGATACATTTTTTACTCTTATAAAGAAATTTGGTGATATGGGAGGCCTAGGAGGTGATGCTATGGGGGATGACTTTGATGATAGTGATGATGAAGGTACTGATTCAACTACATTATATTGTAAGTAAGTTTATCTGTTAAACAATGGGTAATTTGGAGATAGCCTAATTCTCTGCTTAAGCGCAAGGAGAAACTTGAGAGGCCAAAGCAAAATATGAGTTCCTTACTTGGCCGATTAGTTAGGAGAGAGTGATGGTCATTCCCAGAACCAGAATGCATTGTTGGTCATCTGGCCTGGGTATTGTGATTTTAACTTGAAAAATATAGCACGAATATGTCAATTAATGTGGGTGGTATTTGGTTTAGGAGAATAAGCATATCAAATCCTGGGTTGGGATTTTGTTGTGCTGAGAGTAGTGACATTTGGACCATGCTACTTTTTTATATTTAAAATATCTACTGATTATTAGAAATAACTGAAAGTTTCTGGAATTATTTGAAAGAGTGTGCCATCTCGCGTGCATGTTTTTTATGCTTTTTACATTATATCTGGAAGTTCTAATTATGCACATGGATGCGTGGAGTGTGAGATGTTATGCATTATGACCCAAACTACTTGATTAGGCCACCAAATGGTGACAATTTTATTATAAATACGCACTAACAATTTTTTTGTGCGTCACTACTGGTTTAAGTCGCATAATGGTGCTCCCTTTGGAACGAAATTCTGGGCGTCCAATTATGTAATCTCTGAAAAAGAAAAGGAGGATCAAAATATAGTTGCTACCTACACCAAAATTAGGTGTAAAGAACCAACTAAATCAGGAATTCAAAGATAAAATCAGCATATGAACTTTGAAAGAAAGCAAATCTAATATGAGAAAGACAACAATTAATATCAAAATTAAGATTAAGATAGGTTCTAAAAAAATTAAGATATATGATATTTTTATATAATTATATGCAAGTAATTGTGAGTATCGTAGCATGTTAACAAAATCTTCCATTATAATAATTTTATGTGTGGGTGTGTGTAGATTCGCATAATATAAAGAAATCAATGAATTTTATTGTGTGTAATATGGGGGCTCGACTTCTTATGTTCATGTAAAAAGAAAAAAGAATTGAACGATGCCCATGAAAAATCACAATTTTAACAATTCCACAATTTGATTTACAGAGAAGATTGTCATCCTTCAAAAAAATTTTACAGAGAAGATCATTAATGTTGCAACTATTGGAGAAATTGGGGTTGTTATTTAATATTATTATTAATGAGATTGTGTAACGCTCGTATTTAATAAATTAAATAATTGATAGAAGTTTAATTTTTGGAAAATTAAATGTAGTATGGTCGATCTGCTATCCTAGTAGATGATCGTGGTATATTTAAAATTTCAAAACCGAATTTTGGTGAGTAAAAAATTAATATAGACGTGACTTAAGGAGTGTAGTCTGCTGCTTGTGCGGGCGTACAAGTGGCTCTATAAATAGGGCGTCTTATATTCATTTGTCACCACCCAGAAAATCCAACCTAATCCTTGTCTCATGCATGCATACATAGTTTTTACTTACATTTGTTCGTTGGAACTCTTACACTTTATGGTGCATCTAGTGTAAGAGACGAAAGTCATTTTACCTCTTGGAACATTACGTCAAACTGTGTGCACTAGCCGGGACGTATTTGTTTGGGGGAAAAAGGATTCTCTTGACTCGACTTTACCTATCCAGTTCGTGGAAGTTGTAGTACGGGGTTCAAGATTGCTTTTGTTTTTATTATAAGAAAAATATTATTGTATTTTTCTTATTTTTCCTATGACGTTGTAAGCCATCGTTGGTGCACATATAAACCAACAATCGTAAAACAAATACATACGGTTGAGTGATGGCATCCAATGGGAAAAATGATAATACCAGGAGATGGTCAAACCTCGACCCCTCCTGTCTCTTCGGTTCAGACGGTTATTGTCCCTATTTCTGCTATTACTGCCCAACTTGGACATCCTCCTATCACATATGTGATGACCCACTATCTATTCATCGATGGACGACCTTTTGTGTTCTATAGTGAGAGACCCGAGAAGTTCTCGGGTAAGCACTTTAAGAGGTGGCAGCAGAAGATGTTGTTCTACCTCACTACGCTGAGTCTGGCGAGGTCCTTACTGAGGATCCGCCAGCGGTCATTGAGAACGACCCAGTAAATGAAGATGTCCGCTCTCGGTGGTGGAGTCTTGATTTCTTTGTCCAGAATTACATTCTGAGAGGGTTGGTAGATTCGTTGTATAACGTCTACCAAAAAGTCATTACTGGCAAAGAATTGTGGAAATCCTTGGTAGTGAAGCATGTGGTTGAAGATTCTAGTACTAAGAAGTACCTCGTGGGAAGATTCTTGAACTTTAAGATGGTGGATTCGAAATCTATCGTGGAAAGTTAAAGACTTCCAATTGATTTTGCACGATATAGCTGCATAAAGGATGGAACTGCCAGATGCTTTTCAAGCAATGACAGTGAATGAGAAATTGCCTACAAGTTAGAGGATTTTCAAAGTCGCCTGAAACTAAAGAAGAAGAGTATAACTTTACAAGAAGTCATCAATATTCTTCAGATAAGTGAAGGTGGTTTGGAAAGAAACAAAGAACCATCAGAGATGAGAGCAAATCTGATGGAACGTGGTGAGTCCTCTAGGAAGAGGAAAAGGCCAAACAGTGACTGCAAGAAACTAGCTAAAAACAACTTTAGTGGTAATTGTTATAGCTGTGGCAAGTCAGGTTATAAATCACGAGACTATTCTGAGCCCAAGAAAGATAAAAAAGCAAAAAAAAATGACAAAGGCAAGGGCAAGACACAATCGAGTGCATATATGGCTCAACATGAACTGACTGATATGGACCTGTCGGTTGTAGTGTTTGAAGCCAACCTGGTGGATAATCCCAAGGAGTGGTTTGTAGACACCGGAGCCACGTGACATGTATGCAGTGAAAGGAACACTTTCACAACCTATGCTCCTACTGAAGGGAGAAAGCTTCACATGTGAAATCATTCCACGTCTGATGTGGCTGGAGTGGGAAGCGTTGTATTGAAGCCGACCTCCAGAAAAGAGTTGAAGCTGGAGGATATTCTGCATGTCCCAGATATCCGAAAAAACTTAATTTCAGGCTCTCTACTTGTTAATCATCAGTTTAAACTTGTATTTGATTCTGTTAAAGTTGTACTGAGTAAATTTGGACAGTTCTTAGGTCGTGGTTATCTCGACAATGGACTGTTCAAGATGAGTCTAATGGTTGTACACCATGATGGCGAGAAAAAAATTAATAAAGTTAATTTTTCTTCTGCTTATATCGCCGAACGTTCTTCTTTATGGAATTTTAGATTAGGACATGTGAATTTAAAATCCATAAAGCGTTTAGTAAATCTTGATTTACTGAAAATTGACCATATTGATACATCTAAAAAATGTGAAATATGTGTTGAGGCAAAGATGACAAAATTTTCATTCAACTTGGTTGAAAGGAAAACAAATCCTATAGATTTGATTCATACTGATGTATGTGATTTAAAATTGATACAAACTAGAGGTGGTAAAAAGTATTTTATTACTTTTATCGATGATTGTACTAGATTCTGCCACATTTATCTTTTATATAGTAAAGATGAAGTATTGGACGCTTTAAAGTGTTATCAGAGTGAAGTGGAGAATCAGATGAACTGTCGAATTAAAGCAATTCGAAGTGATATAGGTGGAGAATATGTTGCTCTGTTTAAGTGTATATGTGTCGAAAATGGCATTATACATCAAACCACAGCTCCGGATTCACCTCAGTCAAATGGTGTTGCAGAAAGAAAGAACCGAACTCTAGTTGATCAGCTCAGGAGTACCTCAAAATTTGTGGGGAAAAGCTATTTTGTCGGCTAACCACATTTTGGACAGAATTCCACACAAGACTAAGGATAAGACTCTATGTGGAAGGGACATAAGCCTTCGTTCAAATACCTCAATGTGTGGGGGTGTATGGTTAAGGTAGAAGTGACTGATCCTAAATAAGTTAGAATCAGACCTAAAACGGCTGATTGTATCTTTATAGGATACACACTGAACAATAGTGCTTATCGATTCCTGATTCATAGATCAGAATTACCTGATATGACAGAAGGCACTATGATGGAATCAAGGAATGTTATATTCTTTGAAAATATCTTTCCTTGTAGAAATAAAGAAGATGTTATTCCTAGGAAGAGATCCCAAGAAGAAATTGATCAAACTGCTGGTCCTTCATCTCAAGAGAATGAAGAACCATGACACAGCAAGAGGGCCAAAATCTCTAAGAATTTTAGGCCATATTTCATCACTTACGTGTTGGAAGATGGACCCAGAACTATTAGTGAAGCTCTGTCACGTCCAGATGCACCGCTCTGGAAAGAAGCTATTAATAGTGAAATAAACTCATTACTGCAAAACAATACTTGGGAGCTAGTTGACCTCCCCAAAGGTTGCAAAACCTTATGATGTAAATGGATCCTAAAAAGAAAGTATAAGGTAGATGAGTCTGTTGATAAATATAAAGCTTGATTGGTTGAAAATGGATTTAAACAAAAAAAAGGGTTATGATTTCTTTGACACCTATTCACCTGTGAAGAGGATTATCTCCATTCGAGTGTTGATCATGATTGTTGTCCTACACAATCTTGAGATTCACCAGATGGATTTAAGACTGCGTTTCTTAATGGTGAGATGGATGTGGAAATCTACATGGATCAACCAGAAGGGTTTGTCGCACTCGATATTGGGAAAATCAGGGTGCCCGGATCTAGGGGAGAGCAGAGTTCGGTTAAAACCGAAAAACCGAGCCAAACCGAACCTAAATATCAATTTGGTTCAGTTATTTCGGTTTTTATTTCATTACCGGTTTTAAATTTTAGAAATTTTGGCTTCCGGTTTCGGTTTAGGTTATTTAGGTAAAAATACCAAAATAACCGAAACCGAAACCAAAATGAGAGGATATATATAAGTATCTAATTTCTAACTCTAGTTACATTTACTCATTTCCAAATTTACTATTTTTGTCTCTTCTGGTCTTCCCTTCCCATTCTTTAATTTGTTATTGTGGTTTTTTGTTTTGGTTGCAATCTATTAATACATATGGGTTTGAGCTGTTAGCAGGTTATAAGCATAAAGTCCATTATATTTTGGTTTTTCGGTTATTAATCGAAACCGAACCGAAATTTTTGGTTTTGGTATTTTCGATTTTAAGAAATTTCGGTTCGATTTCGGTTAGTTTTATATATAATTCAGTTTATATCGGTTATGACTTTTCGGTTCGGTTCTGTAACCTAACCGAGCCATGCTCTGCCTTACCCGGATCTATTCGAAATGATAATTAATTATAAATTTAAAATTCAATTATTAATAGGATGAATTAATCCTAATTAATTCAAATAATAATTCCAACAACACGTATTATCATGCATATGAATTAATTTTACATAAAATCCTATAGTGGAAAATCTAGAAGTTTATGCGATTACGTACCTCTTGAAACGATGACCTTTGAGAATAATGGGACAAGCTTTGATGATCCTAGCAACTGAAAGACCTTCTTATTCCCTTTAGCCTTGCTCGTTCACCGGTGGGAAGTGTTTAACGAACAACTAATAAAATAAGGGAAGAAGAAAAGTATATGTTGCACTTAATTTTTCCAACTCATGGAACTTGTAAACTAGGGATGAAAATATCATCCCTTAATTATAATATAGGGTGGCCGAAAATATCATAGTGAAATAGGGAGAGAAAATCTTTTCTTGTTCTCCAAGAAATCTTGAATATATCTCATATATTCTATTCCCCATAATAAAATATTCCACAAAAATGTCACCTCCTTATTATAATAGTATTTTTTTAAAATTTTAAGAGGAGAATGCAAGATTTGGATCTTTTTTAATTTATGAGATAATCTTGTATTCCAAGAATATATATCTTCCATAATATCTTTTCAAAAAAATCAACAAAAAGATTCTCTCTCTTAATACATAATTTTCAAAAATATTAGGAAAAAAAGCAATAATATTTTATTTTTATTTTAATCACCTTATTATTATTGGACTAATTATTGGGCTACTTGAGGGGCCTTTAGGAGAATTAAGACTGGACCTCCAATGGGCTTCTGAATTTTTAATATTGAGCCGCAATATAATTCAATTCATTAATATTAATTAATACCACTATTAAATTAATATTGCACTATCCATCTTAATCCACATTACGAAATATAGACTCCCGATTATTATTTCTCGTGTTTAAGATTATCTAGTCCATTAATTAATTGAGCCTCTGAATAGCTCTAAATTAATCAAAACCTGGTGTCTTGGAGTAAAGACAGCCCAACATAATTATCTGTACCGGAAAACTAATTTCCAGTTGCAAGATTTGTTACTATAAAACTTCTGAGTCCACCAAGGGGACAAATCACACAAGACGTACTTGCACACGTTTCTCTGTATTAAATTTAGCAACCGTCGTATGATTAATATTATTGTCCAAAACATAAGGTATCGAAGTCACAATGATTCTCACCCAACATGTATCAAAGCAATAAGTATTAACCACACACAGACCTATTTAAGTGATGGAGATTAAGAAATCAACAACCGCTGAGGTCTAATTTTTCTTCGTTCAGAACAGAAGAATTTATCCTCTCTGTAGGCCCTCTTCAACACATACAAAAAGTGCTAGTGCAATCTCTTGGTTAAGACAGATCAATCTGAGAACTCCACCTCAACCTTTCACGGTGGATTGTTCAATTCCACCTAGGTCGTGAAGTTGTAGATTTATTTACAAGGAACTGTTAATGTGATCTTCCGTGATCTGGTATCACCACATTAACTACAATGTAACATGTACTATATATTAAACGGTTTGCAATAAACATATATAACATTCATTCATATTCTTCTAAATAAGTGTTTAATACATAGGTTATACAAAGTAAAAACATACTTTCACTTATAAACCCAACACCCGAAAATAAGAAAAAGGTGTACAAACTTATGAGGTTATTGTATGGACTTAAACAAGCTCCTAAACAGTGACATTTGAAATTTGATGGCACGATGTTGTCAAACAGGTTTCGGATTAATGAATGTGACAAATGTGTGTATGTGAAAGATAGACCAAAAGGATTTGTCATAGTGTGTCTTTATGTTGATGACATGCTGATCATGAGTAATGATCACAATCTTTTGTGCAAACAAAGAGCATGTTAAGTCACAACTTCGACATGAAAGACACAGGAAAAGCTGATGTGATTCAAAGATCAAGAGCAGTAGAATACCAAATGAAACTTCATTAATCCAGTCTCATTATGTGGAGAAAATGTTAAAGAAATTCAATGCATTTGAGGATCCTACTGCAAAAACACCCATGGATCTCAATGTACATTTATGATTTAAGTAAAAATAGAGGTCTTGCATTGGATCAAGTGGAATATGCAAGGGTCGTGGGAAGTGTGATGTACATTACAAATTACACTCGTCCTGATATTGCATGCTCAATGAATAAATTGAGTCGCTACACGAGTAATACAAGTGTTGAGCATTGGAAAACTCTCAGAAGAGTGTTAAGATACTTGAAGTATACACTCGATTATGGGCTTCATTACACGAGGTACCCAGTTGTGCTCAAAGGGTATAATGATGTCAATTGAATATCAGACACTAAGGGTATGTTTGTTTTGGGACTCACACGGATGGACTTTGGACTTTGCAATCCACGCCCCATACGAGTTCGGGATTTAAAATCGGGTTTTCAAATCCCAAACTCAATCCCTACCTATAAACCTATTACTATTTTTCATATAATTAAATACAATCACATCATTACTTTTTTATCATCCACTCAACATCTCTCCTACTTTTCTCTTACACAATATAATAAAATAATACAACATCAATCACTAATAAATATTGATTTGACATAAAGTAAAATCTCACCCTACTAAAATCCCAAAACAAACACATACTCATATTATTCATCAAGATTTTCACATCCTAAGATTTCAAAGTCATGACTTCCCCCGCACACTTAAATCCCAAAACAAACGTACCCTAAGGACTCTTTTTCCACTAGTGGATATATCTTCACTATTGGAGGAGCAGTTGTGTCTTGGAAATCCACAAAACAGACACGTATAGCCTATTCCACCATGGAATCCGAATTTATAGCTTTAGATCAAGCTGGTGAAGAAGCAGAATGGCTTCGAAACTTTCTTGAAGATATTTCATGCTGGAAGAAACAAGTACCATCTGTAATGGTACACTGTGATTGCCAAGCGGCCATTGGGAGAGCTTTGAGCAATATGTATAATGGAAAGTCGAGACACATACTTCGTCGACATAACACTGTTAGACATTTGATCTCAACTGGGAAATATCTATTGATTACGTTAGGTCAAAAGATAATTTAGCGGATCTTCTCACGAAAGAAATTAATCGAGATCAGATGTATAAACTACTTAGAAGGAATAGGTTTAAAAATAAAAAAAATGAACCGAAGTAGTGGTAAACTAACCTTAATGACTAGAGATACCAAGATCTTGGTTCAATAGGACAACTAACACTACAAGAAAAAAGAGGTTTTACAACGGTTCAAAACCATTGTCTATCTAAAAAAATACCCGATGTAGAAGATCCCGTTGTAGTACGTGGGTATAAATAGACGACGGTTAACTAACTGTTGTATTTCCTCAATTACTACAACGGTTATGAACAGTTGTGTATCACTAATCAAATATGTTGTTGTAGCATAATAATTTCATAAGTATTGGGAAAGACAACAGTGCTCAGCCGTTGTTGTTCTCTAATACATACAACGTCTTATAACCGTTGTCTTTCTTTAAAAAAAGAAGTTGTCGTACCATATATTTTTCTTAAATTTCATGGAAAGACAATGGTTATTAACCGTCGTCTGTTCATGTTAACTACATCGTATTTGGACCGTTGTCTTTCCATTAAAATGTGCATAGATATTTCATAAATTTCTTGAATAGACAACAGTTATAAACAATTGTCTTTTTTATTTACTACATCAGTTTTGCACCTTTGTCTTTCCTAAATATGAAATATATTGTATTTTTTATATTTCAATTACGTAAATATATAATAAAGCCTGTAATAAAATTTCAAGATAAAATTTAAGCAAAATAACCATAATACCATCAACATTCATTCCAAATAATACACGATCATTGTATAATAGAAGTTTACAAAAGGGTTCCACACCATCAATAAAATACCATTAATATGAGTTTACAAAAGTTTAAACTACTAATTAAATGAATGCATTAACATTCAATTACAAAAATTTCAACCAACTTGTGCATTTTTCTTCTGTTCCCCAACAACATTCATGCACCCTTTCCGTAGATCTCGTCACTACATTGAAAAATGAATAATATTTTAGCAAACATAGAAATCAAATTAATCTTCATATTGAAATAAATTATTTCCACAAAACAATAAAGGTGTAGCTACGATATAAATACAATCAAAATCAAGACAAAATGACATTTAGTTTACTCACTTTAATTGCAGCATTTGAAAATTGGTAAAGATCAACAAACATTCTTCAGAGCCTACAACAATATTGATTGATTTTTGCATTATTTTTTTTTAATAAATTTGTTAGGATTAGACGACTATGCATAGCAACCAATGGGCAAACTAATATGAAGCATATAACGGGCACAAATGCTTACAAGAAAAGATGGTGACTGACCATATCGCATAATACTTTCACTAAAGAAGTGTACATCAAAGAAGTAAATAATTTTTTATCAAAAAAAAAAAAAAAAGAAGTAAATAATTTGTAAGACAATGAAGGAAAATCCAACTTCAAATGAACCCCAATATGAACTTCTCAACAGTTAACAAATTACTAACATCTCACTTCATCATGAAATTCGAACCTTTTTTTGTCCTAACTTTCTTGTTTTTTGCATGCATGTGTGTTAGGGAGAGAACATACCAGAAAATCAATAGATAAGATAGTCCATTCTAGAGACAGCTAATAAACTTTTGCTAATCATGATATCTAAAAGAAACATCAGGATAACCTCAAATAAGTTCAATCAACCACAACATATTGAGCACCACAAAAAATCTAGACCCAAGACTAAAATAATAATCTGTCACATGCCATCAAATGAAACAAGAAAAGGTACCATACTAGTTCAGGATAAACCGAAGCAGTGCATTTTTTATTCAGGTTAGTTTGCACACCATGTCAAGCAAGTTTAAATTGCAAAAGGGATTAATTAGTAAGTGGATACAAAATCATAATCCAAAAAAAATACCATCTTCCTAGTAATAACAACAAATTTTTTATTTTAATGGACTTATATATCATCCTAAATAGACTTTTACCTGCAGAGAAACACTTTTGTAAAAATATCTCATGCTGTGATTCAGAGCTACATCTCTTCTGCAAGGGTTGGCAAAATATGATAGCAATTAATCAGAATTAAATAACAAATGCACAACTCCAATTTGTTTTAGTTCCATGTTAACAACTTATGCATCCAGAAAGAAACCAACATCACTCAGATATTTTACACATGCATTTTTTGGCAAATAATGGGCGAAATCGTTGCAATGAATAAAGGTAGTCAAACCCCCAGCTGAACAACTCAAAAGCAAATCCCAGAATTAACATTGACACAAACAAGTGTTATCAAAGCCTGAAATCTTCTAAAAGTTGCACTTTTCTTTTCTTGCATTATCGAAATATGTAATTGAACTTTTGGTTATGAGAAACTAGTTGCTTCTCTTTCATAATTTCAAGCAGGATAAAATAGAAATAGCATTTGCAGAAGATTGATCAGTTCGGGTAAACTAATTAAACAAGATAATTATGTACTGAGAAAATCTTAGGTATGACATTTTAAGCATAAAACTACATGACAGAGAACATGTTAGTTGGACAAAATATAGCATCCATATTCAGGCATATGATAAGAATTTCCAATCATTTCTTTTATCAAATATTCCGGAACAGATAAATAAAAATATGAACGATGCAACGATAATTTCTTCTAAACAAGAAACAAGAAAAATAAATATTCTGAATTCTCGATGTGGCACCATTTTTATCTAAACAAGGACAAGAAGATCTAAACTCTTTTCAATTAAAAGAAAAGATAGTATGCATACCTTAATAATTTGATTCTTCAAATCTGTTAAAATCTACCACAATGGGAATATGTACTCAATGAAGCCAGCTCCATCAGTGGGAATCTGTACACTTAATAAGCAGTAGAATATTAATACGGATAATAAAAAACTGATTATAAATATGTCTTAGTATACTAAGATAAGTACAAACCAATCTCGCCAAAAAAAAAAAGGATAAGTACATACGAATGGCAGACTTCGCATTTTGGATGAGTGAGCTCTTTGAAGCAAGACTTATGGTATGTGTCACTTCCTGAATTACAACTGCAAGAATAATTTAAAAAACCATGAATTACAAAAAAAGAAGGCAAAGCATAATATGAAACATACCATAAAATTAGGCAAACTGTCTTCTTTTGCATCCGCGCGATACCATTTTAGACTGATGTTCATCATAAGTCTGCAGAAAAGATACTGATCAAATTCAAGTTGTAAAATTTAGTAACATGCATCCATCAGTAAAATATTGGTTAAGGGTGTGTTTTGGAAGACTAACACAGCTTCAGAATCACTTTTTTTCAAAGCTATCACTCACGGCTTTTGAAAAAAAATGATTCTGCAGTCTGTTTTGTAGTGTTAGCCTAAGACAACAAGTGCTGAAATCAAATAGTGCATAGGAAATTAGAGCCACAAGCCAAATTGTTGTCTATTTTGTTATAAAAAGCAAAGTTAAAACCCGAAATTGATTCCACATATGGAGAAGTAAAAGATTAGATGCAATGAGAGTTAAGGAACCTCTGGCCAACAAAACAGTTCAAAGAATAAGTTGCAGAAATTATTCATTAAAAGGAGACACCATTTACAATCAATGGTTGCTTTTTATTACCCTAACCTAAACAATTAAGTACAAAACATTTCCTAGCAACCACCAGTCTAGGAAATTAACAATGATCAATGATCAGAAATCAGGAGCAGTATAATCTTGTTTAAGTCACTTTACATGACATATAAACTGAATTTTTAATTAAACTGAACCAAACCAATTCATGAAAAGCAAAACCATGAATTTCAACGGCCAATAGCACACGATTTCAATAGATAAACAGCATAAGAAAAGCAGTTATTCATCAAAGAAAAGAAAAAAAACTAATCTCATCGTGCGTCATTGGAAGTTGGGACTAAACCTCTGAATAATAAAACAACACATCCATAAACAGAGCTGATAAGAAAACAACAGAAAAAGCAGAAATGAAAATTGATTATCATCCAAGCCATTGAAATTCAGCCAATTCATTCAAAATTAACCAAATAAACAAGAGTGATCATTCAAAATTGCGATTATTTTCACAATTACCAACTCAAAATTTGCGGCATCCGATTCCGATCTTTGACGGCACGATCAATTAATTCAGAAAAAAACACATAATTAAAGTATAAAAATATTAGGATATAAATTCGATTCAAAACTTGATAATGAGAAATACAGCGGGTATGATTAAAATTCATAAGGCAGAATGAACCCTGGGAACATTCATTTTGTAAACAATTCCACAAGGACCACAACACAAAAAATGTAGAGCAAAGCAAATAATAGCTGTATGACTTAAGATAGAAGAAGAAAATAATAGCAGCTTATGAGATAAAGTAATCAAGCAGCAGGAGTAAAGCATAATGTATTTGTAACATGAAGACTGTAAGTTTCCATTTTATAAAAAAAACTAACCAGGGTTAATTTCACGGTGTATCTTTCCAGCAAAGTCTTCTTCTCTTCAGGAGTAAGCAGCTGGTGCTCGGGAACAAGCACATGATCTTTAATGTTAATTAACAACTCCGCCTCCTGTAATATTGCAGCAACTAGATATCAGTACCTCGAAAGTATGATATATATATATATATATATATATATATATATATATATATTACTTTAAGGAATTTAAAAAATATCTTATATAGCATCATAAACTCCTGAACAAGTGCTTACATTATATACATGATCTTGAAACATCTTTACTATAATTTATGAGTAACTTTAATTTAATCTTGAGGAGGCAAAACAGTTAATGGATTAAACAGTCAACTGAGCAATCCTATATCCAGAAAAAGCAATACTTTAAGCACTTGTTAGATGGAATATATAACTCAAGTCTTTACTACATAATACTTGCCAACTCATTCAAATGTTTCAAATACATGAGCAAATATCGCATTCTCTCAAGATTCTTGAACTATAAAAACTGGCAAGGCCAAAGAAAATATATGTGCCTTCCAGAATAAAATGCTCCGGTTTTGAAATCAGAAGAAACCGTCATACAGAATTCATAAGATCACATATTTTAGGAACCTTAATTATACTACTGATTACTATAGGAAACCAATAACCATAACATCAGGTAGCAGAATTAAGACAGTCAGAACAGGATCAAAATTTGTGTAAATAAAGAATGATATTTTCGATTATTAAGCAGATGCAGTATAAAAATTCACCTCTCACTAAAATACTGATAAATATTGAAATTTAAATGAGCTGTAGTTGGTTTATTCTTGTTAAGATACTTTTCCAATTATTTTTTATTCAATTATAGAATGCAGATCTATGAAAGGGACTTATTTGAAGACTATGCTTCTACGGAGAAAAGGGCATCTACAGAAAAAATCATTGTATTCTCATCTCAAGTCTTGTTATGGAGCATAAGCATTATATTCCTCACTACTCATTTTCCCACTTCTTATAATTATAAACGAAACACCCCTAATTTTTCATACTTTTTTCAATTTAATGTGTATAACCTCGGTTCAATGTGTATATTCCTCACTACTCAATTTAATGTGTATATTCCTCACAAATCATTTTCCCACTTCAGAGTTATGCCTCCACACCAGCTAACAGTGTGAATTCGTCATTTTCATTGTGAGGAGAAAGCTGAATTAGTAAAAAATTAAAGTTAACAATGTAATTAAAAATGATGCATGAATATTCCAACACACTAAATCTCAGGCATATTCTCGAACACCTTATATGCCTCATGAATATCTCAGAATTTTCCAAATAAATTTTTCACACAACTTAGGGCAAAGAAATAGACAATTATCCATTTAATATCATGTGTGTACGAATCTCCCTAACCATTCTAACATTAATTTAATTTTCTAAATTAGGACAGGACACAAACACATACATCCATAGCGAGTGTAAAAGAGAAAGAGAGATAGAGCAACGAAATTGCTTACCCATTCTTTCAGGACTGCTTCAATGCCACACTCAACCCATCCTTTTTGTTTCAAAGCGGAAGTAGCGCAATTTTTGGAAGAATGTGACGGCTGGCAATTTTCTAGACCGCGAGTTTTCAACGTGGCGATGCCAGCGCATCGTGTGGCGGCGTGAGAGCCATAGATGGCGACGGATCTGAGCGGCAACGCCTCTTCTTCTGCAGTTGGTTGAACGCCGTTAACTATCTGGTGGTGCCAGATTTCTAGAAGCGGCACTGTGAGAGCACCGTGGTGATACGGCGGCGGCCTTTGATGGACTAGTGCACCGATTTCACAGCGATAGAGTTCCGCGCGATGGGGCACGATTGAGGCAGCGTTGGGGCACGAATGAGGCAGCAATGGAGGACGATTGGAGCGGGGGAGGAAAGCACGGATTGTGAAATTGGGGAGGGAAATTGAAAGTGAATTTTATTAAGTATTTTTAAAAGTGCTACTCCCTCCGTCCCACTATTATTTGCACACTTTCCTTTTTCGTCCGTCCCAAAATTATTTGCACACTCTAAAAAAGAAAATATTGATTTGCGTGCACACTCACAATAATATACACATATTTACCCATATGCCACTACTTTACTCAAAAAGTAACTTTTTCTTAATATGTGTGCCGTTTTTTGTATGCGAATAATACCGGGACGGAGGGAGTAGTTTTTTTTCCAAAAGTTGTTAATTAAAAAATGCTTAGAAGTGTTTTTAAAAAAATGCTAGCTTAAAAGTGCTATTGCCAAAAGATGAACTTGCTATATTTTTTTTCATGTGTATTTGTAAATGTGTTAATTCTATTTACTAAAAGTGTCAATCCAAATAAATAAAAGTGTTATTTCAAAGATGTAATGGTAAAAGTGTCATTCCAAATACATGTATTTGTAAAAGTGTTAATTCAAAAATGTTTAAAAGTGCTACTTCCAATTATGAAATTGCTATTCGTATTTTTTTATGTGTATTTGTAAAAGTGTTAGTTAAATTTATTTAAAGTGTCATTCCAAATAAATATAGTGTTATTTCCCCTAGTTAAAAGTGTTGATTTTAATATATGATCTATTTTGATTAATAGAAGATAATAATATTTGATTTTAAATTGTGGAAAGACAATGCCCAAAAGACGTTGTTGTAATACTTCATTGAAAAAAGATGTGTGCATCTTTTTTCATTTTACAAATTAGAAATACAACGGTTGAAAAACATTGTCTTTCTACTCATTCCGCAAAAAAAAACAATGATGAACTACAACGGTGTATAACCGTTGTATATGTCTGGTATTTCCCGCATTTACAATACGGAACTACAACGGTTGTCCATACCCGTCGTATATCATCAAATGACTGATTTGAAAGACAACGGTTATAGCTTAAACAACACGTTTTTTTTTACCTTAGACATCGTTTTTTTCGAAACTGTTGTCTTTCATGTGTTGTATAACATCGTTTTTCTTGTAGTGTAAGTTGTGGAAGTTCGGTCAAATACACTTGGTGTTAGGATATTTTTGTCCTAAGGATTTTTCTCATTTTAATTTTGATAATGTCAAAACAGATATCTTTGTATTGTGGAAACTAACATTGCAGGTACAAAGAAAAATGAAGAGTTTAATAGATGAAAGTCTACATCTGCAAACATTGGATACAGACCCTACAGCTAGTTGAAGACAAGTCTACATTTGAAGAGTTGAAGACAAGTCCACAGCCGAAGAGTCTACATCTACAGAGTTAGAGACTACAAGCTGTAAACTTGAGATTAGTAGGACTAATTAAGTGTAGTACACATGGTACACTCACTCACTTAGTTTGAAAAATCTCAGTGTTTACCAGAGCTAATTTCTAGCCAGTAGAAATAAGTGTTTCAGTGATTAACAGCTCTTTGAGCAGTAATCACTAAAAGATAACTTGTACTACTTAAAGGACGTTGCTATATGACAAGAAGCTTTTGTTGGTCCCGGTACAAGACTGAGGAATACGTGTATGGGGGGGGGGGGGGAATACACGTATACCAATTTTTCAACTTAAAACTGACCGAGTCCCCTTTACTCAGAGTGGTAAAGAACTAGGAGCTGATAACACACCTACTGACTACACTTGGTGCGGGTCAGTTGACTAACTATCAGTTCAAGTTCAGTGCGGAAATATTTGAGCCCTGAAAGTTTAAAGTCTTGTTTAGTTTGCTTTCTGAAAAACTTGTGTTACTCAATTCAGAATAGTGTTTAGTAGGGCAGTGTTCTTATGAAGATCAGCCTGATTGATTCAGGCCTGATAAACTTGAATGCAATGAATGAACAAGTAATATGGCAAGTATGCACAATATCAAAGCAGTAAGAACACAAGGAGTTTAACGTGGTTCAGAGTCTCAAGCTCCTACGTCCACGGTCTGACTTAACAGGAAATCCACTCAAGGGATTCTTGTTTTTAACGTGCCAAGGTGCACCAAGACCAGCTATCCTCACTGATCTATACAACTCCACTTACTAACACTCTAACTGACTTACTCCCAACAAGCCTAACTTAGGGTTTTGGTTTCAGTTTGGATTCCAACTAGGTTGAGATTATCCTTACAAGGCAAAGCTATGCTAAGGAATGGATAATCTCTCTAAGCTTAAGATAATTCTAATTAGCTCTTGGAATACAGAATAACTCTCAATTGCTAAGAAACACTTGGGAAATTTAGAAGGTTTCGAGTGCTTCTCTTAAGGGTTGAATGCTTGAGAGTTTGAGTAATTTCTGGCTTGGAAATTTCCCGTAACCTTGAATGGGTTCAAGGTCTTCTGTATTTATAGGTGATTTGAAAAAAACTATCCGTTGGAGAGATAGCCTTCGAGTCATCTATGTAGAGTGGCTTCAAACGGACATATCTTCATGCAGCAGCCGTCCTTGCATGGATTTGGTATTTGCATTAAATGCACATTGAATGCTTGCCCGTTGAATATGCAGTCTGAATTCAGTCTTCATGTCAGGTTCCGTACGTGCGTGTCCTTCTCGGATTGGTCCACGTCATCAGGTTGGTGAGAATGTCAGAACTTATTCCTGAGCTTCAGGCTTGTCTTATTAAGTTCATTTTGTCTTGAGCCCACCAGTCTTGTCCTGACGCTGAAATTCTTTTTGCATTGCTTGGCTCTACTCCAAGTCTTCCCATTAACTCAGTGACATCCTGTTCCCTTCAGGACTGAGTTAGTAATGACCTCAGGGTCATACTCTTCATCACTGACACTTACTCAGCCAGCTTAGAGGACTGCCATAAGTTCAGGATGGTGCTCTTCGTCTTCAGGCTCTGAGTCTTGATTGTCTCCAGTGAGTTCTCCTCTCACTGAGTACCTGTGAAGTGTAAAATGACTAAGTACTAACCCTAATCAAGACTAGCCTGACAAAGACAGATTAAGGCAAACATCTTTTTAGGGGCTTTGGGATCTTAATCAAAACTGACAATGTCCCAACAACTTTAACTAAGCAGAAGTCAAAGCTGGAGGTGAAAATATTTGAAATTCTCAATCCCTCCAACGGCTAGAGGACCCCTCAAGACTCCTATAAATAGGAGAGGAGACCTCAGAGGATCAACAACAACAACCCCAAGCTCTCAAGCATACTGCACAATATC
This sequence comes from Ballota nigra, assembly GCA_947034835.1. NCBI lineage: Eukaryota > Viridiplantae > Streptophyta > Magnoliopsida > Lamiales > Lamiaceae > Ballota > Ballota nigra. The sequence goes on along the minus strand of OX344727.1, from coordinate 55,662,125 downwards.
TACAGCCTTCAAAGTCTACAACCCTTCAAATATAGAAGTTTTTAGGACTTAGAAGCTAGGAATATTGTCTTGTATTTTTCATTGTTGTTGTTCCTCACTATATACCCCTGTATTATACCTTGTGTAGATTTTATTCTTAGTGAGCGTTTATTTCTGAGTGAGATAGAGAGAGTGTTCTGAGTGAATTTATGTTTCATCATAGACTAGACTGGTCTGTGTGAGAACTCTAAGTGTTAGGGGGAACATCTTGTGACTGTGTGGTTTCTTAGTGAATTTGGCACATGTGTGGTGTAACAGTAGATGTAGGAGGATTACAACACATCTGAACCACTATAAATTCGTCTTGTTCTTTATCTATTGTTCATTCATTTTATCTATCTTATGGCTTATTACATCACTCATATTCTTTGTGCTTTTTAAAGTTTGATTAGATTTAATTTTTTACTTCACACACTTTACTTATTTCCGCTGCACTAGGTGTTAAAATACTCCAAAGTATTACAACACCAACTTTGATAATTGTTTGAATTAATTATACAGACTTTGCATTTCAAAAGTCTGCAGCTGCAAACCTTTGATTTTAACTCTACAGCTGCAGAGTTTAATCTGTATACTTTATTTGTTACCAAATTTTTTTAAGTTTTAATAATCAAGGTCTATTTACCCCACCCCCTCTAGACCTTGATACATCTTTGGGACCAACAAGTGGTATCAGAGCAGTTGGCTTGCCACTGCTTTGATCAAATTTCAAAAGTTTTCAAGCCAGATCCAAAACTGTTTTTGAAAAATCATATTTGCATTTCCTATGGCTCCTAAAATGATGAGGTCTAAAGTGCCTATGTTTTCCACAGATGAATATGATAATTGGAAGATCTGAATGCAAGCTCACCTATCTGCTATGAATGATGAAGTGTGGTCCATAATTGAGGATGGTCCAATTGTGATAGAAAAGGCCAACAATGCAGGAGATCAGACTGGTCTAGCCCAAATCATTCCAAAGCCCAAGAAGGAGTGGGCAGATGAAGACAAGAGGTGAGTAAACCTCGGCAATGTTGCAAGAAACACTATTTATCACTCCCTAGATAAAATTGTGTCCAGCAAGATAAAAAGTTGCAAAACTTGAGATGATATGTGAAGGGATTGGTCAAATTAAAGAGAACAAGCTCATGATAGCTGTCCAAAAATTTGAGAACTTCAAGATGAAATCTGGAGAAACTCATGAAAAGTTTGATTCAAGATTCATTGAAATACTCAATGAGCTTGAACTACTTGGAAAAGAATACTCTCAAAGGGAAAAGAACATGAAAGTTCTAAGAGTCTTACCATCTTAATGGGATATGAAAGTGGTTGCTATGAGAGAATCTAAGGATTTATCCAAAGTATCCACATTTGAGCTGTTTTCTGACCTTAAAGCCCTTGAATTTGATATTGACAGGAGAAAAGACAAAGACTCAACAAGTTCAAAAGTCACAACTCTTGTAGCTGCAGAGTCCAACCCAACTGTAGAATCAGATTCAGAAAATGATGAGATGGCCCTATTGATAAACCAATTCAAGAAGTTTGCCAAGAGAGTCAACTGGAAGAAAAATCCATCTAAGAAAGAAGGTAAGTCAAGTAAACCAGCTGCTAACTCCAACTATCTTTGCTATAATTGCAGGAAACCTGGACACTTCATCAAGGACTGCCCCTACCCAGAAGCAAATAAGTACATTGAGGAGGAGAAAACTGCAAGGATGGAAAAGAAGAAAAAGTTGGATAAAGAAAGAATAAGAGCACTACTATCCGAGTTTGAAAAGACTCGGGAAGAAAGTCCATCTTCTTCTTCTCACCCAACTGTAGAGTGTGAGTCCACGGATTCTGAGGACAATGAAGCACTAATTTGTCTTATGGCAAAGGATGAAGAGGTACAATCCTCATCTAGTTCTTTAACTGAAAAGGATTCTTCCAGTGGTATGATTCACTTGCTCCAAAAAGGTTTTGAAGGACTGCTTCATATAAGAAGTGATTATGATGAACTTTTAGTTGAAAATCAAAAACTTAAGCAAAGAATTGAAGAACTGCTTGCTGAAATCAATGAAAACAGAAACAAGTTATCCTTAATGAGTAATTTGCAAGAAAAATTTGACTATATAAAAATGAGCCATGAAGAACTTTTTGAAGAAGCTACATGCAGAATTACTGACTGTATAGATCTCAAAAATGAAGTTGCAAAGAAAGACAACATTATCCAAAATGTTGAAGCCGAGAGAGTATTTCATTAAAAGATTGGAATGATATGGTAAATCTTCTAGAAAATTGAAGGAAATGCTTTTACAGCAAAGACCTTCTGGAGATATGACAGGCATTGGATACAATCCATGTGATTGGATGGAATATCTTGAAAAATATGTTCCCACATTTGTGAAACAACAACAAGAGTTCAAAAGAGAAAGCATTCTTCTACAAGAACTTGAGGAACCAACTGTTCAAAGATTAGTAAAAAATCTATCTGATGAGAAACAAAAGAAGATTATTGACATTATCTATGGGAAGGTTGAAAATGAACAATATTTTGAAGAAAAGATCAATCTCTACACATACAAGATCAAATCAATCTGTAAAGAAGAGACTTCAAGTCAAACTTTACATACAACAACTGTGCAGCCAGAAGCAACTGTAGATTTTAAGAGAAAAGAGAATTTTAACAAATTCTGGAATGGAAAGAAGTCTACAGATGACAAGAAAGTTTCTCAGGAAGTTCCATACAAGAAAGGCAAAAGACCAACTATTGCAAAACCAACTTGGGTGGTTAAGAATGTCACTGGAGAAGATCCAAATCTTTGGATACCTAAGCACTAACTCTTCACTTATTGCAGGGACATTTGTCAACCACTCCAAAGGAAATCTGGTATATTGATAGTGGTAGTGCAAGGCACATGACAGGTAATAAAGAAACATTTTCCAACCTTAGAGAACTAAATGGACCTAGAGTAGTTTTTGGAGATAATGCCAGTAGAATTGCCAAGGTTTCAGGTTCAATAAGAAGAAGAAATGTTCAAATTAATGATGTATATCTTGTAGATGAACTGAAGCATAATTTACTAAGTGTGAGTCAATTTTGTGACAAATGATATATTGTAGACTTTACACCAAACTCATGCATGATTAAGGATGTTAAAACCAAACAAGTCAAACTTTGTGGTACTAGAAAAGGAAATGTGTATATAGTTGAATGGAGCTCAGCTGAAGAGAATGTTTGTTTTATAGCAAACAACTCTACAGATACAAGCTGGCTCTGGCATAAAAGACTAAATCACATAAATTTTAAAACCATGAATGACCTTGTGAAGAACAGACTTGTAAGAGGTCTACCAGAGAAAAAGTTCAAGAAAGATCACCTTTGTGATGCATGCCAAAAGGGTAAGCAAACAAAGAAGACTTTTAAGAACAAAATCTTTGATGGCTCAAACAAAGTTCTAGAACTGCTTCATATGGATCTATTTGGACCCATAGAACCAGTTAGCATTAGTGGGAAAAAGTACACCCTTGTTGTGGTAGATGATTACTCAAGATTCACTTGGATTGTGTTCCTAAGGAAAAAGAGTGAGACTCTACAGAGGTTACCTGAATTTATGAGAAAAATTCAGAATGAGAAAGGTTTAAAGATTGTAAAAATCAGATCAGATAGAGGAACTGAATTTACAAATCAAGTTATTGAGGAGTTTTCTTCTCTCCATGGGATTCATCATGAATATTTAGCAGCTAGAACACCTCAACAAAATGGTGTGGCTGAAAGGAAGCATAGAACTCTAAAAGAAGTTATTAGAACCATGTTAGTTGAAGCTCACTTACCCAAAAAGTTATGGGCTGAAGCTACCAATACTGCTTGTTACACACAAAACAGGTGTTTAATCAACAAGTCACATTCCAAAACACCTTATGAATTATGGAAAGGATTTAGTCCTAACATATCTTATTTTCACATCTTTGGATGCAAATGCTACATTCTGAATAATGGGAAGGATTATCTAAAGACATTTGATCCTAAGGCAGATGAAGGATTCTTCCTTGGATATTCAGTAGTAAGCAAAGCTTTTAGAGTGTTTAATAAGAGAACAATGCTGGTGGAAGAATCTACACATGTTGTGTTTGATGAACCACACATTGAAGACAGAGAGAATCAAAAGATCATTAAAGATCTGCAGAAAGATGAAAATTCTACAGATAGAACTCTACAGCTATATGTAACAGTTGAGATTCCAGTAGGAATAAATGAACAAGACGATAGAGAATCTAAAGGAGTTATAAAGGATTGAAGATCATGTAAATGAAACATGTCAAGACTATCAAGGTGATATTCCTTCAGTGGAAGAGTTAACGGAAAGATTCAATGAATCTACAGTTAATAACTCTACAGTTGAACAGAATATTCACCATGACCCCTTAAATATGAAATGACTTAAAAACCATCCCCCTGAACAAGTTATTGGAGATGTGACTGATAAAGTAAAAACTAGAAGACAACAACATGAAGCTATGTTTGCAAGCTTTCTATCTAAAATAGAACCATCAAACATAGAAGAAGCTCTTATGGATGTCAATTGGATACTTGCCATGCAAGAAGAACTGAATGCATTTGAGAGAAATCAAGTTTGGGAATTAGTTCTTAGACCTATGCATCAAAAAGTTATTGGAACTAGATGGGTATTTAAGAACAAACTTGATGAAGAAGGAGTTGTTACAAGGAATAAGGCCAGACTTGTAGCACAAGGATATTTCCAAGCTGAAGGAATTGATTTTGATGAATCTTTTGCACCAGTTGCAAGACTTGAGGCAATTAGGATATTTTTTGCTTATGCTGCTCATATGAAGTTTACTGTATATCAAATGGATGTAAAGAGTCCGTTTTTAAATGGACTTTTGTCAGAAGAAGTCTATGTAGAGCAACCTCCTGGGTTTGAAGACTCTATAGATGGAGACAAAGTTTACAGATTAAGAAAAGCTTTATACGGATTAAAGCAAGCTCCCAGAGCATGGTATGATACTCTATGTGATCATTTGATCAAGAATGGTTTCAAGAAAGGAATGGTGGATAAGACCCTATTTAGACTCAAACATGGTGAAGACATCTTACTAGTTCAGATTTATGTTGATGATATTATTTTTGGATCAACTAACGAAGAATTATGTAGGAAATTCTCACATCTTATGCAAGAAAAGTTTGAGATGAGCATGATGGGAAATCTAAATTTCTTTTTAGGACTGCAAGTAAAGCAAATGGACAAGGAAATTTTCATAAATCAGGCCAAATACACTCAAGAACTGATCAAGAAGTTTGGAATGAGTTGTTCAAAGCCTACATTTATTCCCATGTCACAATCAACCCTGTTGGATAGAGATGAGAATGGAAAAAGTGTGGATGTTACATTGTATAGAAGATTGATTGGATCTTTGCTCTACCTTACAGCTAGCAGACCAGATATTATGTTTGATGTGGGTGTATGTGCTAGGTTCCAAGTCAACCCCAAGGAATCACACTTGAATGATGTGAAAAAGATAATCAAGTACATTAAGTCTACCCAAAATCTTGGTTTATGGTATTCAAAAGAGGGTGGAATAAAACTGAAAGGTTACACAGACTCAAATTTTGCTGGATGTAAAGTTGACAGAAAAAGTACTAGTGGGATATGTCAATTTCTTGGACAAACACTAGTATCTTGGCATAGCAAGAAACAGAATCCTATTGCGCTATCTACAGCTGAAGCAGCATACATTGCTGCAGGAAGCTGTTGTGCACAAATTTTGTGGATGCAATACCAACTAAGAGACTATAATATTGAGTCAAGGAACACTACCATATTATGTGACAATACAAGTGCAATTGCTATCACACAGAATCCTGTTCTACACTCAAGATCCAAGCACATTGATGTAAGACATCATTTCATTAGAGATCATACTGAAAAGAGAGATATCAAAATGGAAAAGATACATACAGATCTTAATCTTGCAGATATCTTTACCAAGCCACTATGTGAATCAAGATTTTCTATTTTGAGAGGAGAACTGGGAATGTTAGAGTTGTAAGAAAATCACTCAGTAATGAAGTACAAAGTTGAAAATTTCAACAAGAAGTCAAGAAGTTATGATGAGTTATTCAAATGTAAACTTAAGGAATGCAGATGCAGACTTAAGTCTACAGATGTAAACTTTGATTAACTGCGGACTATTCTAACTGAAGTTATCAAACTGCAAACTTCAAACTGTAGATTTTCAAGTTAACTTGTACATTCTTAGCTATTAAATGCGTACACTACTAAATTCCAAATCCTTGTACTTGCGTGTACACAGAATTTTTGGATTTATTATCCCAGGTTTTTAATTGATAAAAACGTACTGGACAGTGTACATTTATACATTGACTTTCAAAATTTGGATTTTATTTACTTCATTTCTAAGCCGTTGATCTTTTAAATGAGTAAATAACCCAAACATTTTAGACCGTTGATTTCCAAAATATAAGGAAAAATTGTTTTCTCAACGTTAATATTTTTCTTGAGTTTTGTGCAAGTATAAATAGGAACCCTTAGCACAAAACCTGTTCATTACTTTTCATTTGAACCCCTTTCGCATTCTACCTGCGAACTTCTAACCAAAGTTTTCTTCGTTTCAATATTTCAAAAATCATGAAGATACTCTTTGATCTCTTTTTTATTTCAATGCTCTTATTGAAGCACTTGATAAATCTGATGTAATGGCTCGTATATTTCAACGTATTAAGACCTATATTCTTACTAATATACCTGAGGGATATGATGATGTTGTGCCTCGTAAATTCTATGAAACTGCATCGTATACCGAAGGAAAGACCTATATTGCTGCTCGTATTGACGGAATTGATGTCAAGATCACCACTAAAGTCATCAGTGAAGCCCTAAAGATACTTGTTGGAGGACTTCACTTTACAGAATTCAACTTTAAGGATGAAGATATCGTCTATTACAACAAGTTCACTAGTGGATTGGAGTTGCCTGAAAGTTGGAGCAGATATTTCAAGAAGAACCAACTACCAAAGGAATATGTCTATCTTTATGAGGTAATGGACAAATCCCTTTTCAATAGGACAGGTAGTCATGATGATGGTCCTGAGATTGCATAGGATTTAATAATTGCGTTTGATAAAGGTCTTAAGGTAGATGTTAGTTCATTAATATTCAATAGGATTGCTTATAACGTGACCAAAAGTGGAAACACTAAAGGTTTTGGTTTATTCTTGAACTATATCTTGAGACATCTTGGTGTACCTTTATTTCAAACTCGTGGTCCTGTACCTATTTTTGTGGATAGAATCATCGGATTGGGAAAATTTAAGAGAGGTGCTGCGGATGCACCATTGGTTGCTAAGAAAAAGAAATAGAAGAAGCCCAAAGAAGCACAAGTTTCTAAGCCCCCTGTTGTTCATCATTATAAGTCAAAAGCTAAGAGAAAGCTGGAGTTAGTTGAGGATGAAGACGACACTATTATTCTCAACAATAAGGTAATCTCTAAGGAGATGAGAAGGAAAAAAAAGACATTCCAATGAAGCATTAGAGTTTACAGCTCAGATGACTAAGTCTACAGATGCAGACTTAGAAACTACAGCTAAGACTTGTGAGGAGAAAGTAATTGCCCCTAAGGAGATAGATGCATACTTAGTAATTGCCCCTAAGGAGACACAAGCCATTGTGACTTCTTCATCTGCAGAGTTGCTAAGAAAAAATGTTGGAGAGAAAGTAAGGGCTTGTTTGTTTTGGGATTCACGCGGACAGGACTAGGACTTTCCGGCCCCCACCCCATTCTAGTTAGAGATGTAACATCCCATTTTTACATCCCATTCTTCATCAACACCTATAATACCTAGCTTCTCTCACTTACACTCTCTTTTCTACTTTTCTCTCACTTACACTCTCTTTCCTACTTTCTTTCATACTTTTCTCTCACTTACACTATTTTTCCTACTTTTCTCTTACACATCCTACTTTACTTTTACACATGATTTGACATAAAGTAAAATCTCACCCTACTAAAATCCCAAAACAAACACACACTTTTATTATCATCCAAGACTTTACATCTTGTGGGCGTAAAGTCATGACTTCACACGCCCACCTAAATCCCAAAACAAACAAGCCCTAAAGGATTTAGTAGAAGCTGAATCAGGAGATGCTGAGTTGGAAGATGAAGAGTTGTCTACAGAACATGTTCAAGAACTACAGAGATATGAAGAATGGAGAGATCTTAGGAATAAGTTGGAGTTTCTTAAGAAGAAGGAGGATGAGATGTCTACAAACATCAAGGAAGAACTAAGGAGGATTCCAGAGCATATTATGTCTAAAGAATCAAGGAAGGATTGCAAGAGATGCTAACCAAGTTACTTGAGAAGGCAAAAGAAGAAAAGCTACAGATTCAGGAGAAATTCAAGGAATCCATTGAAAACCTGGTCAGTATGCATCTTACGATGAAGAAAGAGTTACAACAGAAGGATGACATGATTGGAGAACTTAAGAGCTCTCTGGAAAGAATTCTGGATGACAACAAGTTGATAAATGACTCTATTGATGAAATTATTAATATTATGAGCTCCTTAGCTGCAAATTCAAGTCATATTGAATCCCACCTATCTGTCAAGATGGATACCCTCCTGAGCTATTTTGTTGATTGCAAAAAGGGGAAAGATGTTGTATCCATGGAATTAAAGGAGAAATCTGGTGAGATAGATGCTCTTGATGTAGCACTGTCAAATTTTCAGAATTTACAAGGAGACTTTGAGAAAGAACTAGATCAAGCCTTCAAGATTAGACTGAGTGGTTTTGACAGACCAGTAGGTGGAGTTTCTTTGTTTGCTAAACCTAAGGATAAGTCACATGCCCAAGGGCAATTTCACAAAGGCGGAACTATCAAGATTCCACAAAATAAAAAATTTGTTGGAAAATGGAAAGATAAGGTTAATCGGAGAAGGGAAGCAAGATTTCAAGAGGCTAGACAACAAGAAAAGAAATTACAGCCAGTCTATGTGTTCACACAAAAACTGTTAGGAAATGTTCAAAGTCAAGATTTTGAGAATCCTACAGTTGCCAACCCTACAGATGTATTTTCTTATGTGCCTGTAGACACGGTTTCAACAATTGAGGTCAATCCTACAGCTGAGATGTTTGTGTTGGGTTTTAGAGGCACGAACACCATGTTCGGCGCAGCGGAAGAATACGATTCACCAACAACGAATCTCAAACATGGTTGTATAACATAAAATAGAAAGGATAAATTAACATAATAATTCCTTACAACGATTTGTACGCGGAATCCTCCACTATGGTATCCACGTAACAGCTTTCTACCAACCCGCACCGATATGCCAGCGTTGAATCTCGAGACGAATTTGCTAGGAAAATTCCGACTGGAGATTTTATGGAGAAATTATATTTTTGTGTCACACTCTGAATTCTCATAAGACTCATATTTATAGGGATTAACTTGGCTTAATTCCTAAGCAAGATATCGGGCCTAGCCCGTAATATAATCTCTACGGATTATATTTCCCTAGATATGTTCCTACGAATAATATCTTTACCATGTCTATTATTCTTGTAAAATAATATTCCAAATATTATTATTGGAATTTCATATTTAATTAAATCCAATTTAATTAAATAATAATAATAATTAATTCCAAATATAATTATTATTATATTCTCCATAAATTAAATATTATATCCAATACAATATTTAATCAACCAACTATAATTGGTAAATTGCCATTACTTGTTGTGTGACCCATAGGCCCTCGTATATCGAGCGATTAGTCAAACTAACGGTCTTAATTGAACCCTAGACAATAAATCAGACATTCTCAATATACGAGGTACGTTGCGAGGAAATCTGCAACTACCTGTAATAATGTAGGCTATTGTGATATCTTCCTTTCATTCACGAATACTCGATTAAGCCTTGAACATGATGAAGTGTCTATTCAAATAGCTTAATCATATTATCTCAAATCACTAATTGATCAAGTATATCACACTTAGCCACAAAGTCTAAGTTGATGTGCGTCGGCCGACGACTTAGATCCAATTATGATGAGAAGACGAGTATTCTCTCTAAATCCACATTGAGGAATGAATCCTATTCTTGGCTCAACTACCACACACATGCATTTCGTGATGAACCCAATCCATGCCATATCTACCCGTGGAAGGGTGCAAGCATCGGTCATGGTCAAAGTTCACAACTCCACACATGTCGTGCGTATTGACCTCAAGTCAGAGGAGTATCACATCGCTCCCACTAACCGAGATACCCGTAGACACATTATGTGGAATTACATCAAACAGTTTCTCGGATGGGTATACCAATACCCTCTAAGGTATCTGTGCATCCATCATGAGATACCCGGTATCTCGTAGTAAGTGAGATCTTACTACACTCTCTAAGAGTATAATGCAGATCGCACACCAATCTCAATTGCATCATCAATATCCCATTCTTGATGATCCTTGATCGGGGCTATTTGAGAATCATACTTAGGTCATCTGAGTTCTCACTCACTCAATGACAGTAGTGATTCATGGGAACACAAATAAGAATATATGCAAACAATCAAACATCATATTCAGATAAGTGTAACGCCATACATTTAATATTAAACCAATAATAATATTAAACCAAATCTGAATATTATCTTAGTATTATGTCCTTTCGATGGATTGTCTCTAGGACACTAACACTAACAATCTCCCACTTGGACTAGAGCCAATCACCTACATGTCTAACCCCTAGACCATCAAATGTCTAGTGTGTACATGATCAGTGAAAAGGATTGCAAGATTATCCTTTATGGGAAATGTTTTAATTTCACTTCTCCTATCGATATGATCTCTCGGATCAAATGATAATGCCTCCGTACATGCTTATTTCTGTTATCAGATCTCGGTTCCTTTGCTCATGCAATCGCACCAATGTTGTCACAATACAACTCTATTTGACAACTGGCACTCGGAACTACCCCTAGTTCTTTCAAGAACCTCAAAATCCAGAAAGCCTCTAAGGCTTCTGATACAGCAATGTACTTAGCTTCGGTTGTTGAATCTGCGGTCAGATCTTGCATGGAACTATTCCAACTTACCGCCTCATCGTTGAGATTTAAAATATAACTTGACTGTGATTTGTAATCTTCACAGTCTGACTGGAAACTCGCATCAGCATAGCCCATAACGACTAGCTGTAGCTGCCTACCGTAGACAAGAAAATGTTCTTTAGTACGCCTGAGGTACTTCATAACATTCTTGACAGCAATCCGGTGAGGCTCACCTGGATTTCGCTGGTAAGTACCAGTGATGTTGACAGCGTAGGCCACATCTGGCCTCGTGCAAGTCATGGCTTACATGATGGAGCCCAAATGCAGATGCATATGGAACGTCCTTCATGTGCTTGACATCAGCTTCGCTAGAAGTACCATCCTTCTTCGACAACTTTATCCCATAATTTGCCGGTAGAGATCCTCTCTTAGAGTTCTCTATCGCAAAACGCTTCAACACCTTATCTACGTAGGTGGATTGTAACAATCCTGCCATCTTCTTGGATCTATCCCTATGGATCTTGATCCCTAAGATGTAGCATGTCTCACCAAGATCCTTCATCATGAAGGTCTTTGATAACCAATCTTTCTCGGACTGCATTGGCGGGATGTTATTTCCTATAATCAATATGTCATTGACATATGCGACTATAAAGACAATACTCTTCCCGCTACGTTTACGATAAATGCAAGGATCTTCCAAATTTTAGATGAAGTCAAGGATTTGACAGCTTCATCAAATCGGATATTCCAACTCCTAGAAGCTTGCTTCGATCCATAAATGGATCGTTTAAGCTTGCACACAAGATTAGATTTTGGCTTAGATATAAAACCCTCCGGTTGAGTCACAAACACTCCCTTATCAATGTTACCATTGGGGAGAGTTGTTTTGACGTCCATCTACCAAAACTCATAATCGCGGTGTGCTGCTATCGCAAGTAAAATTCAAATGGACTTGATCTAAGCAACTAGCGAAAAAGTCTCATCATAGTCAATACCGACTATAACCTTTCGCCACCAACCTATCTTTATAGGTTTGTACTTTGCCATTTGCATCGGTCTTACTCCTAAAGACTCACTTGCAATCTATGGGTCTAACCCCTTTCTGGAAACTCAATTAAGTCCTAGACTTAATTGGTGTACATCGAGTCCATCTCGGATTTCATGGCTTCATGCCACTTCTCTGAGTCAACATCTAATGTTGCTTCAGTATAAGTTCTAGGTTCGTCTTTATCCGGGATCTCCACATCATCATGTTCTTCCACGAGGAACCTATAATACCTAGTGGGTGGATTACGAATCCTAGTCGACTTATGGAGTTGTGGTTGTGCAGGCTGTACATTCTGATTGTGAAAAATTTTGTGGTGCAACGACTTCATCGTTGACCGGAGAGTCCTCAAGAGCGATACTTTCAAATGCCTCTTGGGCGGGAGTTTGAACTATGTTATTCTCATTCAGCCCACTTGGAGGTTGTTGCGAAGACAATGCAACTCCAATTACGCTCCCACTGGCTGAAAGAGGATCACCTAGTGATAAACTTCCACCATGAGAGTCGTTGAATGCTCCCACTGATTCTTTGTCATGTTGCTATTGACAAATTATCAGTCTGTATGTTAATTCGTGGTTCTTGAATCTCTTCAAGTTCTATCTTCTTACGGCTTTGTTCCTTGAAGACGTACTCGTCTTTTAGGAACTTAGCTTGCCTAGAAACAATCACTGTTTGTTTCTCCGGTAGATAGAAGTGATATCCTCTTGTCTCCTTAGGATATCCCACAAAATAACTATTTTCGCCTTCGGATTCCAACTTATCAGTTAGCATTTTCTTCACAGCTGCGAGGCAACCCCACGTTCTAATGTGTGGAAAAGATGGCATCTTATCGTGCCATAGCTCGTATGGAGTCTGCTCAACTGATTTGGACGGAATCCTATTCAGAATGTAGATTGAGGTTTGTAATGCGTATCCCCATAAGAATGTTGGAAGAGAAGGAAAAACTCATCATGGACCTTACCATGTCTAACAAGGTTCGGTTTCTCCTTTCGGACACACCGTCCATCTGAGGTGTTCCGGGAGGAGTCCATTGTGACTGGATCCCATGAAGCTTCAAGTAATCCATGAATTCATGGCTAAGGTACTCACCTCTTCGATCCAATCGAAGAGTCTTGATACCCTTACCAAGTTGTTTCTCTGCTTTGTATATTAAGAACATCACTTCCATAACTCAACAAATGCCTAGCAGTTTGAACTATTAGTGAACATGTTTATCTTAACAACAACCATACTTGTTCTAGCAGCTAAAACACCTTGTGTTTTCTTCTCGGTTGCTAGAACCTTATAGTCTTTCTTCCAATGCCCCTTTCTATTGCAGTGGGGCACACATCCTTGTCTACCCGCTCTTACTTTTGAACTTCACATTTTGCCTTCAGAAAGTTGGGCTTGGAGCCCTCTTAGCCTTACTCCTTCGCTTCTTCTCACCTTTCGGGTCAGAAGAAGTAGAATCACTCACCATGAGCACAGGCTTTTCCTCAGCAGTGGAAGACTCAAAAGTCTTAAGCATGTTATGAGGCTCCGACATTGTCGCTTCCGTCTTCTTCATATTAAATTTACTACGAAACTAGAATATGAATCAGGGAGCGACTTGAGGATTGCACATGAGGTGAAATCTTTCCTCCTTTCGCTAATTGACATCTGAACAGATCTCTCATCACTTCATAAATCTCAAACGAGATATAGAATCAAAGAAATCCCTCAGACACTTAAGCATCTCGAAGGTATCCATTTTCTCATGTTGCCTTGCAATTCGGGAATCATGCCGAGCAATCATAACATAGAGCTGGGAAACATCATCTTGATGCTTCTTCTGAGCTGTAACGTTAAACGATGCAGCCTCAACTGAACCAGCCTCAGGGGTAAAGGGATTGTCGTGTCTAACACGTACTCAATCTCTTCTTGCCTCAGCACCAAACACACGTTTCAGTGCTAGTCCAGAAAAATTTGGCCCAGCCAATTTGTTTGTTTCCAAAATATTTCTCAATGACAAGTTCTTCATTTCAACAATTTTTAGAGAAATAAATTAAAACGGGAATTAAACACAAAATTCCTATGATCAATATTCGGCAATCAAAATAAACATGGCCTTTTAATTTATTTTGTCTCCATTATTTTCACATACTCAACGACCTCATCGGAAGAGTACGAATTTATATCTAATATAAATTGTAATGGACTAGGATCCACATTCCTACTATTACAATGACTGCTAGGGCTGAACGTTGTAATAGCATAACTGGTAGGTCTCTAAACCAATTGCCTCACGCAATTCCTAGTTGATTAAACCTAGTTCAATCGGATGTCACCTAATTCTCGTTTCCCTGCTAGGGCTGGTGAAACAGAATTAAGTTGGTTTACAACCATTAAGCGGCGACAAACGTATCCCTATAAAAGTCCCGTTAGATGTAGATCCGAGCAAAAGACTAGGGCCTTAAATACTCATTGGAACGAAATCTCCGGTTTATTTTTAATTTTAATGGAAGACATCTTTCAATCTAATGAAAACCATATTTTAGTGAGGATCATTTTAAAGGCGGGGTATTAATTGTTTAATCGAGATCCAACATGTTAACTACGTCACATTTGAGCAATTATTGGGCGCCGCCTACCCAAACATGATAAGTGCGGACAAACATATATTGGGCGCCGTCTACCCAAACATTTAATACGGTCCGGCAAATATTGGGTGCCGCCTACCCAAACAATTTAATGCGGGCTATATAACTAACAATGTAAATATCGATTAACATAAGCAGTTATATAAGTGGGGAGCAACTAATCAAGTTCTCATGCTTTATTTCAAAATTTAAATTTGCATAAATAAAGAATCTAATAAATATTTAGCACATAAATCAAATGAACATGCAAAATATTTAATATTTATAAATCAATATTTATAAATAACACGTAAATCAAATAAACGTGCTTAACAATAATTATTCGTAGGTAAAATATTGCTAAAATTAGAAATACCAACAAGCTCCAAGCTTTCGATTAATTTCTAAAGTTATTTTCAAAATTATTTTGCCCAAAATATTATTTTATTAAAATTCCATAAATTTGGTCCAACCAAATATGCATTTACCTTGATTTTCATAACTTTGATCCAATCAAACATATTCTTATTTTGTATTTCAAAATTCTCAAAAGTTGGTCCAACCAAACTGCCCTTTAGTTCACTTTATCAGAATTTTTGATATACATCCAGATAAACAAGGCTTTATTATATCTAGAATACAAAATATGGCCGAGGGACTAGCCTGCAATTATTTCAGAAAAACTTAAAATTGCATAAATACCTTAAGGGCCGAACTGCAATTCCCAAAAAATTAGAAATTGCAGAAAAGCCCAAGGGTAAAATTGCAGTTTCAGGAAACTTCTAAAATTACAAATAGTCCCCCGTAGAAAATCTAATTTTCAAAAACATGCCCCTAGGGTATTGATACTGTTATGCAATGAAAATCAATAGCCGCCTCCGCCTTCGACTTAATCCCGCAGCGAACGAGCAATAGCCGCCGCGGTCCGCCTCCAGCGTCGAACGCCAGCACAAGCGGCGCCGCCTCCGTTCGGTCCTCGACGGTGCGGTGACTCCAGCGCTACTGTATCAGCAGTGGACCGCCACCGTCAATACGCTGTCACCGAACGCCAGCCGTAGCGCAACCCCGCCCAGCGTGAGTCGGCTGGTTCCAGGGGAGATGCGGTCGCGCCGCTGTCTCCATGAAAAGCAGATCGCTGCTGTAGCCACAAACCAATAGAGCCATCTCTAGTTTCCGGCGATGAATTTATTCGATCCTCCGGCGAGGAGAATGTATTGCCTAGCAAGATCGGTGTCCGACCAGAAAACTGCCATGGGGGCACGATCGCGTGATTTAAAAAACGGAAGGACCCAGTCTTCCCTTTTCCTTTTATCAGATGCTAGCGCAGTGTGAGCGAATTCAATTGCCGTCAGAGGCTGCGTGCGGTCAAAACAGTAAACTGGTCCGCGCCTTTCAAAAAGGCAAAACCCAATTTCCCTTTTTCTTTTAATAAACTAAACAAACTTTGTTTCCTTGGTCAAAAGTCACGGCACAAATATAAGTTTTCCTAGAAATTCTTATGTGCCTTTATTTATAAAAAAGTCTTATCATAAAAAAAAAAAAGGATTGAAGTGCTGGTTCTCACAATTAACCAGAAGACTAAATTATTTCTCGAAGAAAACAAATATATTTATTGAAGCACGTGTTTTTCAATTTAATTAAAGCAAAGTCAAATTTTGCAAATTTAAAATTGCATCGAAAAACAAGCAGGCATAATTTGGGCAAAATAATTATAAATATGCACAATATTTACCCATGATTAACATGTAATTTTATGCTATACACGACCATTGAATCAAAGCCTGTGCTCTGATACCACTGTTGGGTTTTAGAGGCACGAACACCATGTTCGGCGCAGCGAAAGAATACGATTCACCAACAACGAATCTCAAACATGGTTGTATAACATAAAATAGAAAGGATAAATTAACATAATAAATCCTTACAGCGATTTGTACGCGGAATCCTCCACTATGGTATCCACGTAACAGCTTTCTACCAACCCGCACCGATATGTCAGCGTTGAATCTCGAGACGAATTTGCTAGGAAAATTCCGACTGGAGATTTTATGGAGAAATTATATTTTTGTGTCACACTCTGAATTCCCATAAGACTCATATATAGGGATTAACTTGGCTTAATTCCTAAGCAAGATATCGGGCCTAGCCCGTAATATAATCTCTACGGATTATATTTCCCTAGATATGTTCCTACGAATAATATCTTTACCATATCTATTATTCTTGTATAATAATATTCCAAATATTATTATTGGGATTTCATATTTAATTAAATCTAATTTAATTAAATAATAATAATAATTAATTCCAAATATAATTATTATTATATTCTCCATAAATTAAATATTATATCCAATACAATATTTAATCAACCAAATATAATTGGTAAATTGCCATTACTTGTTGTGTGACCCATAGGCCCTCGTATATCGAGCGATTAGTCAAACTAACGGTCTTAATTGAACCCTAGACAATAAATCAGACATTCTCAATATACGAGGTATGTTGCGAGGAAATCTGCAACTACCTGTAATAATGTAGGCTATTGTGATATCTTCCTTTCATTCACGAATACTCGATTAAGCCTTGAACATGATGAAGTGTCTATTCAAATAGCTTAATCATATTATCTCAAATCACTAATTGATCAAGTATATCACACTTAGCCACAAAGTCTAAGTTGATGTGCGTCGGCCGACGACTTAGATCCAATTATGATGAGAAGACGAGTATTCTCTCTAAATCCACATTGAGGAATGAATCCTATTCTTGGCTCAACTACCACGCACATGCATTTCGTGATGAACCCAATCCATGCCATATCTACCCGTGGAAGGGTGCAAGCGTCGGTCATGGTCAAAGTTCACAACTCCACACATGTCCCAACAACTTTAACTAAGCAGAAGTCAAAGCTGGAGGTGAAAATATTTGAAATTCTCAATCCCTCCAATGGCTAGATGACCCCTCAAGACTCCTATAAATAGGAGAGGAGACCTCAGAGGATCAACAACAACAACCCCAAGCTCTCAAGCATACTGCACAATATCTACAGCCTTCAAAGTCTACAGCCCTTCAAATATAGAAGTTTTTAGGACTTAGAAGCTAGGAATATTGTCTTGTATTTTTCATTGTTGTTGTTCCTTACTATATACCCCTGTATTCTACCTTGTGTAGATTTTATTCTTAGTGAGCGTTTATTTCTGAATGAGATAGAGAGAGTGTTCTGAGTGAATTTGTGTTTCATCCTAGACTAGACTGATCTGTGTGAGAACTCTAAGGCTTAGGGGGAACATCTTGTGACTGTATGGTTTCTTAGTGAATTTGGCACCTGTGTGGTGTAATAGTGGATGTAGGAGGATTACAACACATCTGAACCACTATAAATTTGTCTTGTTCTTTATCTATTGTTCATTCATTTTATCTATCTTATGGCTTATTACATCACTCATATTCTTTGTGCTTTTTAAAATTTGATTGGATTTGATTTTTCACTTCATACACTTTACTTATTTCTGCTGCACTAGGTGTTAAAATACTCCAAAGTATTACAACACCAACTTTGATAATTGTTTGAATTAATTATACAGACTTTGCATTTCAAAAGTCTGCAGCTGCAAACCTTTGCTTTCAACTCTACAGCTGCAGAGTTCAATCTGTATACTTTATTTGTTGCCAAAAAGTTTTAAGTTTTAATAATAAAGGTCTATTCACCCCCCTCCCCTAGACCTTGATACATCTTTGGGACCAACACTTGGTAATACGACCATTCCTTAGAAAGCACGACACCAAGTGTTGAAACCCATAACTGTGGTGTAGGTCAAGTGTATGACTTCTAATGAATCCTCAACCTTGTGCAGGTGTAGTACGACTGGATACTCTGAGGAGGAGTTCACCTATATAAGTAAGAAGTGTTAGCCGCTTCGATAGAAACTTATAAATACAAGAGTGTCCATGGCCGAGATGGACAAAAATGTGAGAACAAAAGGCGTTTGAGATTTGGTTGTGTTGACACTGTTGTCTCAGTGTACACTAAGGTGGAATAGTTCAAGGCATCGCATCCACTATGTTGGGGTTATACGTGAAAGTATGTTTTTACTTTGTATAACCTATGTATTAAACACTTATTTATGAGAACAAATTTTTTTATCGCTATTATTTCAAATATGAATGAATGTTAAATTTTTATTGCAACCCGTTCAATATATAGTACGTATTACTTTGTAGTTAATGTGGTGATACTAGATCACGGAAGATCACATTAACAGTCCCTTGTAAATAAATGTACAAATTCACGACCTGTGTGGAATTAAACAATCCGCTGTGAAAGGTCGATGTGTAGTTCTCAGATTGGTCTGCCTTGACCAAGAGATTGCACTAGCATA
Source organism: Ballota nigra (assembly GCA_947034835.1). Lineage (NCBI taxonomy): Eukaryota > Viridiplantae > Streptophyta > Magnoliopsida > Lamiales > Lamiaceae > Ballota > Ballota nigra. The sequence goes on along the minus strand of OX344727.1, from coordinate 55,643,006 downwards.
TTTTGTATGTGTTGAAGTGGACCTACAACGAGGATAAATTCTTTTATTCTGAAAGGTAAAGAATTAGACCTCAGTGGTTATTGATTTCTTAATCTCCATCACTTAAATAGGACCGTGTGTTATAATAGTTATTACTTTGATACATGTCGGGTGAGAATCATCGTGACTTCGATACCTTATGTTTTGGGCAATAATATTAATCATACGATATTTGCTAAGGTTTAATATGGAGAAATGTGTGCGAGTACGGCTTGTGTGATTTGTTCCCTTGGTGGGCTCAGAAGTTTTACCGTACCAAATCTTGCAAGTGGAAATTAGTTTTGCGGTACGGATAATAATATTGAGTTGTCTTTACTCCAAGGTACAAGATATTAATTAATTTAGAGCTATTCAGAAGCTCAATTAATTAATAGACTAGATAATCTTAAACAGGGGAAATAATAATCGAGAGACCATATTATCGTAATATGAATTAAGATGGATAGTGCAATATTAATTTGATAGTGATATTAAGTAATATAAATGGGCTGAATTATATTGGGGCTCAATATTGAAAATTCAGAAGCCCATTGGAGGTTCAGTCTTAATTCTCCTAAAGGCTCCTCAAGTAGCCCAATAATAATAAGGTGGTTAAAATAAAAGAAAAATATAATTGCTAATTTTTTCCATGTATTTTTTTAAAATTAATATATTTGGAGAGAGAAAATATTTTGTTGATTTTCTTGGAAAGATATTATGGAAGATATGTATTTTTGGAATACATGATATCTCATAAATTCAAGAAGATCCAAATCTTGTTATTTTCATCCATAATTTTCAAAAAAATATAATATAGATGAAAATGTGAGATTTTTGTGGAATATTTTATTATGGAAAAAGGAATATATGAGATATATTCAAGATTTTTTTCCCCTTCCCCTATTCCACTGGAAAAATAAGCCACCTCCCCTATAAATAAGAGATGATTATTTTATCTCCAGTTTACAAGTTCCATGAGTTGGAAAAATTAAGAGCAATAAATATTTTTCCTCTTCCTTTAGATTATTAATTATTCGTTAAGCGCTCTCACCGACAAACGAATAAGGCGAAAGGGAAATACTTGAGAAGGTCTTTCGATTGATAGGATCATTTCGCTTATCCCGTTCTTCTCTATAAACGTCGCTTCAAGAGGTACGTATTCACGTAAATTCCTAGATATTTCGTCGTAGGATTTTACGTGGTTTTATTCATATGCATGAATTATTTTGTTGTTGGTTAATTATTATTTGAATTAATTATGATTAATTCATGCTAGTAATAATTGAATTTAAATTCGTATTTAAATTTCATCCCGAATAGATCCGAGCACCAACCCCGTTTTTTCCAACACACTAGCCCGCCAGTATACCCGATAGTGTTTGACTACGGAAGGTTCAAGGCTCAAACCACCTATCCGGAAGCAATCAGGTCCCTTGAGGATTGGACGGTAGTTTTGCATAATTATAGGCTTAATTTTCACTCATGTGGGGGATTGTCGGAGAAATTCATTTTGTTATTTAATTTTATTATTAAAGAGGTTGTGTAATGCCCATGTTTAATAAATTAAATAATTAATAAAAGTTTAATTTCTGCGAAATTAAAATATCTTATGGTCGATCTGCTCTCCAAGTAGATGATCGTGGTATATTTAAAATCTCAAAAGCAAATTTCGGTGAGTGAAAATTTAATATACGAAGTTGAAACGCCACACACACTTTAATGGTATTTAAGGTAGAATAATTAACTTGTATTTAATTATCCCACATTGGAAAAAGTGAAGAAATATTGATGGCTTGATCGTAAAATACTAGCTTTACTAGTAGTTACCCCACAAGAGTATGGGATTGTTAATGTTGTTGGTAGTGAAGTATTCACTATTTACTTTGAAACAACATGAATTTGCCCTTTCTTCTCATTAACTAACACTCTATGATCAAATGTTATTTTAGACGTTTTGACATGTAGGTTGAAGATTTAGAAGGATCTACAAGACTCTGGAATACTCAATGTTGCAGTAAAGGTTGCAAACATTGGTTGCAACATGGAGCGGTTACGGGTTCCAGAATGTTCTACAATGACCTACAAGGACCTACACGTTTCAGGCTATTCCAGATCAGTTTAGAACAATCTAGATCAGGCTGCTGCAGTCAGAAACATCAGAATAAAGACAAGATCATGGGCGGTTAATAAAAGATCATGGAGGAAGTTACATGAAGAAGTTATTTACGGATGAAGATTTCTATCTATAAATAGAGGCCGAAATCTTTCAGTACCAAGTGTGGAATAAACGAGTACACCTACTCTAGTGTTGATCCTGAGTTCAAAGGTGATAGGGCAATTATTCCAACTTTTATGTTATGCCTAGAAGTTTAGTACATTTCGCATAGCTTGTGATCAATCATATATCTTTAGATAGAGAGATCATCGATATAGAGTGAGATCGACTTTGACGGTGTATAGGTTTATACACTTAGCCAATTTAGATTTGATAGGTGATATCTAGTCTTATTTCCGTTGTGAACAATTTAACTCTTCACACAAGTTTGTATCACTACCTTTGTTATAGTGAACGTTTCGCTGTAAGGCTAGCACAAGCTATTTTATATAGTTTGTGTTAAAAAGTATTCTATCTTGTAATAGTGTGTTTTAGTCTTCCGTTGTACACGTTTTATTCTCTATTTTCCAGATTGTTGTATTGATTGTTTAGCATTCGTTACAAAATCTACACTTAACACACACGACACACCTTCATTTGGCACTAGAGCCATAAACCTGACGTGCTAAGTTTAGATCTTGTGTCTTTTTGCTATGGAATATCCTGTAAACACCCCACTTAGGCCTCATATTCTTGATGGGAATAACTATTGTTGGTCCCACTAGTCAAATCTTGAGTATTGCGGAAGCTAGATTTAATATCTTTTGTAAAAATCTTTTGGAAGACTTAACTGATTAATAATAATAGGCAAATAAAGCAGTAAATAAGACAAGATGTATAGTGGTTCGGATGCTAAAATCCTACTTCCACTCTCCCTTTTACAAGGGGCCTTACTATCCAACCAACTTACTCACGAACCACTGGAATTGACAAGTACCAGCACCTTGTTACACCCTTTAGATCTAACTTCGATCTAAAGCTTAACGTACTTCAACCTTATCTAAAGAGATGAACAGGTTGAGTATTTCTTTCCAACTTACAAAAACTCCTTTAAGAGTAGATGAATATCGAAAGCCTAAGAGTTCTAGATTGCTTGAGTATAATGTAAAGCTTGAGAGATTTCTTCGTGCGTGTAACTAGAGCTTTCTTCAAACTGGCACTCTTGTATTTATAGAGGTGATTAGGGTTTAGCCGTTGGAGAGCTAATCTAATCAGATCTCTATTTATGGAAGCTTCAATCAATCAATTACCTAATTGATCGATTGGGTTGGTGAGATCCTTGGATTGATTTCTTCAATAAGCTTTCCAATCTGATCATGTTGACTTCATTCAAATTACCAACGATCAAATGCTTCCTTTGCATTACTCTGATGCTTCCAATGTAAGCAGAACCAGATACCAGATGACCTAGAGGTCCTCTGGTCCAGAGTCGGTTGTGAAATAGATTTTCCCTTAGAATCAGGAGATGATTCTAAGCTACTTTTGTTTCACCAGACTTGTCTGGTCTGGACTCGTCTGGTCTGGGGAAAGGTCTTCTGCCTCTGGTATTGATCTCCTCTGGTGTAGTCTTCTGGTGGAGTCCTCTGGTGAAGTCCTCTTATGAAGTCTTCTGGTCTGGCAGTTCCCCCTAGACTAAGTCCTAATCTAGTTCCTCATTTGGCTAACAGGTCCAGATGGTTATATTACAACTTCTGGTTTGTTTTCTAACTCGTCAAAACTAACAACATTTTTCCTAACAATTTTCCCCTTTTTGATGAAATTAAAACAAAACCAGAACTGATCAGAAAAGCATGAAAAGTAAATAAGGATAAGATCTTAGAATAGATCTTATCTGGCAAACAATTAGACAACAAGGAGTTGTCTTTCAAACATAAGAGATAGAAACTTTCATTACTGAAACAGAAGAGATTACAAATTACAAGGCAGAGTTCCTATTCTAAGCATATCTTCTATCATCCTTTGGCACAAGGAACCAGTCCAGAAAGCGATCTTGAACTGCTCTAGGCTCTGCAGAACTGGATGGAATGAAGTCCTTGAGTACCTTAGTCTTGAAAAGCTTCTTCAGGTCCGCCCAATCAATCTGGTCTCCATTCATTGGAGTGTTGAGATAGTGAAATTCAGGAGCAGTTACTTCCAGATTAAATTGGATGGTGGAATCCATCAGCTGCTTGTAGAGGTCAGGATCATAGGCCTTCATCCAAGTGTGGAAGGTCCTGTTGATTAAGTCTTCATCCTCTGGAGGAGGTCTCTGGATATAGTGTTGGATAACCCAGAGAATCTTGGCATCTTTCCACTGCTCAATCAACAGAACAGGCACAGTTGAATCAAAAGACCCTTCTGTCCTGAGAGGCAAAATGTCCATCACTTCCACAAGCTTCTTCTTCCTGGAACTTGAACTCCCACTGACACTAGGAATAGGAAGACCAGCTTCTCTTGCCTTCTTGTTCTGTCTTCGAACATATCTTCTCCTCTGTTCTTCATCAATGTTTTTTCTTATTCCTGCAGCCTTCTCTTCTTCAGTTTCCTCCCTATATCTCTTCTCTGCTTCTTCTACCACTTCTTCTAAGAAGGTCTTCTTCACCCTTCTTATCTTCTTCTTGGCAGGACCAGGAATAGTCACTGGATCAAGTTCAAGGTCCAGGTTCTCCTCACCTGCTGTAAGCTGCTTGGCCACAGCAAGAGATTTGAGCTCATCCTTCTTCTTCTTCTGGAGCTCAGCCTGAACCAGAGTACTTTCCAACAGGTCCAAACGACCAGAGTGGTTGAAAAGAGTTTCATTAGTACTCTTTGCCTGGTCAGTTCTGGCCATCTCTTTCCCCTTTTTAACTTCATCAAGGAGGGGCTCCACGATCTGCTTGACCAGAGTTGGCAACTCAGCATTTGAAGAAGTTTGTAGATCTCTGAGCTTCCTTGCTTCCTCAACATAGGCCTGAGCCTCGGCTACCAAGCGCTCCTGCTTGCTCATCATCTCTTGCAGAGAGTCCTTCAACTTGGCTATCTCCAGCATTTGAGAAGCCATTTCCACCTTAAGGACTGAAACAGGACACAGCTGGTCCAGTACATACTCCTACAGCTGTCTCTGGCTATCCATGATGTCAAGTTTCAAGAAAAGACCATTGGTCTTGAAAACACCCTTAGCAGAGGCAAAGGCAGACTTGATCTGCTTCAAGAATCGTTTCCTCTCCTACTTGATCTGGTGCTCAATCAAAGCAGGTGCCAAATAATGCATTGCCTTGCAATATCTTCCAATCTCCTGGTTCTGCTCATTGAAGAACATTTTCATCTTTTGAAGCATGGCTGGAGTAACATCAAAGTCTTCCTCATCAGAATACAGCTCTGGAGGAAATGAGAAGTGAGGGCCAAAAGAGTAAGAAAGGCCCTCAGGAGATATCATGACTCCTCTTTGGATCAGGAGAGCCCTGACCACTATCTTGGCAGATTCTGGCGATTCAAGCTCTGCTGGATTCTGTATATTCAACTTCTTCTTGATCTCAATCTCCCAATTGGCAAATCTAGATGTGCTCATCTCATCCAGAAGAAGAACCAAATCTTCAACATCTTCTAATCTGGCTTTGCTCCAGACTTTGCCATCAGTCAAATCTACCAGGAGGGGTAAGTGCTCCAAGAGGATGGGAAACTGCTCTCTTAGCCAGAGCTGAGCACTTACACTCATACTATGTCGGATGGGGCCCATATCTGTGTCATTGAAGGTAAAGAGAGTGGGCTTCCGAGCAGAGGAGGATGAGGCTAAGTTGGTAGGCTCAAGGGAAGCATCCTCATCTTCACTATCATTGCTAATTGAGCTTGTGGGGGAGGGATGAGGACCAGGAAATCCCAAGGTCATAGAAGAGGAGGGATTTGGATCTGTTTGAGTAGGAGGAGGGATAGGTGTTTGGGTATGAGAGGTAGAGGGGTTTGTAGTGGAAGTATAGGGTTGTTCTGTACCAGAAGAGGTAATGGGCACCTCTGGTACAGAGGCTGTTTGTGGGGGTGAAGGGTTAGGGGGTAGAGGTGTCTGAGTGGGAGAGGGAGAGGTTGCTTGAGTGGGAAGGGGAGAGGATGTATGTAGAGGAGTCTGTTCTAGGGGGGAAGGGAAGGTGAAATGAGATTAACATGAGGTAGAGAAGAGGGGTTTACCTCGGCTGAGTCAACATCAGCCGGAACCACAGCAGGGGCAGATACAGTGGCCTCTATATCTGGAATGGCAGTAGCAAACGAGGTCTTATCCACCTCCATCTCTTGTTGAGCTGCTTCCTCAAGGGCCTGATCCAGAAAAGTGTCCAGAGAAGAGCTGGAGTCTGGATCTTGCAAGATGGCTCTCCTAGCCCTTAGCTTCTTCTTGAGAGAAACCTTTTCCTCAGCTTCAGAGTCCTCTGCATCAGTAGGCTCATCCCTAAGAAGGAACTTCTTCTCTGCCTTCTTCTGCTTCTTCCCAGAAGGCTTGCTTGCACCACCTTCCTCTGGTCTGGTCCTCTTCTTCGTAGGACCACCCTTCTTTGCCTTTGGTGAAGATACTGTCTCTTCTTCACCACCCTTCTGCTTCTACAAAGCAGATGAAAGAGGAATCTGGTCATCCCCTGATGAACCAGAAATCACCACATTGGAGGAATCAGGGGCATCAGACTTCTTCCTCACATTTTTCTTGCCCTTAGGAGGGGAAGGAATAACCTGAATTGGCTGGGCAGGGATCCTTCTCCATCCGAATCTGGATGCCCGTGCAGAGGTCCATCCTTGTTGAAAAGGATCTTGGACTTGTTGAACTTCTTGCAACCACTAGCCTTCCATACCTTATCTGGTAGCAGATGACCCAGAATAAGGGTGAGCTTCGTCCTTAAAGACACCTTGGCATTAAAATAGAACTGCATCTCTCCAGGCTTATCTGGGCACGCCTCCTTCTGGATCTTCGCCTTGTTCTTCCTCATCACATTCCAGAAGAACTATGTCCAGTCACACTCAATGCCATCATAGATTGCCCTCATCACACACAATCTCCCAGTGAAAATCGCATGTGTACTGTGATTTTCACACATGAGTACCTTCACAATAATGTTGAACGGTACCTTGTAATTTTGATGCAAATGCTTGTCAAGAAATCCCTTCGTCAAGTTCTTGCAAGAGGACCTTGCAAAGATCTTGAAAGACTTAATCGCCTCACTCTCCTTGTACTTCAAGGGATCCACTCCAGTCATAGGAATATTTCCAAAAAGCTTACAAAAATCCCCCTTCGTAAGAACCACCGTCTCGTCGTCAATCTTTGAAATGATCTCATTATCAAAAATCTTCATCTACACCAGGAATTGACCAGCATAATGATTCAAAGTGCGAGAATTCTTTGGAATCGCAGAGATGAGATCTTCAACGCCAGATATGCGAAGAAGATGCAAAATCTCCAAAGCAGTAGAGTTGTGAGTGGAGTAGAAGTCAACCGCCATCTCCGTCTTCAACTTTTGACCGGCATAAGCAGGGTTGAAGTTGCATTTGGACGTCATTTCTGTAAGAAGGATAGAGAGAAAAGAAAGCTTTTGCAGAGAGAGGTTAGGGTTTGAGAATATTTGAAAATGTGAAGAGACAGATTGAAGAAATTTTAGTTTATAAGCGAAATGTACGCGTGGATTTGAAATTAATTGAAATGTGTACGCGTGGAATTAACATTAAATTAAGGGGACAAGATCAATTTGTTAATTGATTGACATATTGCACTTTAATTAAATCTGACGGCCAAGATTAATTTAGGCAAGATACATATTTAATTGTGTGCGTGGTGCAGTCCTTGGGACTGGGTTCGAGGAGTTTTATGGAAGTTAAGAGAAAAAAGCAAAATGATTGCCTAGGCCCACGACCCAAGTTTTAAGTACACTCTGAATATGAAACGTTTTGGGTGTATTTAGAAATTTGAAAAGTGTATCCCAATGACCAGGCACAGAAGAGTAAAAACTTACCTGTCATCTGGTATTGTAACCAGATGATACCATGAGTGCTCTAGTGATACATATCATCTGGAGGTAATTCCTCTTGTGCAACTTGCCTGTTATCCGAAGATATAGCAAGTTATATAGCTTATCTGGAGATGTATCTGCTTTGGTATATCTAATCTGCAGATAGTTTAGTGATATCAAAGTGATAAAGAAGTGTTACTGAAATCAAAGGATAATCTTCTGATGTTCCTCCTAAACCAAATCTGTCTCTGGATCCAATAATCCTAACTCAAAGGCTAATTCTCTGAATCTGGTCTCTGCCAACGGCTTAGTGAGAATATCTGCTCTCTGTTTCTCTGTTGCAATCTTTTCCATCCTTATATCCCCTTTCTCAACATGATCTCTGATGAAATGGTGCCTTATATCAACATGCTTGCATCTGGTGTGAAGAACCGGATTCTGGGTAATGGCTATTGCACTGTTGCTATCACAAAATATTGGAATATCCTTAGCTCTAATTTGGTAGTCCCTAAGCTGCTGAGTAATCCAGAGTACTTGTGAACAACAGCTACCTGCGGCCATGTACTCTGCTTCTGTAGTTGATGTAGCAACTGAAGTCTGCTTCTTAGAAAATCAAGATACTAACTTATTTCCAAGAAATTGGCATGTACCACTAGTAGACTTCCTATCAATTCTGCATCCACCATAATCTGAATCTGAATATCCACTTAGCTCAAAGTTACCATCTGCAGGATACCATAACCCCAAATTAATTGTTCCCTTAAGATACTTCAAAATCTTCCTAGCTGCTTCCAGGTGACTCCTCTTAGGATTAGCTTGAAATCTGGCACACACCAATAGCAAAAGTAATATCCGGTCTGCTTGCAGTCAGGTACAGAAGAGAACCAATAAGTACCCTGTACTGAGTCTGGTCCACACTCTCTCCAGACTCATTTGGATCCATGTTAAAATTTGTCATCATAGGAATCTTGGCAACTTTGCTAAATCCTACTCCAAATTTATCTAACATGTTTCTGATGTACTTAGCCTGGTTGATGAAGATTCCCTTCTCTGTCTACTTCACCTGCAAACCTAAGAAATAATTCATCTCACCCATCATTGACATCTCAAACTGGCTCTGCATGAGATCTCCAAACTTCCCACACAGCTTCTTGTTAGGGGATCCAAATATAATGTCAACAACATATATTTGGACCAGAAGGATGTCTTTTCCTTCTTCTTTCCTAAACAAGGTCCTATCAATCTTACCTTTAGTAAAACCATTGTCCAGAAGAAATTGAGAAAGAGTGTCATACCATGCCCTAGTTGTCTGCTTAAGCCCACAGAGAGTCTTCTTAAGCTTATACACTTTGTCACCTTGTTCAAAACCAGGAGGTTGTTCCACATACACTTCCTCAATGAGAATCCCATTAAGAAAGGCAGTTTTCACATCCATCTGGTATACTTTGAATTTCATGTGAGCAGCATATGCTAAAAACAATCTAATTGCTTCTAATCTGGCAACATGAGCAAATGTCTCATCATAGTCTATTCCTTCAGACTGAGAATAGCCCTGAGCCACTAGCCTTGCCTTGTTTCTAGTAATGACATCATTCTCATCTTTCTTGTTTTTGAAAACCCACTTAGTGCCTATCACCTTTTGATGTCTTGGTCTGTCTACCAGCTCCCAAACATCATGTCTGGTGAATTGATTCAACTCCTCCTGCATAGCAACAATCCAATTTGAATCCTTCAGTGCTTCCTTGATGTTCTTGGGCTCAATCAAGGACACATAGCAACTGAATAAGGCAGCTAAGTTAAGAGTTCTCCTCGTCTGGACACCCTTAGTTGGATCTCATATAATCAACTCTATGGGGTGATTAACCAGGATTTTCCTTCCCTTGGACTTGCCTGATTGACCATCTACTGCAGTACCTTGGTGATTAACACCAACTGCAGGAGAGCTTCCCCTTACAGGAGTTCCAACTTCTTTAGGTTCTGCTCCTTGTGGAGACTTCTGCTCCAGAGAACCAAAAGATGGGTTACCATCTGAATCTGAATCTGACTCTGAACTAATAACAGGTGGCTTGACTTTGATGATCTTCTGAGTCTGAGTCTCATCAAGAGATAAGTCTTTTGTGTCCACCTTGCACTCAAGAGTAGATTCATAAAAAACAACATGAGGTGTTTCTTCCACACAAAATGAATTCCTATTAAAGACTTTGTATGCTTTACTGGTGCTGGAATATCCTAAGAATATTCCATCTGCCACTTTAGCATCAAAATGTCTTTAATTTGGACTTCCCATTATCATGGATTAAACACTTGCATCCAAAAACATGAAAGAATAAAACAGATGGGGTTTTACCTTTCCATACCTCATATGGTGTCTTACCATGTCTCTGGGCAATGAGGCATCTGTTCTGGGTGAAACACGCTGTATTGATGGCTTCTGCCCAAAATCTCTGAGGTGTGTTGTACTCTGCTAGAAGAGTTCTGACAGCTTCTTTTAGGGTTCTGTTCCTCCTTTCTGCAACTCTATTTTGTTGGGGTGTTCTGGCAGCAGATGTCTCATGAAAGATACCATTATCCTTACAGTACACTGCAATGTGTGCATTCAGAAACTCTATCCCTTTGTCACTTCCGATCCTCACTATGCTCTGGTTCTGCTCATTCTGAATCTGCTTGAAGAACTCTGGCAACTTAGTGATAGTTTCATTTTTCTTAAACAAGAACACTACCCAAGTGTATCTTGAAAAGTCATCTACTATCACCAAGGTGTACTTCCTCCCACTGAAGCTAAGAGGTGAAACAGGTCCAAACAGGTACATGTGAAGTAGTTGATGAACTCTGGTTGTGGTTGTGCTCTGGGCATCCTTGAAGGAAGTCTTGGGCTGCTTACCCTTCTGGCAGGAACCACAAACCTGATCTTTCTTGAACACTTCATTTGGAAGACCTCAAACTAGACCCTTTCTGGCAATCTTGTTGAGTGCTTTGAAATTCAGGTGACTCAATCTCTTGTGCCAAAGCCAGCTTTTCTCTGCAGATCCCTTTGCTACCAGGCGAGTGTTTCTTGGACAGCTGTTGAAATCTGCAAGATAAATGTTACCTTTCCTCAAGCCTATAAGCAAAATATCATCATAATTAGAGGAAAATATAGTGCATGAATCACTATAAAACTTCACTGAGTATCCCTTGTCACAAAATTGAGATACAGAAAGTAGATTATGCTTGAGCCCTTCCACATAGTAGACTTCATCTACAGATACGTTATTGATGATCAACTTTCCAACTCATCTGGTGACTCCAAAGTTGTTGTCACCAAACATCACTCTTGGCCCATTCAATGGCTTGAAACCCTGGAGATGATCCTTTTCAAATGTCATGTGCTTGGAGCATCCACTATCAGCGTACCAAACACCATTGCTTGAAAGTCCTTTCTCCAATGGGCTCTTGTCCTCCTACAGAGAGATCAATTAGGCCCCCTACTAGTGCTGGGTCCTGATTGGTTAGTTACAATTTTTGTAGGAATCCAAAGATAAAGATCATCCCTTGCTAGATGAGGAGATCTTATCTTTCTTCCAAATCTATCTACCAATACATGTCCTCTGACAATGACAAACTGAGCTGCTGGACTAATACATCTACCTTTTCTAAACACAGGTCTGGTGTATCTCACTTCAAATCTGGCCTTAGGAATGATCTGCCTCAAAGACATGGTCTTAAAGGTCTGGTTATAAGGGTACATCCTAGAAGAACCATCTCTGGTGTCATAGCTACCCAGATCAGTTGGTTTTCTATAGATGGGTCTGGAAGACCTTCTCTGGTTCTGATGAAAGTTGGACCTTCTATGATGATGATACTCCTTATGAATGTTTCTATTCTGGAATCTTCTTTGAGCAAACTTCTTTAGAGATCCCTGGTTCTGATTGAGGTTCTCTGGTTCAGTATATCTCTTCTGATATCCCCTATTATGATTAAAGTTCCTCTTGTTAGAGTATCTCCTATGAGGTCCCCTAATTTGCTTAGGTTCCACTCTTTGAGGATTCCTCTGAGGTCCCTTAATCTGTCTAGGAAACTGAATAGAACCATCGATCTTCATAGGTTCTCCTATTTGACGTTTATGCTCTAAGATATTCTCTTCCAGTTCAGTTAACTCATTAGGAATTTCATCTACATGGTCAGCAGAGCAGTCCTTGTTCCAACTAGGATTGTGAACTACTTTGTAACCATTTCCATTAGGATCTTTTTCATCCCAAATTTCTACCACTTCACCAGATCTTTCAGACAACTTGCCTTTATTAGTGAAATATTTATGAGATCTAGTTGTGTTAGGATAAATATTGTATAGTTTTGATGAGTTAAAAACAAACCAGGAGATGTAATACGACCATCTGGACCTGTTAGCCAGATGATGAACTAGAATAGGACTTAGTCTAGGGGGAACTGCCAGACCAAAAGACCTCACCAGAAGAGTCACCAGAAGACCTCACCAGAAGAGTCACCAGAGGACTCCACCAGAGGACTTCACTAGAAGAGACTGATCAGAGGCAGAAAACTTTCCCCAGACCAGACGAGTCCAGACCAGACGAGTCTGGTGAAACAAAAGATGCTCAAAATCATCTCCTGATTCTGATGAGCATTCTATTTCTTAACCAGATCAGGACCAGAAGACATCAAGGTTGTCTGGTGTCTGGTATTGCCTTCTCTGAAGAGAATCAGAGTTTGGCATTTGAAGCTATTGACCGTTGGTGATTTATATCAAGTCAACAAGATCGGATTGGAAAGTCTTGAAGTCAATTAATCCAAGGATCTCACCAACCCAATCAATCAATTAGAGAATTGATTGATTGAAGCTTCCTTAAATAGAGGATCTGATTGGAGTAGCTCTCCAACGGCTATTCCCTAATCACCTCTATAAATACAGAGTGCAGACTCAAGAAAAAGGGCTAGAGAGAATCATACGCGCACGAAGTCATATTCCAAGCTCTTGTTTATCAAGCATATAACACTCTTATTTTGTTCATACTTTTATATTCACTCTTAAGGAGTTGTTGGACCTAAACCTGTTCATCTACAAGACAAGGTTGAAGGTTGTGGTCTTTAGATCGAAGTTAGATCTAAAGATATTGTAAGAAGGAACTGGTACTTCACAATTCCAGTAAGTAAGTTGGTTGTTGGTTGGATAGTGAGACCCCTTTGATCAAGAGAGAGTGGACGTAGGATATTCAGATTTGAACCACTATACATCCGGTCTTATTTACTGTTTTCATATTTACTTTCTTGCTTATTTTATTGTGCTCTTGTGAAAAGAACCTTGCTAAAGACATTCCCTTTAAAGCTTCCGCAATTTATCAATCTAGTGGGACCAACAAGTGGTATTAGAGCAGTGTGTCCAAAGACCACTGCTTTGTAAAGTTTTTTGGTGGTCACCGGGCAGATCTATTGCTTATTATTATGTTTTGGTTAAATTTTTGTTAAATCTTTTTAGTAAAAAATATCTACAAAATCTTCTTACAAGAGCCGTAAGTTACCAAAATTCTCTTTTGAGGATTACAGCCACTGGAGCTTCATGATGAGTAATCATCTTGGAGCTATTCATCACCGCATACTAGATGTGGTAGAGAGTGGCCCAATTAAATTTTACTGGACTCCTATTGATAGTGGCAGGTCAAAGTCCAGAGAAGAAACAAGTGAAACTGCCCAGAAAGCTACTGAGGACAGAGTTCCCAGACAGAGAATCCTCAAGAAGAAAGATGAGCTTGACAATGATGAAAGAAAACTCTATAATTTGGACCAGGTGGCACGAACTGAGATCATCAACACACCACAAAGGTTTTGGGCAGAGGCCATCAATACAGCCTGTTATACTCAGAACAGATGCCTAATTGTCCAGAGACATAGCAAGACTCCATATGAGGTATGGAAAGGTAAAACCCCATCTGTTTTATATTTTCATGTTTTTGGTTGCAAGTGTTTCATTCATGACAATGGGAAATCAAAATTAAAAACTTTTAATGCTAAAGTAGCAGATGGAATATTTTTAGGATATTCCACCACTAGTAAAGCATTCAGAGTTTTTAATAAGAATTCACTTTGTGTGGAGGAAACACCCCATATTGTTTTTTATGAATCTATTATTGAGTGCAAGGTGGAATTAAAGCCTTCTGGAGAGACCCAGAATCAGACTCCTCCCAAAGTGATCAAGGTCAATCCACCTATTCTTGATTCAGACTCGGATTCAGATTCAGATGTTAACCCATCTTCTGGTTCTCTGAAGGAGAAGTCTTCACAAGGTGCAGAACCAAAGGAGGTTGGAACTCCTGTAGGGGGAAGCTCTTCTGCAGTTGGTGATAATCACCAAGGTACTGCAGAGGATGATCAATCAGGTAAGACCACGGGAAGGAGGACCCTGGTTGATCACCCCAATGACCTTATAATTGGAGATCCAACTAATGGTGTCCAGACTAGAAGAACTCATAACTTAGCTGTCTTATTCAGTTGCTATGTATCCTTGATTGAGCCCAAGAACATCAAGGAAGCACTGAAAGATTCAAATTGGATTGTTGCTATGCAAGAGGAGTTGAATCAATTCACCAGACAGGATGTTTGGGAGCTGGTAGACAGACCAAGACATCAAAAGGTGATAGGCACTAAGTGGGTTTTCAAGAATAAGAAAGGTGAGAATGATGTCATTACTAGGAACAAGGCAAGGCTAGTGGCTCAGGGCTATTCTCAGTCTGAAGGAATAGACTATGATGAGACTTTTGCTCCTGTTGCCAGACTAGAAGCCATCAGATTGTTCTTAGCATATGCTGCTCACATGAAGTTCAAAGTATACCAAATGGATGTGAAATCTGCCTTTCTTAATGGGATTCTCATTGAGGAAGTGTATGTGGAACAACCTCCTGGTTTTGAACAAGGTGACAAGATGTTTAAGCTTAAGAAAGCTCTTTATGGGCTGAAGCAGGCACCCAGAGCATGGTATGACACTCTATCTCAGTTTCTTCTGGACAGTAGTTTTACTAAGGGTAAGATTGATAGGACCTTATTTAGGAAAGAAGAAGGAAAGGACATCCTTCTGGTCCAGATATATGTTGATGACATTATATTTGGATCCCCTAATAAGAAGTTGTGTGAGAAGTTTGGAGAACTCATGCAGAGCCAGTTTGAGATGTCTATGATGGGTGAAATGAATTATTTCTTAGGTCTGCAGGTAAAACAAACAGAGAAGGGAATTTTCATTAATCAGGCAAAGTACATCAGAAACATGTTAGAGAATTTTGGAATAGGATCTAGCAGGGTAGCCAAGATTCCTATGATGACAAATTTCAATATGGATCCAGATGAGTCTGGAGAGAGTGTGGACCAGACTCAGTACAGAGCACTCATTTGTTCTCTTCTGTATTTGACTGCAAGTAGACCAGATACTACCTTTGTCGTAGGTGTGTGTGCCAGATTTCAAGCTAATCCTAAGAGAAGTCATTTGGAAGCAGCTGGAAGATATTGAAGTATCTGAAAGGTACAGTGAATTTGGGGTTATAGTATCCTGCAGATGACAACTTAGAGTTAAGTGGTTATTCAAATTCAGATTATGGTGGGTGTGCAGAATAGATAGGAAGTCTACTAGTGAAACATGCCAATTTTTAGGAAATAAATTGGTATCTTGGTTTTCTAAGAAGCAGACTTCAGTTGCTACATCTACAACAGAAGTAGAGTACATGGCTGCAGGGAGCTGTTGTTCACAACTACTCTGGATTAGTCAACAGCTTAGGGACTACCAGATTAGAACCAAGGATATTCAAATATTCTGTGATAGTAATAGTGCAATAGCAATCACCCAGAATCTAGTTCTTCACACCAGGTGCAAACATGTTGATATAAGACATCACTTTATCAGAGATCATGTTGAGAAGGGAGATATAAGGATGGAAAAGATTGCAACAGAGAAGCAGAGAGCAGATATTCTGACTGAGCTTTTGACTGAGTCCAGATTCAGAGAGTTAGCATTTGAGTTAGGCCTATTGGATCCAGAGACATATTTGTTTTAAGGGGAACATCAGAGAAGTATCCTTTGTTTCATTCTTTTACTTAATATATTTATTTCCAAACTAACATGCCTACAGGCTAGATATCAGGGAAGTTACATCGCCATATGTGATTCACACCAGATTAGGCTTGTACCAGATGAGGTACATCCCAGATGAGGTGTTGTATAAGATTCCAGAAAAGTCCGGAGTCTTCTCTGACCAGAACCAGATGGGTTTCATCAGATGAGATGTAATACCAGACCAGCTGTGGTATCATCTGGTTACAATATCAGGTGACAGGTATGCTTTTACTTTTCTGGCCTCTGATCATTGGGATACACTTTTCAAATTACTTAATACACCTAAAACGTTTCAACATTAGAGTGTATTTAAGACTACGGTATAGGGCAGAGACAATCATTTTTCTTTTCTCTTGACTGCTACAAAACCCCCCTCGAACCCAGTCCCAATGACCACGCCTACGCACCAGATTAAATCTGTATTTCGCCTTTTGATCTTGGCCATTAGATTTAATTAGTGTGCAATATATCAATAAATTCAAAAATTGATTTTGTTCCCTAAATTAAATTTGGCAATTACACGCGTTCACACTTCATTAATTGTTCAAGCCATGCGTCTTGCCTATTTAAATCAAATCTTGTTTCACTCTGTCTTTTCACATTTCCTTATTTTCAAAGCCCTAATTTTCTCTCTGCAAGTTTTCTTTCTCTCTCTCTCTCTCTCTCTCTCTCTCTCTCTCTCTCTCTCACACAGTAATGGCACCCAAGTGCAACTTTGATCCGGAGTACGTTTGCAAGAAGTTGGAGTCTGAAATGGTGGTTGATTTCTACTCCACCAAAAACCCAGCGGCGCTCGAGATTCTGGAACTGCTAAGGAAGTCTGGGGTGGAGGACATGATCTCCAAGATCCCCAAGGATTTGCGCACTGTGGATGGGTATGATGTCCAGTTTCTTGTCAGAATGAAGATTCATGATGACCATATTTCCTCCAAGATTGATAGGGAGGATATCGTCTTCTCAAAGGTTGATTTCTGCAGTCTGTTTGGCAACATTTCCTCGGAGGGTGTGGACCCATTGAAGTACAAAGAAGGAGAAGCGTTGGAATCTTTCAAGCTTTTTGCCAGATCTTCGTGTCATAACTTGACTAAAGGATTTTTGGACAAACATCTGAGGCAGAAGTACAAGGTTTTGTTCGACATCGTGGTGAAGATATTGATGTGTGAGAGCCATAGCACAGATGCCATCTTTACTGGCAGGCTCTGTGTTATGAGGGCTATTCTGGATGGTGCCCAATGCAATTGGGCAGAGTTCTTCTGGGGGGTGCTGAGGAAGAACAAGCTGAAGGTGCAGAAGGAGGAATGCCCACAGTTGCCTGGAGAGCAACAATTTGTGTTCAATGCCAATGTGTCCTTAGGCACAAAGCTCACTTTGATTTTGGACTCAATCTTTCCAGAGAGGAAGTAAAGAGATTCCTGGTGCAAGGGCTTCCACAAGTCCAAGATCCTATTTTCTAAGGATGGTCCTCTTCATGGCCATCCTGATTCTGATGGTGAGCAGGCCATCCCTGCCCCTCCTCTACAAGCAGTGCCCTCATCTCCTAAGGGGCAAAAGCAGCAGAGGCAGCAGAAGGGCCAGAAGAAGCCTGCTGAAGCTACTGGTTCCTCAACCGTAGCTTTCTCTGGTTCCTCAGAGGAGGACCAGATTCCCCTTCTTAATATCTTGAAGAAGAAGGGTGAAGGTGCAGAGGCTGCTAAGAAGGCAGGAGCACCCAAGAGGAAGAGGCCAGAGGAGGCCAAGAAGGTGTCTGCCAAGAAACCCAGAACTGGCAGAAGGGTTCCAAGGACACTCCTGGTGGATGAGCCATCAGAGGAGGAGGAGGAAGAAGAGGTTGAGCCTCTTCAAAAGAAGAAATCTAGGGCCAAGAGGGCCATTCTTCAAGAGTCAGATTCTGGATCTGATCTTGGAGATGCTCTGGAGCAGGCAATAGATGAAGCTGCCAGGATCATGCAGGACTCCACTGCTCCAGTCCCATCTGATGAGGTAATCCACCCTATCCCTACCTCTACCCCCATTAATCTTGTTACCCCATCAACCTCTCCCCCAGAAAACCCTCCCCAAAACCCATCTTCTGCTTCTGGTGCCCCCATTGCTTCACCAGAGCAGACCCTCTCTGATACCCCCATATACACTCCCTCCACCTTACCTACCCAAACATCTTCTCCCCCACCTTCCCAAATACCTCTTCCCACTAACCTCTCTCCTCCAGCCCCTGTACCAGAGGTGTCATCCACTTCTGGTGCCATCCCTGCCTCTGTACCAGAGATACCATCTTCCTCTGGTACAGAACAGTCCCTTCCCACAACCTCGACCTCACAAAATCCTACCCTCCCCAAACTCATTCAGACCAGAGCCCATCTTTCTCCATGGCTCTGGGACCTCTTGCCCCTCCCCATTCTCCCACCTATTTGACCAGCGATGATAGTGAAGATGAGGATGCTTCACTGGAGCCGGAGGTCTTAGCACCATCCTCCTCTGCCTCTGGGCCCAGACCCTTCACTTTCTCATCTGTAGAAATGGGTCCCATCAGGCAGAGTATGAGTGTAAGTGCTCAGCTCTGGCTAAGAGAGCACTTCCCTATTCTGTTGGAGCACTTACCATTTTTGGCAGAGCTGACTGATGCCAAAGTCTGGAGCAAGGCCAAACTTGAAGATGTGGAGGACCTCATGTTATTGCTTGAGGAAATGGGTCCTCCCAATTTCACTGCCTGGGAGATTGAGCTCAAACAGAAGCTAAACATCCAGAACCCAGCTGAGCTGGAGTCCCCTGAATCAGCGAAGGTTCTGATTCGCACTCTGCTCATCCAGAGAGGAGTTATGATCACTCCTGAGGGCCCCTCCTACAAATTTGGCCCTCACTTCACCTTTCCTCCCAAGCTCTACTCTGATGAGGAGGACTTTGATGTCACTTCTGCCGTGCTGCAAAAGATGAAGACCTTCTTCAATGAGCAGATCATGCAGATTGGGCGTTTTTCCAAGGCGATTCAACATATGACCCCTGCTATGATTGAGCACCAGATCCGGCAGGAGAGGAAGATCTTCTTGAAGCAGATAAAGTCCACATTTGCAGCTGCCAATGCCTCTTTCAAAGGAAATGGCCTCTTTGTTAAGCTGGATGTGATGCACAGCCAGAAATAGCTCCAGGAGCATGTGCTTGAGCAGCTGAGGCCAGTCTCTGTGCTGAAGGTTGAGATGGCTTCCCAGATGCTGCAGACTGTTAAGCTTAAGGACTCCCTCCAGGAGATGTTAGAGAAGCAGGAGAAGCTTGTTGCTGAATCAAAAGCTTACCTGGAGGAGGCAAAGCAACTGCGTGATCTTCACTCTTCCTCCAACACTGCCTTGCCTGATATCATTAGGCAGGTGGTGGAGCCCCTTATTGATGAAGTTAAAAAGGGGGAAGAGAAGGCTAGAACTGATCTGGCGAAGACCAATAATGAGACTCTCTTCAGCCATGGTGCTCGTCTGGATCTCCTGGAGAACACCTTGGCCCAGGCCGAGCTGCAGAAGAAGAAGAAGGAAGAGCTCAAATCTCTCTCCATGGCAAAGCAGCTTGCGGCAGAAGAGGAGTCTTCAGAAGCAGAGCAGGATCCCATCCAAATCTCTGGACCTGCAAAGAAGAAGATAAGTAAGGTGAAGAAGAGCTTCCTAGAAGAAGTTGTAGAGGAGGCAGAGAAGAGATTCAGGGAAGAAACACCTGATGAAAGGCAAGCCAGAATAAGGAAGAACATAGATAAAGAGCAGAGGCTCCGATATGTTAGGAGGCAGAATAAGAAGACCAGAGCAGCTGGCATCTCCTCTGGTGCCAGTGGATCCAGCCAGAAGAAGAAAGGTCCTGTTGAGGTGATGGACATTTTGCCACTCAGGACAGAAGGGTCCTTTGACTCTACTGTGCCTATCCCTCTGATAGAGAAATGGAGAGAAGCAAAGACCTTGTGGTTTATCCAGCACTACATTCAGAGACCTCCTCCAGAGGATGATGCACTCATCAATAGGACATTCCATTCTTGGATAAAGGCTTATGATGCAAGTCTGTACAAGTAGCTGATGGACTCCACCATTGAGTTCAACCTGGAGGTCACTGCCCCTGAATTTCATTATCTCAACACTCCAATGATAGGGGACCAGGTTGATTGGGCTGAACTGAAGAAATTTTACAAGACCAAGGTGTTGGCAAATTTCACTCCAACATCTTCTGCAGAGTTGAAGGCCATACAAGACAGATTCTTCGACTGGTTCCTGGTGCCTAAAGAGAACAGAAGATATGCTTAGAATAGGACCAGAATTGCTTTGTAATCTGTAATCACTTTTGTCCTTATTATTTAATGAAATATCATATCTTCTCTGTTCAAAAGACAACCTCTTGTTGTCTTAATTGTTTGCCTGATAAGATCTATTCTAAGGTCTTATCCTCTTATTGTTTTTATGCTTAAGTATTTTTATTTGATCAGTTCTGGTTATGTTTTAACTCTATCAAAAAGGGGGAAATTTTTAGGATAAATATTGTATAGTTTTGATGAGTTAAAAACAAACCAGAAGATGTAATAGGACCATCTGGACCTGTTAGCCAGATGATGAACTAGAATAGGACTTAGTCTAGGGGGAACTGCCAGACCAGAAGACCTCACCAGAAGAGTCACCAGAAGACCTCACCAGAAGAGTCACCAGAGGACTTCACCAGAGGACTCCACCAGAGGACTTCACCAGAAGAGACTGATCAGAGGCAGAGAACTTTCCCCAGACCAGACGAGTCCGGACCAGACGAGTCTGGTGAAACAAAAGATGCTCAGAATCATCTACTGATTTTGATGAGCATTCTGTTTCTTAACCAGATCAGGACTAGAAGACATCAAGGTTGCCTGGTGTCTGGTATTGCCATCTCTGGAGAGAATCAGAGTTTGGCATTGGAAGCTATTGACCGTTGGTGATTTATATCAAGTCAACAAGATCGGATTGGGAAGTCTTGAAGTCAATCAATCCAAGGATCTCACCAACACAATCAATCAATTAGGGAATTGATTGATTGAAGCTTCCTTAAATAGAGGATCTGATTGGAGTAGCTCTCCAACGGCTATTCCCTAATCACCTCTATAAATACAGAGTGCAGACTCAAGAAAAAGGGCTAGAGAGAATCATACGTGCACGAAGTCATATTCCAAGCTCTTGTTTATCAAGCATATAGCACTCTTATTATGTTCATACTTTTATATTCACTCTTAAGGAGTTGTTGGACCTCAACCTGTTCATCTACAAGACAAGGTTGAAGGCTGTGGTCTTTAGATCGAAGTTAGATCTAAAGATATTGTAAGAAGGAACTGGTACTTCACAATTCCAGTAAGTAAGTTGGTTGTTGGTTGGATAGTGAGACCCCTTTGATCAAGGGAGAGTGGACGTAGGATATTCAGATCCGAACCACTATACATCCGGTCTTATTTACTGTTTTCATGTTTACTTTCTTGTTTATTTTATTGTGCTCTTGTGAAAAGAACCTTGCTAAAGATATTCCCTTTAAAGCTTCCGCAATTTATCAATCTAGTGGGACCAACAAGTTGTAATTCCAGAATATCCTAAACCACTCTTATCACTTATGCGTTGAGAAGATCTTGTTATAATAGATACAACGGTTGGAGCTTCTCTGGGCTTATGTACTTCCTTAGTAGGTTGTTCAATTTTCTTTCCCTTGATAAGAGATTGGTATTTGGCTCTAAGTTCATTGAACTCATCTTCCTTAGAGTCTCTTTCTCTTATAAGTTGATCTACTGATTAGGCGTGAAATTGTCATGATTCGTAGCTAGAAACGCCCTAGTTTTGGTCGAGTTTATAGAGTATTTAGAGTCAATTGAGCGTTATTTCTATACATTGATAAATTTGTCTCTTTGATGCTCATAGGTGAATAGAGGACGAAAAACGGAGTTCGTAGGACTTTGAATCGACTCAAACGGATGCCCGGATGAGAAGATATTGAAGAAATACGATCGGTATTAGTGCGGACGAGGAAAAGTATCACTTGGGAGAAGCTTTGAAGTCACTCGAGCGCCTTACTCGAGCGCCACCGCTCGAGCGAATCGCTCGAGCGTCCAAAACATACAGAGTCATTTCAGCGCTCGAGCAGCTCGAGCGCGACCGCTCGAGCGAATGCATCATTCGAGCTACACTGCTCGAGCGGGACCGCTCGAGCGTTTTGCTCGAGCGCCCATATACTTTTGCCTCCGGATTCGTATTTTCGGCCCATTAACTCCCGTTTCGACCCGTGCCTACATATATCTCGTCCAAACACGTTTTGAAGAATCCCGAACTTTAGAAATCACTTTAGACTTAGTTTTTGAGGAGGAGAAGAACGAGCAAGCTTTATTTTACGTTTTGTTGAGGTTTTTCATACGAATTCTAGTTTCTTTTCAATTCTTAGTTTCTTTTCATTAGTTCGTTACTTTGAACACGTTTAAATTTCGTTTTTATCAATTCAATTTCAGTTCTTCGTATTTATTTTCTTTTAAAACCCTAGTTCATGTTTCTTATTTTCTTCGTTCAATTCAATATGTTTATGTTCGTTGTTTCTTTAATTGCTTTTAGTTTTGTTAAAACCATGTCCGGCTAAAACCCTTGCATGCTTAGGTTAGGATGAACTCGTAGAAGTAGGATGTGGGTACGTAATTAGGGTAATTGGTGACGTTAGTTTTAATTCTCTTAATTAATGAATTCATATAATTAATCTTAACTCTACCTTTGAATTTCGTACGAAAGTGTTAGAGAGAGGACGACCGCATCACTCAATAACAATTAGTAGTCTTAACGAGAGGGTTTAGGAAAGGTTAATTCATCTACCGGTTTAGCGAAGGAGGACGACCGCATCACCTTAGTTAAATTAGGGTCTCATTAATTAAGCGCTATCTATTAACTTGTTAGTGGATTAGTGAAGTCGATTGCTAGGATAAAGTATTAGGGTGAGAAATCTTGAGCTTTCATTCTACGATCTTTTACTTAGGTTAATTCTTGTTTGTCACGATTACTTTGATTATGTACCTGCTCCGTTAGTATACGTAGGGATTCCTATCCTAAGCATCACCATCTCTCATTAGAACACAACCCTTAGTTAATTTAATTGCTTTAGTATTTTAGTTTACTTAGTTTATTTCAGTCTTTTAATTAATCTTTCAAAAACCCAAAAACATTATACTCATATTAACTACGACGCGTAGATCTTCAGGGATCTATTCGCATATACACCATCTATTGGGTTCGATACTACTTGGTCCCTATACTCGCCCATACTACAGTGAACCCGTTCTCTTGCGGGGTAGCTACTAGTAGAAGCTAGTGTAGTCGCTTCAAGTCAATGGCGCCGTTGCCGGGGATGGCGTTATATGCTCTTTGAATAGGACTTGTCGATAGCTTAGTAGTTAGTAGTGAGTGCCTATTTTCTGTTTTTATTTTCTTTTTGTTATTTTTATTTATTCGGCAGTTGCGTTTTGATCCATCTGCTAGTGTGTCAGGTTTATGAGAACACGCTCACAAGGCAACACGAGCGAAGAGAGAATACCGTTGGACCCTGAGACAATAGCTAGAAGGAACCGAGCTTACTTGAGAAGAATGAACGCAGCCGACTTAGGGAAGGGACCAATGGACCTCAATAATGAGTTGGACGATGCTGCCAACGATTTCAATCAGGCAGTAGACCGGGTTGATGGCTCTGGAGGGAGTGGTGGTCAGAATCAAGACCAGTTCGTAGATAGTAGTAGCCAGAACCCGGGTGCACAAAATGTAAACAATCCAGCTCAGAACCTAGTCCCAAATCCTCTGAACAATCCTGCTTACCCACAAAACCCGAATAACCCTTTCCACAACCCAGCATATCAACATTACCCATACCCACCATACCCTTATCCGCCTTACCCGTATCCTCCACCTCCTGTTTATAACCAACCACCTGTGTACCAACAACCTCCAGTTCAAAACATACCAGCACCACCTGTCGCTCCTCAGCCTGCGCCCCAGAACGCAGATCAGAATATGGCAATTCGGGGCAGGTTCGCGGCACAACCGCAGAGGTACTACGATGGAGTGGCCTTACCTCCAGTTGAGGCCAATAACTTTTCAATCTCCCCAGGAATTCTCAAGCTGCTTACTGAGAATCAATTCAAGTGGGAGGTTGGGAAGGAGAACCCTCACACTCACTTGAGGAGTTTCCTCATGATTGCATCTACTTTCAATTACAATGGCATGTCTGAGGATGCCAAGAGGCTTAGGCTGTTCCCATTCTCATTGATGGGAATAGCTAAGGAGTGGTACGATAATACGCTCCCGCGGGGAGGTATTACCACTTGGGCCGAGCTCGAGCGTCTGTTCCTCGAGCGATTCTACCCTCCATCTAGGACGATCAAGGCTAGAATTGAGATCTCGTCCTTTCGCCAGAAGTCTGGAGAGGATCTACGCCAAGCGTGGGAGAGATACTCAAACATGCTGATAGAGTGCCCGCAGCACGGGTACAATGAGGGGGATATTATGGCATTCTTCTACAGTGGTGCCAACAAGGCGGGGCAAGACCATTTAGACGCCTGTGCGGGTGGAGCATTCCTCAATCAAGGCATAGAGAGGTGTAGAGAGATCGTGGACAACATTGTCACGAATGCTGGTGCTTGGAGTGGAGATGCAAATTTTCAGAGAGTGCATCAGGTTGAAGAGGGAGAAGGAACGAGAAGGCTATTGATGGCCATGATGGAAAAGATCAACAACCTCGAGTTGGGGAAGAGTTTGGGTGGAGAGCATGCAGTAGAGAATGAGAGAGTAGACCAACCAAGTGGACAGCAAGAGGTAGCCAATTACATGGGAGGTCCATATTACAATCAGAATGGCTACCAAGGTGGTAATCAGTATGGAAAGCCTTCTTATGGCCAACCATTCGTGCCTCCAGGCCCTCAGCCACTTCAAAATCAATGGAGGAACACACAAGGGTATCAAGGAGGCCAGCAACCTCCTCAAAACACTTGGAGGAAAAATGATAATTTTTCTTATGCTAACCCAAAAGCTGGTGTCACTGTTCCTGCAGGTGTTGATCCGGGGTCTAAACCTCCTGGTGGAGAAGGCGGTGCATCAACCGAGGAGATGTTGAGAGCTATTCTTCAGAAGGTGGAGGAAGGTAGCAAGCGGTTGTCGTCCTTGGAGTACGATGTGAAGGAGTTGCATAAGAAGGGTGATCAACGTGATCAAGAGCTCCAGAAGATGAATGTTGAGTGGACTAGAACTCAACAAGAGAACAATCGAAGGTTCACTTCTTTAGAGTTCCAGATGAGCCAGATTGCAAAGTCAGTGAATAGAATGCCAGAAGGGAACCAGAAAGAGCAGTGCAAGGCGATCTAGCTTAGAAGTGGAACCAATTATGAAGGTCCTCAGATGCCTGCTGATTCTGAGACACCCCAAGAAGAGATTGAGCCTAAAGGAGATGAAGTTGAGACTGAGGAGAGCCAAGCTGAGAAGGGGGTTGAAAGTGAAGGGATTGAGAAGCATAAAGATATGGATGAGTCCCAGAAGGGCAAAGGCATTGAGGAGGTTGAGAGAGTTCCTAAGTGGAAGAAAGCAAAGGAAGCAAGGGAGAAAGTGAAAGTGACCGAGCGAGATGAATGGGGGGTACCCAAATCTGTGATACCCGTCCCGTATCCACAACGCTTTATGAAGAAAACGCTTGATGAGAAATTCGCTAAGTTCCTTGATGTTTTTAAACAATTGCATATTAATATTCCTTTTTATGATGCTTTGGAATAGATGCCAAATTATGCCAAGTTCCTGAAGGACTTGATAGCGAAGAGACGAAGAGTGGATGAGCCGAAGTTGGTGCAGCTGAACCACGAGGTGAGTGCACTAGTGCACAAGGCGCTTCCACCAAAGCTGAAGGATCCCGGAAGCTTCACGATCCTATGCGATATTGGGAACGGGATCAAGAAGGGAGCGTTGTGCGACCTCGGAGCGAGCATCAATCTCATGCCCTTGTCACTTTTTAAGAAGTTGGAAGGTGGTGAACTTCAACCCACAATGATGACGCTTCAACTAGCCGACCGGTCTATTACTAGACCTCAAGGTGTGGTTGAAGACGTCCTAGTGAGAGTTGGAGATCACATCTTTCCAGCCGACTTTGTAGTGCTAGAGATGGAGGAAGATGAGCACGTGCCCCTGATTTTGGGAAGACCGTTCTTAGCTACGGCGGGGATGGTGCTAGACGTGGCGAATGGGAAGATCACGTTGAAGGTTGATGATCAAGAAGTGAAGATCTCCCTATATGAAGCCATGAAACACCCGAGGGAGGATGAGAGCTTGTATTGCATGGATGCAATTGATCCTCGTGTTGAAGACACGCCTTCTATCCCTAATCCTTCTCATATTCATGATTTTGCTAGTCCTTCAATTGATAATTTAACCCATGAGCGTTATGATCTTGATTATTTTGATAGGGATGAAGTGAAGAAGTTGAAGGATGAAGAGGTGAAGAAAGTGGACATGGTCCAGTTAGAAGGGAAAGGAGGAGTTAAGAAGAAAAAATCCAAATTCAAGAAATTATTTAGTAAGACTCCTCCAGATAGAGGCAAGAAGGAGTTGAGACCCATAACACTTGGGGATGAGAAGAGAGCAAAGGGGCTCATGATGGAGGGGCATCAAGGAAAGAAGTTCAGACACCACTCTTATGAGAGTGAGGGAGGTAAATTTGAGTATGATGTCCCATAAGCTCCTTTGAGCTTGGTCCGGCATGAGGACCTTAAAAATAGCGCTGAATGGGAGGCAACCCATTTTTATTTGCTTTTGAGTGTTTTTTTAGTTATTTTCCTTTTATGTTACTAGGATGTTGTTGAGTCGTATGTTTAACCTCGTACTTGAGAGTTTTATTTTGTAGGCTTGTCTCTAAAGGAGTAAAGGTATCATGGAGTTATTCAGATTGAAGGAACCCACTTGAGACAAGGGAGTGTGCAAAGCTAGTGAGAGAAACGGAATTATTTGGTTGAGGTAACCCACAACCCCAAACTTAGACCTCTAGCAAGGTCGAAGTTTGGGGGGGTGGAGTTTTTTTTTATATGTTTTCTTGTTACATTGCACCGGAACACCCCTTATCTTTGAGTTGAGTTAGTTATTTGGTGCCTTGAGATGCTCCTTGGGCTATTATTAATTTGTTTTGTTACTCAATATTTTATGCCTATCAATCACCTTATGCTTGTTGATTGCTATCTTTGAGTATGATTTGATGAGTAGGGTGAATTGTGAGGCTGAGTTAGAAATTCTTTTGTGTGAGTGTTTGAGTTTGAGCTGAGTTGAGAAAGAACTTGTATGCTTGTAAATTTTTCTTTTGAGTACTTGTGTGACAAGAGTGAGAATTCACTAGGACTAGCTTGGATGTGAAAGCCGTGAGAGTTGAGCCTTACGAGATTTAAATGCATGATTTAATCTCTTCGTTTGTGAGTGGATCATCACTTTAGAGGATGCTAGAACTTGCATGTGCTCTTGCTTCTAGATTGTGTCTAGTTTGATATGCCGAATAGGATCTTAGGCCATTTTTTATTTGAATAAGTCACTTAGCCAAAATTGTCCTTACCAATGACATTGATCCCTTGTTAGCCCCGTTGAGCCTAAAGCCTATTTTATTTGCTAGCACATATGAACACTATTCCAATTCCTAAGCCTTTTGTCCCAATTTGAGTGGAGAATAGGAAAGTGTGAATATGAAGGGAGTGAATTGAGTTGAAAAAAGGAGAAGGTTGTTTGTTGAGTGAATATGAGAAAAAAAGGTGTGATGAAGTTTTGAGATGTGGGAAAAAGAGAAAGAAAATTGAGAATGAGCAAAAAGAAAAAAATGAGCTCATGTGTTTGTGTGAAAAAAGAAAAAAATGAAGTGATTGAAAAAAGTGAAAAGAGTTAGAAAAAAAAAAATGAAGTGTTGAGAGAAGTGGAATTAAAAGGATGTTGATTGAAAATGTTTGAAGTATTCTGTTCCTAATCTCAAAGTGTCAAAGTTGATTTTTCTATTCTCCATTCACTTTAGTCACTTTACCTTATATTGTTATCCCACCTGTCCAAAGAGCCTACATTACAACCTTTTGAAAGTCCTTTTTGATTCGGCATTGATTTCTAGAGTATGGTCGAAGTTGAGAGCATTTACAAGCCTATGGCTGCCAATTTGTGTGATTGATTGATTGAGTGAGTCCCTTTATCATTGTTATACACTTGTGAGGGAGTGAAACACACCGTTGAGTGCACATCCATGCTTGATCTTGGTGTTTCTTGTTATTGTTGCATGAGTATGATGAAGGAAAGTGAGTGAGTATACTTGTGATTGATCTTTGAAGCTCGAATTCATTAGCTTGCATGATTGATTCTTGACTCATTCCTAACAATTTCACTTGACTTATTATTTCATTGCTTGGGGACAAGCAATATGGTAAGTTTGGGGGGGTTGATTAGGCGTGAAATTGTCATGATTCGTAGCTAGAAACGCCCTAGTTTTGGTCGAGTTTATAGAGTATTTAGAGTCAATTGAGCGTTATTTCTATACATTGATAAATTTGTCTCTTTGATGCTCATAGGTGAATAGAGGACGAAAAACGGAGTTCGTAGGACTTTGAATCGACTCAAACGGATGCCCGGATGAGAAGATATTGAAGAAATACGATCGGTATTAGTGCGGACGAGGAAAAGTATCACTTGGGAGAAGCTTTGAAGTCACTCGAGCGCCTTACTCGAGCGCCACCGCTCGAGCGAATCGCTCGAGCGTCCAAAACATACAGAGTCATTTCAGCGCTCGAGCGAATGCATCATTCGAGCTACACTGCTCGAGCGGGACCGCTCGAGCGTTTTGCTCGAGCGCCCATATACTTTTGCCTCCGGATTCGTATTTTCGGCCCATTAACTCCCGTTTCGACCCGTGCCTACATATATCTCGTCCAAACACGTTTTGAAGAATCCCGAACTTTAGAAATCACTTTAGACTTAGTTTTTGAGGAGGAGAAGAACGAGCAAGCTTTATTTTACATTTTGTTGAGGTTTTTCATACGAATTCTAGTTTCTTTTCAATTCTTAGTTTCTTTTCATTAGTTCGTTACTTTGAACACGTTTAAATTTCGTTTTTATCAATTCAATTTCAGTTCTTCGTATTTATTTTCTTTTAAAACCCTAGTTCATGTTTCTTATTTTCTTCGTTCAATTCAATATGTTTATGTTCGTTGTTTCTTTAATTGCTTTTAGTTTTGTTAAAACCATGTCCGGCTAAAACCCTTGCATGCTTAGGTTAGGATGAACTCGTAGAAGTAGGATGTGGGTACGTAATTAGGGTAATTGGTGACGTTAGTTTTAATTCTCTTAATTAATGAATTCATATAATTAATCTTAACTCTACCTTTGAATTTCGTACGAAAGTGTTAGAGAGAGGACGACCGCATCACTCAATAACAATTAGTAGTCTTAACGAGAGGGTTTAGGAAAGGTTAATTCATCTACCGGTTTAGCGAAGGAGAACGACCGCATCACCTTAGTTAAATTAGGGTCTCATTAATTAAGCGCTATCTATTAACTTGTTAGTGGATTAGTGAAGTCGATTGCTAGGATAAAGTATTAGGGTGAGAAATCTTGAGCTTTCATTCTACGATCTTTTACTTAGGTTAATTCTTGTTTGTCACGATTACTTTGATTATGTACCTGCTCCGTTAGTATACGTAGGGATTCCTATCCTAAGCATCACCATCTCTCATTAGAACACAACCCTTAGTTAATTTAATTGCTTTAGTATTTTAGTTTACTTAGTTTATTTCAGTCTTTTAATTAATCTTTCAAAAACCCAAAAACATTATACTCATATTAACTACGACGCGTAGATCTTCAGGGATCTATTCGCATATACACCATCTATTGGGTTCGATACTACTTGGTCCCTATACTCGCCCATACTACAGTGAACCCGTTCTCTTGCGGGGTAGCTACTAGTAGAAGCTAGTGTAGTCGCTTCAAGTCAATGGCGCCGTTGCCGGGGATGGCGTTATATGCTCTTTGAATAGGACTTGTCGATAGCTTAGTAGTTAGTAGTGAGTGCCTATTTTCTGTTTTTATTTTCTTTTTGTTATTTTTATTTATTCGGCAGTTGCGTTTTGATCCATCTGCTAGTGTGTCAGGTTTATGAGAACACGCTCACAAGGCAACACGAGCGAATAGAGAATACCGTTGGACCCTGAGACAATAGCTAGAAGGAACCGAGCTTACTTGAGAAGAATGAACGCAGCCGACTTAGGGAAGGGACCAATGGACCTCAATAATGAGTTGGACGATGCTGCCAACGATTTCAATCAGGCAGTAGACCGGGTTGATGGCTCTGGAGGGAGTGGTGGTCAGAATCAAGACCAGTTCGTAGATAGTAGTAGCCAGAACCCGGGTGCACAAAATGTAAACAATCCAGCTCAGAACCTAGTCCCAAATCCTCTGAACAATCCTGCTTACCCACAAAACCCGAATAACCCTTTCCACAACCCAGCATATCAACATTACCCATACCCACCATACCCTTATCCGCCTTACCCGTATCCTCCACCTCCTGTTTATAACCAACCACCTGTGTACCAACAACCTCCAGTTCAAAACATACCAGCACCACCTGTCGCTCCTCAGCCTGCGCCCCAGAACGCAGATCAGAATATGGCAATTCGGGGCAGGTTCGCGGCACAACCGCAGAGGTACTACGATGGAGTGGCCTTACCTCCAGTTGAGGCCAATAACTTTTCAATCTCCCCAGGAATTCTCAAGCTGCTTACTGAGAATCAATTCAAGTGGGAGGTTGGGAAGGAGAACCCTCACACTCACTTGAGGAGTTTCCTCATGATTGCATCTACTTTCAATTACAATGGCATGTCTGAGGATGCCAAGAGGCTTAGGCTGTTCCCATTCTCATTGACGGGAATAGCTAAGGAGTGGTACGATAATACGCTCCCGCGGGGAGGTATTACCACTTGGGCCGAGCTCGAGCGTCTGTTCCTCGAGCGATTCTACCCTCCATCTAGGACGATCAAGGCTAGAATTGAGATCTCGTCCTTTCGCCAGAAGTCTGGAGAGGATCTACGCCAAGCGTGGGAGAGATACTCAAACATGCTGATAGAGTGCCCGCAGCACGGGTACAATGAGGGGGATATTATGGCATTCTTCTACAGTGGTGCCAACAAGGCGGGGCAAGACCATTTAGATGCCTGTGCGGGTGGAGCATTCCTCAATCAAGGCATAGAGAGGTGTAGAGAGATCGTGGACAACATTGTCACGAATGCTGGTGCTTGGAGTGGAGATGCAAATTTTCAGAGAGTGCATCAGGTTGAAGAGGGAGAAGGAACGAGAAGGCTATTGATGGCCATGATGGAAAAGATCAACAACCTCGAGTTGGGGAAGAGTTTGGGTGGAGAGCATGCAGTAGAGAATGAGAGAGTAGACCAACCAAGTGGACAGCAAGAGGTAGCCAATTACATGGGAGGTCCATATTACAATCAGAATGGCTACCAAGGTGGTAATCAGTATGGAAAGCCTTCTTATGGCCAACCATTCGTGCCTCTAGGCCCTCAGCCACTTCAAAATCAATGGAGGAACACACAAGGGTATCAAGGAGGCCAGCAACCTCCTCAAAACACTTGGAGGAAAAATGATAATTTTTCTTATGCTAACCCAAAAGCTGGTGTCACTGTTCCTGCAGGTGTTGATCCGGGGTCTAAACCTCCTGGTGGAGAAGGCGGTGCATCAACCGAGGAGATGTTGAGAGCTATTCTTCAGAAGGTGGAGGAAGGTAGCAAGCGGTTGTCGTCCTTGGAGTACGATGTGAAGGAGTTGCATAAGAAGGGTGATCAACGTGATCAAGAGCTCCAGAAGATGAATGTTGAGTGGACTAGAACTCAACAAGAGAACAATCGAAGGTTCACTTCTTTAGAGTTCCAGATGAGCCAGATTGCAAAGTCAGTGAATAGAATGCCAGAAGGGAACCAGAAAGAGCAGTGCAAGGCGATCCAGCTTAGAAGTGGAACCAATTATTTAATTGCTTTAGTATTTTAGTTTACTTAGTTTATTTCAGTCTTTTAATTAATCTTTCAAAAACCCAAAAACATTATACTCATATTAACTACGACGCGTAGATCTTCAGGGATCTATTCGCATATACACCATCTCTTGGGTTCGATACTACTTGGTCCCTATACTCGCCCATACTACAGTGAACCCGTTCTCTTGCGGGGTAGCTACTAGTAGAAGCTAGTGTAGTCGCTTCAAGTCATCTACCAGAGTATCTCTTTCTGTGATCTTATCCTGAAGTTCAGAGACTTCTTTGGAATGATCACTCATGAATTCTCTGGTGGATTTTTGCTCATGAGATAAAGATTAAACTTCTGCTCTGAGCCTACCATTCTTCTTCTCAAGTTTCTGGCATAATTGAACACAATTCTGGAGATCTGATAGCATTTGCTGCATATCAGATTCTTTGGAAGTACCAAATAAGTGAGAGGATTCAGTATATTTGGAATTAGATAAATACAAGGTAGATTCTTGTACCTCAGTGATGTCTACCATGAGACATACACCATCATCAGATAAGAAGAAGAGGAAGAAGAAGAAGAGGAAGAAGAAGAAGGGGAAGAAGAGGAAGAGGAAGAAGAGGAAGAGGAAGAAGAGGAAGAGGAAGAAGAGGAAGAGGAAGACGAGGAAGAAGAGGAAGACGAGGAAGAAGAGGAAGAAGAGGAAGAAGAGGAAGACGAGGAAGAAGAGGAAGAGGAAGAGGAAGAGGAAGAGGAAGAGGAGGAGGAGGAGGAGGAGGAGGAGGAGGAGGAAGAGGAGGAGGAGGAGGAGGAGGAGGAGGAGGATGAGGAGGAGGAGGAGGAGGAAGAGGAGGAGGAGGAGGAAGAGGAGGAGGAGGAGGAGGAGGAGGAGGAGGAGGAGGAGGAAGAGGAGGAGGAGGAAGAGGAAGAGGAAGAAGAAGAGGAGGAGGAAGAAGAGGAGGAGGAGGAGAAGGAGAAGGAGAAGGAGGAGAAGGAGAAGGAGAAGAAGGAGAAGAAGAAGAAGGAGAAGAAGAAGAAGGAGGAGTAGAAGTAGAAGAAGAAGAGGAAGAGGAAGAGGAAGAGGAAGAGGAAGAGGAAGAGGAAGAGGAAGAGGAAGAGGAAGAGGAAGAGGAGGGGGGGGGGAGGAGGGGGGGGAGGAGGAGGGGGAGGAAGAGGAGGGGGGGGGAGGAGGGGGGGGGGAGGAGGAGGGGGAGGAAGAGGGGGAGGAAGAGGACGAGGAGGAAGAAGAAGAAGAGGAAGAAGAAGAAGAAGAAGAAGAAGAAGAAGAAGAAGAAGAAGAAGAAGAAGAAGAAGAAGAAGAAGAAGAAGAAGAAGAAGAAGAAGAAGAAGAAGAAGAAGAAGAAGAAGAAGAAGAAGAAAGAAGAAGAAGAAGAAGAAGAAGAAGAAGAAGAAGAAGAAGAAGAAGAAGAAGAAGAAGAAGAAGAAGAAGAAGAAGAAGAAGAAGAAGAAGAAGAAGAAGAAGAAGAAGAAGAAGAAGAAGAAGAAGAAGAAGAAGAAGAAGAAGAACTGGAACTAGTATCCTCCTCCTCCGCTTCTGCCAGCAATGCTCTCTTGTCTGTATATCTCCTATCTCTCTTGAGTCTTTTCTCTTCTCTTTCTCTAGGAGTAAGTTGAGGTCAATCATAGTTGTAGTGGCCTGGCTTATTGCATGTGTAGCAAATGTTGTCTCCTGCTCTAGGACTTGGAGTAGTGTCACTTCTCCTGGAGTTGTAATCTGATCTCTCTGGACTGCTTTCTCTCCTCTTGTATTCTGATGTGCCAGAGTAAGATGAACCAGATACCAGATGACCCAGAGGTCCTTTGGTCCAGAGTCGGTTGTGAAACAGATTTTTCCTTAGAATCAGGAGATGATTCTAAGCTACTTTTGTTTCACCAGACTCGTCTGGTCTGGGGAAAGGTCTTCTGCCTCTGGTCTTGATCTCCTCTGGTGTAGTCTTCTAGCGGAGTCCTCTAGTGAAGTCCTCTGATGAAGTCTTCTGGTCTGGCAGTTCCCCCTAGACTAAGTCCTAATCTAGTTCCTCATCTGGCTAACAGGTCCAGATGGTCCTATTACAACTTCTGGTTTATTTTCTAACTCATCAAAACTAACAACATTTTTCCTAATAACTATGCCTATTGGAAACCTAAGATGCGTATGTACATCAAATCTATTGATGAACGTGCTTGGAGAAGTGTTCTGACCGGCTGGGAATGGCCCATAAATCAAGCAGATGATGATGGCGAGACAAGAGTCAAACGGGAGATTTAATGGACCAATGAGCAAACTACGACAGCGAGCTACAATTCCAAAGCTCTCAATGCAATCTTTACCTATGTTGATGTATCTATGTTTAAGATCATATCAAGATGTACCACGGCTAAAGATGCATGGTAGAGGCTTCAAGAACATTGTGAAGGAAGTGGAAGTGTTCGAAGGACCAAACTTTGAATGCTCGGAACCAAGTTCGAGAATCTAAGGATGAAGGATGATGAGACAATCACGGCCTACGATGAAAGGCTGAGTGAGATTATCAATGAATCACACGCACTTGGTGATCCAATTTCCAATGTACGAGTCATACATAAAATTTTATGTTCCTAAACGGTTCGACGCAAAGATTTGTGTTATTGAAGAAGCCAAGGACACTGACACTCTCAGTCAAAACGAGCTTGTAAGTATGCTCAAAACATATAAGATGAACACAACTCAACCTGAAGATGCAAGTGAAGGAAAGAAGGTTGTTGTTTTCAAAGGTGAAACATCTTCTAACACTGAAAATCAGTCATTTGTGACTGAGGTTGAGTCTGATGAAGATGTTTTAGACCAATGTTACAACACTCTTGAGCACATTTCCTTCCTCACAAAGAAGTTCAACTCCTATTTGAAGAAAAAGATGAACAGATCCAGTGGAAATGTCCAACCGATGACTCATATCAACAACACACCATCTGACACAGAGAAAAGAAAGGATCAGAATCAATCCAGATAATTCAAAGGTAACAAATCAAGGTATGATCATGAATTTAGAAAATCAGTTAGATGTGATGCATGCACTGCATTTGGACACTATGCAAATGAGTGTGCAAATACCAGATTAAGGCAAAAACGAAATTTCAATGTTACCTTTAGTGATGACTCAGATGATGAACCTGAAAGTTCAAAAGATGAGGAATTAACTTTTTCTGCTAGAATTGATTATGATGATTCTTTGGATGATGATCTGGATGATTTAAACACTGATGTTGTTTCCAATGTTAAAACATCAAAAGCAACATTTGTCAAAAATCATTCAGATTTGAACTGTTTTAATGGATGTGTTGATGAGACAGGTACTAATGACACAAAGGATGATGTTTCTAGTATAGTCAAAGATAATGATGATCTCAGAGTGACTGTGACCAAGTTGAAAGTCATTTTAACAAGGAAAGATTTAGAAATTTCTAAACTAAAAGAGGAATTGAAAAATTCCACCTTAAGTTTTAAGAAGTATTCTAAGAGCTCTTCTGTTGTGAGTGATTCTTTAAATATTGGTCAGTCTAGTAAGCATGGCCTAGGCTATTTTGGTGAATCTACTTCTAAATGTGTGAATAATCCTGTAAAATTTATGAAAAAATTGGACATATTCGTCCTTATTGTCAAAAGATGAAAAAGGATCTGGAAATTAAAAGAGTGTTGTCTGGAATGTCTTCACATTCTAAGAAACACTGGTCAAAATCTGCTAGGAAAAAGAAAGAACATGTTACTTGTAATGTTGTTCAAACTTCTCTGAAAGCATGTGTGCCTGATTTATGTATTTCGATAGTGGTTGTTCAAGACATATGACTGGTCATGTTAACTACTTATCTGATTATGAACCTTGTAATGGTGGGACTGTTACATATAGTGGTGGATCTAAAGGAAAGATCATTGGAAAGGGAACTTTGAATGTTGAAGGTTTTCCTAAGCTTAAAAAATGTTTTGCATGTTAATGGCTTACTTGCTAATTTACTTAGTATAAGTCAACTGTGTGATGATAATTTGCATGTTGAATTTGATAAGGATTCATGTTATGTTCTGAACAAGGATAATAAGTGTCTAATGACTAGTAATAGGTCAACTGATAATTGTTATTTAATTGGAACAAATAATGTGTGTCATTTGTCAAATTGTGATCATAATGTCCTGTGGCATCAAAGACTTGGACATGCAAACTATAGATTCATGCAAAAAATGGTCAAATCTGAAGTTGTGAGAGGATTACCTAAACTGAAGATAGTTACACCTACTGTATGTGGTTCATGCCAAAGAGGTAAGCAGGTAAGAGTGTCGCATAAGATGTTATCACATTGCACAACACATCGTTATTTTGAATTACTGCATACGGATTTTATGGGTCTTATAGAAACTGAAAGCATTGGTGGTAAGAAATATTCACTGGTTGTGGTAGATGATTACTCTAGATTTACCTGGATTAAGTTTTTAAGGGAAAAATCTGAAACGTTTGATGCTTTTAAAGTTCTTTACAAGGGATTTAAAATTGTTTTCAACTTGAAAGTGAGCAGGATTAGGTCTGATCATGGTAGGAAATTTGAAAATAGCATGTTTTCAGAATTTTGTGATAAGAAAGGTATTGTCCAAGAGTTTTCTTCTCCTAAACTCCACAACAAAATGAGATTGTTGAAAGGAAAAATAGAACTCTTCAAGAGATGGCTAGAGTAATGCTCAATTCAAAAAATCTTGCTAAGAAATTTTGGGCTGAAGCATTAACTACAGCAAGTCATATTGCTAATAGAGTCTATTTCAGATTTAAGAGTAAGAAACCCCCATATGAGATCTTGAACAATAAGAAACCAAGTGTGAAATACTTTCAGATTTTTGGTTGTGTGTGTTACATTCTGAATGATAGGGATCAATTGCATAAGTTTGATTCTAGGAGTGACAAAGGTTTCTTCTTAAGTTATTATAGAAATAGTAAAGCCTATAGAATTTATAACCTTAGAACTAACACTGTTCAAGAGTCTATGAATGTTGTGTTTGATGATGATAGGAATTTGATGGATGGGAATGACACTGAAGATGTGACTGAGGTTACTGAGGTTCCTAAAGAATCACCGAAAACAGAGAATATTTCACCAAATGTTCCAGCATCTGGTACAACATTCCCTGCAGATTCAGCAGATTCTTAACAGAACAATCAGTATACTCCAAGAAAAATTGAGCAACATGGATTACCAAAAGCCATCCTTCAAATCAGATCATTGGAGGTGCTTCAGTTGGTGTTCAAACCAGAAGGAGAGTAAGTGCAAACCGTGTTGATGTAGCAAATGAAGTGTACATGTCATCTATATGCAATGTTGTGAATGCTCAGTGTTATTACTCTGAAATTGAACCAAAACATGTTACAGAAGCATTAAAAGATGAAAATTGGATTAATGTTATGCATGAGGAACTAAATCAATTTGAAATGAATGATGTTTGGTCATTAGTTCCAAGACCTGATGATATCAATGTCATTGGAACTAAGTGGATTTTTAAGAATAAAACTGATGAGTCTGGTAACATAATTAGGAACAAAGCTAGATTGGTTGCACAAGGTTACACTCAAGTTGAAGGTATTGATTTTGATGAAACATTTGCACCTGTTGCAGGATAGAATCAATCAGATTG
This sequence comes from Ballota nigra, assembly GCA_947034835.1. NCBI lineage: Eukaryota > Viridiplantae > Streptophyta > Magnoliopsida > Lamiales > Lamiaceae > Ballota > Ballota nigra. The sequence goes on along the minus strand of OX344727.1, from coordinate 55,605,152 downwards.
TTACTAGCAATTGCATGTTACATTAACATTAATCTTCATCAAATGGATGTAAAAGCTGTATTTTTTAATGACATATTTATTGAAGATGCTTTTGTTGAACAACCTAAAGGCTTTGAAAACCCACAGTATCCTGATCATGTGTACAAGCTAAAGAAAGTCTTGTATGGTCTTAAACAAGCTCCTAGAGCTTGGTATGGTAGACTTACTGACTTTCTTTTGCAGTTTGGTTTTATTAGAGGTGATGTTGGGATATAGGTTAGATGTTTTGAAGATGTTAAAACAAAGAACTTCTAATAGGACTAGCTAAATATGTTAGTCAGCTACAGATTAGTCTAGGTCTAGAATAGGTATTTGGTTAAGGGGGAAGACTAGAGGTGACCAGATGAGGTGACCAGACTAGAGGTGACCAGATGAGGTGACCAGACTAGAGGTGACCAGATAAGCTAACCAGACTAGAGGTGACTGAATGAGGTGTCCAGACCAGAGCAGATGAGTCACCAGAGCAAATGAGTCATCAGAGCAAATGAGTCACCAGAGCAGATGAGCTCTGACCAGAGGAGTTTACCAGAAGACCTCTACTAGATGAGTCCAGACTAGAGCAGAAGTGTCATCTGGCCAGACGACCCCAGACCAGACCAGACGAGTGTGACGGATTAGTTCACCCACCCAGAGGCTTCGTAGTAATCTGGAGACAAGGAAATCTTTGAGTTAAATGATGGAGAAGAAGGCAATCTGGAAGTCAATTGATGGAGGATATGATTGATTACTTGATTGAAGTCAACTAATCAATCATATAATCAATCAAAGATTGATTATATCCATCCAATTATGGTTGTTTGAATTGCTAGCTTCCAACGGCTAGTTAATTCTCACAACTATAAATAGAAGTCTTTTGATTGAGTTCTACATAAGAGTCGGGCAAGAGAACAAGAAAGACACACGAACTCTTCCACTCACTTGCCTTGTTCATTCATGTATATACACTCTTTAGGAGTCTTTAGCTGGAGCTTTACTCAACATATTCATCACATAGGAAGGTTGTTGTAAGCAGTTGTACGAAGGATCTGGTACTTCCTAATTCCAGTAGTTCGTAAGTTGGTTTGAGAGAGAGTCCCCTTTGGGGAAAGGGAGAGTGGATGTAGGACAAGTTGGTCCGAACCACTATAAATCTGGTGTTCTTTATTTTCTGCACTTTAGATTTCTGCATTTCAATTCTAGCACTTTATTCAAAAAGGGGTTTTCTCAAAATTAAGTATAAAATGCCTTCCGCTGGATAACCTTTTTGGGACCAACAGGTGACGCTGACAAAACCTTGTTCATTAATCACACTGGAGAAGACTTATTAATAGCTCAAATATATGTTGATGATATTATTTTTGGTTCAACTTGTAACATCATGTTAAACAAGTTTGTTGAAGCAATGACAACAACATTTGAGATGAGCATGGTAGGTGATTTGAATTACTTTCTAGGACTTCAAATCAAACAATCTGATAAAGGTATTTTCTTCTCTCAGAGTAAGTATTCTAAGAACTTAGTGAAAAGGTTTGGATTAGAAAACTCAAAAGTTATGAAAACTCCTATGGGATCTAAACAAAAACTGTCTAAGGACACTGCTGGACAAGATGTTGATCCAACTTTGTATAGATCCATGATAGGCAGTCTTCTGTACTTAACCTCAAGTAGACCTGATAGAATGTACAGTGTTTGTGTTTGTGCTAGGTACCAAGCTTGCCCTAAGGAGTCACATTTGAATGCAGTCAAGAGGATCATTAGATATGTGGCAGGTACAAGTGATCTTGGTATATGATACACCAAAGACACAAGGAATGCTCTTGTGGAATACAGTGATGCTGACTGGGCTGGAAACATCGATGATAGAAAGAGCACGAGTGGTGGTTGCTTCTACATGGGTAATAACCTGATTTTCTGGCATAGTAGAAAGCAGAACTATGTATCTCAATCTACTGCAGAGTCTGAGTACATTGCTGCAGGTAGTTGATGTACACAGCTTCTTTGGTTAATTAAAATGTTTAGTGATTATGGTTTGGAAAGTGATGTTTTAAATGTATATTGTGAAAACACTAGTGCTATCAACATATCAAAAAATCCAGTTCAACACTCACTTACTAAACACATAAGTATTAGACATCATTTCATAAGGGATCTTGTAGAAAAGAATATTGTGAAGTTGGAATACATACCCACTGAAAATCAGTTTACTGATGTGTTTACTAAAGCTCTTGACCATGAGAGATTCTCATTTTTTTAGAAAATCTCTTGGTATATGCACTATATGAGTAACTATGAAACATATGTTATTATGCATGCTTGAACATTTGTAACAACATCAGGGTATATGCATGTTTTACTTAAAGCTTGTTCTTGTCTTCTGTTTCATAATTTCTTTGTAAAATAAATCTGGACCAAGTATGATTGTTGTGTAAAAATAAAGAGGAATCACATTTCTCAAACACATAATTAGCCTTGTATTTGAATAAGCACATCAAGATGTAACTAATTCACTGAGTAACTATGGAGCACGAAGTTTGCTACTACGATGTCTTTTTTTTAAAAGGTGATTAGTATAACATCAATATGTCACAAATCCATTGAGTAATTATGGGACACGGAGTTCGCTGCTACGATGCACTCTCTTGAAAAGATGGATCAATGTGAATAAAAGTGCTAAAGTTGTTTGATAAAAATGCGACATTGAAAATATTAACCGATGTTGAAGTGTGTGTTCTAATTTTGAATGCAACATCATATGTCGTCCATATTTTTTTTCTGAGTCAAAATATGTAACCGATTTTTTAGGGATTTATTTTTAATTATCACATGTTTTAGCCCACATTTTCAGTTATTTATTTCCTGTACAATTTTTTTATTTTTTAATTAATTAAATTCTGAATTTTTGAGGCATGGGAAACCCACGATCCAATCATGGGAGAGTGGTGTCTCTCTCACCTCTTAATTCCAGAATTTTCTTTTTGTGGGTATCAAAAATAACTTCCTTATTTCAGTTTCTATAAATAGCTCATATGATTCAAGTTTAATTCTTGTGTGTTCGTCTTTAATTGTTACTAATTTATGTGAATATTGATATTTTTTTTAATTATTTAGTTTGTAGGATATACCTATAGAGTTTAGTGAAGGGCACGGGTCATAGCTAAACAAACCCCATAATTTATTGTATATACCTCGAAATTTTTTAAACAAAAATACTATTATATTAAATGTCTACAGAAAATAAATATAATATATTTTTTCAGTACGCGAAATTCGCGTGGGTACACTCTAGTTATACTATATTTTCAAATCTCTCTAAGATGATGTGTCAGTACCACCTTATTCTTAGGCTGATGTGACACCTCTCAAATTATTTCATTTCAAAATTCTGCATACTCCTTAAAAGTTATTTTAGGCATGTTTTAAATCATATTAAGACTTAATTTACACCATATATTTTACACTTTTAATTTTAACCGTACATTTCATTTTATATTTTCTATAAATGTCAAATCTCTCTTTAGTTTTCATTCTGATTCTCAACTCTAATCCTCATCTCTCATTTGTTGTCTACTATGTGAAAAAAATATGATTTTTTTTTTCATTAGTTTGGATTATTCTATAATTTTTTGTATAGATCATATTCCTCTTTTTTTTTGCAGGTAAACTAATTTATTATGCACATGGAGATGATTAGGTGCACAATGAGAGAAAATTATATGTGCATCAATCTGAGTTGAAGATCATTTGAGCGTATCAAAAAATTATTTGTAAGTTTATAAAGTATATTCATATTCATAGCTTTACATTTATATCTTTTTAGAATCCACCATTAATAATTTTTTTCTCTTTCAATAAGAAGATTCTCCCACCGCACGCCTACGATTTTGATCCAACTATTATTCTTTTTCTAATAAGGTGTGCGTTATTGGTGAAATCTGATTAAATTTTATATTTTTTCGTTTTGTATTGGTGAGGTTGTGACTTTTTTCATGATTGAACGATTTATCTTATTAGATATTTTTTAAAGTTATTTTTACCAAATATTGATATATGTGAAATTTTGGTAGGAGAGAATTAAAATATTTTGGAAAAGATATTATCACCAAAATAGTATATGATACCAACAATTTTTTTTCCACCAAATATAATATCTTACCTTCAATAATAGATTGTAATACAAAAAATTATTTTTGGATAAAATTATGCGGCCAAAATAGACTATTAAACTGCCAAATACAAATATTATTTTCTAGACTAGAATTTCAATTTTTCTATTATTTTATTTTTAACATACAAATATTAGAAGAGTATTGTAATTTATAAATAAGTAAAAAAGTTGTTTCACTATTGAATGATTTATCTTCTAAGATATTTTTGGAAGTTATTTTTGCAAAATATTGATAGATGTTAAATTTGTAGGAGAGAATTGAAATACTTAAAAAAAGATATTGTCACCGAAATATTATATGATACCAACAAAATCTTGCCACCAAATATAATATTTTGCCTTCAATAATAGAATATAATACAAAAGTTTATTTTTCGATAAAATTATACCGCCAAAATAGACTATTAAACTGTAAAGTACATATATTATTTTATAGATTAGGATTTCGATTTTTCTTTTATAGTATTTTAACATACAAATATTAAAATAGTATAAATGATAAATAAGTAAAAGACATTTATATGTTATATATTTTAATATGTGGAATAAGTTTTTTTATGGATAAAAAATTATAGTGTTGGCCAAAAAGAAAAAAAAAATCATTAAGTTTCTTTACTAACAACTTAAACATTACTATAACTTTAAAAAATATATTACTCTAAAATACAATAAATCCAAATATATTTTAATCAATGGAAATATAATATTTACGTATAATATGGAATATTATTTTACACATTAAAATAATGCAAGATTTTAAAAATTAAATTAATGCAAGCATATCTTTTTTCATCGGTTGAACGATTTTTTTTCTTTGATATTTTTGAAATTTATTTTTGTTCAATATTGATAGATGTTAAATTTGTAGCAAAGAATTGAAATATTTTTTAAAAGATATTGTCACCAGAATATCATATGATTCCAAAAAAATATTGCCACCAATCTTACAATCAATAATAGATTGTAACACATTTTTTTTCTTTTTTGGATAAAATTTTACCTGCAAAATAGATTTGAAACTGTAAAATATAGATATTGTTTTGTAGAGTAGAATTTTAATTTTTTTAACAAATTCGATATATATATATATATATATATATATATATATATTTGCAAAATATCTGTATATGTGAAATGTCTAGGAAGGAAATTGAATTAAAAAAAAAAAACTAAGATTGACGTCCAAATGTCAATTCTTATTGTTGAATTGTGTATTATAAATACCAACACATTAATCAATTGTTTACACACAAACATCTACACAATATTTCATTTTAATTATGACATCTTTTTTTGCAAATGTTACCTTTAGATTTGAAATATGTGATTCTATCTTTAGTGTTAAATTTGTACGTTCGATTGTTATTATATTTTCATACCATGGGGGAAAATTGGGCATGCAAATATACAACTGTAATTTAAAGTAATATTATTGTTATACTAATTTGAGATTGAATGCGTGAATAAGTTAATATTTTTTAAATTTTCTATTTATTCATGTTCAGTAGTTTTTATTATTTATTGAATTATAATTATAATTATAATTTTAATATTATATATCAATAATATTAAAATATTTTATATATATATATATATTTATTTATAATTTGAAATAATATGCACTACTAGTAGTAATAATAAGGAGAAAATTTTAAGAAGAAAATTTTAAAAAAGAACTGGGGCGTACCTTTAATACCATGTACAATTGTACACTCGATGTAGCCTGTAATAACTTGGCCCCCACAAAAACCCTAGCTCGAACAAAAAAAACACAGAGAAAGAGGGAAACGAAGAAGAAGAAATGGAAATTGCAGAAGAAATGGAGATAGAAGAAGAAAAACCGACTCCAAATCATAGCACGTTGAAGCAGTTTGGACTAAAAAACTCAATTCAAACAAACTTCGGCGAAGATTACGTTTTCCAAATTATTCCCAAGTATAATTCACTCCCTAATTTCGTCTTCTGCGTTTTTTTAATAGTCATTTGTAGTTATGGAAGAATTTATAGGTAACTGTAACGTTCAGAAATGATTGGACGTCGATGGCGGTGTCGCTTTCAACTAACGCGGTGAAGTTGTACTCGCCGTTGACGGGGCAGTACCTTGGTGAATGCAAGGGTCATTCTTCAACTATCAATCAAATTTCTTTTGCAGGCCCGTCGGCTCCGCATGTGTTGTACTCCTGCTCCTCGGACTCCACCATCAGAGCTTGGGACACCAGGTCTTTCCAACAGGTTTTTTTTCCGTGTCTCTCTGTCCTTTTTTTTTTTTTTTTTTGAAGTAGTAGATTCCTAATGATGTATCGGGTCACTGGATTGCCTTTGATATGAATTTGAATGTTTTTAGAATCAAATGTGTTAAACTGATCGATAAGGAAGTTGAAGATGATCGTTAGAGATTTTCCAACCAACAGAACGTTTTGGATTAGGTTATAACGATGTGGTTTTCAATGCAGGTTTCTTGCATAAACACAGGATCATCACAGGAGGTTTTTAGCTTCTCTTTTGGTGGGGCTGATGGTAATCTTCTTGCAGCAGGGTGTAACGCTCAGGTTTTGTCCTTTCTCATGTTTTATGTTTAATACTCAACACAACAGAATCGAATTATATCTATCGATTGTTTTTGCTTGTATGATTATTTCCCCGTCTCCATACTGGGATTTTGAATTACTGGAATGAATTTATCTTGTGCATATATAACATTCTGTCCTTTAGTATAACAAGTGCTTGGAAGTTCATTCATATTATAACTCCAGAAATGCACTAATCAGTTCATAATGTTTTTGTTAATTTTTATTACATTTAGTATGTCGCATTCTTGTCCTGTATATTTAATTCTATATTGAAATTCCGAATACAGGAAATCAATTTCAATGTCTTTTATGCATATTACTTTGCCTACACTTTGATTATCCTTCCTGATCACTGTGATGTAGATACTTTTGTGGGATTGGAGGACAATGAAGCAGACTGCGTGCTTGGAGGAGTCACACATGGAAGATGTTACTCAGGTAATTAGATGCCTTTAAAATCTTTATTAGGTAGAAATAGTAGCAAGCAAAACACTAATTAATTCCTCCTGCATCCCCACCTAACCTTAAGAAGAAATATAGGAGAAATAAGAAAGAAATTAATAATCCCGACCTTCTCTAATTAGCAGTTTGGCCCGATAAGGATGAACTCAATACAATCCTGAACATGTGTTATTTTAGCTGTTAGGATAAAGCACTTTTTCAGTCAAATTGATTGGCATATCTCTGCTAATTTCCACACAGAGGAAGATTAACTAGTTCTAAGTTTCTACACTTCAATGCACCAATTTATTTTTTCTTTTGAATGAAATGTGAGGTTGTTGATACATTGTTAAAAAATGGTTACAGTGTTGCCATCATATTCATTTCAGTGTATAAGCAGAGTTTGTTATTTGTGCATAGATACTTTGGGCAACATTGTTAAAATTTCTCACTGCAGACAGACAATAACTGCAGGTGCACTTTGTCCCTGGTCAACCAAGCAAGCTTCTGTCGGCTTCCGTTGATGGATTAATGTGTCTGTTCGATGCTAGTGGAGACATAAATGATGATGATCATTTGATGTCAGTAAGTGAGATCATTTTCTCCATTTTGTGTTATCTTCTCGACTCTTGTACATGCTTTTGTTTGTGTGTGCATATTTCGTATTTGCATCACTGAAGAGATCACCTTGCACAAATTTCTTGAAAAAATTGATGATAACTACAAAAGCGTCCATTTTCTCTGCTATGAGTGATATAACTTTTTTTGTTTGCCTGAATGATTTGATGGCTATCTGCACTTTACGTGTCGATGTTCTGTTAAATTTGTTGTTTTGCACTGATAACTCATCATATGCAATGGAACAAGGTGTTCAATCTGGGTACTTCAATTGGAAAAGTGGGATTTTTCGGTGAGTCAAACAAAAAGTTGTGGTGCTTAACGCACATCGAGACCTTGAGGTATGTGGCATTCCGTATCATATATTAAATGACGTCCTTCATGACTCTGTCTCAAGAGACGATTGTATGAATTCTCACTGGGACTTCTTACTTTACAATGCTCCTCTTTAGCATTTGGGATTGGAATGACTCAACAACTGAGGCCAACTTAGAGGATGCTCGTACATTGGCCTCTGAGAGCTGGGCCTTAGATCATGTACGTAAGTTTTATGGTTTTATTTTTCTTGGCTTCGGGCTATTTTGTAAATCAGTTAGCTGAAGTGCACCTACATGTCATGCACTGAATAGATACATCTATTGGCTTCAATATCTTTTTTATTCGTTATTCCAGCCACCCTCATTTTCCTAAAAAGTTATGAAACAAGACTCAATTTCATATTTAGATATAACCGGACCAAGCAACAAAGCTATATGGAAGTAGGTGATATTTTGGTTCCTCTACTTTAAAATTCTTCTAAATTAGGTCCTTGCACTTTTATTTTATTTACATTTGGTCCTTGTAATTTTAGTTTTATTTGAAATAGGTTCCTAAACTCTCGTTTGTTAAAAATAAGTCCTACCTAAGGTTGTCTAAATTGTTGTCGAATTGATGACAGGTCGACTATTTCATTGATTGTCACTATTCGCCCGAGGAGGACCGTCTGTGGGTGATTGGAGGCACAAATAGTGGCACTTTTGGGTACTTCCCAGTAAAGTACAGAGGTGGTACAAAAACGATTGGGAGTGCAGAGGCAGTATTTCAAGGTGGGCACACAGGAATCGTGCGAAGTGTGTTGCCAATGTCCAGCATACCTGGTAAAACCAACAGCAATGGCATATTCGGATGGACGGGTGGGGAAGATGGTCGACTGTGTTGTTGGTTGTCTGAAGAGTCTACAGGGAGCAACCGTTCGTGGATATCAAGTGCCCTGGTCGAAAAATCACCCAAAACCCATAGAAAAAGACATACTCCTTATTAGAACAACTTGATTCCACCCTTTTCTTTCCTCACTTTCTCAAAATGTGTCCCGTTCCTGTTGTAATTTTTTTAATATTATTTTATTTTAACGGTTTCCGGGCCTTATTATGTATGAGAAAACTTTTTAACGTTCAAACTTCTCTTGGGTCAGTATCTCAAAGTTGAAAATATTATAGAGATTTTGAATTATGGATGAATGTGTATTGTTATTGAAATATCAATATTAGCCAGAAAGTGATGAAAAATTAAAATTTTAACACTAGGGATTTAGTAACAACGTTTACAATAATATACAAATACATAAAGTAGAATACAATATGCTATCATATGCCCTCATTGGTTGCTATTGCTTATTGCCACGGTTAGCACTAGCCTCTCGCTTAAATACACTACCCTATCATATTAATTATGAACTCATATATAAAAAATGTTAATAATGCCTTTTATTGATTTTTCTCCAAAATTAATATAGTTAAACACTCCCTCAATTTTTTAATACTACTTGCTCGAAAATCACTTATAAATTAGACAAAAACGAAGAAAAATTTGAACTCCATGAATTTGATAAACCACGGACAAATTTTGTTGTTGTATGGTTTGTTGAACGTCTATGTACTCAAGATGGGGAATACTCCCAGCCTAATCACATATATGTAGTGTTAATTTTTTTATTTTGAAAAGTTAGGTTTTTAAAATCTTGAATATGATGATGTTTGTTGTAATTGAGATGTTTTTCTTGCATTTCTTTGTTGTTTGAGAGTGTTAAATTGAATGAGTGTGATAATGTTGTTGGTTGAACATATTGAGTGTTAAATTTTTTAAAAATTGCGACATCATTTTTAAACATTGGTTAGCCAACATTGATATAAAATTTGGGAAATTAATTTCCAACTTATTGCATACTTTTGAAAAAATCCGAAATTTATGTTCGGTGCTGATTCGTCGATTTTTATTGCCATATTCGAAAAAATAATAGCCGATTAGTTGTTCAGTTTTCGAAAAAAGAATCCGAACTCTTATGTTCGATTTTTTCCAATTTTTCATGTTTTATTTTCGAAATCTTAACAAATTTCGGAAAAAAAAATAACCGAATAACACAAGATTGTTTGATTAAAATTTTCGAAAATTTTACAGATTTTCGGAAAAAAGAAAACCGAACAATCGTAATTGCAATTTTTTTTCAAAAATTCTTGCATCAAATTGAAAAATAAGATGCGATACACAACCATACATATAAGTCCATGAAAATGAAAAAAAAAAAAAAAAAAAAAACGTCAAAAACAGTGAATAGTACTTATCCAAACAATTTAGCTTCAAATAATCACTCAATACACTAAGGCCCAGGTTATTTGCACTAGCCTCTATGTTAAAGACACTAACCGGATGAATACACTAATTTTTTTTTCGAATTTTTTACATTTTTTCGAACATTTTTTTTCGAATATAATGAAATGAACAATATTTCGGAAAAAAAATTCGAATTTTTTATTTATTTTCGGAACTTTTTTCCGAAAATGTTGTAAATTTTCGGAAAAAAAAGTTGTGTATTTATCCAGGTAGTGTATTTAACACAGAGGCTAGTGCAAATAACCGTAGTCATACACTAAACTCTAACATACTCAAGCCCAATAACATTTTCTCTCATTGTCCAAGGGCGAGCGGTGGCAGTTTCGAAACCAAGTTTTTTCACATTTTCTCATTCCTTTTTTCCGCAAAATTGCTTTATGTGAGATATTTTGGGTAGTGTATATAGGAATGAAAATGATATCTTAGGAATAAAGAGGGTAGTGGCCATTTACTCACTTTTTACATTTTTATCAAATAAAGTTTTAGCTATTGTCATTTATTGATATTTTTTATACTATTACAAATATTACTCAATTTGTATCACAAAACCAAGGATGAAAATATCGGTATCGGTGGAAATATTGATATCGAATATTGATATCGGTAAAAAAAAAAAAAAAAATTGATGGAAATTTTATTAAAATAATGGAAATTTACATGAAACTTTAGGGTATATTATAACTAACTTTAATATATACAAATTTAATTTAAACTCAAACAAAATGAATTGTTTATGACAAATATATCAAAAACAAAATATTTAAACAGTCTAAAATGATATAATAGTTGTTCATAATAATTTAATACCAATGCAACTAAGCATGTTGAAACTTTTTTTTTTTTTGCCAGATTTTTTAATCCTTTCAAGATCTAGAATAATATTTTTTGACAATAAACGAAAAAGTAAAAAAAAAAATCTATTTTTACCGATATTTTACCGATATTTGACAAATTTTGAACTACAACTCATCGATATCGATATTCGATATCGATGCCGATATTTCCTAATTTTTACCGATATTTTGAAAAAAATCTCATTTCGATGGATATCCATATCGAGATCTAAAAAAAACAGAAATACCGGCAAAATTTTGCGATTTTTTCATCCATGCACAGAACCAACTGATATCAATATTGATATCGATTATTTATCATTATTAATAATTTTGCGATGAGATAAGTATGAATATAGTACTACAGACACAATTGAGCACTTGACATTCGCACTAAAATGAGCATAATCTATTTAAATACATACCGATTCACTAGTTTTGTATGAAATGTTTATCGTATTTCTAAACACACCAAAAAAAGAATAAAAGAACACCTTAATTTGGCTCTGAAAATAGGGGCCTTAATCTTATAAATGTTTCAATAAGCTTAAGCTCGGCCTACATCTTCCTAGCAACTGCAATTATTCATTTATAATGTGAATATGCTTTACAAAGTGAACGGACCCAGAGACATCATCAAACTCAGTTCATTTCATAGTAAGAAATTTTGGAGAATCCCAGTGAGGCAACGAAACAAAGTGTCTCATACTAATAAACATAGGTCAACTGTTGAGGGTTCCAAATAATATAAAACATAGCAGATTACTCTTCACATAATTAAATGTTTGTAAATAGCATCAAACACAGAAGAAGCATTAAAAGGGATTGCAAATGGTCTTCAAAAAAATAATGCGACCATATTTTCAGGCTTCAGTTGATAGGCTCATAACCAGCTTAAATCACCGGGCTCGCCCTCCACCTGTTGCAAGATAAGCAAAGTAATTAAGGCACTGAATTTCATCATCATCAAGTGATTACCGTGCACTGAAAGAAGCATCTCATTCATTTCATCTTATGATAGTGCAGTATGGTACAAGTAAAACAATTTTGTAGCCAATTTTTACCATATATATCTAGGACTATAGACCTTTGAAAGATTGAAATAGACGCAATGATACAATAGCTCGATTAAGTATATTGTGTGTTTAGATGTCCAAATGAATACAGCATGTAAGTTAAACAACAATACGATGACAACAAAATTATAAGATGTCCAAAAAGGATATTCCAAGTTCAAAAGATAAGAATAGATGATGACATACCTCTATTTCCACCAGTTCTTCCTCCAGATCCACCCCTGCCTCGACTTGCACCCACACCTCGGCCACCTCCATCCTCCATACCACGGCCTATGCCTTTTGCTCTTGAGCCATCCTCTCTACCCCTTCCTCTTCCACGCCCTACTCCAGGTGGCTTTCTATCTGTGAAGGATACCATTTAAATTCACAAGTGTCACTATGGAAGATTAATTACGTCAACATAGCAACGTGGAAGATGACATCAATAATATTCCATGCAAAAAGTGTTTGGTCCCATACAGCATTAAAAGAAATTACACAGATGTTGCAGAAAACTATACGTTGTTTAATTATTTAATTTAAAAACTGATTTCTTTTATAAAATAAAATTGCCCTTGCTTTCCTAATTGAAGATGGACTTGTTCCTGAATAATGCAAAGGACTAAGTGCTAGCATTCAAATTCAAGTAAAAAGAAAAAGGATCCCAAAGCATTACCGTTTCGGCTTTTTTCCTCTTGAACTTTATCAATCACCTGAAAATGAGAAAATCCATTAACACTGCCACAACACCCAGAATAATATATATTCGAGTAACACACGCACTTCTATGTATATGTGGTTACATATTAAGAATCTGAGAAAATTTGTGAACACCCTTGAAAGTCGAGGGACTGATTTTTGCAATGAAGACGGATAGGTCATAACAACTCAATCAGGTTTAAAAGAGCAGTCCTTAGATGTCTGGTTCTCCATTCATATCTGTACATCTATCTGATAATTATTAATGACACACCTTTGAAATATCTCATTTAACACCAAGAAGATAAGAGGGGGGCATAGAATTTCTGACACTTGAACACCACCAGATGTTAAGGTTGTTTAACAATGTGATGTTACAAAAAGGTTTCACAAGAGAGGAACTATGAAAATTGACTAATGGTAATAGGCAGTAGCCTGGTAAAGAAGTCCCAAACAACCTGATACATTATCATAACTGACATCAATAACATTGCAAGTTTTCAAACATGATGCCACATAGGTTCCACTCATTGAAATCAGCTCAAGTCAGTCAACAGTAGAGAATGAACATTATCTGTTATTTAAAATATGCATTAAAGCTACCTCATCTGGGACTCTAAGATACTTGATCGTATTCCCCCTGATGTAGCACTCTGGCATTCGCCAAAACCTATCTCCATCCTACATATGATTAGATACATATATAAACTCATAAATATGAAGCATAAAACAAAGAAGTGAAGCATCACGACTGGACATAATGTTGTTAGAGTAATTGAGAAACATAGAATTACTAAGAAAGAATATGGAAAAAATTTAAAACATAAAAGTCCAAGTCCAAAGAATACATACCTTCGAGGTACATATAACTTCACGGAGATGGATGTTCATCCAAGTGTCGCAGTTAACCAAGTGACCATTGTATGTCTCCCCATTTTTCAGTTCCACCAACTGTTTCATGAAATTTAAAAGAAGCAATGACAAACACAGCTTAGTCCCCTTTGTTTCCAAGATATTTGCAAATCATAATCCAAAAAAACTTAATATAAAACTACGAAGTTGCAACACATATATTAGCTATGAAAGAAGGTGAAAAACAAAGTGTTGCATCCACGCGGGACATACCATAACGTCCGTCATGTATATCGAAGCGACAAAATTCTGATGAAAATATAATTATATGGGCAGATAAAAGAGGATACAATCGCTACAACAGCAAAAACGATGCGTACCATGGGGTGACCTTGTGCAGTCTTGAGCAGCGAAAGCGGAAGCTGCAAACTCAACCAATCAATAAAGAACACAATATCGAATAACCATAAATTAGAACGGAAAACCTCAAACTAGCATAAACCCTAGAATTGCAATAGACAGTAAAAACTTACCATCTTTCTTCTTTCTTATGGTATAATAATACAATCCAGCTGCATTTACACACAAAGAATAAACAGGTTAACAGAGTCCAGACAGGTGATGCGCACTATAATTCAACCAAAAAGAAAAAACAAGAGAGAGAAAAAAACAGCAAAACCCTAAAGTGCAACAAATCAAATTACGAATGGCGGTTTCGTAAAAACAAATCAGAACTAGGAGGTAGAAGTGAACCTGTATATACAACCACGGGAAAGAACAGTACAGCCGCTGAGTCTCTCTCTCTAGATCTAACTTTCCCTCTCTCTCTCTTTATTCTGTGTAAATTTCTTAAATTCTCAAAGTAAATAAAACCAAGAAGAGGAAGAAGAATTGGAGTGCGTCGCCCCCAAAGGTTTTAACCTTTAAATTCAAACCGACCTTTCTCGTGCTCCTCGACACCGCATCTATGTATTAACTATTAATTTATTGATTATTAATTATTTTTAGGGTATTATTATTATTATTAAAAAAAAATTGGTCAGTATTATTATTTCTAATTATTGATTAAAGTTTAAATGAATTAGTAATAATTTGGCAAAATACATCTTTAGTACTTGAAATATTAATTTTTATTTCAAAAGATTTTAAATTATTTCATTGTTTCTTGTTTCACAAAATTTTTGAACTTTTATTTAAAAAATCTTTAAATTATTTGTTTGTTTAAAAAAAATCTTGAACTATTGATTCAGGGGAATGGGAATGATATTTTAAAAGGCTAAAAAATATTATGTGTAAATACTATTGTCACTGGAGTAGTTTTAGGGTACACTTGAGTGTATGGTATGCACTTGGATTTAAAAAAAATAGTCAAAGCAAAAATCAGTAATATCCCAAAAAGTAATCAGTAATACTTCAAAAAGTAATCAACAATACCCCAATTGCAAAAATAATACATAGTTAGGTGTAGTTGTGTGTTTTGTTGAAAAAATTAAAATTGAAGTTAAAATTGAACTTTAATTCAAGTGCATGCTATAATTTGTGCTCCCTTCGTCCTCTTATTTGTTTTCCATATTAAGGTAAGTAGTACCCCCTATATTTCAAAATAAATATCGTTTTTTAGATTTCATATCAAATTAAGAATCATAAGATTTTGACATATATATACCCCAAATAAATTTCTAAAAGCTATTATATTTTGATAACCTCTAACATATATATTATATTTTAGGGTTAATTGCAAATAAAATTACGAACTTTTTAGTCTTTATCAATTACAACATGAACTTTTAAAGTTTGCAATTTAATACATGAACTAATTTATTATTGCAATTCGATACATGATGTAAATTTTTGGGGATACTTTACGCATGATGTAAAATTTTCGGCAATACTAACGTAACGTGGTAGCCTAAGCCGCCATAAAAAACACGCCACACGACTAAATCAAATGTCAAATCTAGAAGAAAAATAAAATAAAAAAAGATTTCAAAATATTTTTTAATAAAACATTGTTCAAACACAGTTTAATAAGAGTGAAGATAGTAAAAAAAAAAAATTATTATATAGGATTTGTACAAGGTTATATGATATGAGACAAGTTTTTCCTACATAAACTAGACGACGCTAAATTTTATAATCAATTATTAAACGTGTTTGAGCAATATTTTTTATAAAAAAAACCTTTTTGAATTTTTTTTTTTTTTTTTTTTTGGCAGATTTGGCATCTGACGTGGCGTGGGATGTGTTTTTGGTGTTAGCTCCGGCTGCCACGTGCGCGTACATATCTCCATAAATTTACACCATGTATCGAATTGCAATAATAAATTAGTTCGTGCATCGAATTGCAAACTTTAAAAGTTCATGTTGTAATTGATAAAGACTACAAAGTTCGTGATTTTTTTTGCAATTAACCCTATATTTTAATATAATCCCTAAAAGATTTCTTATATCCTGAATTCGAATTCGATATAAATTAGAAATTTTTTTTAGCTAAAACGTCACTTATTTTGAAATAAAATTTAACAGTTAAAATGACACTTCTTTTGAAACAAAGGGAGGACAATATAAATATAGTACAAGTAAGATAGAAAAGAATATGTAATATTATATAGATAAAATATTATTGATGTGTAAGAAGTAAAGTCTAGAAATATAATATTATATATCATTTCCCAAAAAAAAAAAAGGGAAGTAATCAGAGTGACGGACGAAAGTGGCAAAACGAGAAGTAAATAGAGGAAAGAAGGGAGTAATAAAATTAATAAAGAATGAAATGTATATTACTTAACAGTCTGTTAGGATGAGTCAATAAATTCAATCAAGTTTTATCCCCGGGATCCCATGAAACAAGTTCTCAATTGTTTAAGAATCTTTTGAAATAAATGTTAATAATTTAGAGACCTCGTGAAACAAAATCAATAACTTAAAGACTTAAAATGAAAATTAAAAATCTTTCAAAATAAAAATTAATAATTTAGAAACCTAAAATATTAATTTGTCTAATAACTTAAAAGTAGATCGTCATATATGAATCATTGAAAGATATTAGTTGTTTTCACTGAAAAATATTAGTTGTTTAATAAAAATAAATTAATACTTTTCAATAAAAACAACTAATATCCTTCAATAATTCATACATAAATCAATTTCAGTCTATATAGTCATAATTAAGAAAGTACTATTAGAATTAGAATCATTGGACTTCCATTGTTGTCATTGTGCAGGAAAAAGCAGGATTGTTCCGAAGACACACACACATAAATAAACCAAATAGCATCTTATTGTGACTAGAAGTCATACGGATGGAATCAAACATACAGTATTTATAGATAAAAATATTTCATTATTAGGAAAATTTTATATTATTCTAATGTTAAATCAAAATCGATTTTGATAGAATAAAAGCATTGGTTCGAAAATTTCTTTAATTTTAGGGTAATACTTGTGAATAGACACCGACTTAAAAAAAAAAAAAAAAAGTATGAATGAGACCCATAATTAGACATACAATGCATTATAATAAAATGATCATTACGTTTCAACCGAGTGATTTTACCTTATCAACAAATATAAAAATTTATGAGACATTCTCATGTTATGAGACAATACAAATTAATATTTACTTTTATTAAAGTGTTAATTAGTTAATATCTTAGTTATAAATTGTCTCGTGCCATGAAACGATCTCATACGAGAAATAATTATCGACAAATTATATGAGCACAAACTACTCGGGATATCAACAATACAACAATAGTGCTAACACAAATCAAATATATTAACCTATTTACTCTTCTTGTATGCTATTATATTTACATACATACCATTTGATGTAATTTTTTATTGACAAAAATTTACACATCAAATATAACATCAATTTATGTATATTTCTAATGTTAGAATTAATTATTTATTGAAAAAATATTAATATGTTATTATTAATTATTTTCACTAAAAATTATTCTATTTAAATATATTAAGTCAGTACAGTTGAACGCTAAAAATATAAGAATACAACTCTTCTTATTTTGGTAATGTTGTATTATATATGTGTTATCCCATTAATCAAACCTAAATGATCATTCAACAATGGACACAATTAGCGTATAACCCCATATGTTGCGCGGGATAAAAAAAAATTTATATAAATAAATTATTATAAATATTTATTTGGTTTGATTAATTCAATTTATTTAATAATTTTGGTCATAATTTTTTTAATATTTATTACGTGCAATATACAAAAAAAATCAATAATTATTATGAAACTACTAAATTAAAATTAAAATTCAAAGAAAAATGAAGGTAACTTTTTTTTAATTATTTAACGCCTATTAAAATATATTAATAAATTCAAACATTAAATTTCATAATATGAATGATAGAGAAATGAATCATTAAGATATAAAAATGTTATAAATTAAATTCCATAAATAATTGGAATGCATAGAATTGTTGTATTTTAATTTTGAAAAAAATGATTTGGAAAAGGTGGGGGTTGATTCCCAATTAGTAGATATAAGATAAGATGTACAAATATATTACTACCTTTTAAATTTTGCGTAGGTTTGATATGAAAATGGGTTATGATAAACTTATCATGAAATTGTTTTAATGTATTAATTATTTGATCAGGAGTATCAAAAATTTCATCAGCAATATAATATCACTGACCCAAATTATGATACTCCTGATGAGATCTTTAATACTCCTAATCAAATATTTGATACTTTAAAATTATTTCATAATAAGTTTATCATGAACTATTTTCATATAATGCTTTGCCTTTAATTTATTTTTTAAAACAATTTTGACACAAATTTTAAAGAAATAGCGATAACATTCCAAGTATAAAAATATCAGCCAGCTCTTCTGTCCAAAATACATATACAAAAAAAAAAAAAGAATAATAATAATAATAAAAAGTATGTATAGAGTGAAATTGATGTAGTTGTTTACACTAAATAGTGCTAGTTTTTTCACTGAAGAATATTAGTTGTTTTAACTAAAGAGTTTTAGTTTGTTTTCAATAAACAACTATACTCTTTAGTGAAAACAACTAATACCCTTTAATAAAAACAATTAATACTCTTTAATAAAAACAATTAATACCCTTTAATGATTCATGTATGAACCATTTTCACTCCATTCTTTGTCAAAATAAAATCCAACTAAATAATTTAAATCCCAAAACATGATTTTCTCTTTCTAAAGAATATCAAAGCCACTTCGACTTTTAATTGGAGGAGGTGAACTGGGACGACGCCATTTTTGGATTTCAAGTTTCTGAATAATCTCTATAAAGGGCCTGCATATAACTTCATAATTCATAGTTGGAAAAATAAAAAAGACAAAAGACTAAAGGAGGGCCTACTCTTCAATTTCCCACCAAAACATTTGTTCAGCCTATGTGAATCTTCGGATTTGTTTGCAAAACACGACTAATGATTTCGAGAATCATTTATTTTCAAAAGCTAAATTGTAAATCCACATATTAAAAATGAAATTCGTTTCTCCCAGCAAATGTTTATACAGTGTAAATTTTAATTCTTTCAAGATATCAATTCATTTATTAAAATGTTAAATACACTCACAAATCAAACAACATTTACAACTAAACATATCTTCCACATATCACAGGAAAATTACACTGGCAGACTAAGTACACAATGAAACATTTTCAATAAAATTTCCAGACACAATTCATTCTAAATGCATTTCCCAACCTCACTACCAAGACAAACAATCTCCCAAAAACGGATACAGGTATTTAAGTGTCATAAACAATTAAGGAGACGATCTACAGAATTGGGATCATTAATAAGATCAGGTTTCAGCAATTTTGCTAAGCTGCTTCAATAAACTAGCTTCAAACATGAGAATGATAGGATGTCTGATTATCTGGTTGAATATTAAACAAAGTTGCAAATTATAGCTAAAACGCAGCAGAAATCCCAGGAAGGTACTAATCTTAATATAACAAAACATGCATCAATCAACTCATTTAGTTTCAGGTTCTGCATCCTTTTTCCCATACTTCTGATTGAACTTAGCAATCTGTCCAAACTTCTCGACATGTTGCTTTGGTCGGAGTTGATAGTGTTTACCAACCTCGTTGATCTTTGTCATCATAGCATGGATCAACCGGCCGCTTGGTGTCACGTAAGATATCCATTGCATCTGAGGGTGAATTCCTTTCTTCATCTTTCCCTACGCAATTCAACACACAATTTAACAACTAATTTCCTTTCTTCATCTGTCCCTACAATAATTCCAAATAACCACAATTTCATTCTATTAACATAGAGGGAATCCTAAATGATGCTGAATGCAAAATGCTATAGCAGGAGCTACGATAATGTCCTAATGTTTTATAGTATAAGATAATGAATCAGTGAATAACAACTATATCAACTTAACACCAAATGTTTTAGGCATATCAAACATCATCAAAGGCAATTACAGATGAGTACAACAAATAGTTAGATGTATGTTTCTATCAGCAAAATACAAAGACCCATTCTCGGAATTAAAAATTCACAAGTACAAAAAGTGATGAATTAGAACCTAAATTGCGCCATTTTCTACACAAACGAATTCTCAATTAACCATATGTTTCGTACGCATCATCGTTGTTAGAGATGAGAGGCGCGCCTCTTTAACATGACGAAAAGTGCTTTTTTTTTGTGTGGTAACTATATCCCAGCTCAATTGTTTAAGGAATGGGTTTCATAGATCAGCATGAGAGGCGGAGATTGGAATATGCCGGGAGATCGAGAATCAGAGAAAAGATTCAAAAGAACGAAAAGTACCTGGAGTAGCGCCGGAAAAATATGCGACGACCGGAATCGACTGGTGGAGGCGCGGGAGCGGTGTTTCTGGTATTTCCCCAAATTTCTCTTAAACCCTACGTCAATTTGCCTTTCTTTTTTTTCTTTTTCTTTTTTTTCTTTTTTTTTTTTTTTTGTGCTGTTTACTTTTAAGTTTTTTGTTTTAATTTAAAATACTAAGTAAAATTACATATTTATAATCAAGATTTTTTTTAATTAAAGATGTACTAATAGGGGTGTGCAAAATACGGTCTAAACCGAATAAACCGACCAAACCAAATCGAAATATAAATTTTGGTTCGGTTTTCGGTTTATGGTTCGGTTTACGGTTTTGTAATTTGAATTTTTTTTATTTCGGTTCGGTTTACGGTTTCTACGATTTAAAAACCATATAGACCGAACCGAACCGAAATATTTTTAATAATAATATATTATGTATATTAATATTCACTAAATAAATATTTAATAGCTTATATTCTAATATAATATAATAATATTAATATTAGATAATTTAGATTCACGCATAAAAGACTTATGTTGATTTGTGTTTTGCATAAAATACTTGAGGAGTGGTGTTTTGTGTTGATTATATTTTTCAAATTGTTGCTTAGCTTTTGAAAACTATTATGTTAATGTTTTTATTGGATTATGTAGTAGGGTTATTGATTAATCTTTGCTTAAATTAGTATTTAAATGTTGACATGTTGTAAATAATTAAATGAAACATGTGTATTGATTCAAAAAAAAATTAAACTGATTTAAAAAAAAAGAAAAGTGTAAAAAAATTCGGTTTGTACGGTTTGGGACCGAACCGAACCGAACCGAAATATTTCGGTTTGGGACCGAACGGTTTTTTTTAATATGGTTCGGTTTTTGGTTTATAAAAAAATTTCGGTTTGGTGTTCGGTTTGACTAATACGGTTCGGTTCGGTGACCGAACCGACCGTTGCACACCCCTATGTACTAATCGTAAATGTCATGAGTATAACTTTTTTTTTTTTGACAAAGTATATAGAGTGAAATTAGTTTATACATAAATCCGTGAAGGGTGTTAGTTATTTTCACTGAAGAGTATTAATTGTTTTTACTGAAGAGTATTACCGATTTACACTAAAGAGTTTTAGTTGTTCGGTGAAAATGAACTAAGACTCTTCAGTGTAAACCAGTAATACTATTCAGTAAAAACAATTAATACTCTTCAGTGAAAACAACTAATATCTTTCAGTGATTCATATATAAACCAATTTCACTCCATACATACTCTTTTTTTTATCAATTACATAATCACTCGAATCCAATACCACTCAGCACTGGTAGTGGCATCATCATGGAAATAATTTTATGTTTTGGCCATTGATTAGGGATGTTAAAAGGGTCGCGGGCAGGCGGACTGGCCCGTTTAACCCTGAATTGAACAAGGGTTAGGTCCAGGTATCGGGTGGCCTGGACCATTTAGTCCGCGGACTAAACGGGCTAGTTCGCCGGTCTACCAGTAGAGGTGTCAAACGGCCGGGCTGGGCCCACCGGGCCGTTAGTTTTTTCCGGGCCGGGCAGGTTATTTTCGGGCCACTTATTTTCAGGCCCGTCCGGGCCACCAGAGCAAACCGGGCCAATTATTTTTTGTTTATTATATATATTATTATTGTACTTGATTTATATATTTATTTCATTAGTTTATAATTTAGTATACAAATTATACTCATATAGTTATAAAATTGTTTAGTTAATTAATAACAATTCAATAATTATATTATAATTAAAAAATTTAAATAATATTCAAACAACAATAATTCATCAAATCTTAATAAATTTAGATTCACCAAAATAAATTCAAAATTTCATAATTCAACATAACAACTTTTAAAAGATATGTGTAATGTATTTTTATAGGAAATTTAACTAATTTTTATTTTTTAATAATTACATTATGTATTAAAAAATACTTGTATAATTCCCAATAAATATTACTATATTCACAAATAACACAAGTGATATTTTAATCTTAATTAGTACTTGACGTGAGTTAAAGAAGAATAAAAATTACCCTAAATCCTAAAAAAAAAAAAATCTACCGGACCAAGCCCGACCCGAGCCCGAGCGGCCCGACGGGCCTATTGGGCCGGGCCATAAAAGCCCAATTCTTTTTGGGCCTATAATTTTGAGGCCCGACCCATCCTTAAAACTGGGCTTCTTGGCCGGCCTGTCGGGCCGGGCTTATTATGACAGCTCTATCTATCGGGCCAGCCCGTTTAGCCCTATTCTTTTGTTTTTATTTTTTATATATTTACTTGTACAACTACAACCATATATGCAACCTACCTACCTATTTTCCTTCAACTTCAAATTTCCAATCAAAGTCCAATTGTCTGATATATATATATTCAAGAATTTATTTAGTTATTTATTAAATTACTTGGAATTGAATTTAACCATTTAATTAATACTTGAACTTTATGAATAATGTGTGAATGTAATTTTTATAAATTTATGAACAACGTAGGGCTTCAACATCCCTACTTCATTATTATCTATGTTCTTTTTTAGTTTTAAAGAATTGAATTTGAATTTTGAAATCTAAAACTCATTCTAATTTGGGTTTTAAAATTAGATTTTTGAAATATTAATCCTACAACCCTATAAATAACCTATACAACACTCCTTTATTTTTACATAATAAAGGTAAAACCTATCTTACTCAAAACCCAAAAAGAACACAGATATATTAAAACCCCATGGATTACAAAAACCACTGGTTTTCAAAAATCGGTTCTTAAAAACCACTTAAAACTCCAAAAGAACATAGCCTTATGATTCATCGATCGTCGTCATGACTCTCAAATCGCTATTGTCGGTTGTCGTCCGCTCTTAAATCGTCATTGACGTTATAAATTTATTTCATGAAAAAGTGAAATGTTGAACAATATTTAAATGTAATTTTCATTAATTTTTTAACGATGTTTGAATTTTAAGTTTAAATGACATCGTATTACAATTACATGTCTATATTTTATATTAAAATTAATTTTTTTTAATTTTTTTTTTCCGGATCCCGTTAGTGGACCATTTAACCCGCGCACCACTAGGGTTAGTATTATATTTTGAGTGTTAGTGAATCGATTAAAATTAACATCCCTAATTACTATCAGTACCCGAGAGGATGATATTCAACAATTACTGCATTATTTGTTTGCCAAAATTCTTGTGAGATTATTTCAATGAATCATATTGTATAATACCAAAACTATTTCTTAAAATCAAATCATATGAGTCCATTTAAAAAAAAAAAATCAATACTAATTGGAATTCCATTTCATTATTTGTTTGTCTACTGTGAGCACATTTGCACAATACGATTTTAATTTTGAAGGCTACTTTCTTGAGTTCGATTTAGAGGACACAGGAACCCGACCCCCAATTGTGAATGGTACTGGTTATGTGAGTGTTATGATATGAGCCTTTGAATTCTTTTCAAGATAACTTCGGACTCAAAAATGGGAAAATTAACAAAAAAATAACATACGGATAGATATCATAAATATATAATAGCACCAAGTTTTCTTTATTTAGTTTTGGAGGGAGACATTTGTGACCGTTGATCATTATTTAGTTACTTGATCATAACCTTACATTTTTTGTTTAGCAATTGGTAATTAATTTTTTTCATAAATTGCTACAAATTAGGAGCCAATTTTCCATCATCAGCTACAAATTAGAAGCCAATTAATTAGATTTCTCTCCTACTTATACTCTATAAACCATCAACCTCTCAACCAAAATTTGCAATTCTTCAATTTTTTTCGTATGTGATCTCCTTATTTGCAGTATTTTTTCATAGTTCTTTGTGTACATATTTTGTCAATATGTTATTTCACATCTGAAGCTTCAAATTTCATTGAATATGGAGTTTAATATATATTTTTAATTTGTGTTGTAGATTTAAATATTTTATCAAGATTTATATTGATTGGGAAAATGTCAAATATATTTATTCACAGATCGAAGACATTGGTTAGAGATCTGAAGAATTCATCGATAAAGAGGAGTAACAGAAGCGCAATCTGAGAACCTCCCAAACACAGCGTGATGCATTAATGAGGATTGGTGTAGGTGTTGGTTTAAGAGGGTGTTGAAGGAAGTGTTTGATGGTGTTTTGTTTGTGTGTGATAGCATGTTTGCATGATGTGGGTGGAGTAGTTGTGAAGGAGATTAGAGTAGGGTGACAAATTGGTCAATTCATTTGGTATACTATTCAGTATTAAAATTTCTATTATTTAATGTATTATCATAACATATTGATAATGGAAACATATTTCACAACCAACATTATTTGGTGAATTAGCAAATCCTAAACCATATTTTCAAGAGCATTTGTAATAATTATTTTTATATCATTCATATATAAATTATTTTTTGTATCATTTGGTGTTCCATTAAGTTTGAAGATTTTCATCCGACACTTTTTAATAACTAAATTCATATTAGTTTACTTATGTAATAAGAATTATATTTTAAAATTTTAGGACAACCATATTTAATTAACAATGTAATCAACTCATGATTATGTAGCATTAAAATTTTGGTTACGAACTCATGATTCATTTATAAAATATATATATAAAAAAAAGACCAGTTTTAATTATTAGTTTGGCACAATTGTTAAAATAAATAAATCATTATAAATTACAAATAATATTCATAATATCTATCATTGGCTTAAAATTAGAAACCACTTTAACTTTCTCTCATTTTATACTCTACCCGACAATTTCTTATACTATAATTTTTTATTGGAAGATCTTCCTCTTACCAGTTTCTGTGTTTGGCAATACATTGTTGGTGGTTTTAATTACAAATTTTATGGAATGTTCCTACATGAACCGAGAGGGGTTGGAGGGTGAGTTGATTCATTAAAACTCAAGGAAAAGTAGTATGAAGTTGTCGTTGTCGCAAAGGTTGAAAACAGAGACTGTTATATATATATATATATATATATATATATATATATATATATATATATTAATGTATATGCTTTAAAAAAAAATATATACTATGAATCTAATAAATATTTTACATTATAAATTTATAACTCCACTGTATGCAAAACTAAATTTCCTTGGTCAACCTTATCATAATACTAATTACATATAAATAAATTAATTAAGTAGTTTATGACATAAATTTATTAATTAAATTTTGGTTTTATTAAATCAAATAAACGCAATATGAATAGATGGAAGTACATATCATAAATCATAAATTCATAATGTTCTTAAAAATAATAAATTTAAATTGTATACGATATAATTTCCTATTTTGAATTACACTAAGAATTCATCTTTATTGTCTTTATTAAAAAATGTGTTTATTTGAATTAAAAAAATTAATTGATATAATTATGAACCGAGTAGGTTTTATATGAAAATACTTCATAATAAGCTTAACATGAAATAGTTTTAGAGTATCATTAATTTCATCAGGAGTATCATTAAACCTGTCAGGAGTATCATTAGTCGGGGTTCAAGAAAATTTAAAATAATTTTCTTGACCTCAGACTAATGATACCCCTGATGAGATTAATAATACTTTAAAATATTTTCATGATAAACTTATCATGAACTATTTTTCATATAATACTTTGCCTTATGAACCTTGGTACATTTTCTAATTAAGGTTAATATGATTGCAAACATTTTATTTTATTTTTAAATAACAGTTTGGCCGAAAATTTAGTCAATATAATTATGATTATTACTTATTACTACTGGAAAAATTACAAATTTGGTCCCGTGAGAATTTTTCAATAACAATTTTGGTCCCACATTCTTTTTTGGTCCCATGTTTTGCAAATTTGGGCTTTTCCGTTAATTTTTTGAAAAAAAATTGCAGTTTTTTGGACTAAAACTGCAATATATACATTTTTTTGGACCAAAACTGCATTTTTCTTGGGACCAAAAGTGTCAAATAAAACTATGGACCAAAAATATAGAAAAAAGGACCATATTTGCAGACCACTTATTCTTATGCGACCAAAAATATTATTTACCCTATTACTATTAGATAGTTCATGGAAATTTTTATAGTTGATTTTATTTCATTTTTTTTTTCAATTACATTAAATAAATAATTTTATTGGACTTTAGACTATGTTGTTTTTTTAATTTAAATCCGGAATGAGTTTCAGTGATAGTTTATTTGTTTTTAAGACATGGATATGCAATTTTGTCTGAGGTCTTTGATATATACACGTCAAAATGACATCCTTCCTAAAACATGTTCAAGGAAAATATATAGGAAAAATAATATTAAATCCCCAAAATAAGGCACAGAGGGGAATATTATTTTGTGATGTCAAATTTCAATTTTTTCGGACAGAGCATAGAGTGAAAATGGTTTATACATGAACCATTGAAGAGTATTTGTTATTTTCACTAAAGATGATTAGTTATTTTCACTAAAGAGTATTAATTGTTTACACTAAAGCATATCAGTTATTTACTGAAAACAAACTAAGACTCTTCAGTGAAAACAATTAATACTTTTCAGTGGAAACAATTAATACTCTTTAATGAAAACAACTGATGCCCTTCAATAGTTCATGTATGAACCAATTTTACTCTATGCATACTCTTTGAATTGATATGTTTATTTGTATTTATTCTCTTAAGTTATTTGTTTACTCTTGAGTCTCTATTTACATTAAGGGATTGCATTTATTAATGCATTAATTATCTAATTATTATGTGGAAAAAAATATTAGATACAATTTCTTTTGATATGAATACAAGTTTGAGTAAACCCTGTAATATCATTATTAGTTTTACATAATAAATTTAAATACATTACCTTATACATTTCATTCAAGCTTTTAAAGTAATATAATAATTGCATCATTAATTTTTTATTGGTTATTGTTAGAAAAAATAACACACACATATATATATTTTTAAATGTATTTTTAATAAGTCTTTAAATACAATATCATTATTACAAGTCATAGAAACAAAAAATATTTAGAATATCTAATTTGCTATATGTATTTTAGCACAGGAAATGTTAGCACCTCATATTATAATCAAGAGTAGGTTTTATATGAAAACGCTTCATAATAAGCTTAACATGAAATAGTTTTAGAGTATCATTAATCTCATCATGAGTATCATTAAACCTGTCAGAGGTATCATTAGTCTGAGTTCCAGAAAATTTAAAATAATTTTCTTGAATTCAGACTAATGATACCACTGATGAAATTAATGATACTCCCGATGAAATTAATGATACTTTAAAATTGTTTCATGATAAGTTTATCATGAACTATTTTCATATAATACTTTGCCTATAATCAATATATTAATTGAATTATTTGTTTATATCTTACTATAACTATAACAAAATAAATTATAGCATTGGTTAATTAATTATAGTATGTAAGTTGAGGTTTTTTGAGTTAAAATATTGAGTACTTTATAAATTTATTTTTTGAATATAACTAATTGCAAATAATATCATAACATTTTCGCAAATTGTAATCTAATCTAAACGTTTGAATCTTTAAAAACAAAACTCCAACTTTTCATTTGATTGCAATTCTAACCAAAAGATAAATTTCAATCAACCCGAAAATGATGATTAAGTATGTGTTGTCACCCGAACCAATATAAACACATTAATACAATTAATTATTTATTGTCAAGTAATTGAAATATCATTTTCGAACAATAAAAAGTTGTGTTTGTTGGTTCTAATTGCAACCAAATGTAAAGTTGAAGTTTTGTTTGCAAAGATTCAAAAGTTTAGATTAAATTGCAATTTGCGAAAAGGTTGTGACATTATTTGCAATTAACACAAATTATTATGCCTAAACTTGCCTGAATAAATTGATTGATATCAAATTTTATTTTTAAAAAACATGTTTAGAAGTTTTAATTGTATATTCTTATCTCAGCAACATAAATGTTAAGAAAATCAAATTAAAATAAATGCATTATTTTTGTTGATAGATTAATTATTGCATGTGAACAAATATATCAACTTAAAAGGTTGTTCATCAATTTATCTACAATCATACCTCTTTATACTCAATTATGTATATATATATATGTGTGTGTGTGTGTATTATAATGATTTCAATTTGTAATATATTGTATTTAATGGGAGTCCTTTATGTTTTCAAAATTATAAAATGTTAGTAATATATAAATCATCATTTAGCAAACTCTATTTTGATTAGTATTCGTTACATAAATAATGAAAAAGTTTACCAATGGATCTTGATTTTCGATTCTACAAGCACTATTTGCCTTATTAGTTGCAAATTTGGGCACAATTAGCCCTAATAAACCAAAAAAATCACTACTTTTAAAAGTTAGTGTCCTTAAATTGTCAGTTTGGAGAGTTACAGTCCTCATTTTACCAGTCCAAATAGTTTTTGTCCTCATTTTGCCCCTTCCCCCAACTAAATAACACCTCGAAGAGTTAGTGTCTATCACTCAATCCTCAAGGTGAAAGTTAATATTTTGAAAATATTTTTTTAAGTACCGTAACTTTGGGATTAAAAATTTAAGGACTATAATTTCTAAGAGTTGCGAATTTAGGTACAAAAAGTCCTAATTAACCCAAAAATTCACTTATTTTAAAGTTAATATCCTTAAATTATCAGCTCGGAGAGTTACGATCCTCATTTTTTCAGTCCGAAGAGTTTTTATCCTCATTTTGCCCCTTCCCCAAAGTAAAACTAATTTTTAATGTTCATTCTTTATCATTTTTATCAAAGTCACCAATCTCACTTTTTGTGTCCGATCTAACCCCTTTTTATTAGACAATAACTCATATCTATATCAAGAAATAATTATTTTCTTGATATTCTAATACAATTCATTGGTTAGTTTTCTGTGTATGAAAGTGATATATTAATTTTGATAAGTCCAAATTACTTCAACTAAATATATAAAACATAAAAGTCATTATCTTAATTTAGAAAATTCAATTTTTTTGTATTATGGATAATCATGTTAATTCATATAAAAGTAGATCAAAGCTATACCGCTAAAAAACTGGGTTATTGGTTTTAGAATAATAAAAATTTATATAATTTTAACAGTAAACTGTAGTCCAGTAGTGTTTTTTCAAGGCTGGTGTAAAATATGTCACCATTAACATCGAGGTCTTCCTTAGTTACATAACTAATCTTTTACAACTTTATAAACAAGAATTAAGAAATATTGGAATTTATTCTCTATAGTTTACTACAAAATAAGTCAGTGCAACAAATATATGTGTTACATAATTATATTTTAAATGATTTTTGAATTGTAATTACCATAAGAATATATCACTAAATGACAATATTAACTTAAACTTCACTTATTTAGAGATGTATCTAATGACATATACACAATTCATCTAGGAATAATTTAAGTTCACTTCTTCCACAAAATCTACTCTAATATAAACCTGGTGTAATTTCTATCACTTATACATAAAAAAATATTAATGTTTTCTTAATATACAGTATTGAAAAGAACACATACAAATTTAGGCACACAAACACAAAACAGACTGATCAGAAATAAATATATTGTGAAGTGTTTGAGACAATGTTATTGATTTCAAATAATGTATTGATATTTTTACCTTATTTTTTAGTCTTTGTTATTTTGGAGCTCTTTAATCCTCCAAAGAAATTTTGTTGTTGACAATTCAAAGAACCTTAGCAAGTAGTGGATACCGTGTTGAATTTTTTTTTTAGTGTTTGTACATGCTTTGAAAAATCTGGAAACCTACGAAATGCTTTCAACTAAAATCGATCCTAAATCACTGAAAAATATCAAATACAGAGATCGATCGGTAAATTTTCAAAACTTTAAAATTTATATCTTAAATAAAAAAAAGGGGTGTGAATTTGTTAACGAAGCCCTAGAATTGAACATGCATAATTTTTATGCTACAAATGTACTGGTACTTTTTCCCACCAAGAATAAGACGATTTTGACAAAATGGTAACTAAGAACGGATATTATATAATGTGAAATGCAGATTTCTTTTTGTATTTTCCGTCATCTTCTATTTCTTCTTTGTAGAATGAAAATTTTAAATTAGCAGGTATGTGTGAGTGATTTTTTATGCTCTGTACTTTTATTACATGTATGTAGAACAGAGCTTTTGTGGGTGGAAAATGCAATAACTTTTTATTGTTGGAATATGTGGACAAATACCTATGTGTTAAATTATTTATTACTTCCAAGTTTTCCTGCTTATGAAACTAATTCTCTATGTTCGTTGCAGTTATACCACATATTTTTTGCACTGGTGCGCATCACTTAATGATAATATATATATTATAAAGTATCCCATGTATTGTTTTGCCATTGTTTTATTTCTAAAAAAAATTAATTGATTATGTTACAAGTGTAACAAAGATTGTTTAATCATTTTTATGAGTCTGTATAGAGTGAAATTGATTCGTACATAAATTATTCTAGGGTATTAGTTATTTTCTCTAAAAAGTATTAATTATTTTTATTGAAGGATATTTGTTTCTTTTCATTAATCAGTTGATACTATTCAGTGAAATAATAAATACCATTTATTGGAAAAAAAATTAATATTTTTTGGTCAAAATAACTTACATCCTTTAACCTTTCATTGTATAAATCATTTATACTCTGTGTTTTCTCTTTGTTTATATATTTTATTTAAAAAATAGTCCGTTTGTCTCACAGTTTTATTAAGCGTCAAACTGTTTAAGAAAAAATGTGTTATGTGAGTGTAGAGTTAAATAAAATAATTATAATTTTATATTTTATTCATTTTTTCTTAAGCATAATTAATATTTCATTTTATGTGGCATGCAAATATTTGTGGAATGTCTTAGTTAGATAAATATCAAAGTAATTACGAGACGGAAGGTAATATCTTCCAAACTCCGTTTATTTATATTTTATTGCACGATATTTTTCAATAACCTCTTTATCAATTAACTTAAATTTATTAAATAAAAAAATGATCTAATAAATTCTCAAATTTTCACTTTTTAATAGTAAAGAATAATTTGTGTGTTATACTTGCCTTATTTGACATATATAATTTAAAAGTCTCACTACTCATATCCCAAAATCCTCTAAACAAACCCTATAATTTTAAAGATAAAAATAGACATAAATAAAATAACTAAGTTATCCTTTTATATATATGGAATGAATTATCCTCTATGTTTTTGTGGATTTTGACTTTAGACCTTTAAGTCATTTGATTTCAAAATTAGTACTTTAACTTTAAATTGATTTTTAAAAAATTCTTAATTTTTTCTAAAACCAAAAAAAAAAAAACTAAAAAACATGTTTTAAAAATGAATTAAATATTTTAATAATCAAAATAATTGAAATTTAGAAATCCTTAATACAAAAGAAAAAAAATCAACTAAATCTTCAAATTAATTTAATTAAAAATATCCATTTTTTTTATAAATAAAACTAAAAAATAGTTAAAATGATCAATTAAATCTTAAAAATAATTAAATAAAGAAATTTTTACTAAAAAAATCTTAAAAAATTCAATCAAAGATAAATAAAAATAATTTTTTAATTATTTTTTTTAATTATTTACGACAATTTAATTAACATTTATAAAATGTTTTTCTTATTTTATTTATCTATAGTCTTTTCCTTTTTGAATTTTCTTTATTTATCTTTTAAATTTTTATTTGTTTGGATTTGGATGATTTTTCTTATATTTATATAGTTGTTATTTTCCAATTTTTCTTTTCCAATTGAATTTTTAGTTATTTTAGATTCTTTATTTAGTTTTTGTTAGATTTTATTTAGATTTAAATGATATAAAAAAATGTAACTATATTTTTTTAGATTATTTTAAAAAATTGTCAAAATTTTTTAGTTTTTTAATTTCAATATATTACACAATTTAATTAATTATTAAAATTGTCTTTATATTTATTTTATTTTTTGATACTTTTTCGATATTTATTTTGAGATATATATTTTTAGAAGATTTAATTAATTATTTATAAAAAATTCCAAAATATATTTAATTTTAATTTTGATTTAAAACCAAAGAATATGAAAGAATAAAAAAAATAGAATATAGATTTTAATGAGAATATGGAATTGTGAGAATTTTTAGTATGTGGGGTAGATTTAATGGAATTGTGGGAATGTTTTAATGGAGGAAGGTTATTATAGAAATAAAATGGGGTATGTTTGGTAATATATGTTGATATTTAAATTTTATCGGGGTATGTTTTGTAAGTGGGGTAAATTTATAGGATTTTGGGGTTTGACTAATGACACTCATAATTTAAATCTTATCTAAATGTCCACTCTTTAAATGTAAAATTAACAAATTTTATTTTTTTAATGTTATTCTGTTAAAAAATTAAAGCAAACCTATAAATATATTAGTAATTTTCATTTATAATAATAATAAATAAATGATAACATTTTATTTATTTTAGTGAATATAAATAGTTTTTCTGTAACAATTAGTTTTATTTTTATTTTTTTTGCTAAAGAAAAGAAAAAGTCCATTTTAAAATTATCCAATATATATATATATATATATAATTTAAAATAATTTTTTTAAAAAAATGACTTCCGTGCGAAGCACGGGTAGATCTGTTACTAGTTTCATTAAACCAAATACCATTCAATAATTTATACAGCTGCCTATTTCTTTTTGTATTTTCACAACTCCTCCATTTCTTCTTCCTCCTCCTCTTCTCTTCTTCTGTGGACACTTCTTAAGTCAACCAAGTGACGCATTGTTGGTCTACCGTGCGGACAGTTCCAAGGCGATTTCAAGAACGATAAATGTTCTAGTATCTGCAGACATTAAACGAGAATTAAATTCTTTAGGGGTGCTTGTTTCGAAATCTTTAATGGTAATGAAAATGAAATTTATTTTTCCCTCTATGCCCTTTGATGTGTTGAATGAATGATTGTCTCTATGTTGATTAAATCACTAGTGTTGTGCTCTAATTTAAAAAAAAAAATGGATAAAACTAAGGTTTTTTTGTTGTGACACGTGAAAATGATTGAGGAGGATTATAAAAAGGGAGAAACGTGGGGTAATGATTACTTTATTTAAGAGGGATATAGTAGTGATGATTATCTTTTATTCTCATTAACCACTATAATTATCATATATTTGTCTCATTCCCCTTACCATTGAAAAATTCTCAAACCAAGCACCACTTAAATGTTATCAAACTCGCAAAGTAAGCAGCAGCAAAGCAATTAACAAGTCTAGGAGAAGCAGGAAATTAGATATGAACGTGTTTCGGTACTTGCCTTGTGCATTTCATTCCTCCCGAGTGAATCTCCAATCATAACAGATGACCTGCAAGCACGAGATGCTAGCATTGACCGTACTTTGGGTGGGCAAATTGAATCGGCAGTGTCTAATCGGTAACTCCCAATCATGGAGCATTCCCCATGACTATCAGACAGGATAGAGATAAGTTCCTTGATATCTGTGGAAAACACATTCATATGAGACAATATATCAGGAGTATCTTAGGTCTCAATTAACAAGAGTCCTATTATTTTTGGAGCCAACTCGAATAAACAAAAAACATAGAATTAGTCCACCCCCCCCCCCCCCCCCCCCCCCCCCAAAAAAAAAAAAAAGGGAAGCAAAACTGAAACTCAGATACTTTGAAAAGGAACCCACTCTATCCCCATAACATGCAAACAAAGAGTTGGGAGCAAAATACAAAAGTTTATCTCATTACCCGCAACGCCAAAGGTTATATTTTTGCTGAAGGGAACTGCTTTCAGTATAAAACGATGACCACAAGGAGCCTGATTATCCTCCATCAATGAAAATCCATTTTTCCTGAAATTCAAGAAATATTTGTTACAGCGAAGTCATTTGAGAATTTTACTATGCAAAGGAGTAAATCATCCAGAAAAAGGATCTGATCAAGAATTACTAAAACAAAAGGCTGAAGGGATGTGATCATATTAGTTGGTCACAATTAAAATCAAAGACATGTTAATAGAGAGTTTTATGAAAAAGATTGTACAGGAAGCTCAAAAAGATTTACTAGAGCTATCAGATCTATCAAAGACAAGAATTAAACAAAAAGAACCAATACAATTCAAAGAACAGTTCATGTTGACACAAATTGTATAAACATGCAAAGTAAGGCCCCAGCTGACCATGATGTATGTGCTAAAGATACCACATTAAAATGAGAAGGCAGACTTGAATGCTCATAAGCCATAAAACAGAATTTTATCACGTTGAGTAGTTAAAGATCAAGGAAATTCATAGAGAACTCACACCTGAAGATATCCATGTGCATGGAGACGACTATCTCTTCTTCAGGAGCTAACTCCATTCGTAATGGCCTGAATGAAAAACAACACAACATATGAGAAGTCGAGAAGAAAATGAGAACGTTTAGAATGTGATGTAAGACTAGGAAGTTAAATTTTATGTTGTGTTCTATAGCATTATCAAACACGAGAATACATTCTGCGGGTACCATGTATGCTGTTAAATGAAAAGGATTGAATGCAGAAATAAGAAGAGAAAATGCCAAACATGACTTAATTACAATCAAAACAACTCACGTGAAAAGGGCACACCTTCCCAAATAAAATGCATGGAGTATGGTAATATCTCCGATATAGTTATATATCGGAAAAAATATGAAATCTCGTAATTGTCTTAATGGAGCAAATTACTGGTAGACATTGAATTAATATGATGTTTTTTCACAACTAAGTAAACTTACCGAAGTAAAGGTTGCTGATTCAAAATGGTTGTTTGTGATAGGCGCTCGTAGTTGTATTTTTCATCTGCAGCATGCTGAGGCAAAAGCATATAAATTAAACAAGCTAGACCAGTCATGTAACTAAACAAATATACAAGAATAAAATATATAACAATTGTGCTTTTTTTTTTTTTAGTTGCTCATATGAGAAGCAAGCAGATTACCTGATCCACAATAAAAAGGTCATGATCTAACTTGCCAATAATAAATCCTAGATTAAATTGTCCAATCACCTGCAGGTGATGTTGGAAATTAGTGGTATAAGGGATTAAATAAAATCTCTCAAAGCTCGAACATGTAGTGGTGATGCTCTAAATATGATGAAATCCAATTGGATCATGAATTCATTTATCCATTTGATCTAAATGTCTTCTTAATGCAGTTTTGCAATGCATGAAGTCTCAAATGAAGATACCAACCTTTATTTGTTTAAAGTCTTCCTTCTTAAACAGTCTTTCCAGCTCACTGGTAGCAGCAGCTAAAGCTTTGGCCTTCCCCTCCTCAGTTACTCCTTGTGAGAGCTCCAACGATGCCGCTGCAAAACCCCTACAGATCAAGAAATAACAAAGTTAACCGAAACTTGTCATTTTCATTAATCTTTGGATATCATATGAGAGAATTAATATTTTATCTTATGTACCCTTTTAACTTTATTCTCCCAGATGTATCACTGATCGACTGTAGTCTTGACAGCCTCAGCTTCCTCCTTGACATTAGATCTTTCAAACTAAACTGCAAGGTGAAACCAACCTTTGAACCAGAGGAAACCACTGGAGAATCCGTTAATTCATCTGAAGATTGTAACAGATTAGGTGCATCTGTAAGCTCATCTACTTGTTGAGAATTTGCTCTAACTGAAGCAGTTACGTTAGAATAATCATCCAGAACTCGCACTTGAGCTTTCTGCTCCTTGACAGTCAATTTCTGCATCATGAAGTATATTTTCTTGTCAAACGACTTAAAAACATATGTTGAGCATGTAGTCCACTTGGGCTAGAAGCATGTTCTTCAAATTCTTACAAAATTATATTTCCTCTTCAAGAACTCCTTTAAGTAATACTTGATACGAAAATTCTCATTCACAGAGGATATGAAGGAACTCACAGGAGAATATGTCAATGCATCTGAAGATTGCAACGGAATTGGTGTATCTGAAAGCTCATCCAGTACTTGTTGAGAATTTTCTCTAATCGAAGCAGTTACTGCATGATCATCATCTAGAACTCTCACTTGAGCTTTCTGCTCCTTCAAAGACTGCATCATGAAGTATAGTTGTTCGTCAAAAGATTTAAGAACTTACGTATCCACTAGGGTCAGAAGCAAGTTCTTCAAATTCTTGCAAAATTGAATTTCTTCATTAAAAAATCCTTTATGTAATAGTGGATAGGAAAAATTCTCATTCACAGAGGATAGGAAGGAACTCACAGAATTCTGTACCTCTCTAGCACCAAATTGCTGTTTGCCTACACAAGCAATCAGAAAACGTGAATCGACATCATCTCTGGCTCCACTTTGCTCTCTGTCTCCACAAGGAAGCATTCTATTCATATCTGATTCACAAAATACACTGTCAATACTTGAATTTTTTGCAGGTTGAGGCTCATTACTTTTATTGGAATAATCAATCTCAACACAATTTCCTCGAGAGCTTTGAGATGCAGCACAGTATAAAGAGGTGTCTTCTCTTAATCCACTCATAGGAGGTCCATTTCTAAGAAGTGGGACTTCAGATAATGTAGTTTCAACACTTTCACGCTTCCTCTTATTTACACAAACAAATTTGTCGAGTGACATCTGTACAATATTTGAATGCCCTAGAGAATATTCATTGTTGATGCGACCTTTCTGGGATGATATTGACTGCAATGAAGTATGTATGTCACTTTTGTCAGCAGAAAAATCAATAATTTGATTGTCAGGGCTTTGAGATAACTTGCTCCTTTGATTGCCATACACTCTGGATGTCAAACCTTCACTCCTCTGTCTCATCTCCTCACTGGATGAATCTCTTAAGTTATCTGGAGCTGTTGATTTATCATTTATTTCCTCTGGCTCTACAACACAGTCAGAAGGAACTTCAGATTCCTCATGCAGAGAATTAACATTGGAGGCAAGGTTAAGTTCATCCACTCTGTTAACTGAGTAACTTGCCTGGTCTGATGAATAAACCTTCTCTAAAGCTTCTCTTAAGGACTTTAAAATGGAGTTTTCATCAGAGAAAAATATTTTTCTTTTATCAGGAGTAATATTTACGTCATATGCTCGAGTGGGCACTGAGAAGTTCATAATGGCAATAGGATATTGTCTGGAATTTGCACTTCTGTATAACTCATTCACAAGCTTGCCAACTTTGGGCATGTCAATTGGGCGGCCATTAACAAAGAAGAATTGTCGATCCCCTATATTGCGCCCGCTTCCTGATCCAGGCTTGGAAATAAATCCTTCGACCATGCAATTATCTGATATGTCAAGTATCAGAGGCTCTAAGCAGGAAAAAGTACTTGTGCCAAATACCATGATGATATTCTCTTTGAGGCATCCACTGCCCTGCGTCTTCAGCACTACAGACCTTGCATTTTTCCCAGTTATATTGGTGCAAACTAATCTCACTCCTTTAGCAATAACAGCATAGGCCTGAAAAACCGCATCCCATAGATCAAAAGCGGTGTTTGAGAATCAGGAGACACCATTTTCATACTTCACATAAACAGAAACTGATTGAAAAAACATAAATATGCTACTCATTTATATCTACTTAAAATAATAATTGTTATCAACATTCAGCACACCCCACCAGATATACAGTCTGTCTAAAAGAACCCCAGCAGCCCCTAAATGAAAATTCATGATGTACCAGAGACCTTATATATTTAAGCAGGAATACTCACATTTAACAAGCTGATAAGCTTTCCATATTCCTTGCGAATGTTTCTACGAAATTCTTTGCTCCTCACAGGTAGATTAGAAAACAACTTCTTTACTGTAACTGTGGTACCAACTTGACGAGCAGTCTTCCTCTCAGCTGTCAGAAGACCCATATGGTCATATGTCAGGTGTGTTGCCACCACCTCATTAATCGTCCGTGTCTCCACAGTCAATTCCCCCAATGCACACAGTGAGCTCAATGCCTCCCCTCGAAATCCGAAAGTTGTCAGTGACTGGAGGTCTGGAAAATCCAAGAGCTTGGATGTATGGTGCTTCAGTGCCAGAACCTACCAATAGAAATTTAAAAGAGAGACAAAGTAAAAGAATAAATAATGAGACTCTGCTTTTACTTGAGGTTTCAGTGTGATAAACATTTCCACTGATTGCTTTAAAAGGAAAGCACGTCATAATTTATACAAACATAAATAGTTCGCATTTCAATGTGAAAATCACTATGTTTCCACCATTTTATAATGAAACAAACACGAAGATGAAAATTTGACACAAACATAGCCAGCTAGATATTTGTGTTCCTTTGATCAATAGAGGAACGCCCTTTTTGGTTCAGCAAGATGCCAAAGTGGATGATTGACTTTCATTCCATCTGTTTTGTTTGCTGTGAGTATCAGATGTTCCTTTACCGTCCCGGCTGTAGAACAACAGTTACTAGTGTCTAAATCCAAATATATGCTCATGGTACTGAACAAAAAAACAATCTCCAAACTTGCATGGAAACATTAATGATACAACAAAATATGCCCAAATGATTTATTTTTGCAACTATTTTCTTAGAAAAGAAAATCAACCAAAGTCCAGCTTCAATCGATTTACCCTTTACCCTTCATATCACTAGTGTCTAAATCCTCTTATCTAAACGCAAATAAAAGAAGTCATTGAAGTATGTATATAGTACAATTACTTTGAAATTTTTGGGGGAAATGCCGGAGCCGTTGTCAATGACTTGAAAGGATTCTAGGCCATACTCTTTCAACGTAATCTCCACGCTGGTGGCGCCGGCGTCGAGGCTGTTCTCAACGAGCTCCTTCACCGCGGATGAGAGGTCCAATATCACTTGTCCGGCGCAAATCCGGTGGACGACACCTTTGTTTATTGCCTTGATGACAGGGGAATTTTGAGCTCCGCCGTCCATGGGCCGTACTCGTTGATCGCCGGCGATGGAGGAATTACATGTAGCTAAGACTGCGCTATGAATGCACCCGTGAGCTGTTTGATGGTTGGAACTGTGCTGCTGGAGCTTGAATCGGTTAAAACTGCGGTGAATCTGCAGATTTTAGAGAAATAGGGGTGAGAATTTTGCAGAGAAGAAACCCTAGGCGGAGGAGATTAGATTTTGAAGGTTTGCCGCCAAAACTTCCGGTTGGGTTAGGGAGTCCCGGTAGTTCTAGAAGAATACTTTTTAATATAAGTATACACAGAAAAATATCGCATAAAGTGGTTTCGTGGTGTAGTTGGTTATCACGTCAGTCTAACACACTGAAGGTCTCCGGTTCGAGTCCGGGCGAAGCCATCCATTTTTTATGCTACGCGCTTTTTTATCTCATTCCTAAATTTATCATTTACTTTTTTTCCTTTTAAGTTCAAAGGAATCATCTAACAATTAACAAATATGAGTATCATTTGACATGGAATAAGAGGATGTTTGGTTGAGTTTATAAACTCTTTAAAATATTTATAAGTTGTTCAAATGTTTATAAATACTAATATATTTGATAAAATAAGATGCTTAATAATTTATAAGATTATAAAATAAACTCTTACTTTTTTTCTTTTAAATTCAAGGAATCATCTAACAAATATGAGTATCATTTGACATAGAATAAGAGGGTGTTTGGCTGAGTTTATAAGCTATTTAAATATTTATAAGTTGTTCAAGTGTTTATAAATACTATTAATATATTTGATAAAATAAGATGTTTAACAATTTATAAGATCATAAAATAAGCTCTTATCAACTTATAAACTGCAAAAAAAAAAAAAAAAAAAAATTCCTAACTTATTTTTCTAACCACCTCAAGTGCAGTGCGTGTATTTATTAAAATCCTGAACATGCATCAATCTATTTTTCCTAATTATTTTGAAAGTATAACATAGTTGTTACCATTCATTTAATTTAAGTAAGTAATAAATTTTAACATGTAACCGCATTTTTAATTTCCCATTTATCTATTAATCTATTTCAACGTGTAAGGATATGCTCAAGTTCTTTTTTTTTTTTTTCTTGTAGCAAAAGGCGAAGCCCTCGCCCCCAGGGCCCACACCCCCTGGCCCGACAGGATTGGGTGGAGGAAGTAAATCATGGTGACTCAGCGGCCCATTAGGTGGGAGGACCAGTGTCTGGTGCCCACAAGGAGTTATCCCCCACATTAGAGAGATAAAACTCCCACACTGCGGCTGCCAGAGCTCGATCCTGCGTCTTTTTTTTTTTTTCTACTAACAAGAGTGATTACCAACCATTTATTAAATAGTTCGACTTTTGCTAGGGGTTCAACAATTCTACACCATTATGACCGATTATTTAAGCATATAAACATGATTAAGTTAACATGCAATATCCTTATCTATTCCTCAAGCCATAGGTTCGACTTTTTTCATTATTCAAAAGAGGCTTGTTTAGATATGCAAATTTCTTAGATGGCAAATAAAGGCAAATCTATTAAAAACTTCTTAGATGGATTTACCAATAATTTAATTAATCTAAGGCTCTCAAATATCAACTTTAAAAATCATATCTTAATCTTAATTAGATTATATAAAGACAATCCTATAAAAAATTATGTGTTAAAGGCCAAATTTCTCTATTTCAAAATCACTATATTTTCACAAGGCAGAGTATTATATTAATATACTCCCTCCGTCCCACTCTAAGTGTCCCACTTTCCTTTTTTTATTGTTCCACACTAAGTGTCTCATTCCATAAATGGAAAAAACAACATTCTACTACATATAAACTTTAACCTTCAAATTCACACAATATTACCAAAAATGTCACTCATTCAATCCACTTTTTAACACTATTCATTACTTTATTAAACAATATTCATTACTTTTCAACACTATTCATTACTTTTCCACCATATATTAATAAACAAATACACTTTCTTAAACCATTCAACCAAAAGAAATGGGACGCTTAGACCGGGACGGAGGGAGTAGTTCATAATAATCTTATCATGAAACAGTTTTAAAGTATCAAATATTTAAATAAGAATTCAAAAATCTCATTAGGAGTATCATTAATCTAGGTCTGTGGTATTATATTGTAATTGTTGTAGATTTTCTTAATCGCAACTTTTGATACTTCTGATTAAATAATCAATATTTTAAAATTGTTTCATGATAAGTTTATCATGAATTATTTTCATATAAAATTTACTCTAACTATAATGTTAAGAGTAAATTTTCACAGTATTAAGCATACATTTTAAATCTTATACACTTATAGTCGTTCTTAATTTTCAATATAACATGCAGACAAAATTACAACATATATATCTCACGATATTAAATGATTTTGTCATGAAATATTATACATTGAATTAAAATATTCACACGTTAAAATTTAAAGAAATTAACTTCAAAATCAAAATTAAAACCAAAATCTTACTTAAATTAGTATAAAGAAACAGTGTTATTTTATAATCAAAATCAAAATCACATATTCACATTTTTTTAGTTACAATTTTTTTTAATTCGTAAAATATTATAATTTTATCACATGATTGACAATGTATAAAATTACAAGAAATTAAATTTTGTGATTAAATAACAACAATAAAAAATCATGAATTTATTTGTTTAAAAAAAATATGATTGTCATGCCAATATAAGTTGTTAGAAAAGACAAATGTTGTATACACCAATTGTATCACGAAACAGGTGTATATTTTAAATGGTAACAATTTTTTTTTTTTTTTAGCAATATTACTCAAGATTTAATGAATATTAAGAGGGGTGTATTCAATTGACATCCTATTAAATTTTTTTGGATGGTTTAAAAAATCTATAGGCTCCATGCAGAGTTTGACTTTTTTTTTTTTTTTTTTTTTGAGAAATGGACCCCCTGACACCCTATTTTCTCTCTCCTGACACCCTATTTTCCACGACAAAATTTGTCAGCCCCACTTTTCTCTCTCACGTGACCGTCCCCCACCTTTTATTTTCAAAAAACACCTAGTCATCACTGTAAGGCATCATAATACTGACTTTGGTGGAGACAATGCCTTTGGGTTAATTAGAGAAAAGTAAAAAGGGAGGATAGAGATAGACTAACATAGACAAGAAAAAAAAGAAGAGGAGAAAAAGAAGCTACTTCTTGTTGTTGTGCTGGAACAGCTCGTCACCACCTGGATGCCATCGGCCGAAAAATCAGAGTCTTAGCACCGGAATTCGCTCGGAGAGGAAAGTAAAAGCGCACCGCGGTGCCGGAATTAATGGAACAGCTCA
The DNA here is from genome assembly GCA_947034835.1 of Ballota nigra. Classification (NCBI taxonomy): domain Eukaryota; kingdom Viridiplantae; phylum Streptophyta; class Magnoliopsida; order Lamiales; family Lamiaceae; genus Ballota; species Ballota nigra. The sequence goes on along the minus strand of OX344727.1, from coordinate 55,562,239 downwards.
CCACCGCCTGGATGCCATCGGCCGGAATTCGAAGAGCGGAGCTCGTTCAATGGAAACTTGGGGCGCCGATGTCAGAGCTCTCGACGTCACCGTAATTCGAGAGACAATTAATGGAGGAAGTGTGCTGGAATTCAAAGCTCGAAGCTTCAAGCACCGTAAAAATCACTAGAAATTAATTTGCCGGATTTGCTTCAAGCCGCATCGGAAGAGGTCGTTGCAAGAGAGAGATTGATAGATAATTAATTCGCCGGAATTACTTGGAGAGAGATGGACAGCTGTTTAAATAGCAGTAAGTGTAGTTTTTTTCCTTTGTTTAATTTTCAATTATTAGCGGATCAATTTTCTGCGGATGAATTATCAAACTTATTGGGCTGGAGGTGAATTTTGTGGTGCTAATTTTCTGCAAGAAAACAAGAAGAGTGGATAATGGAGTGGAGATTAACATACGTGGGGTATTAGGACCAAGGAGAAGCCATGACTTGGTTTAAGATAAATCATTTATTTTTAAGTTGGATTAGTCATTATATTAGGATTACCACTTTATTTAAATAAATACAAGTTAATTTGTAAATATTAATTAACTTTATTTTTAAGTAACCTCTACACCTTGTGCTGCTATTAAATAGGATACATAAAGACTCCACATTCATGTTTTGAGTAAAATAGAAGATGTGTTGCAATGTTCTGATAATACTAGTCTCCAAATTGGAAATAGACTCCATATTCATGTTTTTTAGTAGCAGTTCAAAATGTTTCCTTAGGCAAGCTGTATATCCACCTTATTTCTAAGTCACAACATGGACATCTACTAAATTATAATTTCACCTTAACGACTATAAATAAGATCACCCATTACCTGGCCAGAACTTCTATGGACGGAAGCACGCTCCTTGAGAATACCTTGATCCATGATCACATTGGAACTCCTATTGTGAAGCAATAGCATAAATGAAATGGGAAAAGACGGCTAATGAGCTGATTTTTTTTTTGTTGGTTTTCATCCAAATGTCTCCCTTAGATTGGAAATTATTGTTGTTTAAACAACTCTTAATCACTGTTAACATGTTGTTGTAGGTTGTCATCAATTTAAAATAGGCTTATTTGTGCCAAAAATTAGTTTAAGGTCCTATTTGTATTTAGTACAATAGTATAGGAGTCCTACTTGTACATTTTCCCAAAAAATAATAATAATAAGTACTTAGCAAATTGAGCATAAGATCCTCATTATTATTTTGAATGGTAAAATTTTCACTTTCAATTTTGTAATTGAAATTATAATTAATTTGAACTTGTGAATATAATATTGAACTTATAGTCAATTGTCAAATTATAATTAATTTGAACTTGTGAATATAATATTGAACTTATAGTCAATTGTACTTAAAAATAAAAATTTTGAACTTTACACATGTACGGCTGACTATACATACTCATTTAGTTATAGACACTCTGGTGTGATATTCCTTCCGTTTCATTTTGTTTGTCGCTTTTAGTACGGCTAGCTTCATACGGAATTGTCACTTACGTTATGAGAGGTGAGTAATGAAGTTCCATAGATGTTTAAGGAAATATAAACAGTTAAATGGCTTACGTTCAAGAGACATGATTCTTATAAAAAAGAAAAACAAAACTTTCAGTTACATTAAAATTCTCAAGTTTTATACTACAACGACCACATACTCGAATCATAAACATTGTTGGTAATGAAGATGTTAATAAAGTAGCAGAGCCAATAAAATAAGGTCCAATAACTTCTAAATCTGATGAAGCACAAAAAAAAAGGGCCAGCTCATTCGGTAGGATCTCTCTATCTCCATGAGATACAAAATGAAGAAAAATTAAATAAATTCCCCAGCTCTCAACATGCCTAAGTCGAACGAACACCCTCCTACTCCTGTGCAGCTTTTGGCTTCATTTGCTCTATGGTTCAATCATAAAGCGAGCCTGTAGACAATAAACATCATAGAGTAAGGACCAATGGGAAGAGGGGTAGACTATACATAGTAAGTCTCAGAGAATTGTTCGTTAAACTCACAGTATCGATACCTTTCTCAACTATAGTTCCAGACTGATCAGCCTGCAGATGTTGTTCATCCATTAGTAATATGAAAAAATCCAGTACGAGTCCATAGATATGTGATACAACAGCAACAATAAGGCAGAGCAACACGATGTGGAACAATGAAAACAAGAAATATCTCATTGCTTTCTTGCTTTCAGCAACAACAACAATACATGTCCAGCCATCGGTTTCATAAGCTTAAACAAAAAGATCTCATTGTTTTCTTTAACCCAAATCGAGCAACACGATGTGGAACATTGAAAACAAGATTCGAACTTGATGCAGCGCAGATGAGCTACATCTCAATTCTCATGGTAACAAAATTTAGTGTACTCAAATTGCAGCTTGAAAAATAACTAAAATCTTCAATATAGAAAGAAAATAAAACTTGATACACACCATGTCAGTTAACGTGCCCCTTTGGCTGACAAGTTGCATTTGCAGCCTAACCTTGAGGACATTTGTGTTCCAATATAAACAAGATTACACACTTAGCAGAAAGGTTTATAAGCTCATAGACTTCACTAGCTGACTAAGCTGTCCATTCAAGAGTTACCAATTGGCTCCATAATAGCATGCATTTGGAATAAAAAAGAAGATGAGCACTTCCATAACAAATTGACATGGATTACTTGAACGCAGGGATTCTTGAAAAATAACTAAAATCTTATCCGACTAATTGCAGCTTGCTACAATAATTCTCTTCATCTAATTCTTTTATTTCACATGTGGGACCTTAAACATTCTACATTTTTTTTGAACTTATGATATTCAACATTCAATTTTTTGAACTTATGATATTCAATATTGAACTTACACACTACATTTTATTGAACTTATGATTTTAGCTATTGAACTCTATAAGAATAAACAATGTCAAATTTCATTGAATTGCATGCTAACTATGGCAATACATTTCTAGCAAAATAAAACCCAATTTACACCAAATAAAAACTTTCTAGGAACATATCATACTAAAACATAATATATACATCACCTATTATTATCCTTATCATAAAGAACAAAATAGAATATACCACTTAGTGTTTCCCTTGGTGCACTTCACAATCTACAAAACATCAGCAACTATTAAGATTCAATGTTCAAAATAGGCACCAAAACAAGGGAATATGATCACAGAACATGTATTGCCCCAATGTGGTTACGAAAGTGGTGTAACAATCAAATAGAGAAACAAAAGCCTGTCCTTTGGAGCTGCTAACAAATGCATTTCACATAAATATTATGAGACAAAATGTATAGACAAAATTTATCTCACACTATATTCCCAGTTGAAATCAAATTTATCAGAAACCAAACAAAGAAATCAAGATCAAGCAATCATCTAATCCAAGATTAACAGTGGCATTTAAAAATTACCAAAATTCATTCAAATAAACTGAGAAATTGGACCAATTGAAGCCTTTAGGGAAAAGAATTGGATAAAAGAACTAATATTTGCGGGGCTCTTGAATGATAACCACATTTGAAGTAATAATCTAGGTTTTAATTACACAAAACTTCAGATGCGTATTGGGCATTTATCCTACTTATAACTCGAATTACGAATGGCGTCCGTAACACTCCCATGGAGAGAGTGTGGAAAGAAATCAAAAGTAAAGCTCCGAATGTGTTTGAACAGAACGATCGCGCAAAACCTAAAATAAAATTTTTTGTTACCTGCAAAATTTCCAGAATTAAAGGAAACCAAGCGCTAGGCCGCCGTTGATCCCAGAGCCGCCAAGCACCGTCGCCGTCGATCCCGGAGCCACCTAGTGCAGCCACCTAGATCCGCCGCCGTCGCGGTTCTCACCGGCCATCCCAGCGCCCCATCGTCTATGAAGGACTATAACAGATCTGTCTTCGCCAAATTCGTTGGTGTTTGCCGATCCGAAGTTGCGTCTGTCGCCGCACCTCGCTGGAGCCACCGCATCCGCCGTCCCCTGCGTTCTTCCAGATTCTCTCTTCTTATGGAGAAATTTCAACAATGGACTGCAAACTAGTAAGAAATGAAGAAGCCATTTCACCTTCTCTCTCCTCCAATTCGAATTTTCAAAAAATGGCTCAAAATATAAAACTTGATTTGGACTGATGGATGGTCTGCATCTTCTGAAAATTGCAGATTCTTGGGCTGGACGAATTTAGGGCATATTTTTGCACCTCTTGGACATATGGGGTTTTTGAGCTACCTATTAGTAATTAGACACTCCAAAAACTATCTAGTAGTAACTAACCCTTTTTTTTTATTGATTTACATGGATTTTCATAAATTTAATAGGATTGTGAAATACACTTTTTTATTGATGTACATGGATTTCCATAGACTCCGGCATTGGAACCATTGATGCAAATGTATATGAAACACACTTGTATAAAAAATTTTTATCCAAATTGTTTAGAAAAAATAACAAAAAAACATTAGTTTAAAAAAAATACATTATTATTCTCATCTTCATTTTCATCACCATTATACCTCGACCTCATTAGAAGTTTCTGATTGTTAGAAGAAATTTTAGAGAGTGAAATTTATTTATATTTTTTGAAGAGTAGACTTGACAGCGAGGCGGGGAATCCCCAATCCCCGTGATGATCCGCCTGAACGGGGCGGAGAATCTCGAAACAAACGGGGAAGAATACAGAGATTTTTTTGCCCCGTAGGCGAAGATGGGGATAGTATCCCCCCCCCCCCCCCCCCCCCCCATTCCCCGTGGGGACCCGCATTATTTTTTATATGATTAATACATTTATATATATATACACACATATATAATTTAAAAGTAAATTATAAATAAATATTTCATAATTTCCTACTCAATCACCTATTTATTCAAAATTAAATCTATATTTTATTTAATATTATGCTATTAGTTCTAAATTATATGATTTTCACTTGAATATATATATATATATATATGTTAACGAAAAATATTAGAATTAGAGGTTTTCAAATTGTTTAAATTATTTTTTTTTAACATCAACTTAAAGTAATTGTTGCGTATGATTAAATTTTTTAATTTGAATATTATTTTATATACTAGTATTTCTCCCGTGCGATGCACGGATAGAAAATTATAAATTTTAAAATAATGAACGATTATAAAATAAAAGTTTAAATTATATTTATTTTATCTATAAATCAATTAATATGTAAAGATTATATTGTATATATGTGAGTATTATAATTATTTAATGGTATACTAAATTCACAACAAATACTGAAATTCATAAAATTATTTTAATATTTAAAAAACTTATATAGTCTAAATAAAAATTATTTAAATTCAATCAATCATGTAGTTAAAGTCAATAGATAACACTTAATAATAAAATATATTTTTTAAATATGATTTTTCTTTTTATTTGTGTAATATATATGTTAAATAAAAAATGTTCAAAAGATAATTTAATTTGATATATATTGTATTGAAAATAGATTTAAAATTAAAAAGTTAAAGAATTTTGAAATTATTGGTGCAATTAAAAAAAAGAAAAGTAATTGGTAAAATTAATTCACTCTCTTTAGTGGAGAGTGAGATTCACTATTGCACCATAAAGCAAGTGCACTTCACTTGCTCCAATAAATACAACTTTTTCTCTCTCCTCACTTCTACTTTTATATATATATATAGATTTTAATAATGAGATAAAAATAATTAGGCGGGGAGTGAGGAATCCCTGCTGGGATGAGGATTCCAGGTGGGGCCGGGATGGGGGGATTTTTTTTCCCTTTTATGTAGCATGGACAGGGATGGGGAATGAACCTCGTCCCCCCCCCCCCCCCCCTTGACATCCTTATGGAAGATAATCAAAGAAAATTCATAAATTGTTGAATACCTAAGGATTTTTTAAAATTCGTAGAAATCTCTGGTTATTAGAAGAGATTTTGGAGAGTGAAATCTTACTATACTATAAAGACAAGCATGTTTTTGTCTACGTGGCAAAGCCACATTCTTTTAAAAAAATATCTTTTCTCTCCTTTTTTCATGCTTTTATTTTCTTTCTCGTCCATTGGATCATTTCATTTAATCTCGGCCGTTCGTATTCCCTTTTTTTTGCTCTATATAATGTGCATTTTTTCCTACACAATCTTCATCTTGTCATCCTCTCAAATTTTCATATTGTCATCCTCATGCATATTCCATCTCTCATTCATTCATCCGTTCTTCAATTTTTTGGTTCATCTCATTCTATCTAAAAATTAAATATTTCCTAATCTTGTATCTCTTATTTCTATTTTCTAATTTTTTCATTGTGTATTGTATCCGACTTTGCAGGTACGTTAGATTATCGAATCTTCTTGCTCTTCGATTGTGCGCCTAGGACCGATCTTCTTGGAGGAGAATGTTTGATTTTTTAGTTAGTTGTTTGATTTTATGGATGATTCTTCCTCTGTAATATTAATGTATAAGTTTCTTCGCTCTTCTTTCAATTTTTATTTTTTTGGTGTATTGATGTTGTGAACTAATCATCCATGTATTGATGGTTCATTCGTATGTCCCTATGTTAATATTTTATATACCCATTCAAGATGAATAAGATTCCTTTTCATGAGATGTGTATTACCTTGGTCCTGCATTTTTTAATTTATGTCCCTTATTTTTTTTTTCCTCTTTCATTGCTTGAGAGTTAACCTTGATAGTTTTTGGTTTAGTATTATTTCACTATTTCGATAAATATGTAGTATATATAAATTAATTACGGATGAATATGTAGTTAAAGAAAACTATAATAACATTTATAATATTAAAATTAAGTGTTTAAATTAAATTCAAACCATTTACCTTCCATTCTTACTTATTTAACTTGAAAATTCTCTGAATTATGTTTCTTTAAAGTCAAGTACATCAACTACTATAAAATTTAGCATCTTGCATAGTTGACCTACATAAAAGCAATTTATAATTTTGAATGTTGTATTTAATGATATAGTGAATCATGTTTTTTATTTATATGATATTTATGTCAATACAAAATTTCATGGAAATAGTTGACCGATTATTAATATTGCACGTTTTTTATTCACTAATTTCCTAAAAACATTCTCAAATTTTTAATTAATGCGCTATATATTTGGCATAATCTATGCTGCCTAATAATTCATATCCTCATTTCAATAGTATAATGTCTTAATTTAAATTCTTATTTTATGCTGCCAATAACAATATCATATTTGACTTGGTATAGTTTATGCAGCCTAATAAATATATTTGACTTGATCATTTTAATTAAATCAACAATGACTTGCTATGCATTGCCTTATATTAATTTACCTATTGATTATATTGGGTCAAAGTTTCCTAATAAAATCTATTAACATTAATTATATCTTACTAATTATATACTTGAGTTAGTCATCCACGTTAGCATAGATTGACAATTAAAAGGGCGTGAGTTATTGAATTAATCCATAATTTTTAATGGATTTGACCAATTCCTGTAATCTGCAATTTTGGGTATTATTTCTCCTGCGTGAATCAAGCAACCAAACTTAATGTGCCTATTATCTCTCCACTATTAAGCAACTCATTTGGTCTACGTTACATTTATTAATTTATCAATTAATAGATTTCCTAATTACTTATGTCAATTTGAAAAATATTTCCTTGGTGTAAAAGTTGCCGTGATTATTGGAATTATATGGTGTTATTTATTGGCGGTAAAAAAGGCGTGAATGAGTTAATTGATCTCTAATTTTTATTAGATTTGACCAATTCATGAAATTTGCATTTTTTTGACATTTTTGCCATGCGTGAATTAAGCAACCGAATTTATTGTAGATATGATATGTTCACTATTTTGTTTAACATCTCAAGGTGATATTGCGTATTAAAAATTAAATTGTTGAATTAGATTTTAAGCAACTTCATTAATAATATCAATTTAGCAAAATTGATCAATACCTATATTAAATCATTGTTATGATAATTACATTTATGGGAATATTTGCCTTTGTCGATATTAACTTTATTATTTTACCAATTAGTAATAGATTATTTTGTAAGTTCTATTTATGCTTAGAAAATGTGTTGATAGACTTTGCTATTAATTATTGTAGTTGGTCAACATTTCCTATTAAAATACATTTTAATCTTAATTGTACCTTAATATCCGGTAATATATGCTGGCGTTTAAAAGGGAGATAGTGAGTGACTTGATCCTTAATCTTTGTTAGATTTGACCAATTCATGAAATTTGCATTTTATGAAAAATACAATCTCTTCGGGAATTAAGTCACCGACCTTAATGTATATATGATCTCTATGATCTTTCCAATATTAAGTAACTCAAAACAAACATTGAGCATATACATTGTTGGACGAGCATAAATTTTGATTCAGATTTATTTATTTTTCAAAAGTTTAAAAATTAATTGGCAACATAAAAATTAATTGGCAAGTCCAAAAGGACCAAAATAGGAAAATCTTCCAATTTAATTCCGCTAATTAAAAAAAATGTAAGAAAGGACGTAATATATAATTATGATATGTATTATTTATTAACATCAATCTTATTATATTTTTTAGAACTCATTTAGTTAGTATTGAATTAATTTTAATAAATGATCAATTGGGATAGAGTTTGCCATCATTATCGTTTTTCCATTTGATATTATCTTTTAAGTTGGAAGGAAAACTACAAGTTTTTATTCAGCTGAAAGTCTTGGTGATTGTCGTCAGATAATTTGGACTTACATTTTAGTATGAGAGAATTTATGAAATAAAAAATAAAGGCATAAGAAAGTGAAAATCTTGTATTTATATGAAACCGAATAATATTTTGTAAAATATGTTACCTCTATAGCTAACATTTAAAACTAAAAAAATGTAAATTATTGTAAACAAATCGACCGTCTTAAATTCTTGTGGATAAGTAGTGCATGTTTGCAAATTTGATAATCATTTTTATTTTAAAAATAATTGTTTATATAATATTTGAAACTTTTTGGAAGTATTTAATATTAATACTGGCAAAACATATTTTCTAATTCTTTATATACTATTCTTATGTGAGGGAGATTTTTATAAATACATCATTTACTCAATCTATTTTAAAATTACTTTATATCTAAAATTTATCACTTTTGATTTTTCTAAAAAAAATCAATTAATATCACGTTTTTTTAAGTGAAACAAGGAGTTAGAGATTGATATATATATATTAACGAGTTTGATGAAATTAGACAACGATAAAACGTAATTTATGTTGCTAGCATTGATATGTTACTAGAATAATGAGTTTTATTTATAAACTTTGATTATGTATGAATTCATTGATTTAAGATAATATTATTATAATTGAAATATGTTTCGGCAACATAAATAAAATGAATGACTATTTTTCTGTTATTATTAGTATTGTGGTTAATTCGTGTCCGTTCTATTTAAACATTTGTGCAAGACTTCCGTTGAAATTAGACAAAGAGTTGGAATTTTATTTGTTAGAATCAACTAGAATAATTCCTCCCTATTATTTGATCAAACAAAATATACTTTTTCATTATAATGACCGAATTATTTGTGGATTTTGCACCTCATAATTTTAATTATTTTGGATTTATGTTCCCATTCACACTTGATAATATTAATTGGCAAGTCAAAAGGACTAAAGTAGGAAAATCTGCTAAAATATGAATTTTTTTGTTTGATCCACATGCAAAATGGTTCGTATATTTTTTTTTTCAAACCCTCAATCTACTAGAATAATTCCTCGATATTATTTGGTCAAACCAAATATATTTTTTCCTTATAATGACCTAATTGTTTGTGGATTTTGGCACAAGTATCATAATTTTTATTATTTTGGATTATATTCCCATTCACACTTGATAATATTAATTGGCAAGTCAAAAGGACTATATTAGGAAAATCTACTAAAATTTGAAATTTTTTGTTTGATTCACATTCACAATGGTTCGTATATTTTTTCCAAACCCTCAATCTACTATATAATTCCTCCATAGTATTTGGTCATACCAAATATATTTTGTCCTTATAATGACCGAAATATTTGTGGATTTTGGCACAAGTAACATAATATTAATTATTTTGGATTATATTCTAATCCACACTTTGATGGTCCCGTTTTCGAAGGGCAAAATGGGAATTCAGGAGCACAATTTTTTTTTTAAAACCTTCACGCCGCACCCTGACTGAGTTCAGTGACGGAATACTCAAGTCACTGCGTTGCTCAGAGTCAGAGCTATCAAGTCAGTGATGAGACTTGAAAGCTCAGGCTCTGAACAAGGCAGTGACTCGAGAGACTGAACTCTCGAGTGCCTTGCCTGATTTAGTCAGTGAGTTGGATCTCCCTGACAAATGCTTAACTAAAGTTTTCTTAACAAAGCTCTCAGTGAGCTGATTTTCACAATACTTTAGTAAATACTTTGAAAGATAAGTACGCTCAGTTTAACGTGGTTCAGAGACTCAAGCTCTTACATCCACGGCCTGATTTAACAGGAAATCCACTACTTGGGATTCTTGTTTTTGACGTGCCAAAGTGCACTTACAACTGGACTCACGCCACTCCCTGGGCTGCCTCTCCCCACCTCACTACAAACCTAACAATCTTCTGAAAGGGTTTAGTTTGGTTTGGTTTTCTCCAACTAGGTGAGGTTTTCCTTTACAATGTGTTAGCCTTAAAGCTAAGATTAGAAAAACCTCTCTAAGCTAAGAGTTACAAGCTTGACACTCAATGAATATAAGTGATAACCCTAAAGGTCAGTGTCGTGGGTGTGTAATACTTCCTTATGACTCCCTAACAACTAACACACCCTCACAGCTTGTAGGTGTTTATTTTCTTCTTTCACACAATACAACACACTTTACAATGAAGCTATGAGCTTGTATTTATAATGGGGATTCAAATGTATCCGTTGGAGGGAAGCTACATTTGAATCCAACATTTAATGGTTTCAACCACTTTTCTTGGAATGCGGCCTTTGTCAGTGTCAGAGTTGCTGCCTCGTACTGATTGGTCCACGTGGCCTGGATTCACGGATCTTTGACTCAGTGGGTTTGACTAAGACCCACTGACTTTAGGTAGCTTCCTCCTTCACTGACTGATGATCTTCAGTGGACTTAACGTCTTCAGTTTGGTTGTCCTTTAGAGACTGTTTGAAGATCATTCCAAGAACTTTGTCATAAGGCTGAATGATAAAGTTCCCTGACCACAGTAGCCTGACTCCTTCAGGGCCTACTTGGTACAGCACTGATCCTCCTGATCATGCTCTTCACTGAGTGGTCCACCTGACTTAGCTTAGATCAGTCTGGTTTACACTCAGTGGGACATCCTTCAGACTTCTCTTCTGGTTCAGGTTGCAAGCATGGCTTCAGTCAGTTCTCCTTGGTGTCTTCTTGATATTCTCAGGCTGTGTTGCAGAGTTCCCCCTCAACTGACAGCCTATTCTTACTGAGAAATGACCTAGTCTGACCTGAACAAAAGATACTATCCCGACTGCTTTCAAACCTATTACATGTTTTTGGAAAATCATCAAAACTAAAACATATCCCAACACACTTGATAATATTAATTTTTTTCCATATCCACGTATTCTGCATTATTTACACTGAATGTGTGATGGAATAAGTCCAATCTATTCGCACTTCTCCTTCTTCCACGGTAGAATTGGACGTCTTTTGCTCGGTCCGGAGTTCATCCAGGTACTTTGTCGTTCAATTAAAGAATTTTATTAAGTCGAATTTGAGATTCATTTATTTTTCTAAACCTATGTTTTCACCAATATTGAACAAGTACGAATTCTAATTATGCAGAATTTTGATGTTCTAATTCTAATAAGTATTAGAAACATTCCTTCGATTAAATTGATATTTTTAGATGATGGTGTATACGTCTGAAAGGTTGCTTATCTAATACCGAAGCTTTGTTGGTTTCAATGTGCAAAGTACGACTTTCGAAACTGGCTTTTTCGTGTGTGTGATTGGTGTCTTGTAAATTGGACGAATTTGTGTGCGATTGAGTGTCCAGTTGGTAGGGGATCATTGTCTATTAACTGATGTAATGTTCTTCGTTGCTGTTAATAATTTCCTGATTTTTTTCCGATTAATTGATGATTGTTTTATTTAGGAATAAAACGATGGATGTTAGGGTATAATAAGTATAGGGTTTCGCCCTTTTCGTAGAAGAGAAGGACAAAAAAAATTGACGAAATTTAATTAGTATTATATTTTGTAGAACTCAATTAATTAATATTAAATTAGTTTTAATAAATGATCATTTGGGATAGGGATTGTCATCCTTAACGCGCAATTTTTTTTCACCTTTTTAGCACCTGTGTAGTACCAAAGTTCAAGCACGTTAAATTTGACCAGTTTTTGTATTAATTCAATGTTTTAATATATATTAGTTAAATAACCTTTTTTTTTTCAATTTTTTTTGTAATAGGGCTAATGATCGCCGCAACATAGAAGTTGAATCTCAAGTAAAAAAGGATGAATTAACAAATGAATGGGTAGTATTCATGTGCTAGGGCAAGTCCAAAAGGACCAAAATAGGAAAATCTTCCAACTTAATTCCACTAATTAAAAAATATTTCCTATAATATTCTCATAGACTCGTCAATCTAGAAATTAATTGGCAACTTGGAAATGATTAAAATGAGAAAATCTAATAAGGTCGGATTATAAGAGATTTAGCAAATTTCATTGATCTCAATAATTCCAGGATATGGAAATTTAGCAAATTTGATGATCCGCATGTATGATATATATATTGTGTACTGTTGATTTTAGGATTTATTGATATCAGAATAGTTATATTAATTTTCGTATAGCTCAGCTAATAGATTAAAAATTTAACCTAAGAATGCATCAAACTTAATAAGTGGTATAGTTCGCCATGATTTAAAAGTATCTTCAATGACATTAAATTTCGTTTGGGCGCGGTATGGTTTAAGTTTAGTGGACAATTTGATGAAGAATATAAAATTCGTAGAAAGGGGATAGTGATCAATGTGAACATGGACACCATTCTCTACATTTGAATTTTGATTGATTATGTTTTCCGGTATTGCTAAATAATTTCTGTTTGTAGGATGGATATTCAGATTGACTATAATTCGAAGGGCTTGAGTCCAATTGATAGATTGAAGGATAGATTTTATTATATTGATATTGGTGCTTTTTATTTGGCGTACATAACATTTCCAGATGCATGACTTTTGGAGGAGTATTTGGATAAAATGGTAAGATGGATTTAATAAATTATTTTCATCTTTAGGTAAATTTATTCAACATTTGCTAACATATGAAGTTTGTCTATACCCAAATTTCGTTATTTTATATGATAAAAATACAATATATGTTGGCGGTTACCAATGAATGTTATTTTGAGTTTTCCAATTTTTAATCATGGCTTATCAAATAGACCTTGAAAATATTATTTTTTTGTTATTGTTTTATGTAGTCGATCCCAGATAAGTTTATAAAATATTATGAGTGGTTATTCAACAATTGGTGTTTCGTGAATATTATGGATAATTCTGGTAAGGAGTGGTCTGTCAATGTTGGTTGGAAGTATGGTGGTTGTTTGTCTTTTTGTGTAGATATGTGGCATGATGTAGTGTACTGCAGAATTTCAATGTCAAAGATGATGACCTGCTGTTCTTTGTGCTCCCATTGTGTAAAAATCTCTACGCTAAGAAGTTCGACGGTGACGGGACATTTTGAGTTTTCAAAAGAATATTTAGGATAATTTTAGCATTTACGAAAATTTACCACAAACTATTGAGTTTTTTAGATTTTCAATTTTGACTCGAACAAAGTTTTTGGAAGGAGTTTCTTTACAAAGTATGTGGTTTTATATAACCTTGACATTCTTATCATGAGCATTGAACTTAAAAAGATTAAGTCTCGCAAATTTAAGTTAGTTGTTTGGATTTGCTCCTTGGATTAGTTATGTATTTAATAGTTTCCCATTTTTAAGTTGCGTCTTTTTTAGTATCAGGAAATTATTAACTTGGGATACCAAAATTAAAAAAAACAACTAATATTTTTAACATGTTCTATAGTGTTCTTATATTAATTCAATTTGAATATATGAGTAAGTAATTGATTATAGATTAATATCACCTTTGCATATACAAAGAAAAAAAAAACAAATAATGAATTTATTAAAAAAAATGGTATTCTATTCACGATGTTTTATAAATATGAATACTAAATTTATTAAAAAAAAATTGTGGTTGAAATCTTAAATTATTTTCATACATGATTGATTCAGCATATGGTAAAATCTACAAATCATGAATTTTGTATGTTTGATTTAGCATGATGGGTGGGGATGTGTATAATTTCTTGCTACTTTCATTTTTTTTTTTTTTAGTGACCATGATTCACATGTGTATATTTTTGTAAGGGTTGGGTAGTTATATATGTTAATGTGTCTAATTTCATGTAAATAATATTAATAAATTTAATGTAATATTGCAAGTGTATTGTCTTGATTTCATCCTTTGTCTCCTTATTTCTTTTTGTATAAACTATAAAACATGTCTTGCATGTTTGTGTGTTCATATTCTTCTATAATTTATATTATACATTGGTATTTTCAAGATTAATTGGTACGAGTAATTTGTTAATTAGTGTTAGTTTTGCTTTATGAAATACGAGTGTTACATTTAATGTAATATTGCAAGTGTATCAAAAATATTTACATCCTTTGTGCAGGATATGTCTTTTCTTTTTTCTAAAGTGTCTGAGCTTGATCCTGAGAAAAATAACTGCACAATTAGGACTAAGGTCACTAGATCATGGAATATCTTGGGTAAGGGCTCTAAGCATGATAAGATTTTTTTTTGGAGTTAATCATAATCGATGGGGAGGTTTATTTTGATATGTTTGTGTGGTTTTTTATATTTTTTATATATAATTTTTTGCTTTGTTTTCGAATGATGAGGTTTTTTATTATAATTGTTTTGCTTATGTGTTTATTATCATATCAGGGCACAAAGATTCGGTGCACTGTGAGAAAATATTCGATACGCAGGTTTGAGAAAATTTTAATTGAAGGATCAACTTATGTTATATCAAATTTTGGTATTGGATTGAATAATGGCAAAATTCAGTGTACTATGCATCCCTTTAAGCTAAACTTTCATTTCAAAACGAGAGTTGATAAGTGTTCTGATCTTATTCTACGTGGGCCATTGTTTGACTTTATTCCAATCGATGAGATTAAGGAGAGGAGAGAAGAGGAAGCTAAGACTTTGATTGGTATTTCATTGTGATATAATTGTGTAACATTTGTCCGTTGTGTATAAAAAAAGAAGACGTTATTGCGTTTGTTGTTCGGATATGAGATGTTGAGGAGGTTATTGTTAATGATCGAGCGACAACCAAACTTGACTTGGAGCTCGAATATGAAAGGCAAGTATGCATTTTATTTTCGGTGATTACTTAGTGTATTTTGGTTTTCTTTATATATTTGGATTTTTAAATTGACACAATGTTTTAAAAAAAAATATGTATATAGCCGTTTGAGGATTATGTGCATCTTGTGGGAAGGATACTACGAACAACTGTTGTCCTACAACAAAGAGAATCAAACTATGCCAATTTTCTTAGTCTTGGAGTACGCAAAGATACAACCATGTTTTAAGGGTATGCATACTATTATATTTGTAATTTTATTTTTCATTTGTTGCAATGCAATTGCCTATATGAAAAAAATAAAAATAAAAAATTTATTGTAGTCAAATATATTTCTAATTCAATGTATTCAAGTCGTCTAACAATTAATGGAGATTCGGAAAAGGTCAATGAGTATTATTGTAGGTACGTGTAATTTTTTTCTTCTATATTTTTTCGGACTTATAGTTTTTTCACTATTCTTATTCATTTTTTCCTTTTGCATTAAGCAGGCTTGAGCTAGAGTTTGTTAAGATCCCGTATTCAATTGTTACTGGCAAGGGTAGATACGAGCGTTCAGTTGCATATGATGATTTTTCTGATACTGTTGATGTGAAGTATTTGGATGGAATTGATGATATCAGATTGGTATCAATTGATTATATTTATCCTATTAATTCTTTCTTGATTTTGATTTAATATTGTATATTTGACTTACGTAGTATTGTTTAGGCTTTGATAATTTATTTTTGTTTCGTTGTACGAATGTTACTATGCTGTCATAACAACTATTTATGCGGTTGATGATACATTCTCTTGGTATTACCATGCATGTCAAAAGTGTAGCAAAAAAGTTTTTTTTGGTGGGGGCAAGTGGAATTGTTCTAAATGCAACTCTAAATTGTTGATACAAAGTAGACTTTATTTTTTCCCTTTTAATTTTGGTCTGATGAATAATGGTGACTATATTTTTATAATAATTTAGGTTCAAGATTACGATTAATGTTAAGAATCATACGGGATCGGCTTCGTTAGTATTGTTTCATCGAGATGCAGTTGATTTGTTGGGTAAAACACCCATTGGGATTTTGGAGAATGCAGACGAGGTACGTATAAATTACATATCCAGTTATCCCTTCTTAAAAATTTGTTGTACGTTATTTTTTTCCCAATTTTTTTCAGACGGGTTTGGGCAACAAAATGCCACCTGAATTTGAAGAATTGATTGGCAAGAAGTTTGTCTTTCATTTTTTTATTTCTGAGTTTAACTTAAACAATGGATATTCGGTGTATACTGTTTTTAAGTTTTCATCTGACAAAGATTTAATTGAAAGACCTGTGTCAAAACACCGTTTGAGTAAGGTATTATTATTAATAAAATTTGATAATTATGAAGTTGGGCAATTGGTTATGATTTTTTTTAAAAGAAGTCTCTATTGACCCTTCGAGCGTGGATCATGAGGACAATTGAACAAACGTGTGATGAGTTTTTTATTTTTTAAATTTTAGTGAAATGGACATTGTTTTTTCTTCTAAGGGCAATGATTTTTTAATATGTAACCTAAAGTAAAATTATCACACTCTTAAACTTTGATAGGATATGTTTTTCAAATATAAACTTGTGTTATACATTCAATATTAAAAATTAAAATATAAAAATAATAAAATTTACAAGCCCGCGAAATCGCGGGTATAGCACTAGTCTATTTATATTTTGAAAGAGAATCAAAGAAAATCCATAGAGTATTAAAATCCATAGACTATTGAACACCTAAAGATTTTTTAAGACATCTTAAAATCTGTAATAAATACCTCAGGATTTTTAAAGACTTTTGAAAATCAAGATTGAATACCCCAAACTTTAAAAGTCTAAGAAATCCTACAAACTCTATAATCAATACACCCCCCTAAAAGAAAGGGTATTGTAAAACAAGTTATATGTTTGCGAGTTTGCTTACTTCTAAAAAAGAGTGGGAATAAGTTTGATAGACAACAAAAAAAATTGGGAATACTATTTGATGGATGAAGGGACTAATTCTAATTTCACTCAATAATAATATTTGTTCCATTATACACATTCGCGCATGCACACACACACACACACATATATGCACACTTTGGCGGTCAATTTTAGTTTAGTATACTACTTCCTGCGTTTCGAAATATATTTCACAAAAAAAGTGCACCCATATTTTAAAATGGAGGAATGATCGAGGATTTGAGGGCAATTTTTGTAAAATACGGTAGATATAGAATTGTATTACAAAAATAGGATGCTTTTTGGAAGAATTATGAATATAAAGTTAGTCGTCCTCTGCATGGACAACCACAAAGAGCAGTCCCCCGTGTTGAAAGCGACCAGAAAACTAGCTGGTTTGGGGCCCCAGTCGCCCATGTTGGAGGGGACTGGGGCCGACATGTTAGCTAGCGTACATCATAAATTATCAAGTAATTAGATAAAGTTGTTGACATCGCGATGACAACATCGTGACTGAGACAAGTTGGAGCAGCCCGCATTGCATTTAGGTGAGCCAATGTTCGTAGTTGCTCGAGAAGGACCCTAGACCGGTGGCATTCAGCGTTCTGCGATGGATAGCTTGCGCACGGCCATAAGTTTGTCGATAAAGGGGATTTGTGCTATGGACTCGATGGTGTTCAGACGCTGATGTGGCGGCAGAGATGAATCTTGGGCGACACTAATCACTGCTTGGAGAGTTTTACAGTGAGACAACAATGTTTATGAGATAATTGTGTTAGATAGGGGTTGACAATTGCAACAGTGGCAGATCACAATTTGGCCGAAGAAGGAGAAGAAATAAGATGTAAACTGGGGGAATACCATTTTTCCAGAGGAGAAAACAAGTGTTGATGGCTCAATGTTGTACAAAATGTTACAACATATTATGCAACATCGGAATTTGTCCTTTCTCTTAACATTAACTCTGAATATTTCAATATTGTCCATAATGTCTAAACATGCATGCTGACGACTTAGAAGTTACTAAGTCAAGCGATTGCAGTTTTAGAGTGAGAAGTTGAGGATAAGCATGTACGGTTTTCAAGATCATGGAGCTTAGTGCTAGACGGTTTTAGATCATGGAAAACCATGATTATCGAGTGTTCACATGATGATTTCAAAGCCTATATATAGAGCAAGCATGAGACATTCAAGTGAAGAAAATCGAGACTATTCAATTAACCTATAGCAAGTGTAGTTAGTTCGGTTGTCTTCTTTGTGTTGGTAGATATACAACATATCCTATTCAACATTTTTATACTCTATAAGTGTTTTTGTTAGACCTATAACAGGTTTGTTTTACACGAATAGGGTTTGAGATTTTAGGTAGTATACACTGTATGCAATACCTTGCATTAAGATCTTACAACAGGATCTTATTTTGTCTTTGTATCACTACTTGTTATAATGAAGTTTCGCCATAAGGCATCATAGACTATTTATGATTTATGAGAAGTTTTGATATCCATTTGCAATCTGTTTTTCAAGTCTTCCGTTGTGCATGTTGTCGTTTTTGTTCCAACACTTTTGACAACATTCTGGAAACACACCCACGCACTCCCTTCAATTGGCACCAAAGCCGTAACTAGACATACTTAGTTAGATCCTGTGTTGTTGAGTGTGTAATTTTCTTTTGCAATGGATTATTCATTTACCCCCGCACTAAAACCCCCAGTTTTAGATGATACGAATTATGCTTACTAGAAACTAAAGATGTTGATGTACATCAAATCTCTTTATGAACGAGCATGAAGAATTATACTCTCTAGATAGACGCAACCCAGAACTCCAGCTAATGAAGACAACGAGGCACAGATCAAACGAGAGCTTGGTTGGACGAATGATATATTCACCTTCGCCAGTTACAATTCGAAGGCCTTGAATGCCATATTTACATCAGTCGATGTATCTATGTTCAAGTTGATTTTGAATTGTGTTTCTGAAAAAGATGCTTGAGATCAATTGCAAGAACACTGTGAAGATTCTGAGAATGTTCGAAGGACTAAGCTTCAAATGCTGGGCACCAAATTTGAAAATCTCAAGATGAAGGACAATGAATCTATTTCGGCCTACAACGAGAGACTCGCTGAGGTTGCTAATGAATCTCACTCACTGGGAGATCCTATATCAAATACGAGGTTAATTCATAAAATATTGAGAACGGTTTCCTAAACATTTTGAATCTAAGATTTGTGCTATAGAAGAGGCTAGTGAAAAGTCTTCATATGTAACTGAAGTTGATTCTGATTATGATGTTGTTGATTTATGTGATAACAATTCTGATGACATTGCTATCTTAACTAAACAGTTCAAGTCTTTCTTGAAGAATAAAGTTAATAGGTTAAAAGACAATATCCAACCTAAAGTAGAAATCAATAATAATCAACAAATGTCTAAAAGAAAGAATAGATTTAATCAAACAAGAAAATCAGGTAGTGGCAAGGTATGATCCTGAGTATAGAAAGTCACTAAGATATGATGCGTGTACTGGTTTTGGTCATTATGCAAATAAATGTGCCAACACCATTCTAAGAAAGAAGCCGAACTTTAATGCTACTTTAAGTGATGAGTCAGAAGATGAAAATTATTCTGAAAAGAATGAAAATGTGTTTTCTCTCCAAGAATTGAATATGATGATACTTTTGATGATCAACTGGATGATCAACATTTGACACAAGTCACACAACATTTGATGATAACAGTCCAGATGTAAACTATTTTTTACGAGTTCATTTGTGGAGACATGTACTTCCTTATTAGAGAATACAGATTGTGGTATCTCATGTTAAGAGCATATCAAGGAGATTGAATCTCAAGACTCGGATTCTTAAGTCTTTGACTTTAGAAAATTCTAAACTGAGAGGTTCATTGACAAATCTGGAAGTTGTCCTTACTAGGAAGGATATGGAGGTTGAAAAGCTGAAAGAGGAGCTGGAAAGTTCAACACTGAACTTCAAGAAGTCTACAAAAGGCACTGAAAATCTAGATAATGACTTGTTAATTGGTAATTTTGGTCGAACAAGTCTTGGTTTTAATGATAAATCTTCTAAACCTTAACTGTTAATGAGCCTGTTGATGATTCGATCTAATCACGTGGATTAGTGGCTATTTAATCTTTTCGAAATCACCAAACAATTATGTGTGATTGATTACAGAGGTAAAAATGATAAAAACATAAGATTGAGGAAAAAACGGGAGTGATTTTTGCATATTTGTACATATACGATTATATGAGTACAAGTCTGGGAGTTTAATGTGTATTTCTTGTATATTTGAGGATCATTCTTCTTTCTTATTAATGAAAATCCAATTATTTATACAAGTGATCTACAAGTAGGTGGTGACACACCCTTTCACCTCCTAGAATGCATGTTTGACACGTGTCTTTTGTTGCCTTATCTAACACCTTTACTTAGCTATGAAGTATTTTTATGACTTGAGGTGTAACGTTGCTCGTCTAGAGCCTCTTCGGTGAGATTTTTCATCTCTACTCTTCCTTTAGGTTGTTCGACTCTCTTTGGGTTATCCTCCAATCTATTCGATTGGCCTTTTGAACACTTATATTTGCTTGATACCTCTCTGAGGCTATTCGCCCATTGGAACTGCTCGTCCAATAGGGATGCTCGCCATGTTGGTAATTTGTGTAGGATAGTTGCTCGTCATGAGGGCAGTTGTTCATCCATATTGATTGACTTGGCTCAATTGTGTAGGGTATATGCTCGTCAGGAGGACAACTGCTAGTCCATGTCGATTGACTTGGCTCAATTGTGTAGAGCAGCTACTCGTCATGGGGCAGTTGCTCGTTAAGAAGACAGCTGCTCATCCATGTCGATTGACTTGACTCAGTTGTGTAGGGCTGTTGCTCGTCCATATCGATTGAATTGGCTCAATTGTGTAGGGCAGCTGATCATCCATATCGATTGACTTGGCTCAGTTGTGTAGGGCAACTGCTCGTCATGGGGCAATTACTAGTCAAGAGGGCAGATGCTTGTCTATGTCGATTGACTTAGCTTAGTTGTGTAGGGCAGCTGCTCGTCATGAGGACAATTGTTCGCCTATATCATACGGCTACTCGCGTATGTCATATGGTTGCTCGCCTATCAAGAATTGCCCCCTAGCTTGTTCTTATGTTGATATTGGTCAAGCAACTAAGGACGAGCTACTTCTTTACGTACCTACTGGGCGAGAAGTTACCCCTTGGGTGAACAGGATTGAAGAGTCATTTTGTTTCCCCAAGTGTATCATTTGTCGCTTCGTGTCATATGAATATAATGATATGGTGCTGCCCACGTGCAGGCTCAATCGAGGCAA
The DNA here is from genome assembly GCA_947034835.1 of Ballota nigra. NCBI lineage: Eukaryota > Viridiplantae > Streptophyta > Magnoliopsida > Lamiales > Lamiaceae > Ballota > Ballota nigra. The sequence goes on along the minus strand of OX344727.1, from coordinate 55,540,485 downwards.
CGCCTCTTTATTCGCAAAGAATCCTCAAAGTTTCTAATCTTCCATATTGTACTTGGTCTCATTTTGGTAGTTGTTTGTCAGTTGGTGGGGGTTTTTATACCTATGAGGCGATCAACCTTTTTTGTTGATTACTCTCTTTTTCCTAGTGCTTTTACCGTCTTACTTCTTATTATGAATATGGCATTTACATTCAAATAAGTGGGCTCTGTTCGTGTAGAACTCTGCCTTTGTGGGCTCTGTTCGCGTAGAACTCTGCCTTTATGGGCTCTGTTCGCGTAGAACTCTGCCTTTATTTGCGCTTTGTTTGCTTAGAACTCTGCCTTTATTTGCGCTCTGTTCACATAGAACTCTGCCTTTATTTGGGCTCTGTTCACATAGAACTCTGCCTTTATTTGGGCTCCGTTCGTATAGAACTCTGCCTTTATTTAGGCTCTGTTCGCATAGAACTCTGCCTTTATTTGGGCTCTTTGTATAGAACTCTGCCTTCACTTGGGCATTGCCTTAGGCTATACTCGCTTAAAAACGAGCAACCTTTTATATGGGGTTGGTCTTATAATTGACTTTTGTCTTGAGCTTGATACTTTCTATTGGTTGTTCGCCCATTAAAACAATATGCTCGCCTATAACAACGAGCTATTTGCCCTATTTTTATTGAAAACACCTCTTCAAATGGGTTGCATTCCAAGAGTATTGGGTTGTGTTGTCATCCATATCTTCAACATCTAATGCCCCATTGGTTAACCTGCTTGTTACCCTGATGGACCCTCCAAGTTATTTATTGGTGGTTATTCGCCCTCCACCAGGGCTGATCAATTTTGATGGGAGACAGATGTTCGTCAACTCTGATGGGCCCTCAGTCATTAATTAATAGTTGTTCGTCCTCAACCATGGGTTGATCGATTTCGACAGCTGCTCGGCAACTCTGATGGGTCCTGTCATTCGTTGGCAGTTGTTCATCCTCAACTATGGGTTGATCAATTCGACAGCTGCTCGTCAACTCTATGGGCTCTATCATTCATTGGCAGTTGTTCGTCCTCAACCATGGGATGATTGATTTCGACAGCTGCTCATCAACTCTAATGGGCTCTGCCATTCATTGATAGTTATTCGTCCTCAACCAAGGGTTGATCGATTTTGACAGCTGCCCGTCAACTCTGATGGGCCTTATCATTCATTGGAAGTTGTTCGTCCTCAACCATGGACTGGTCGATTTCGATAGCTGCTCATTAACTCTGATGGGCCCTATCATTCATTGGCAGTTGTTCATCCTCAACCATGGGTTGCTCAATTTCGATGGGAGGCAGCTGCTCGTCTACCCTGATGGACCTTCGAGTCATTCATCTTTATAATAACTTGAAAGGATGCTCACCCGAGGTCTTTTTCCAGGTGCTCGTTTCACAAATTCGAACAACTTGTTCTCTTCATTGCTCTCCAGATCCTTGTATAGGGCTTCTTACATTGCAGTATATATGCCAGCCTGGTGCCTGAATTTAGTATAAGTCTTAGGGCAAGCAAGATGCATCTTTTTCCAGAGATCAGTGCCTTTTTTCAATCCGGCCATCACGACCACAATCTTGGTGCCCTCGCTCATAGAGAGCTCCCTGCAGTAGGATCTTATCGAATTTTTCTAAGAACTGCCAATCAGTCTCGTTATCTCTTTGCTTTATATTGGCTAATCGGTATTTTTGGGTAAGGTACGACCCTACTGTTGAAAAATGGGAGAGAAACTCATTTTTGAGCTGATAGAATGAGTAAATGGATGTTGGTAGCAAAAGGCTAAAAACCACATATTCACCCGGTCCCCGTGAGTCAGGGGGAAATTCCGATATTGGGTGGCATTCGTTGCCCCCGTAGAGATCATGTAGTCGAAATATTTGGTATGATGAACTTTTGGATCCTCACTCCCCTCATACAAAATGTTGGTTGGGAACTGGATCTTTTTATGGATCGGGACTTTTAAAATTGCAAGAGATAATGGTGAGGAAGGCAAGGTGGTCACCCGACCCCTTTCTAAGAATCCAACTGATTCTGCAGATCTTCAATTGCCTTCCTCATTTCCAGCAGCTCATCTTGAGGTACCCCATGACTTGGAGGTTGTTTGCCGGGTGATGCTTCTTGACCAACTACCTGTCACAATCCCTCACTTAGAGAGGTTACCTTATGTGTGGGTTTTTCTAAAGTTGCTCGCCCCATTGGGGCCCAGATGCCCAAAGGCTGTTTGTCCTTCAGCTACTCGTTGGTGAGCATCATTGTCCTTATTAGCCTGGGGCCTGTTTCTTAGCCATTCTAGCATGCTCGTCAGAGACGAGTTGTTGTTGGATTCAGTTGCTTGACTCGGGGTCAACTCTCTATGTCTTTCGAACCGGTCACTCACTTTCATCTTTCTTCTTGCCTCCCGAGCCTGCGTGCTATCAGCCTCGTTAGGCTGCTCGTCCACAAATCTCCACCATTTATGTTCATAGGTTGGGTTAGACACAACTCCTGTTTAGGATGGACCTGCTTGATCGCGCCATTTCTGGAGAGCACGTAGTAAGACTGTTGTTCTTTCAAGATCCTTCAGATTTCGAGTCATGGCCTCCAATTCCGGTGGTATATCATTATTAACAGCTGGTGGCCTATTTTTGTTCGTTACCTGCTGATATTGAGCTCGCCGACCAACTGAGGAGGCTCTAGTTGGTGAGATCCTCACTGGGTTACGAGAAAGCTGGGTTTCTCTTGATTCAGGCATCTTGGTACGTGTTCCTTCAAATTTTCAAATGAAGAACACCAAGAACACTTTTCTTGAGTTTTTGAATAAAACCTCAAGAACACCTTCAAATCTTCAAGGTTTCAACTTGAATTTCTTGAAGATTTCTTCGATAATCGGACCTTTCTTCTAGCTCCAATTTGTTGATGATTCGATCTAATCGTGTGGATTAGCTTATGTTTAATCTTTTCGGGATCACCAAATAATTACGTGTAATTGATTACAGAGGTAAAAAAGATAAAATCATAATATCGAGGTAAAAATGGGAGTGATTTTTGCATATTTGTACATATACGATTATATGAGTACATGTATGAGAGGTTAATCCGTATTTCTTTTATATTTGAGGATCATTCTTCTTTCTTATTATTGAAAATCCAAGTATTTATACAAGTGATCTACAAGTAGGTGGTGACACACCCTTTCACCTCTTAGCATGTATGCTTAACATGTGTCTTTTGACATTTGACCTTATCTAGCACTTTTACTTAGCTATGAAGTCTTTTTATGACTTGAGGTGTAGGGCTGCTCGTCTGGAGCCTCTTCGGTGAGGTTTCTCATCTCTGCTCTTCCTTTAGGCTGTTCGACTCTCTTTGGGTTATCCTCGAATCTGTTTGATTAGTCTTTTGGACACTTGTATTTGCTTGATACCTCTCTGAGGCTATTCGTCCATTGGAGTTGTTCATCCAACAGGGCTGCTCGCTATGTTGGTAATTTTTGTAGGATAGTTGCTTGTCATGAGGGCAATTGTTCGTCCTTATCGATTGACTTGACTCAATTGTGTAGGATAGCTGCTCGTTATGGGGTAACTGCTTGTCCATATCGATTGACTTGACTCAGTTGTGTAGAGCATCTACTCGTCATGGGGCAGTTGCTCGTCAAGAGGACAACTTCTCATCCATATCGATTAACTTGACTCAGTTGTGTAGGACATTTTCTCGTCATGGGGCAGCTGCTCGTCCTGAGGGTAGTTGTTTGTCAATATCGATTGACTTGGCTTAGTTGTGTAGGGCAGTTTCTCGTCAAGAAGACAGTTGCTCATTCATATCGATTGACTTGGCTCAGTTGTGTAGGGTAGCTGCTCATCATGGGGCAGTTGCTCGTCAAGATAATAATTGCTCGTCCATGTCGATTGACTTGGCTTAGTTGTGTAGGGAAACTTCTCATCAGGAGGACAATTGCTCGCTTATGTCATACGGTTGCTCGCCTATGTCATATAGTTGCTCGCCTATCAACAGATTCTATAAAATTTGTCAAGTCAGGAGCTCAACTTGCTAAAGATACTACTGTCAAGACAAATAAAGTTTTTCTAAAAGTCGAAAAGGATTATTTATGCCATTACTGTCATAAAAAGGGACATATTATACCATGCTGTTGGAGACTGAAAAGAGATATGCAATCTAATAAAATGTTGCCTGAATTGACACATCATTCAAAACAACATTTTTCAAATACTGCATGAGTCAGTCAATCTAACACAACTTGTATTGTTGTTTATACATCATTAAAAGCACATGCTCCTGGTTCTTTGTATTTTGATAGTGGTTGTTCTAGACATATGACTGGTAAACTTGATTACTTGACTCATTATAAAATGGATGATGATGGTTATGTGACTTTTGGAGGTGGTTCCAAAAGCAAAGTTATTGGTAAAGGCACTTTGAATGTTCCTGGTTTTCTTAAATTAACAAATGTGTTACATGTTGATGGATTGATTGTAAATTTGACCAATATAAGTCAATTAAACGATGATGATTTACATGTAGACTTTGATAAAGATTCATGCTATGTGAAAGACAAAAATAGTGAATATCTTATGATAGGTCATTGATCTGTAGACAATTATTATGTGACAGATTCCCTTAAAACCTGTAACAATGTGAAAGTGGATGATAGTTTCATGTGGCAACAAAAACTTGGTCATACTCATTACCAAAATATCTTAAAACTGATTAGAATAGGAGCTGTAAATGGTCTTTCTAAACTACAGTTGAACAAGTCTAAAGTATATGGACCTTGTAAAAAAGGTAAGCAGGTTAAAGTGTCGCACAAAATATTGTCACAATGCACTACAACAAGTTGTTTTGAACTTCTTCGTATGGATCTTATGGGTCCAATGAAAACTGGGAGTATTGGTGGAAAAATCTACTCCCCCCGTCCTAGTTTTGTTTGTCCATTTTCCAAAAAGGTCCGTCCAAATTTTATTTTCCCATCCCTAAAGTGGAAATAAATCGATTCACATTTACTCATTCAAATACTACTTTATTCACCATTCACCATTCTCAATACTACTTTATTCATTTAAGTACTACTTTATTCATCATTCACTATATTTAAATACTAAAATTCAACTCTCGCATTAAACTCCGCGCATAGTCAAACGGACAAACAAAACTGGGACGGAGGGAGTACTCTTTTGTTGTAGTTGATGATTACTCTAGATACACATGGGTTGAATTACTTAAAGAAAAGTCTGAAACTCTTTTTGTATTTAAGAATCTTTACAAAAAATTCAAGAATGTTTTCAACTCTAAGGTCAGTAGAATTAGATCTGATCATGGTAGGGAATTTGAGAACAGTGATTTTACTAAATTTTGTGAAGATAAAGGTATCATGCAAGAGTTTTTCTCACCAAAAATACCACAACAAAATGGAATAACTGAAAGGAAAAATAGAACTCTACAAGAAATGGCTAGGGTAATGCTTGTGTCAAAACATCTTTAAAAAAGATTTTGGGCTGAAGCTTTAAACACTGCTTGTCATATTTCAAATAGAGTCTATATACGATCTGGTACTACAAAGACTTATGAGATTTTGAATAATAAAAGACCAAATTTGAAATATTTTCATGTGTTTGGTTGTGTTTGTTATATTTTGAATGATAGAGATCAGTTGCACAAGTTTGATTCAAAGAGTGATAAAGGATTCTTTTTTGGCTATGCTAGAAATAGTAAAGCATATGGAATCTATAATTTAAGAACTAACACTACGCAAGAGTCTGTAAGTGTAGTATTTGATGATAATGCTAGGCTTGCAGGTCCTACTGTTGAAGATGATGTATCTAATCTTATTGAAATTCCAGTATTTACTACAGATTCTGGTCAAAATAAAGATGTTGTTCCAAATATTCCATCATCTAGAACAACATTATCTGAAAAATCAGAATCTTCTGAAAATTCATTTGGTCATAACAAAGTTCCATCTTCTAGATTAATCATAAAAGATCATCATGCAGATCAGATCATTGGTGAAAAATACTATGGAGTACAAACAAAAAGAAGGATGGGTATAGTAAGTAATTTGGTAAGAACAATTTGTATGTCTTCCATATGCAACAAGGTAAACCATGAGTGTTATCACTCCTTGGTTGAGCCTAAGAATGTGATAGAAGTTTTAAAAGATGAAATCTGGATTAATGTTATGTATGAAGAATTAAATCAGTTTGAAAGAAACAATGCTTGGATATTAGTTCCTAGACCTGAACATATTAATGTTATAGGAACAAAATGAATTTTTAAAAACAAAACGACGAATCTGGTAACATTGTGAGAAATAAAGCTAGATTAGTTGCTCAAGGATACACTCAAATAGACGTAATTGATTATGATGAAACTTTTGCTCCAGTAGCTAGAATTGAATCAATTAGATTATTGCTTGCTATTGCATGTTTCTTGGATATAAAGTTGCATCAGGCTGATGTTAAAGCTGTTTTTCTAAATGAAATTATTATAAATGAAGCATTTGTTGAACAACCAAAAGGATTTGAAAATCCAGATTTTCCAAATCATATTTATAAGCTAAATAAAGCTTTATATGGTCTTAAACAAGCTCCTAGAGTATGGTATGATAGATTAACTGATTTATTGGTTGATTTTGGATTTATAATAGATGAAGCTGATATAACATCATTCATCAAACAAACTGATAGTCATATCATGATTGCTCAAATCTATTTTGATGATATTGTGTTAGGTTCTACTTGTAATAAGATGCTAGATATGTTTATGAAAGAAATGACATCTACATTCGAAATGTCCATGGTTGGAGACTTGAATTATTTTTTAGGTCTACAGATTAAGCAACATAATGATGGAATCTTCTTTTCACAAAGTAAATATGCTAGAAATCTTGTTAAGAGGTTTGGTCTTGAAACTACTAAAACAACGAGAATACATATGGGTTCAACTCAGAAACTGTGTAAAGATGATGTTAAACAAAATGTTGATCCAACATTATACAGATCCATGATTGGTAGTTTACTGTATTTAACCTCTAGTAGACCAGATCTTATGTTTAATGTATGTTTGTGTGTTAGATATCAAGCAAATCTCAAAGAGTATCACATGAGTGTTGTTAAAAGAATCATAAAATATGTAGTAGGTACATGTGATTTAGGGATTTAGTATGACAAAGATACTAACTGCACTTTGATTGGATGTAGTGATGCAGATTGGGTAGGTGATAGTGACGATAGAAAGAGTACAAGTGGAGAATGTTTTTATATGGGAAACAATCTCATTTCCTGGCATTATAGAAAACAGAATGGTGTATCTCGATCCACAGCTGAATCTGAATATATTGCAGCAGGAAGTTATTGTACAATAAGATACTTTAATCACTGAGTAACTATGGGACACGGAGCTCGCTACTATGATGTACTATTTTCAAAAGGTAATTAAAATGTATCAATTTATTCATAATCCATTGAGTAATTATGAGGGTACGGAGTTCGCGACTACAATGTTCTCTTTCCAAAAGGTGGATCAATATGAGATATTGTGATAAAATTGTTTAAAGTGATAAAACAATCCAGTGACGATTGTATTATTATTAAATATTGAGATATATGTTCCAACAATAAGAACAACATAAATAAGATTCGAATTACTTATTACCTTTATGAGTTATTTAAATTTCGAATTAGAGTAATATTATGAGATTTTTTAAGAATATTTTCCAGTAATTAATTAACCTTAGTTAATAGCATAAATCTTGGGTATTTAATTATTTTCTCAGAAATTTCACATCACACACACGATGGTTTCCTATTTTTGTGGGAGGTTCTTAAAAACCACCACATTATGCACGACACTTAGAGATGTGTGTGGTAACTTCCTCATTTCTTCTCTATATAAGGTTCTTCTAATCTAATTCATGTCTTTCATACTTTATAAGCTCAAGTTTAATCACTATTTGATACGGGTACTTCAGGTATTATTAAAGTATCACATAAGCATTACACACTGTATGCATTAATATCATCTTCTTCGGCCAATTAAAATTCTTGCTTTTAAGATTACAATTTGATTATTTAATTACTTTTTGAAACTGATCTTGAATTGATTGCAGGATATATGGTCTCTCAAGCAAAACTTTCACCTTCGTCACTTTCAAACTCTCCCAAGAATACAACTCCCTCAAGGTATTGTACCCTCTTCATCCTCAAATCCCTCTCCAGAAACTAACCCTACTGAAACTCCAACTGAAAACCCCACTCCTACGAAGGATCCACTGAAATTCCTTCATCCTCTGCCAATCCTACCACTGATATAATTCCCTTTCTTGACCCTACACCGATCACCATTAGCTTTGATATAGGCACTCCATTTGATGAGATTGTTGCTGCCTATCAAGATTTAAGGCTTGAAACCAAATACCCCAAGATTCTCCTTGGAGATGAGGAGGTAGATTTGTTTGAGCTTGAAAGAATGTTTCAATATACTACTTTAAATGCTCAAGAACAAACGGAAGCTCACAGGGTTGAGACGAGTGACAAGAATTGAGACTCCACTGATACTAGAGGTCTTAGAGAGAGGATAAGGAATGTCTGGAGAAAGAGAAATGGGAGTCCAACAAAGAATGGAGGAAAAAGAAGGAGATCATACAGAATAATGGGCAAAAAGGTGGACTATGCTGAGTCCAAAAGAAAGGAGAAGAAGGTTGGTGGCCAATACTGATTGATGAAAGTACTGAGGAGAAGATTGATGTTGAGCCTGAGAATGAATGTATTGAGGAGGTTCAATCAGAGCAAAAGCATGCCATTAATTCTGACTCATAAATGAACATTCATATTGCACAAGTCAAAAGGTGGAGCAATAGGAAAAAGAAAGTTGATTCTATGCCAAGTGTTGCCGAAAATGTTCCCTCACTAATGGCAACATATGAGGATTTTGAGTCCGAGAAGGCTGAAGAAAGTGGGGACAAGGTGGACACAGAACCTGATGACAATGATCCCTCGTCTGATGGATCTGATTACAGTGCAAATGTATTATCTGAATCCTCTTATAGTGATGATGGATACAATGACACTAAGAGTGAAACATTCAGGAAAATACGAACTAGAGTCTTAGTTGGTGAGAGGGTTATCAAGATGTCAGATTTTAGGGATCAGAATCTAGTTGATTTCTTTAAGGAAAGGTCCTTATTGCATGCTCTTGAATTTCTCACCCCTTATATTGTTGAATGGATTTATGAGTTATGCTAATCTGAGAGAGAATTTAGGGAAAACAAATTCAAAGCATTATGGTATTATTTGACTTAGGGGAGTCAAGGTTCGGTTCACTTCAAAAACAATCAATATGTTTCTAAAAACTAGGTCTATGGTTGTGGATACTATTGAAGACATGAATGCAGTAATCAAGGTATTGACCGGTTCAGATTGATGTATGGGAGAATAGGCTAAGTGCTGCTAAATTGACTAGTCTATACTTTGTGCTTCATAAACTCTGTGTGTACAACTGGCTACCTTCATCAAATACCACTGTGTTGACAAATGAACAAGTCATTCTTATGTTTAAAATTGGGCATCTGAAAAAGTTTAACTTAGATTAAACTATTTTCAACAATGTTTTGTCATACACTGGTGATATCCAAGGGAGGGGACTGCTACCATATCCTAGTTTGATATATAAGATATTGGAGAACAAATGATTTGAGAGAAATCCCAAGGAAGAAACAATTAGTGGATACACTGCTAGTTTTAATATTTCTAATATTTTACTCACTGGTCCTAGAGTCATTGATCTTCCTTATTAAGATCCAACAACAGCCCAGGATAAACAAACAGATCCAACCTCTAGTGTCGCTCAAAATGTTTACCGCAACACTAGCTTCTATCTCTTTAACTCCAAACTATATTACTGAACAAATTGACACTTTGCAGAGGTCTATCACAAACATGCAGTCATTAATTGAGGATATGAAGAACCAAAAATCTTTTGGAGAACTATTGTTTTATACTCCAATAGGGGAAATATAGCCTGATGTTGATGGTGGTGATAATCAAGATGGTGTTCAAAGAGCTGTTACAAACTGTGCAAGTGGTGTGGTGTGGTGCTTGAGGAGATTCAAGAAGATGTTTCAATTGTTCCAGTGAATCCTGCCAATCCAGAAGAAGATCCAGACCTACAAGATCTCCATGGAGATCTGAGAGTGTGAAGAGCTTGGTGACAGGGGGAGAATGAAAATAGGAGGAGTTCATTCAGATTATGAAGATGCAACCGACTTGAGAAGATTAGTCCACTCATCTCCTTACTTCACAAATTTGATCCATGTGTATTAAGCTCTGTAGTTTTTCTGTTTTTAGCTCTAGTACTGTTTTTGCTTTCTAGTTCTGAACAATTAGTTTAATAGTTTGATTCTGTTTCATTTGTGTTTAGCTCTGAACAATTAGTATATTTGGCTGTTTTGTGCATAATGGCCTAAGCATCAAGTTTTGTGCTTAGTGGTTTTATGTTGATTTCTGTTAGTTCTTTAATTTGGTTCAAGCAATGAAATATCATTGAATTAATGTTAAGTTGTGATTCTATTCTAACACATATTACTGCATGTTTCCAACATCAGGTGTGTTGTAGTAGAAAAACCAAATTGAGGGAGATTTGTTGATGTTGGCTCAATGTTATACAAAATGTTACAACATATTATGCAACATCAGAATTTGCCCTTTCTCCTAACACTAGCTTTGAATGTTTCAATGTTGTCCTTAATGTCGAAACATGCATGTTGACGATTAGAAGTTACTAAGTCAAGCGGTTGCAATTTTAGAGTGAGAAGTTGAGGATAAGCATGTATAATTTTCAAGATCATGGAGCTTTGTGCTAGACGATTTTAGATCATGGAAAATCATGATTATCGAGTGCTCACATGATGATTGCGAAGCCTATATATAGAGCAAGCATGAGACATATTCAAGTGAAGAAAATTGAGACTATTCTATTAACCTATAGCAAGTGTAGTTAGTTCGGTTGTCTTCTTTGTGTTGGTAGATATACAACATATTCTACTCAACATTTGTATATTCTATAAGTGTTTTGTTAGACCTACAACAGATTTATTTTACACGAGTAGGATTTGAGATTATAGGTAGTATACACCGTATACAACACCTAAGATTTTACAGCAGGATTTTAGTTTGTCTTTGTATCACTACTTGTTATAGTGAAGTTTCGGCATAAGGCATCAGACTATTTACAGTCTATGAAAAGTTTTGATATCCGTTTGCAATCTGTTTTTCAAGTCTTCCGTTGTGCATGTTGTCGTTTTTGTTCCAACACTTTTGACAACATTCTGAAAAAACACTCACGCACTCCTTCAACAAGCATGAACATTGGGCCTCAATTAATTGGAATAATTTTAAATTAATTTTACACATGCACGGTCAACTCCATTGCGGGCGACTGAAGGGTCCACCAGCTAGTTACTCCAAAAAAATACCTTATTTTTGCAATTCAATTCGAAAACAACAATTTTTTTTTAAAAATTACCGGATTTGAGGGACCGTTTCATAAATCTATATGTATAAAGTAAAAAAAAATGAATTATATAGTATGTGTTGGCTAAAAGAAATGCCATTTGTGTGAAAATGAAAATATTGGTATACTATTTTAAAAGTGTGAAGTATACTTTAGGGCGAATAAAAAAAAGGTGTAAAAAGTATTTTAGAACGGGGAGCCCTACATTTTTCGAAGAGTATGGCTTATGATAAACTTATTATGAAACTGTTTTAAAATATCGAATATTTGACCAGGAGTATCGATAATCTCATCAGGGGTATGTATCATTAATCCAGAATCAATTTTTTTACAACAATTATAATATAATACCACAGACTCAAATTAATAATAATCATGATAAGAATATCGATACTTCTAATTAAATATTCGATACTTTAAAACAGCTTCATGATAAATTTAACATGAACTATTTTCATATAATATTGTGCCTTTTTCGAATTGTACTAATATATCAATCTGACTTTTATTTACAAGTTATAACTTGATTCTTCGCCTCGTGCACATCTCTTGACAAAATCGACTAGAATCTTCTATTTTAAGGCATAAGAATGTCAATCTAATTTTTATTTACAAGTTATAACCTGATTCTTAGCCCAATTCACCTTGTGCACGACTCTTGACAAAATCAACTAGAATCTACTATTTTAAGGCATAAGAACTCTACCAAAAGCACGTAATCACCAATCCAGTCCAAACCCCAAAAAATCATCAACCGACTCACGAAGAGTTGCCTCAATAAACAATCACAGCTCTACCTAAGTCGTAGCATCCAAACATAACAATTTATTACTCCCTCCGTCCCAAACCAATTTGCACACTTTCCTTATTTGGATGTCCCAAAACAATTTGCACATTACTTAAAAAGGAAACATTGATTTGCGTGCACTCACATAAATACACACATTTTTACTCATGTCATTACTATATTCCCTTTCTTAATCCGCGTGCAATTCAAGGATGCAAATTCTCTTGGGACGGAGGGAGTAAAAAATATACACAGTTTATGGGACATAATTATATCGGCCAAACAGACTAGTAGTTATAGTGGAACAACTAACGTTATTAATGAAACAGCTAATTATATTGAAAATACACACAACTGCAAACTAATTGCTCGTTCAGTTTACATAGGACTTTGCCTAGGGGATAATATCCGTCATGCAATCATTTGATGCCCCGACTCTCGCATCAAGTTTTGTGCACGAATTTGACCTAAATCGAACAAACTTATGACCAAGCTATAAATATCGTATTTGAACTTACTTGATTATCAATTGAATCTATACCGTTCATTGAGCAATGAAGATACTTCAACAAGAGTTGCACCAATCACTGCTCTCTCAAAAGAATTAAAAATTAACGTAAACATTGAAGTAACAATGGACGAGATATGGCATACCTCACAGAGGCAATCACCTATCATCCAACGTGTATTACGTAGAATGTAATGTTTTGAAATCATAAACACCCACTAGTGATCATGCCTTTTTTATGGATATAGTCCAGAGAAGATCGGAATCAGATTTTACCGTTACTATTTCACCAGTTACGATATTTGATGTACTGATAAGGCCACCAAATCTCATTTCTGTATCAGCTGAAACACAAGAGGAATAGAGGCGGATCAGGAATGCAGGATCGAGTTTGGCATACAGTGTACAAATAAAATACTTGTGTTTCGTCCTTAGAAAGGAAAAAACCATTCACAAAAACAGGTGTATAGATGATGCATCATGAATATGATACAACAAATGACACAATATTTGAGTTATATTTAGCCATGGTAATCATTCAATACACGCGTTTTGCATTTATTTTCTAATTAGTTTCTTTGTCTTTCTAGGACTTCCCCTACTCCGCATTTATGTCTCCTGTGCACATGTAGAAATCAACTTAAATGGGTTCCCTCTGAATTCTCTCAATTATTGGGGCTAGCCACACTTTCTTCAACTGAATTCACTAATTTTTTTTTTATCTACAAGGATGGAGTCAATGCTAGTTGAAATTTAAGCTGGGCCAATTACAACGAAAAAGTTACATGTAATTAAACTTACATAGATTCCATTGGAGCCCTGTGGTTGTGCTATTTTTTGAAGGCCCACCGATTGGTATGAGACCACAATGCGGACCTTCAACGGCAGGCAGGACACGGATCTCATGATGATGATTACTCGGAAGAAGTTGGATGAGGCAATCATCAGATAGAAGAATTATTCGTGTGCTTGAAAAATGGCAGAGGACATTAATATTTCCAATCTCATGGTCAAATCTTCCACCAAGTGCTCCAGCAACAAGAATGCAAATCTGAAATAAACACACTTAGCTGATTGCAGATGCATAGTAAAAACATGGGAAATCTGGCAAAGAAATGCACAGATAATAAAAGGAGAATTACTACCCATAACCCATAAAGACGACCAGTAGTTAAAATAAGATATGTTTGATTGGTAGAACCAACACAAGACTACAATGTTAAAATTGTAATAAGAATCAAGTAAAATAACAAGATGTTAATTTCAGAATTCCACCAGCTATAGTAGATAAAATGAACAAAAAATAATTAGTTGATTGAAAGCAATTGACATACATTTTGATTCTTCAAATTTGGTAAATCTCGAACGTAATCAATACATTTATGTAAATCTGTTGTATCCTGGTCATGCGAAGCATCAATTACCTCAGTTCCCTGCATTTAAAGAGCCAGTTAATACAGAGTACATAGTTCTAGTGAAATTGAGAAAATCGCTGGTATATATAAGCTGCAAACCAATTTTTTAACAAAATCACACAACTTAAATGAAATCCTGACCACACGTTGGCTAAATGATCATTAAGATATTTACAACAAGATATTCCCAAAAAATGTTATCCTTTAGTTTAATAATCACATGAAAGCTAAATTGCTGGTCGCAACAGTTGAGATCTGAGATTAATATGCTACATGAAAATAATTGAATCGGGTATCAAACTACCAGTTGCTCAATATGCAGTATAATCGACATACAAAAAATAAATTTTCATACATTAAATTGGGAAACCAATAACAGGAGTTGCAATGAATATTATATTAAGAGCTAACTATATCTCACTGAGTATGTAGCAAGCTTTGGCTGGGCTATCAAATAGTATAGTAAATCAATAGTTGTCATTTTAAATAAAGGTCTGCAAATTATGACGTATTATTCACACCTCTCAACAAACAAGAACAAAAGTTACAAAACTAGGATTTAGATGTGTATTTTCTTTCCTCGCTGATCTTATACGTCAGTAAAACACACACACAAAAGCATATTGATAACTTACCAATTGTTTGTAGAATCCCAAAACATCTTCTCTAACAGAATCCATGTCTCCTTTTATTAAATCTGGCTTATACCTGGATCAGAACGTTACAAGTAAGTAATAGACTTGAAACAAGAACGATGCAGTTAATCTAAGAGTTGAAAACCAACAATGTCCATTCATACACATCTAGTTAAATCCCAAAGCGCCAAGTAAGACCACAGTTTCAGGAAATAATCTGTTACTTAAAAACAAGTACATCCAACAAAGTTAGTTATTACCTTTTAAATTCTTCATGATACAAGTTACTAGATCTAGACTAACATTTGAAATCCAGATCAGATGATATAAATAATAGTAGTGCAATCAACTCTTAGCACTATTGATTTAACAAGATGACAAAACAGAGCAAGCCAATAACAGTAACTACATCACATGAACCTGAATTTAACATGAACCTTTACACTTTTCAGTCTAAATGTGGAGCTCATCAATAACATAAACATCATGCACATATTAATAGTAACACTCAGTTCTCCCACATCAAATGCAATTTTCATTTTGGCACGGTGGTGCACTATCTCCTAAATCAATGAATTCCTACTTTAGAGCAATTATTTACACAAACTGCTCCAGAGAAAACTACATTTGTGTGAAAAAAAGTTTTCAAATCATCTATCAACTCTCACCAGAATTCATGTTTTCATAGAGAATAAGACAAAATCCAATCTAAGAACAATCAAACGATTAAATATTCAACAAACCTGTTAAGGATAGTTAAAGTGACTTCATAGTGAAATAACAGCGACAACTCATCAGTTGCATAAACATCATGCACATATTTATAGTAACATTCAGTTTTCCCACAACAAATGCAATTTCCCTTTAGGTACAGTGATGCACTGTCTTCTAAATCAGGAATTTCTACTTTAGAGCAATTGGTCCCACGAATTGCTCCAGATAAAACTACTTTTGTGTGGAAAAAAAGTTCTCAAAACATTCATTAACTAACTCTCACTGAACTTCATGATTTCATAGAGAATAAGACAAAATCCAATCTAAGGACAATCAAAAGAATATTCAACAAACCTGTTACAGATAGTTAAAAGTTGCTTCATAGGGGAAACAGCGGCAGCTCATCAATTACATAAACATCATGCACATATTTATAGTAACACTCGACTCTCCCACAACAAATGCAAGTTTCCTTTTGGCACAGAGATGCACCATCTCCTAAACTGATGAATTTCTACTTTAGAGCAATTGGTCACACGAATTGCTCCAGAGAAAACTACTTTCGTGTGAAAAAAAATTCAGAATCATTCATTAACTCTCACTGAAATTCATGTTTGCATAGAGAACAAGACAAAATCCAATTTAAGAACAACCAATCGATGAAAAAATACAACGCACCTGTTACGAATAGTCAAAGCGGCTTCACAGGGGAATAACAGCGGCAACTCATCATACAACCTATTCGCGCCACCGTCTGCACAGATACGTAGTTGTGCTGCTCTACAAAACAAACCGAAAGTTAAATAAAACATCACCAAATCACACAAAAAATCCTAAAAATAAACAACTGCGAGTGAAAATCACCGTGCTCCCACAGGAGAGGAGTGAACCGCGGAAGGTTTCGGTTAAGTACGATAAGAACGTAGGTAGGCGCGGGGCCGCTGTCGAGGGAAGGAGTGGGGAGGAGGAACGACGACGAATGAACCTTTAACTCCATGGCTAAAACTCTGCTCGATCAGTTTCAATGGAATTGTTGGAGATGAAGAAGAAGGATTCTGATTCTGATTCTGATTCTGATTCAGAAAGGGAAATATTAAATTAAGTGAATGATATGCTTGGCCGCTATGAAGTTTCCTATTTTTTTAATTTGGTCAAGATAGCTCTTATTTGTCAACCTTTTTTGTGGTCAGACTTTAGAACCGCGTGTGACTGTTAACATAAATGAGGCGATAATTATAAAAAAAATTGTGAAAATAATTAAGATAGAAATGGTATGAGTGATTTCATCAAAGGTATACATTATTTTTATTAAATAGTATTAATTTTGTTTCACTAGGGGGGTTAAATGGTTTATATTAAAGACCATGAATTATTCTAATTAAAGTATTGTAAATTCTCTTGTACTAATTGTTGTAAATAAGTGCGTAAATAAAAAGACACGATTTGTTGACCCAATTCGTCGGGAACGACTACGTCTGGGGGCGATCCAAGCTGTTGGTGATCAAATTTAATCGATAGGATTAGTGACTGTTTTAATTCGGTTTAAGACCACCAATCAATTACGTGTGATTGATTACCACCGTAAATGGTAAATCGAAGATTTGGGATATGAAGTCGAAAATATGAAAGTCGAAATTGATTTAATTTCGTATGTGTGCACGTTTTAGTGTGTTAGTGTGTGTTTTGGGAATTATTTGTGAATTTGAACTTGTATTTCTTAAGCTGGAGAACAACTATTTATAGAGACTAGCAAGCATGAGGTGTCTATGACTCTTGGTCTCCCTAGCCTGTATACTTGACAAGTGTCCTTTGACCTTTGTTTGACCTTATCTAAGCTGAATCTTAGTTACAAAGTCTTCTTTGGTCTTATCTCGGACTTCATTGTTGTTCGTCTAGGTCGGCTTAGTTGATCCAGGATGGTTTTTTCATAAAAGTTGTTCGCCTTTTGAGTGTATGGCTCAGAAGTTGTTCGCCTATCAACAATTGCCCCCTATCCTGACTAGATGTTGCATCAGACGAGCAACTTTGTGGCGAGCAACTGTAGTTAGGATATTGTCTTGGCCAAGATTTGGACGAATAACATCTTTGTGACGAGCAACATTGGGATAACCGTTTCGTCTTCCCATGATCTGGGGAGATCACGAAGATGACGCCAGCGCAATGATTGCGCGCCGTTCACGCCCGAGCAACCCCGAGGCCACGCGCCCCTATAATTGCTTATAGGCCCTTCAACCTGTGGTTTAGCTCGGAATTAACCCCGCCTTCTTTCAATTTAGTCCCTGAGCTTTTGGGAAATTACGTCTGGGACCCCGTTTTTGCTTGGGGTATAAATAGTGGGAAAACTTAAATTTTCCCACTTTTTCCCCTCTTGCCACAGTGCTCCGGCGATTTCCACTTCCCTCCGGCGATTTCAAGCTTTCCGGCGTCCGTCCTTCAGCATTTGACTTCAAATTTCAATTCCCAGGTAGTTACTCTTTTTTTTTTCCATCTTTTTCTCTCGAAAATTCTATCGCCGCCGTGTGGATCCGAGCGCCACCATCTTCTCCGGGAAAGCGCCGCCGTCTGCAACACTATCCGTCACCACCCAGATTTTTCCTCTCCCTCATATGTCTTCGCATTCGAGCAATAAAACTGAGGAGACCTTAGATCCCCTTTTTCCAACTGTTGCTTACGATCCACAACCCGTTGGAGTTTCTTCAGCATCGAACGCTCACGTGGATTCAGTTGTTCGCTCTGTGGAGGACACCGGTGCGGGCCCATCTAGGAGAGAACTAACAGTTGTGGCGAACAACAATTTGGACGAAAGCTCTTCGTCTTCTGCTGAATCTGAAGATCCAGATCTTAACGAACTCACCCGCGAGTTCTTGGAGGGTATTAATTTCCCATCCCCAAAGATGTTGGAAAATGAGATTCCAACGGGAGTTGCTCGGCCATTCGAATGACGAGCATATGCTGAGGAATACGCGAACAACTTTCCTCGCCCACAGAGACAAATAATGGACAAGGTGAAAACCGGATACCAGGCGAGCAAGATAAAAAGTGTTGTTCGTGAAGATGAACTGGACTCTATCCGGAAGGACTACAAGATCCCATATGATATTCATATGTGGGCTCCCCGGAGAAAGGAAAGAGCTGATCGCCCACCCCCAGGGTGTACGGCGATCAACATTCACACCTTAATCGCCGGACTAAAGTTGCCTCTTCCACCCATTGTTGGTCGATTCCTGGAGGCGACCAACTTGGCCATCACCCAAATTACTCCAATTGGGTGGATGAATCTTTTAGGCTCCATGTGCTTGTTCGCCTTGGAGGGGTATGTTGATCGGATCACTGCGGAAGAAATCAATTACTTGATGACAATTACAAACTGCCCCTTAGGAGAAGAAGGCTATCACTATCTCAAGGCCAGGACTGGGTTGAAAATGGTGGAAGAGGTGCCGAACAAGATTCGTGACTGGAAGCAACACTTCTTCTGGATTGGGGGTGATTGGCGAGCATCTTCTGGTCCACACGGCGGTCCTGGATGAATAAATTCTCCAGCAGCCTATGGAAAACTGAAACGTAAGTTCAATTCTTGCTCGCCTTTGGGCTAAGTTGTTCTAATTTAACTTTTCTTGTCTGTTCGCAGGCCCTCGTCTACCCAAGTGGGATTCGGAAGAGGAGTTGAGCTCCGAGTTTCTATTTACTTCGTGCTTGGTTGGCCTCCGCAATAGGGCAGATAGGACTATTGATTATCTTTGCCGAGCAAGGTGTCAAAGAGCTGCTCGCCTTTTGACTTACCCTCATCACCTGGAGGCTCAAGGTGAGGTGCCCCCAGGTATAAAAATTTCTAACTTCTGGTTCAAGTCTTGTTCGTTGTTGACTTGTTTAACTTGCTCGTCTAATTCTAACTTTTTTTTTAGCCGAGCAAGTAACAGTTGCCGTTCCCCCTTGCTACGCCCTCCTTGAGCAAAGGGTCCTTGAAATGACGCCCCCAAATGGGAAGAAAATGAGAGGTGATCCCCCTCAAAAGGTGCTCGCCATGACGAACAGGCCTGAGGGGGCCAAAGTTCCGCGGCCTGCTGCCCCTCCTGCTCCTGCCCAGCCATCTTCACCAATTTCTCCCCCCCCCCCCCCCCCCCCCCCCCCCCCCCGCGCGGGGAAACACTTAAAGAAGGCGGATGGGACTCTGTTGGCCCACGAAGTCCCCATTGCTGGTAAGGGGAAGGAGAAAGTAGGCCACAGTCATCCTCGCCCGGAGGGGGATGCTGTTCGTCGCTCTATTGAGCCTGTGGAAAGAACAGGCAAAGCGAGCAAGGATTCTACCTCTGGTCGCGGCCCTGAGGATCTCACCCATCTGGGTTGGGATGAGCGAAAATTCAAGGAGTAAGTCCACATTAGTTTCTGCCGAGCAAGTTCCATCATCATCTTTTATTATTCTTCTAAGTATCCTTTCCTTTCTTGTTCGCAGATATCGTGCTGACGATTATCCCGGTCGAGCAAGTGTTGTACATCCGTACGCTTGCTCGAAGACTCCTGTTAACATAAGGGAGATTCCTGGCGAGCATGTTCGCAAGGCGACGGAGTTGATCGCCCGAGCCTGGACGCGTCCTTTGGACAAAGCCATTCTTCAACAAGGGCTAGTGGACAATCTCCACCTCTCAATGATGCTCGTTGCCAACGGCCTCGTCATAGCCCAAAAGGCCATTGCTCAAGTTGCCGAGCAAGAAGAGTCTGCTCGTCATTATGCCAGCACTGCTCGGCAGCTTACTGAAGAAAAGGATGGCCTGGTCGGCCAATACGATGCTAAAATTGCTCGCCTCAACAACCAGATCAATGTTTACATTGATGCTGAGCACAAGCGCCTCGAAGAAATTCAAGTCTTGTCCAAAGAGCTGAAGGACAAGGAGGCCCTGCTCGGGGACAAGGAGGTTTTGCTCGGCGAGGGGGAAAAGAAATTGACTGCGGCTGAACAAGAGATTGCCGAGCTCAAAGCTGAAAATGCTCGCCTTCGGGAGGCGGAAGCCAACCTCTTCACCCGCGAGCAACTTGAAGAGGAGGTTCAAGCTCGCACCGGCCCCATCTCCAACCTTGGATATATTTGTGCCTACGCGGACAGCATCCGCACGGCTGATGCCTATGATTACAAGGACATGGTGGAGGAGATGAGCAAGGATTTGAACGAGTTCCTTGAGAACTATCCTCCTCCGAACAACGTTGAAATCCAGTTGGCGGACTTGGCCGTGCTAGGGGTTAAACTTGATAAACTTGACCCCAGCATCACCATCACTCAACCTCCACCAATTGTTGATGACGGCGAGCAGGAAGAGGAGCCGGCTGCCGCGGGCGAGCAGAATGCCGAAGAGATTGAGCGGAAGGCTGCGGAGGACTTGGCCAAAGATTTGATTGTTGACCCTCCTGCCGAGCAAACTCAAGATCCTCCCCTCGCCGAGCAACAATAGTTTTAGGTGTTAGTCTTTTCCAGACTACTTTTTGTAATAGCTGTTCGTTCTTTTTTTTTGTAGTACTTGTAATGGCTGCTTCCAGCTTGTACTATTTTTTGGGCTTAAAGCCTTTCTTTAATGGATGTCTTTCTTTTGTTCGCTCATTTTCTTATATATGTTAATTGCCTTTACATTTCTGTCAATGCCTTTACAATTATAACATATAGTGTTGGGCTTTTGTTCGAATTGAACTTTGCCTTTAGTGGAATCAGGGTTCAGCCTTAGGTTCTGTTCATTTTAAAAAATGAACAACCTTTAAGTGGCTTTGGTCCTTAGGTTCTGTTCATTTGTAAAACGAACAGCCTTTGAATGGACTTGTACCTCGAGCTTTTGGACTTTTCCTTTTTGACGAACAACTATTATATTTACATTGCGAAATAATTACAGGTGTTGTAAGACTGTCCATCACTATCATATACAATCTGACGAACAGCTTTAAAATCAAAAGAACTAGCACCAGACTATACAACGTGCCGAGCAACTTTTGAATCTATACTTGGGAAAATTTAAAAAATTAGGCAAGTTTTTAGCCTTCCTTCAGCTCATACGCATCCCTTGCCCCCCAAGACATTTGTTCGCCCAACTTCAAACTTATTGATAGTACTTCTTCAGATGTACAACATTCCAGGAGTATTGGGCCGGCTTGCCTTCCATATCTTCGATATCGTATACACCGTTAACGAATCTTTCCGTTATACGATACGTGCCCTCCCAAGTTGGTCCCAATACACCTGGAGGTTGGGCGAGCAACTTTCTTAGAACCAAATCTCCAACTCTGAATTCCCTAAGTTTAACATGGGAATTATAGTAGCGTTCTGCTCGCTGCTTATAGGTGGCATTTTTTAGCTCCGCATTTAATCTTTTTTCTTCGAGCAAATCCATTTCTGCAGCCAAAGCAGAGTTGTTCGCCTGTTCATCAAAGTTGGTCGTCCTGAACATAGTGGCCTTTAACTCAATTGGTATTGTAGCCTCTGTCCCAAAAGCCATTGCAAAGGGTGTTTCTCCGGTGCTTGACCTGGGAGAAACTCTGTATGCCCACAAAACTTCCGGGAGTTCAATAGACCAACTGCTTTTACTCTCCGCCAGTCGCACTTTTAATGTATGCTTTATGATTTTATTCACAGCTTCAACTTGTCCGTTCGACTGGGGGTGATAAGGTGTGGAGTAATGCTTCTTGATCCCCCACTTCGTACAGAATTCTCTCAACTCTTATCCATCAAACTGTGGACCATTGTCTGTCACAATTGCTTGTGGAACTCCAAAACGACAGACAATGTTCTTCCAAATAAAGTTGATCATCTTTTGCTGTGTGATGTTCACCATGGCCTCTGCTTCCGCCCATTTAGTGTAATAATCGACTGCCACCACGGCAAATCGAACGTTTCCGACTCCAGCCGGGAAAGGACCAATAATGTCCATCCCCCATCTTGCAAATGGCCATGGGCTGTATACAGATACAAGTTCCTGAGCCGGGGTGTGGATGCCTGGGGCAAAAATCTGACATTGATGGCAAGTCTTGGCTTTTTTTATTGCGTCCTGACGTAAAGTCGGCCAATAATAGCCTTGTCTTGTATGCCAAAGCTTGCCCCCCAGTATGGTTTCCACATACTCCAGCATGTATTTCTTCGAGTACCGCTTGCCCTTGCCCCCTAGGCAAACACTTGAGAAGTGGGATTGATATTCCCCTTTTGAAGAGTTGCTCGCCCACCAGAGTATATCTGGCGGCTCGCTTTGTTAGCTTGGCAGCTTCAAAAGGATTGTTTGGTTTTTCCCCACTTTTCAAGTATTTGACTATACTTGTTCTCCAGTCTTCTTCTTCACTGGTTTGATCGTCGAGTTGGTTGACATTATAGCTTACTGTTGATGGGTCTTTCATCTTTGTGACTATAATATCTGCCAACTCTACGGGGCCTTCACTTGTTGCTAGTCGGGCAAGCGCGTCTGCTTGAGTGTTGCTCGTCCTTGGAATTTGCTGTATGAAAACTTGCTGCAACATGGACATCAGGTGAGCAACAATCCGTTGATACTCGATCATGTGATCATCTTTTGCTTCGTATTCACCTCGGACTTGGTTCACGATCAATTGTGAGTCACCGAATATTTGCAAGCGTCTGACACCAACTGCGAGAGATAGGTGGAGACCAGCAATGAGAGCTTCATACTCAGCTTCGTTGTTGGTTGCCATGAAACCAAATCTGATCGCCGAAGTGAATACTTGTCTGTCTGGGCTGATTAATACTACTCCTGCACATGAAGCCATATTTGTCGAGGATCCGTCAACATAGAGATGCCAGGGGTGATCTAGTCCTTTCGTCGGATCTGGTGGGAAGGTTAGCTCGACTATAAAGTCGTCTAATGCTTGCCCTTTGATCGCTGTTCGAGGAGCATAGGTCACCCCAAATTGGCTAATCTCCAGTGACCATTTTAGAAGACGTCCAGCAGTGTCAGGGCGATGGAGGATTTGTCTGAGCGGGAAAGTTGTTAGTACTTCGACTTGATGATCGAAAAAGTATGGTCTTAACTTCCTCACACTCATAACTAGTGCATATGCCAGCTTTTCGGTTGGGGAGTATTTGATCTCTGCCTCATGCAAAGCTTGGCTGACGTAATATATAGGTTGATGGAATTTGCCGTCTTCCCATACCAGAACGGAGCTGATGGCCACTTCCGACGCTGCCAAGTATAAATATAGCTTTTCTCCTGGGACGGGTTTTGATAGGATTTTCACATCTTCCAGGTAGTCCTTGAGTTGGTCGAACGCCTTTTGATAGTTGTTAGTCCACGTGAACTGTCCTTTTTTGATGGCTTCGAAGAATGGACGACATTTGTCCCCCGATCTGGATATGAACCTGTTCAGTGCTGCTAGACATCCTGTGAGTCTTTGCACTTCTTTTATTGAACGTGGTGGTTGCATATCCACTATGGCTTTGACTTTTGTTGGATTAGCCTCAATTCCCCGTTGACTAACAAGATGACCCAAGAACTTGCCTGAATGAACTCCAAAGCTGCTCTTCTTTGGATTCAGCTTCATGTTGTAGTGTCGAAGAATTTCGAACACTTGGGTCAAGTGTTGGAGATGGTCTTCCTTACGGGGACTTTTGACTACGATGTCATCAACGTAGACCTCTACTGTATCTCCAATTTGCTGGTCGAACATTTTGTTCACCAGCCTTTGATATGTTGCCCCGACGTTGATGAGGCCGAAGGGCATTCTCTTCCAGCACAGCAAGTTTTTGTTAGTGTAAAAAGCTGTGCTTTCTTGATCGTCAGGATGCATTGGGATTTGATGATACCCTGCAAAAGCATCCATGAATGTTAGCATTTCGTGACCTTTAACTCCATGGCTAAAACTCTGCTCGATCAGTTTCAATGGAATTGTTGGAGATGAAGAAGAAGGATTCTGATTCTGATTCTGATTCTGATTCAGAAAGGGAAATATTAAATTAAGTGAATGATATGCTTGGCCGCTATGAAGTTTCCTATTTTTTTAATTTGGTCAAGATAGCTCTTATTTGTCAACCCTTTTTTGTGGTCAGACTTTGGAACCGCGTGTGACTGTTAACATAAATGAGGCGATAATTATAAAAAAATTGTGAAAATAATTAAGATAGAAATGGTATGAGTGATTTCATCAAAGGTATACATTATTTTTATTAAATAGTATTAATTTTGTTTCACTAGGGGGGTTAAATGGTTTATATTAAAGACCATGAATTATTCTAATTAAAGTATTGTAAATTCTCTTGTACTAATTGTTGTAAATAAGTGCGTAAATAAAAAGACACGATTTGTTGACCCAATTCGTCGGGAACGACTACGTCTGGGGGCGATCCAAGCTGTTGGTGATCAAATTTAATCGATAGGATTAGTGACTGTTTTAATTCGGTTTAAGACCACCAATCAATTACGTGTGATTGATTACCACCGTAAATGGTAAATCGAAGATTTGGGATATGAAGTCGAAAATATGAAAGTCGAAATTGATTTAATTTCGTATGTGTGCACGTTTTAGTGTGTTAGTGTGTGTTTTGGGAATTATTTGTGAATTTGAACTTGTATTTCTTAAGCTGGAGAACAACTATTTATAGAGACTAGCAAGCATGAGGTGTCTATGACTCTTGGTCTCCCTAGCCTGTATGCTTGACAAGTGTCCTTTGACCTTTGTTTGACCTTATCTAAGCTGAATCTTAGTTACAAAGTCTTCTTTGGTCTTATCTCGGACTTCATTGTTGTTCGTCTAGGTCGGCTTAGTTGATCCAGGATGGTTTTTTCATAAAAGTTGTTCGCCTTTTGAGTGTATGGCTCAGAAGTTGTTCGTCTTTGTGTTTTACACAGATTGACTTTGGGATCTTGGTCCTTTGTTCGTCGACATACAACTCTTAGGCTGGTAGATGTACCACCTTCTGACAATGTTGCTCGTTCTTAGGGACTTGGCAGAATGTTCGTATCTGGTCTCGGGTCTTAAAACCTGTTCGCCAGTATGTTGTTCGTCGGTAGAGTTGTTCATCAGTTTATACACTCCCTGGATTGATTTATGCACCCCCATCTTGATTTTCTTTGTTAATAATCTTTGTTTTGAGGTTGGTTCTTCATAATCCTTTTTAAGGCTTTAATCCTTGTTCGCCCATCATTGATTTATGTTCGCCTATCAACAATTGCCCCCTATCCTAACTACACGTTGTCCTAGACGAGCAACTTTGTGGAGAGCAACTATAGTTAGGATATTATACTGGTGAGGATTTGGACGAACATCTTTGTACCGGGCGAGCAACTTTGGGTTTCCCTCTTCGTCTTCCCACGATCTGGGGGATATACGAGGATGACGTGGGCGGTATGATTGCGCGCCGCCCACGCGCGAGCAGTCCCGAGGTCACGCGCCCCTGTATTTGCTCATAGGTCCTTTGATTTTTTCTCTTGCTCGAATTTACCCCCGTTTTTTCATATTTTGGCCCCGGCTTTTTCTAAATAATACGGGTTTTACCCCGTTTTCTTCTTTGGTATAAAGGTGAGTGGGAAATGAAATTTTTCCCACTCTTCTTCATTTGCTACAGAGAACTCCGGCGAATCCACCATCTCCGTCGATTTTTTAGCTTTCCGGCGTCCATTTCTTCAACATTCAACTTCAAATCTTATTTTCCAGGTAGTTATTCTTCTTTCTCTTGTTCTTTTCTTCTCTCTTTCCCAAATTCGTACCATCACCGCCGTGGAAGGATTTGCGCCACCGTCGCCTGCCGAGAACCGTCATCGGAGACTACAAACCCCTTGCTAATACTCAAAATCTTCATTTTTAAACTAATGTCCTCCCATTCGAGCAACAAAGGATCAGAGGAAGGATTGGACCCCCTATTCCCGATCGTGCCGTTTGTCGAACAGCCACCGTTTGAAATTTCCTCAGAAGCGCAACCCGACGTGGATTCGGTGGTTCGATCATTGGAGGATTGACTTGAAGCGAATATACTAACTTCCTACAAGTCGCTTCCCCGCAAGCGGACGGGTTCACTGTAGTATGGGCAAGTATAGGGACCAAGTAGTATCGAACCCAAGGGATGGAGTGTATGCGAATAGATCCCTGAAGATCTACGCGTCGTAGCTAATATGAGTGTAATGTTTTTGGGTTTTTTGAAAGATTAATTAAAAGACTAAAATAAACTAATTAAACTAAAGAATTTAAGAAGACGAATTAACCACGGGTAGTTTTCAAATAAGAGATGGTGATGCTTAGGATAGGAATCCCTACGTATACTAACGGAGCGGGTACATAATCAAAATAACTGTGACGCGCAAGAAATAACCTAAGTAAAAGAATGCAAGGTGAAAGCTCAAGATTCTAAACCCTAATACTTTACCCTAACACTCGACTTCACTAATCCACTAACAAGTTAATAGATTGTGTTTAATTAATGAGACCCTGATTTAACTAAGGTGATGCGGTCGTCCTCCTTCGCTAAACTGGTAGATGAATTAACCCTTCCTAAACCCTCTAGTTAAGTCTACTCGTTGTTAAAGAGTGTTACGGTCGTCCTCTCCTTAACACTTTCGTACGAAATTCAAAGGTAAAGTTAAGATTAATTTTAAGCATTCATTAATCAAGAGAATTAAAACCTAACGTCTCAAGTTACCCTAATTACGTACTGACTTGAAGCGAACTACACTAGCTTTCTACTAGTAGCTACCCCGCAAGAGTACGGGTTCACTGTAGTATGGGCAAGTATAGGGACCAAGTATTATCGAACCCAAGGGATGGTATGTATGCGAATAGATCCCTGAAGATCTACGCGTCGTAGTTAATATGAGTGTAATGTTTTTGGGTTTTTGAAAGATTAATTAAAAGACTGAAATAAACTAAGTAAACTAAAATACTAAAGCAATTAAATTAACTAAGGGTTGTGTTCTAATGAGAGATGGTGATGCTTAGGATATGAATCCCTACGTATACTAACGGAGCAGGTACATAATCAAAGTAATCGTGACAAACAAGAATTAACCTAAGTAAAAGATCGTAGAATGAAAGCTCAAGATTTCTTACCCTAATACTTTATCCTAGCAATCGACTTCACTAATCCACTAACAAGTTAATGAATTGTGCTTAATTAATGAGACCCTAATTTAACTAAGGTGATGCGGTCGTCCTCCTTCGCTAAACCGGTAGATGAATTAACCTTTCCTAAACCCTCTCGTTAAGACTACTAATTGTTATTGAGTGATGCGGTCGTCCTCTCTCTAACACTTTCGTACGAAATTCAAAGGTAGAGTTAAGATTAATTATATGAATTCATTAATTAAGAGAATTAAAACTAACGTCACCAATTACCTTAATTACGTACCCACATCCTACTTCTACGAGTTCATCCTAACCCAAGCATGCAAGGGTTTTAGCCGGACATGGTTATAACAAAAATAAAAGCAATAGAAGAAACAACGAACAAAAACATAATGAATTGAACGAAGAAAATAAGAAACATGAACTAGGGTTTTAAAATAAAATAATTCTTAGAACTGAAATTTAATTAACTAAAACGAAGTTTAAAACGTTTAAAGTAATCAAGCTAATGAAAAGAAACTAAGAAACGAAAAGAAAACTAAGAATTCGTATGAAAAACCTCAACAACGTAAAAGTAAAGCTTGCTCGTTCTTCTCATCTTCCTCTCTCTAAAAATTAAGTCTAAAGTGATTTCTAAAAGTCGGGGATCCTTCAAAACGTGTTTGGAAGAGGTATATAGGCACCGGGTCGAAACGGGAGTTAATGGGCCGAAAATACGCATCCAGAGGCGAAAATACGTGGTTGCTTGAGTAAAACGCTCGAGCGGTTCCGCTCGAGTGATTCGCTCGAGCGCTGAAACTGTTCTGTAAGTTTTTGGTCGCTCGAGCAAAATGCTCGAGCGCTGGCTGCTGTGCACTCGTTCGTAAAATCTTCATATCTCCTCAACCGGGAGTCCGTTTTGGCCGATTCAAAGTCCTACGAACTCCTCTTTTCGCCCTCTATCCATCTATGAAAACCAAAGAGACAAATTAATAATTTTATAAAAATGATACTCATTTGACTCCAAGCACTCATCGAAAACACTCAAAATATGGGCAAATCGGGCACCAAAACATAACAATTTCACGCCTAATCAACCCCCCCAAACTTACCATGTTGCTTGTCCTCAAGCAACGAAATAATAAGTCAAGTGAAATTGTTAGAAATGAGTCAAAAAAATCAACTAGTGCAAGCAAATGAACTCGAGCTTTAAAGATCAATCACCCGTATACTCACTCACTTTCTTTTATCGTACTCATGCAACAATAACAAGAAACACCAAGATCAAGCATGGATGTGCACTCAACGGTGTGTTTCACTCCCTCACAAGTGTATAACAGTGTTTAAGGGACTCACTCAATCAATCAATCACACATATTGGCAGCCATAGGCTTGTAAGCACTCTCAACTCCGACCATACTCTAGAAATCAATGCCGAATCAAAAAGGACTTTTCTCAAGGTTGTAATTTAGGCTCTTTGGACAGGTGGGATAACAATATGGGGTAAGTGACTCAAGTGAATGGAGAATAGAAAAATCAACTTTGGCACTTTGAGATTAGGAACAGAATACTTCAAACATTTTCAATCAATACACTTTAATTCCACTACTCTCAACACTTCAATGTTTTTCTTTCTCACTCTTTCACCTTTTTTTCAATCACTTTTTTTTTCTCTTTTTTTTTTCACACAAACACATGAGCTCATTTTTTTCTTTTTGCTCATTCTCAATTTTCTTTCTCTTTTTCCCACATCTCAAAACTTCATCACACCTTCTTCTCATATTCACTCAACAAACAACCTTTTCCTTTTTCAACTCAATTTATTCCCTTCACATTCACACTTTCCTATTCTCCACTCAAATTGGGACAAAAAGGCTTAGGAATTGGAATAGTGTTCATATGTGCTAGCAAATAAAATAGGCTCTAGGCTCAAAGGGGCTAACAAGGGATCAATGTCATTGGTAAGGAAAATTTTGGCTAAGTGACTCAATTAAATCAAAGATGGCCTAAGATCACATTCGGCATATCAAACTAGACACAATCAAGAAGCAAGAGCACATGCAAGTTCTAGCATCCTCTAAGGTGACGATCCACTCACAAACGAAGAGATTAAATCGTGCATTTAAATCTCGTAAGTCACAACTCTCACGGCTTTCACATCCATGCTAGTCCTAGTGAATTCTCACTCTCATCACACAAGTACTCAAAAGAAAACTCATAAGCATACAAGTTTTTTTTCAAATCAGCTCAAACTCAAACACTCACACAAAAGAATTTCTAACTCACCCCTTACAACTCAACCTACTCATCAAATCATACTCAAAGATAGCAATCAACAAGCATAAGGTGATTGATAGGCATAAAATATTGAGTAACAAAACAAATTAATAATAGCCCAAGGAGCATCACAAGGCACCAAATAACTAACTCAACTCAAAGATAAGGGGTGCTCCGGTGCAATGTAACAAGAAAACATATAAAAAAAACTCCACCCCCCCAAACTTCGACCTTGCTAGAGGTCTAAGTTTGGGGTTGTGGGTTACCTCAACCGAACAATTCAGTTTCTCTCAATAGCTTTGCACACTCCCTTGTCTCAAGTTGGTTCCTTCAATCTAAATAACTCCATGATACCTTTACTCCTTTAGAGACAAGCCTACAAAATAAAACTCTCAAGTACGAGGTTAAACATACGACTCAACAACATCCTAGTAACATAAAAGGAAAATAACTAAAAAACACTCAAAAGCAAATAAAAATGGGTTGCCTCCCATTCAACGCTATTTTTAAGGTCCTCATGCCGGACCAAGCTCAAAGGAGCTTATGGGACATCATACTCAAATTTACCTCCCTCACTCTCATAAGAGTGGTGTTTGAACTCCTTTCCTTGATGCCCCTCCATCATGAGCCCCTTTGCTCTCTTCTCATCCCCAAGTGTTATGGGTCTCAACTCCTTCTTCCCTCTATCTGGAGGAGTCTTACTAAACAATTTCTTGAGTTTGGACTTTTTCTTCTTAACTCCTCCTTTCCCTTCTAACTGGACCACATCCACTTTCTTCACCTCTTCATCTTTCAACTTCTTCACTTTATCCCTATCAACATAATCAAGAACATAATGCTCATGGGTTAAATTATCAAGTGAAGAATTATAAAATTCGTGAATATGAGAAGAGTTAGGGATATGAGGTGTGTCTTCAACACTAGGATCAATTGCATCCATGCAATACAAGCTCTCATCCTCCATCGGGTGCTTCATGGCTTCATATAGGGAGATCCTCACTTCTTGATCATCAACCTTCAATGTGATCTTCCCATTTGCCACATCAAGCACCATCCCCGCCGTAGCTAAGAACGGTCTTCCCAAGATCAAGGGCACGTGCTCATCTTCCTCCATTTCTAGCACTACAAAGTCGGCTGGAAAAATGTGATCTCCAACTCTCACTAGGACGTCTTCAACAATACCTTGAGGTCTAGTAATAGACCGGTCGGCTAGTTGAAGCGTCATCATTGTGGGTTGAAGTTCACCACCTTCCAACTTCTTGAAAAACGACAAGGGCATGAGATTGATGCTCGCCCCAAGGTCGCACAACGCTCCCTTCTTGATCTCGTTCCCAATGTCACATAGGATCGTGAAACTCCCGGGATCCTTCAACTTCGGAGGAAGCGCCTTGTGCACTAATGCACTCACCTCGTGGTTCAGCTGCACCAACTTCGGCTCATCCACTCGCCGTCTTTTCGCAATCAAGTCCTTCAGAAACTTTGCATAATGCGGCATCTATTCCAAAGCATCATAAAAAGGAATGTTAATATGCAATTGTTTAAAAACATCAAGGAACTTAGCGAATTTCTCATCAAGCTTCTTTTTCATGAAGCGTTGTGGATATGGGACGGGTATCACAGATTTGGGTACCCCCCACTCATCTCTTTCTGTTTCTTTCACTTTCTCCCTTGCTTCCTTTGCCTTTTTCCACTTAGGAACTCTCTCAACCTCCTCACTTTCCTTGCTTGCTTGAGTGCTCTCATCCTCAACCTTCTTCTCAATTCCTTCACTTTCAATCCCCTTCTCAACTTGGGGCGTCTCAGAATCAGCAGGCATCTGAGGACCTTCATAGTTGGTTCCACTTCTAAGCTGGATCGCCTTGCAATGCTCTTTCGGGTTCCCTTTCGGCATTCTATTCACGGACTTTGCAATCTGGCTCATCTGGAGCTCTAAAGAAGTGAACCTTCGATTGTTCTCTTGTTGAGTTCTAGTCCACTCAACATTCATCTTCTGGAGCTCTTGATCACGATGATCGTCTTTCTTATGCAGCTCCTTCACATCGTACTCCAAGGATGACAACCGCTTGCTACCTTCCTCCACCTTCTGAAGAATAGCTCTCAACATCTCCTCGGTTGATGCACCGCCTTCTCCACCAGGAGGTTTAGACCCCGGATCAACACCTGCAGGAACAGTAATACCAGCTTTTGGGTTAGCATAAGAAAAGTTATCATTCTTCCTCCATGTGTTTTGAGGAGGCTGCTGGCCTCCTTGAACTCCTTGTGTGTTCCTCCATTGATTTTGAAGTGGCTGAGGCCCTGGAAGTACAAATGGTTGGCCATAAGAAGGCCTTCCATACTGATTACCACCTTGGTAGCCATTCTGATTGTAATACGGACCTCCCATGTAATTGGCTACCTCTTGCTGTCCACTTGGTTGGTCTACTCTCTCATTCTCTACTGCATGCTCTCCAACCAAACTCTTCCCCAACTCGAGGTTGTTGATCTTCTCCATCATGGCCATCAATAGCCTTCTCGTTCCTTCTCCCTCTTCAACCTGATGCACCCTCTGAAAATCTGCATCCGCACCCCAAGCACCGGCATTCGTGACAATGTTGTCAACGATCTCTCTACACCTCTCTATGCCTTGATTCAGGAATGCTCCGCCCGCACAAGCGTCTAAATGGTCTTGCCCAGCCTTGTTGGCACCACTATAGAAGAATGCCATAATATCCCCCTCATTGTACCCGTGCTGCGGGCACTCAATCAGCATGTTTGAGTATCTCTCCCACGCTTGGCGTAAATCCTCTCCAGACTTCTGGCGAAAGGACGAGATCTCAATTCTAGCCTTGATTGTCATAGATGGAGGGTAGAATCGCTCGAGGAACAGACGCTCGAGCTCGGCCCAAGTGGTAATACCTCCCCGAGGAAGCGTGTTATCGTACCACTCCTTGGCTATTCCCGTCAATGAGAAAGGGAACAGCCTAAGCCTCTTGGCATCTTCAGACATGCCATTATAATTAAATGTTGAGGCTATCATGAGAAAGCTCCTCAGATGTGTATGAGGATTCTCCTTCCCGATCATCCCCTTGAACTGATTCTCGGTAAGCAACTTTAAAATCCCCGGGGATATCGAGAAGTTGTTCGCCTCAACTGGAGGTAAAGCCACTCCATCATAGTACCGCTGTGGCTGCGCTGCAAACCTCCCTCGAATAGCCATCTGATCTGCGTTCTGAGGAACGTGTTGAGGATTAGCAGCAGGTACTGGTACTTGTTGGGGTGGTGGTGGGTAAACAGGTGGTTGATTATAGACTGGGGGTGGAGGATACGGGTATGGTGGGTAAGGATAAGGTGGGTATGGGTAATGTTGGTATACTGGGTTGTTGAAAGGGTTATTTGGGTTTTGTGGGTAAGCAGGGTTTTGGTTATGAGGATTATGGACAAGGTTCTGAGCTGGGTTCCCTACGTTTTGTGTACCCGGGTTTAGGCTCTGACTATCCCCTAATGGAATTTGATTCTGGCTACCACTAACTCCAGTGCCTTCAACTCGGTCTACTGCCTGATTGAACTCGTTGGCGGCATCGTCCAACTCATTATTGATGTCCATTGGTTCCTTTCCTATGTCGGCAGCGTTCATCCTTCTCAAGAAGGCTCGGTTCCTTCTGGCTATTGTCTCAGGGTCCACGGTATTCTCTCTTCGCTCGTATTGCCTTGTGAGCGTGTTTTCATAAACCTGAAACACTAGCAGAAGGATCAAAACGCAACTGCCGATTGAATACAAATAAAAATAAAAACAGAAAATAAATCACCCACTACTAACTACTAAGCTATCGACAAGTCATATTCAAAGAGCATATAACGCCATCCCCGGCAACGGCGCCATTTACTTGAAGCGAACTACACTAGCTTTCTACTAGTAGCTACCCCGCAAGAGTACGAGTTCACTGTAGTATGGGCAAGTATAGGGACCAAGTATTATCGAACCCAAGGGATGGTATGTATGCGAATAGATCCCTGAAGATCTACGCGTCGTAGTTAATATGAGTGTAATGTTTTTGGGTTTTTGAAAGATTAATTAAAAGACTGAAATAAACTAAGTAAACTAAAATACTAAAGCAATTAAATTAACTAAGGGTTGTGTTCTAATGAGAGATGGTGATGCTTAGGATAGGAATCCCTACGTATACTAACGGAGCAGGTACATAATCAAAGTAATCGTGACAAACAAGAATTAACCTAAGTAAAAGATCGTAGAATGAAAGCTCAAGATTTCTTACCCTAATACTTTATCCTAGCAATCGACTTCACTAATCCACTAACAAGTTAATGAATTGTGCTTAATTAATGAGACCCTAATTTAACTAAGGTGATGCGGTCGTCCTCCTTCGCTAAACCGGTAGATGAATTAACCTTTCCTAAACTCTCTCGTTAAGACTACTAATTGTTATTGAGTGATGCGGTCGTCCTCTCTCTAACACTTTCGTACGAAATTCAAAGGTAGAGTTAAGATTAATTATATGAATTCATTAATTAAGAGAATTAAAACTAACGTCACCAATTACCTTAATTACGTACCCACATCCTACTTCTACGAGTTCATCCTAACCCAAGCATGCAAGGGTTTTAGCCGGACATGGTTATAACAAAAATAAAAGCAATAGAAGAAACAACGAACAAAAACATAATGAATTGAACGAAGAAAATAAGAAACATGAACTAGGGTTTTAAAATAAAATAATTCTTAGAACTGAAATTTAATTAACTAAAACGAAGTTTAAAACGTTTAAAGTAATCAAGCTAATGAAAAGAAACTAAGAAACGAAAAGAAAACTAAGAATTCGTATGAAAAACCTCAACAACGTAAAAGTAAAGCTTGCTCGTTCTTCTCATCTTCCTCTCTCTAAAAATTAAGTCTAAAGTGATTTCTAAAAATCGGGGATCCTTCAAAACGTGTTTGGAAGAGGTATATATAGGCACCGGGTCGAAACAGGAGTTAATGGACCGAAAATACGCATCCGGAGGCGAAAATACGTGGTTGCTCGAGTAAAACGCTCGAGCGGTTCCGCTCGAGTGATTCGCTCGAGCGCTGAAACTGTTCTGTAAGTTTTTGGTCGCTCGAGCAAAACGCTCGAGCGCTGGCTGTTGTGCACTCGTTCGTAAAATCTTCATATCTCCTCAACCGGGAGTCCGTTTTGGCCGATTCAAAGTCCTACGAACTCCTCTTTTCGCCCTCTATCCATCTATGAAAACCAAAGAGACAAATTAATAATTTTATAAAAATGATACTCATTTGACTCCAAGCACTCATCGAAAACACTCAAAACATGGGCAAATCGGGCACCAAAACATAACAATTTCACGCCTAATCGCGTACCCACAACCTACTTCTACGAGTTCATCCTACCTAAGCATACAAGGGTTTTAGCCGGACATGGCTTTAACAAACATAAAAACAATAGAAGAAACAACGAACATAAACATGGTAAATTGTACTAAGAAAAGATGAAACATGAACTAGGGTTTAAAGAAATAAATACTAAGAACTGAATTTGAATTGATAAAAACGAAGTTTAAAGCGTTTAAAGTAATCAAGCTAATGAAAAGAAACTAAG
Source organism: Ballota nigra (assembly GCA_947034835.1). Lineage (NCBI taxonomy): Eukaryota > Viridiplantae > Streptophyta > Magnoliopsida > Lamiales > Lamiaceae > Ballota > Ballota nigra. The sequence continues at coordinate 55,505,062 of OX344727.1, read as the reverse complement.
AAACGAAAAGAAACTAAGAATTCGTACGAAAAACCTCAACAAAACGTAAGTAAAGCTTGCTCGTTCTTCTCCTCTTCCTCTCTCTAAAAACTAAGTCTAAAAGTGATTTGGTATGTGGTATATGATGTGTTTTCCTCAAAAAACGAGTTTGGAGAGGTATATATAGGCAACGGGCCGAAACGGGAGTTAATGGGCTGAAAAAAACGCATCCGGAGGCAAAAATATGCAAGTGTTCGAGCTAGCACACGCTCGAGCGGTCCCATTCGAGCATATAGGTCGAATGGTGCAGGTGCTCGAGCGCTAGCGCTCGAGCTGGTCGAGTGGTTTCGGCTGCTGTACACTTGTTCGTAAAATCTTCATATCTCCTCAATCGGGAGTCCGTTTTGGCCGATTCAAAGTCCTACGAACTCCTCTTTTCGCCCTCTATGCATCTATGAAAACCAAAGAGACAAATTAATAATTTTATAAAAATGATACTCATTTGACTCCAAGCACTCATCGAAAACACTCAAAATATGGGCAAATCGGGCACCAAAACATAACAATTTCACGCCTGATCAAGGATTCTGGTGCTTGTCAATCTGGCGAAGTGGCTAAGGAGGCCACGAGCAGCTCCTCCGACGAGCAATCTTCATCTAGCTCTGAATCTGAGGAAGATCCGGAGTTTGACGAGCTTACCCCTGAATTTTTGGAAGGGATAGGGTTTCCAGGCCCTAAGATGCTCGAAAATGAGATCCCTACTGGTGTTGCTCGCCCGTTTAATTGGCGAGCATACTCCGATGAACACGCGAACAACTTTCCTCGCCCCCCGCGCCAAGTTTTGGATCTGGTGAGAACCGAGTACCAGGCGAGCAAAATTAAAAGCGTTGTCCGCAAGGATGAGCTTAACCTCATACGGGAAGCATATCAAATTCCTCATGACATCTTCATGTGGGCTCCCAAGAGGAAGGAAAGAGTTGATCGGCCTCCACCCGGGTGTACGGCGATCAACATTGACACTCTAATTGCTGGGTTGAGGCTGTCGTTGCCCCCGGTTGTTGGTCGTTTTCTGGAGGCGACCAACTTAGCCATCACCCAAATAACTCCTATTGGGTGGATGAACTTGCTCGGCATCATGGGCCTGTTCGCCCTGGAGGGATACGTCGACCGTATAACTGCCGAAGAGGTCAACTACTTGATGACCATCACCAAATATCCGAGGGGCGAGGAGGGATACTATTATTTAAAGGCCCGGACCGGACTGAAACTGGTGGAGGGGGTGCCGAACAAGATTCGGGATTGGAAGGAGCACTTCTTCTTTATTGGGGGCGACTGGCGAGTATCTTCTGGTCCTCACGGCGGTGCCGGGCGTATATTTGAACCCACCACCTATGGGCAAATCAAACGTAAGGTCATCTTTGTTCGCCCTTGCATAAAGTTCTAATTTAACTTTTTTTGTTTGGTCGCAGGTCCCCGGTTGCTCAAGTGGAATTCAGAGGAAGAGGAGATTGGCTCTGAATTCCTCTTCACTTCGTGTTTGGTCGCTCTTCGGGACAGAGGCGAAAGGACCATCAAATACGTGAACAAGGAGAAGTGTAAAAAAGCTGCTCGTCTGTTTACGTATCCCCATCATTTGGAGGCTCAAGCTGAGGTGCCCCCAGGTATAAAAATTTCTAACTTTCAAAATAAACTTTGCTCGTCATCACTCTCTGAACTTGCTCGTCTAAATTGAATTTAATTAATCTTTTTTTTTTAGCCGAGCAAGTCACCGTTGCTGTTCCTCCTAGCTTCGCTCTCTTAGAACAAAGAGTGTTCGAAATGGCGCCGCCGAAAGGACGGAGGAAGAAAGGTGATCCGCCTTTCAAAGTGCTGGCGATGACGAACAAGGATGAGAGGGCCAAAGTTGCTCGCCCGGCCGCACCTTTTGCAAATCCTCCCCCATCTCCTCCACCGGCCTCATCTCCTCGAGGAGCAAAATGATTGAAGAAGGGGGACGGGACCTTCGTGGGCCAGACAGCTCCTGCCGGAAATAAAGGCAAGGAGAAGGTGGGGCATAGCCATGCTCGCCACCACACGGAGGGGGAAGCTGTTCGCCCCTCCTCCATTGAGCCTGCAGAGAAGACAGGCAAGGAGGGCAGGGATTCCACCCCTGTTCGCGGTCCTGAGGATCTCACCCATCTGGGCTGGGATGATCGAAAATTCTAGGAGTAAGTCAACCCTTGCCTCTCTCAAGCAAGATTCAAAAAATTTCTTTATTTTTTCTAAGTATCATTTGCTTTCTTGTTCGCAGATACCGTGCTGACGATCATCCCGGGCGAACAAGTGCTGTTCACCAGTACGCTTTTTCGAAGACTCCCGTCAATATAAAGGAGATTCCCGGCGACCATGTTCGCCGAGCGACAGAGCTGGTCACCCGAGCCTGGACACGCCCTCTGGACAAGGCTGTCTTCCAACAAGGGCTGGCGGACAATGTTCATCTTTCTATGATACTTCACGCTAACGGCCTTGTCACAGCTCAAAGGGCAATGGCCCAGATTGCCGAGCAAGAAGAAGTTGCTCGCCGCTACGCCAGCACTGCTCGGCAGCTCACAGAGGAAAAGGACGGCCTCATCAGCCAGTATGAGGCCAAACTTGCTCGTCTCAATAACCAGATCAATGTTTACATTGATACTGAAAAGAAACACCTTGAAGAAATTCAGGGTCTATCTGGTGAATTGGGAAGCAAAGATGCCTTGCTCGGCGAGGAGAAAAAGAAATTGCTCGCATCCGAGCAAAGAAATGCTGAGCTTGAAGCGGAGGTTGCTCGTCTGCGGGAGGTAGAGGCCAACTCCTTTTCTCGCGATCAACTCGAGGCCGAACTCCAGACCCGATCTGCCCCCATTTCCAACTTAGGTTACATCTGCGCTTATGCCGATTGCATCCGCATGACTGACACGTATGATTTCAAAGATATGGTGGAGGAGATGGGCAAAGACCTGACTGAGTTTCTGGAGCACTATCCCCCGCCGAACAACATCGAGCTCCAACTGGGGGACTGGGGGATATCGCCGAGCTGGGGGTCAAGATTGATGGCCTTGACCCAAGCATCATCATTACTCGTCCTCCACCTCAAGTTGATGAGGGCGAGCAAGAAGAGGAGCCAGCTGCTGCGGACGAGCAGGCTGCTAAGGAAATGGAGCAAAAAGCCGCGGAGGACATGGCTAGAGACATGATTGTTGATCCCCCCACCGACCAGACTCAAAACCCTCCTCCCGCCGAGCAGCAATAGACTTAGGACTTAGAATAGTCTTTATTTTGTAATAGTTGCTCGGTAGGCTCTTCTTTGTAGTTGCTCGTTTTTGTAGTACTTTGTACTATTTTTTAGGCTTAATGCCTTTTGTTTAATGGAATGTCTTTCTTATGTTCGCTCATTTTCTTTATATGTTAATTGCCTTTACATTTTTGTCAATGACTTTGCAATTATAACATATAGTGTTGGGCTTTTGTTCGAATTGAACTTTGCCTTTAATGGAATTAGGGTTTAGCCTTAGGTTCTGTTCATTTTAAAAAACGAACAGCCTTTAACTGGCTTTGGTCCTCAAAATGGACTTGTACCTCAAGCTTTTGGACTTTTCCTCTCTGACGAACAACTACTATATTTACATTGAAAAATTTACAAGTGTTGTAAGACTGCTCGTCACTAATAAATACAATCTGACGAATAACTTTGAACACTAGCTGAAAACATGCTCGCTTATAATATTTTTGCCGAGCAACTTTGTCTAAAATTAAAAAAGATGAAACAACACTAGACTATACAATGTGCCGAACAACTTTACACTCTATACTTAGCAAAATTTTCAAAAAATTAGGCAAGTTTTTGGTTTGCCTCACTTGGTTCACTGGCCCCCCAAGACATTTGTTCGCCCAATTAAGAACTTGTTCGTCTCATTAATAGTACTTCTTTAGATGTACATCATTCCAGGAGTATTGGGCCGGCTTGCCTTCCATATCTTCGATATCGTATACACCATTAACGAATTTTTCCGTTATACGATACGGGCCCTCCCAAGTTGGTCCCAATACACCTGGAGGTTGGGCGAGCAACTTTCTTAGAACCATATCTCCAACTCTGAATTCCCTGATTTTAACATGGGAATTATATTAGCGTTCTGCTCGCTGCTTATAGGTAGCATTTTTTAGCTCGGCATTCAGTCTCTTTTCTTCGAGCAAATCCATCTCAGTAGCTAGAGCAGAGTTGTTCGCCTGCTCATCAAAATTGGTCGTTCTGAATGTGCTGGTCTTTAACTCAATTGGTATTACAGCTTTTGTTCCAAAAGCCATTGCAAAAGGTGTTTCTCCGGTGCTTGACCTGGGAGAAACTCTGTATGCCCACAGGACTTCTGGAAGTTCTTCAGACCAACTACTTTTGCTCTCCGCTAGCCGTACTTTCAATGTATGCTTGATTATTTTGTTCACGGCCTCGACCTGTCCATTTGATTGGGGATGATAGGGCGTAGAGTAATGTTTTCTGATTCCCCACTTTATGCAGAAATCTCTCAACTCTTTTCCATCAAACTGCGGACCATTGTCTGTCACGATGGTTTGCGGAACCCCAAAGCGACAGACAATGTTCTTCCAAATGAAGTTGATCATTTTTTGCTGCGTAATTTTTACCATGGTGCCCATTTTGTATAATAGTCGACTGCTACAACGGCAAATCGAACACCTCCAACTCCTGCTGGGAAGGGACCAATAATGTCCATCCCCCATCTTGCAAATGGCCACGGGCTATAAACTGATACGAGCTGTTGGGCCGGGGTATGAATGTTTGGGGCAAAAATCTGGCATTGGTGGCAAGTCTTTGCTTTCTTGATTGCATCTTGACGTAAAGTTGGCCAATAGTAACCTTGTCTGATAGTTTTGTATGCCAAGGCTTGCCCCCCAGTGTGATTTCCGCACACTCCAGCATGTATTTCTTCAAGTATTGCTCGTCCTTGCCCCCTAGGCAAACATTTGAGAAGTGGGATTGATATTCCCCTTTTGTAAAGTTGCTCGCCCACCAGAGTATATCTATCGGCTTGCTTTGTTAGCTTAGCAGCTTCAAAAGGGTTGTTTGGTTTTTTTCCACTTTTCAAATATTTGACTATATTTGTTCTCCAGTCTTCTTCTTCACTTGCTTGTTCATCAAGTTGGTTGACATTATAACTTCTCGTTGATGGATCATTCATCTTTGTAATTATAATGTCTTCCAACTCTGTTGGTCCCTCACTTGTTGCTAGTCGGGCCAACGCATCTGCTTGTGTGTTGCTTGTCCTTGGAATTTGTTCAATGAAGACTTGTTCTAACAAGGACATCAGGTAAGCAACAATTCGCTGGTACTCGATCATATGATCGTCTTTCGTCTCGTATTCACCCCGGACTTGGTTTACAATCAATTGTGAATCGCCGAATATTTGTAACCGTCTAACACCTACTGCTAGAGATAGGTGGAGACCAGCAATAAGAGCTTCGTACTCAGCTTCGTTATTGGTTGCCATGAAACCAAATTTGATTGCCGAGGTGAATACTTGTCTGTCTGGGCTGATTAGAACCACTCCTGCCCCCGAGGCTATGTTGGTTGAAGACCCGTCAACGTAAAGATGCCAGGGGTGATCAAGTCCTCTCGTCGGATCCGGTGGGAAAGTTAGTTTGACAATAAAGTCAGCTAACGCTTTCCCTTTGATCGCTGTTCGAGGAGCATAGGTTACCCCGAATTGGCTAATCTCTAGTGACCACTTTAATAGGCGACCAGCTGTGTCGGGGAGATGGAGAATTTGTCTGAGTGGGAAAGTTGTTAGCATTTCAACTTGATGATCAAAGAAGTATGGTCGTAACTTCCTTACACTCCTGACAAATGCGTACGCCAGTTTCTCGGTGGGAGAATATTTGATCTCCGCATCATGTAAAGCTTGACTGACGTAGTAGATAGGTTGATGAAATTTGTCGTCTTCTCGCACTAGAACGGAGCTGATGGCCACTTCTGACGCTGCCAAGTATAAATATAGCTTTTCTCCTGGGACGGGTTTTGATAGGATTTTAACATCTCCCAGGTAGTCTTTGAGTTGGTCGAACGCCTTTTGACAGTTGTTAGTCCATGTGAACTGTCCTTTCTTGATAGCTTCAAAGAATGGACTGCATTTGTCCCCCGATCTGGATATGAACCAATTCAATGCTGCTAGGCACCCCGTAAGCCTTTGCACTTCTTTTATTGAACGTGGTGGTTGCATATCCACGATTGCTTTGACTTTTGTTGGATTGGCTTCAATCCCTCGTTGACTAACAAGATAACCCAGGAATTTTCCTGAATGGACTCCAAAACTGCTCTTCTTCGGGTTCAGTTTCATATTGTAATGTCGAAGAATATCAAACACCTGGGTCAAATATTGAAGATGGTCTTCTTTTCGGGGGCTTTTGACTACGATATCGTCTACATAGACTTCTACTGTATCTCCGATTTGTTCGTCGAACATTTTGTTCACCAACCTCTGATATGTTGCTCCGGCGTTGATGAGGCCGAAGGGCATTCTCTTCCAACACAACAAGTTTTTATTCGTATAAAATGTTGTGTTTTCTTGACCGTCTGGATGCATTGGAATTTGATGGTATCCGGCAAAGGCATCCATGAATGTTAACATTTCATGACCTGCAGTGCTGTCCACCAACTGGTCAATGTGAGGAAGAGGAAAGTTGTCCTTTGGGCATGCTGCATTCAGATTTGTAAAATCTATGCATAGCCTCCAGGTCCCGTTTGGTTTCCTCACAAGGACTGGGTTTGCTACCCATTGCGGACAGAGTGCTTGTCGGATCAAGTCGTTGTCTAACAACTTCTTTACTTCTTCGTTCAAGGCCTGATACTTGTCTGGGCCATACTTTCTTCGTTTTTGATGGACAGTTGATTGATGTTGAGTCTATGGCAAGCATGTTTTGGATCTATTCCCACCATGTCTGCATGAGACCAAGCAAAAACATCTAGATTTTTGCTGAGGAACTCTTTCATTCGGGATCTGTAAGGCTCAGGGAGCTCAGATCCTATGTATAATTCAAGATCCTGGTTTTTAGGATTAACTTTGAACGCCTCCAGTTCTTCAACTGGAGTTGCTCGTCGTTTTTGTCCTTTCCAACGAGGATCAAGTATTGGTCCCTCAGGGTTGAAATCATTTTCGATGTTCATGGACTCTGCTCCTAGGCGGGGATCTAGATCATCTGTTGGCTCTGACTCACTGTTGTTAGTCAAAACCTGGCCCTCCAAGCCTTCTGGCGAGTGTTGCTCGTCACCACCCTTTTGTTGTTCGTCAGAATGATGAACCTCATGGGTGGTGAGGAGTTGTTCGTCCAACACCTGCTCGTCAAGATGTTGTTCATCAGTATCCATGTGGTCTTCCTCTATGTCCATCATGTTTTCCAGTATTGATGGTTCATCAGCAGGATAGTTAGTTGTGGCCTCCATCATGGATACTAGTGCGTGTTTGGCCTGCAACTGTAGGAGACATTCCCTGGCGTTTCTTTGATCTCCCTTGATTGTACCTGCTCCACTTGCTGTTGGAAATTTTAAACAATAGTGGTAAGTGGAACACGCAGCTTTGAATTCATTTAAAAAGGGTCGACCAAGAAACCCGTTGTAAGTTGAGTCCTGGTCTACAACCAAGAAGTCAACCATTCTTGTAATATTTTTCTCGGGTTCGTTGGCCGTTACAAGTTATACTACTAATGTAACTATTCCCAATGGGACTGTTACAGCATTCCCAAAGCCTACAATTCTATGAGTCGAATCCCGGATATAGCCCGAATAATCTCCAAGGTGATCGAGCGTCTTTTTGAATAGGATGTTGGTGTAGGCTCCAGTGTCTACCAGCAATCTGTGGACTCGTGTTCCCATAATCTTTGCGCAGATTACAAGCGAATCATTATGTGGAGTTAATATTCCTTCCAAGTCGCTTTCGGTGAAGGTCAATTCGGTTGTCTGCATGATAGACGGTTTAACCCCCATTTCTTGAACTTGATCGATCGCTCGTAACTCAGCCTTTCTTTTTTTATTGGAGATTGGTGGTCGTCCATCAGAACATCCTCATGCGGGGCCTGCAGGTTCCATCATGTATAAATCTTCCAACGGACGAGTAGGGATGGTAGGAACTGGTCGTGCTGGTTTATTTTTTTTCTAAGGTTGATCATCCTCATCTTCAGAGTTGTTCTCCCTGACTCTCTTCCCAGGTTGTCTTTTAACAAAGTCAGAAAGTTTGCCCTCCTCGTAAAACCGCCACAGCTGCTTGAGCAAATCTCTACATTCACTCGTAAAGTGCCCCACACTTTGATGGTAGGCACAATACTTGTTAGGGTTGAATTTGCCGGTGTCTTGACGGATTTTCCGTGGAGGGGAGAGCAACTCCTTCTCTTTCACATTTTCATAAACAGTATCGACTGACACTGTTAGCACTTGATTCAATTTTTCCTTGAGGTCCATCCCTTCAGTGAATGCCTTCATGTTTTTAGAGACTCGATAGTTTGTTACGCCAGGTTTCTTGTTATTCTCCTTGGGATCAACTTTGTTCTCCCCTAAGTTTGATTGCAAGGCTTCGTGCATGGAAACGAATATGCCGGCTTGATTTCTGAACTCGGCATAACTTCTTGGGCACTTCAGACGTACCTCTTTCCATAGCTTTGATCCTTTCTTCAACCCGGCCATAACGGCAACGATTTTCGTGTCCTCGCTGACGGGTTCACCTTCTAACAACACCTTGTCGAACCTTTCCATGAATGTCCGATCTGATTCATCGTCATTTTGTTTTAGGTCCGACAATCGATGTTTCTGAGACAAGTACGACCCCACCGTTGAGAAATGGGAAAGAAACTCTCGATTTAGTTGAGTGAATGAATGGATAGATGCTGGTGGCATCGCCGAAAACCACTTGTGCACCCGATCCCCTAAAGTTAAGGGGAAGTTTCGACATTGAGTGGCGTCGCTGGCCCCCACCGAGACCATATAATCTGAATATTTCATCAGATGAACACTGGGATCAGCAACTCCGTCATACTGTATGCTTGCCGGGAACTGGACCTTCTTCTGAATCGGAGCTTTCAGAATGACAGGTGATAGTGGTGAGGATGGCAAGCTGGTCGTCCCCACTCCTCTTTGTTGGTCCAACTGTCCTTGCATGCTCTCCACTGCCCTTCTTAAACTTGATAGCTCATCCAAAGATGCCCCCTGGCTTGGAGGCTGTTCGGCGAGCAAAGGTACCAACCTTTTTGCTCGTCGCAGTCCCTCACTCGGAGTGGGCAAATCCTGGAGCTGTTTTCTAGGGTTGCTAGCCACATTTGGCCCTAGACGCCTGAAGGCAGACTGGGAGAGTCTCTCATGAACTGATGGTCGTGGTTGTTCGAATGTTGTTCGCCCACACTCAACTTCCTGGCGAGCAACTTTCTCTTGCTGTTGGGTTGGCCAAGTCTGTCTTGGGCACTGGAACGGGTAGTTCCATGGCTTGACAGTGTTGTTCGCCCGCGAGCAGATTCAGCCCGGCCCTCTCTCGGTTCGACCATCTTTGCTTTACCCTTATCCCGCCTAATCTGGGCACTGTTTACTTCATGTTGTTCGCCCCTGGTTGACCTAGCCCTAACAACTTCTACGGCTCTGTCCTTAGGCCTCACTTGTGAAGGCCTATTATGATCTTGCTGTCTTTGTAGAGCCTGGAGAGCAGCAATAGTTTTGGCCAATTCGTTAGGGTTGTTTGCCAGGGCCTCCATTTCAGGTGGGAGATTATGAGTTATGGCAGTATGCTGCGATCTATTTACATGTCTAGGATTACGATCCTGGTGGTCGGCCGACGAAGCTCGGGTGGGAGATGCTCTCCTTGACAAGCGTGATGCTTGGGTTTCTTTTGATTGAGGCATTCCGAATTAATTTGTCTTTGTTCTTGTGATGAAGAACACCAAGAACACCAAGAACACTTCTATTTGAATCTTCAAATATTTCTTGAAACTTTCTTCAAATATTCAAGTTTTTAACTTGAAGTTCTTGATTAATCATACCAAATCGGAGGTTCGAACCCTCCTTCTAGCACCAATTTGTTGGTGATCAAATTTAATCGACAGGATTAGTGACTGTTTTAATTCGGTTTAAGACCACCAATCAATTACGTGTGATTGATTACCACCGTAAATGGTAAATCGAAGATTTGGGATATGAAGTTAAAAATATGAAAGTCGAAATTGATCTAATTTCGTATGTGTGCACGTTTTAGTGTGTTAGTGTATGTTTTAGGAATTATTTGTGAATTTGAACTTGTATTTCTCAAGCTGGAGAACAACTATTTATAGAGACTAGCAAGCATGAGGTGTCTATGACTCTTGGTCTCCCTAGCCTGTATGCTTGACAAGTGTCCTTTGACCTTTGTTTGACCTTATCTAAGCTGAATCTTAGTTATAAAGTCTTCTTTGGTCTTATCTCGGACTTCATTGTTGTTCGTCTAGGTCGGCTTAGTTGATCCAGGATGGTTTTTTCATAAAAGTTGTTCGCCTTTTGAGTGTATGGCTCAGAAGTTGTTCGTCTTTGTGTTTTACACAGATTGACTTTGGGATCTTGGTCCTTTGTTCGTCGACATACAACTCTTAGGCTGGTAGATGTACCACCTTCTGACAATGTTGCTCGTTCTTAGGGACTTGGCAGAATGTTCGTATCTGGTCTCGGGTCTTAAAACCTGTTCGCCAGTATGTTGTTCGTCGGTAGAGTTGTTCGTCAGTTTATACACTCCCTGGATTGATTTATGCACCCCCATCTTGATTTTCTTTGTTAATAATCTTTGTTTTGAGGTTGGTTCTTCATAATCATTTTTAAGGCTTTAATCCTTGTTCGCCCATCATTGATTTATGTTCGCCTATCAACACAAGCCAGGAGTTCCACTAATATTCTTGTGTATGAGAGTACATAATTTATGAGTATAAAGGGGTATATATAATAGTAAACCCCTAATCTAATGGATAAAGTCCAATATATTTCTTGGTCCTTAAGTAATGTCCACACCAAATCTCCTAGATTTGGAATATTAAATCTTCCGGATTTACCTCGAGTACAAGTCATCAAAAGGTATTCGTTATCGTTTTTTGTTTTAGTTTCAATATGATACCCATTTATCCTAATGTCTCTAAAACTGAGTAGGGTACGCTTAGATTGCGGAAACAATAAAGCATTATCAATTATTAATTCGGTACCCATGGGGAGGACAATGAAAGCTCTTCCAGAGCCCACTATCAATGTACTGTCATTCGCAATTGTACTTATACTCCCCTTACAATTAATCAAGTTATGAAAATACTTCCTATCCTTTAGGATCGTATGTGTGGTGGCGCTATCTACCAGACATAAATCACTATCGGTGTCCATCATGCAAGAGGAAATAGTCCAAACCTAATAGCTGATATGTTTACAAGCCATAAATAAAAATAGCAATATCCGAATAAACACATGGACAACTATTAAGGTAAACACTGTTGGGAAAATTGGGGTGCCCGGAATCTATTCGGGATGAAATTTAAATACGAATTTAAATACAATTATTACTAGTATGAATTAATCCTAATTAATTCAAATAATAATTCCAACAACTAATTTATCATCATGCATGTTGAATTAATTCACATAAAATCTAGGCGGAATAAACAAGAATTTATGTGACTTACGTACCTCTTGTAGACTTGGCCTTTGAATAAACGGGACGATTACAATCTCGCTTTATCAACCTAAAAGCCTTCTCAAGTATTTCCCTTTTCGCCTTGTTCAATCACCGGTGGGAGATGCTATCGAACAATTTAAATAACTAAGGAAAAAGAAAAATATTTATGCTCTTGATTTTTCCAACGCATGGAATTATGTACTTGGGGATGAAATAATCATCCCCTATTTATAAGAGGTGATGGCCGAAAATTGTATATTTTATGGGCCTGGAGAAAATCTTTTCTTAGTCTCTAAGAAATCTTGAATATATCTCATATATTCTTTTCTCCATAATAAAATATTCCACAAAAATCTCACTCTCCTATTTAGGATGTAATTTTCGAAAATTATGAGGATCTAAGCATAAGATTTGGATCTTCTTGAATATATGAGATAATCTTGTATTCCAAGAATACTTATCTTCCATAATATCTTTCCAAGAAAATCAACAAAATCTTTTCTCTCCTAATATTACTATTTTCGAAAAATATAAGAAAAAATCAGCATATTTATTTTCTTTTTATTTTAATCACCTTATCATTATTGGGCTACTTGAGGGGCCTTTAAGGAGAATTAAGATTGGACCTCCTAATGGACTTCTGAATTTCAATATTGAGCCCCAATATAATTCAATCCATTAATATTAATTATTACCACTAATAAATTAATATTGCACTATCCATCTTAATCCATATTACGATAATATGGGCTCCCGGTTATTATTTCCCGCGTTTAAGATTATCAAGTCCATTAATTAATTAAGCTTCTGAATAGCTCTAAATTAATTAATATATTTCACCTTGGAGTAAAGACAGCTCAACATTATTATTCGTACCGAAGAAACTAATTCTTCACTTGCAAGATTTGGTACAATAAAACTTCTGAGCCCACCAAGGGGACTAATCACACGAGCCGTACTCGCACGCGTTTCTCTGTATTAAATCTTAGCAACCGTCGTATGATTAATATTACTGCCCAAGATACAAAGTTCGAAGTCACAATGATTCTCACCCAAAATGAATCAAAGCAGTAACCATTAAGCACACACGGTCCTATTTAAGTGACGGAGATTAAGAAATCAACAACCACTGAGGTCTAATTCTTCACCTTTCAGAACAGAAGAATTTATCCTCGATGTAGGTCCTCTTCAACACATACTAAATATGCTAGTGCAATCTCTTAGTCGAGACAGACCAATCTGAGCCTTACACATCGACCTTTCACAGCGGATTGTCCAATTCCACCTAGGTCGTAAAAATGTACGTTTAGTTACAAGTAAACTGTTAATGTTGTCTTCCGTGATCGGGTATCACCACATTAACTACAATGTAACATGAACTATATATTGAACGGTTTGCAATAGAAATTCAACATTCAATCATAACTAAAGCAAATGTGATAAAAGAATTATTCTCATAAAACGAGTGTTTGATACACGAGTTATACAAAGTAAAATCATACTTTCACGTATAACTCCAACAAACACATCAAAGCTAATAAATTCATTCATAAATAAAATATCTGAAAGAAAGGATCCAAAACATAATGTGAAATTATTTTTTTCAGAAAACAAAATACTAGGAATAACTAAATACGTAAATCTACTCGTCATCACCAAATCCCTAAGCTCAATGCCCTTATGATCTGCGTTGTCTAGGTCAGAGTCTGCTTCGGGCAGACTGGCATGGTGAGATTAAACTCTAGGAGCCTTCCCCTTATCGTCCTCCTGCTGCTTTTGATAAGCCTCGACCAAATGTTTGGGAGTGCGACACGTGCGAGACCAGTGGCCCTTGCATCCGCATCTGTAGCAGGATTGTTCACCCTTATCTTGATTGTCAGATTTTCGGGTAGCGGAGTTCGTGTTAGGTGCAACCTCCCACGAACCTGAGCTTGATTGTCATTCAAGGCACCTGAACCACCAGATTTGTTACGACCTCGGCCTTGGCTACGAGTTCATTTACTCCCTCTCCCCCGTCCACGCTTGCGACCTGTTGGGATATGTTTTAGTTTTGATGATTTTCCAAAACAACATGTAATAGGTTTGAAAGCAGTCAGGATAGTATCCTTTAGATCAGGTCATGCTAGGTTAGCTCTCAGTAGAATAGGTTACTCAGTTGAGGGGGAACTCAGCGAGGGGGAACTTCTCAACACAGCCTGAAGATATCAAGATGACAACCAGAAGAGCTGACTGAAGACATGCCATCAACCTGAACCAATGGAGAAGCCTGAAGGAAGTCCCACTGAGTGTAAGTCAGGCTGTTCTAAGCCAAGTCTGGCGGACCACTCAGTGAAGAGCCTGATCAGGTGGATCAGTGCTGCACCAAGTAGGCCCTGAAGGAGTCAGGCTACTGTGGTCAAGGAAGTTTGTCATTCAGCCTTATGACAAACTTCTTGGAAAGATCTTCAAAGAGTCCCTGAAGGACAACTACACTGAGGACGAGTCAGTCCACTGAAGATCATCAGTCAGTGAAGGATGAAGCTGCCTAAAGTCAGTGGGTCTTGGTCAACCCACTGAGTCAAAGATTCGTTGGAATCAGGCCACGTGGACCAATCAGCACGAGGCAGCAACTCTGACACTGACAAAGGCCGAATTCCAAGAAAAGTGGTTGAAACCATTAAATGTTGGATTCAAATGTATCTTCCCTCCAACGGATACATTTGAATCCCCATTATAAATACAAGCTCATAGCTTCGTTGTAAAGTATGTTGTGTTGGTAGATTATTGTAAGAAAATCAAAAGAAAACAAACACCTACGAGCTGAGAAAGTGTGAGTAGTAGTATACGTGCAGGGGAGATATAAGGAGGTTTTACTCACATCTTATACACTGATCTTGAGAGTTCACAAATATATACATAAAGAGTGTTCAGCTTGTAACTCTAGGCTTAGAGAGGTTTTCCCTATCTTAGCTATTGGCTAACACATTGTAAAGGGAAAACCTCACCTAGTTGGAGAAAACCCTAACTGAAACCAAAACCCTCTTGTCAGGCTTGTTGGGAGTAAGTTGTTAGTAAGGAGAAGGGCAGCCCAGGGAGTGGCGTGAGTCCAGTTGTAAGTGCACCTTGGCACGTTAAAAACAAGAATCCAAAGGAGTGGATTTCCTGTTAAATCAGGCCGTGGATGTAAGAGCTTGAGTCTCTGAACCACGTTAAACCAAGTGTTATTTATCATTATGTACTTGCTAAAGGTTTTGTTATTTCCACTCACTGAGTGTAGTTCGAAAGAAAGAAGTTAGACAAGTATTTAAGTCAGGGAGAATCTATCTCACTGACAAACTTAAGCAAACACTCGAGAGTTCAGTCTCTCGAGTCACTGCCTTGTTACGAGACTGAGTTTTCAAGTCACCACACTGACTTGACCACTCTGACTCGTAGCAACGCAGTGACTTGAGGCTTTTCGCACTGAACTCAGCACGCACTCGAGAGCTCAGAGTCACTGCCTTGTTGAGAGCCTGAGCTTTCAAGTCTCATCACTGACTTGATAGCTCTGACTCTCAGCAATGCAGTGACTTGAGTATTTCGTCACTGAGCTCATTCATGTTGCGTTGTATGGTTTTAAAAAAAAAATTTGTGCTCCTGAATTCCCATTTTGCCCTTCGAAAACGGGACCATCACGACCTCTTGTACCACTTTGAGCTACAGCATGTGCTTCGGGCACCGCTGTCGAGCCAATCGGCCTCGCATTATGATTCTGCATAAGGAGCTGGTTGTGCTTTTCCGCTACTAGAAGTGCAGAAATCAGCTCAGAGTGTACCGTGTAGTTCTTAGCCCTATACTGTTGCTGGAGTACAAGGTTGCTTGCGTGGAAAGTCGACAAAGTCTTCTGGATTAAGTCGTCTTCAATTACAGTTTTCTGACATAATTTTAACTGAGACACAATACGATGTAGGGCTGAGTTATATTTCGTTACAGACTTAAAGTCTTGGAAACGGAGGTTCAACCAATCGTATTGAGCTTGAGGGAGGAGTATATCATATTGTTGTTGGAAACGGTCCTTCAGGGACTTCCACAACATTCCAGAATCTCTTTCAGTGAGATACTCATTTTTCAGGTCCTGATTGAGATGATGCCTAAGAAAAATCAAAGCTTTCGCCTTCTGGGCGTCAGTTGATTTTGGATCATCGACAATCGTGCCGCTAAGATTGTTTGAGGCTAGATGTATTTCGACATCTAGCACCCATGTCAGGTAGTTACTACCATCAAGAGTAAGCTCAGCAAATTCTCTTTTGGTAATATTAGACATTATTCACTACAATTAAGGTGACATGGGTAAGAGGATTGACAAAAAACATAGACAACGGGGAGACAAGGATTTATTTAGTTATTCTAAGGTACATAGATACACGTATTGGGCGCCGTCTACCCAAGGCATAAATTTACAGTCCGACAAATACCGGGCGCCGCCTACCCGGGCATAAAAAGCGGACTATAAATAAACTATGTGCGCAAGATTAAAGCATGTAGGATAATATCACATACACATGCAATAATAATAATGACGATAATCACATGAAAATAATTTGCAGAAAATATACGGTTTAATAGACAGAGGAAATAATCATAAGAATAATTATTTCGTATATATTAACGCAATTTAACAAAATATTTTCAGGATTAATGAATAATATAAATTTTGTGATACGAAACCGAAGCAGGATCGGGATTACCACAAAATTCACAAGGGATATTCGCAACATGTGACTAAGAGTGCACGTAAGACGTGCAAGGTGCACACGGCGAGAGGAGAGAATCGAAAAACAAAGAAAAAATAAAAAATAAAAAAAATCGGAGCTAGTCGCGCCTGGGGGACGCGACTGGCCTGGGTGATCTCGTTCCAGGAGCGCGACACCCAGCCTCCGATCGCGTCCTACAGGCGCAATCGAGGCCGTTTCCCTGTTCTCCCTCTCCGATACGATTTCGGCCGCGGGAGAAGGAGCACCGCCTCAATGCGGCGCACGGAGGCGCGCGGAGGCGGCGAGAATGGGTACGCCGGCGAACATCCCAACGGGGGAAGCCGCCATGCGTCGCGACGGCGCAAGGCCGCATCGCGCACAGTGGCTTCCAGCCACGTCGGCGGCGACAGCGGCAAGGGACCGCGTGGGCGTGGAGGCGACAGCGCAGGGCTGCGCGACGGCGGCTGGGGCTGCGCGGGCGTGGCAGTGGCGGCGTGGAGACGAGGCCGCTTCAGGCTGCGGGTCGTCGTCGCGGGCGGCGTTCCGGGGCCGTTACGGGCAGCGCGACGACGTGCGTCTCACGGCGTCAACCGGCGTTCGTTTTTCGATCTTGATCCAAGAAATAAAATAATAAATTCAACACAATAACGCATATTATTCAATTAATATCAAATATAAGAATCAAATAAGATAATAATATACGAGCATATAAATCATGCAAAATATGGATTGAATAATTCAAGTACGGGAATTAATTCATGTGATTTAAAGGGGATTAATTCCGAGGCATACCGTTTTATCTCGGGCAGAGACTCGTGCTGATAACGTGTTGTAAATAAGTGCGTAAATAAAAAGACACGATTTGTTGACCTAGTTCATCGGGAACGACTACGTCTGGGGGCGATCCAAGCCAGGAGTTCCATTAATATTCTTGTGTATGAGAGTACATAATTTATGAGTACAAAGGGGTATATATAATAGTAAAACCCTAATCTAATGGATAAAACCCAATATATTTCTTGGTCCTTAAGTAATGTCTACACCAAATCTCCTAGATTTGAAATATTAAATCTTCCGGATTTATAACACTAATAACCCCTTTTGAGTCTCACCTGCTTAGGTGTCATCTTTTTTTTTTCATTCACGTGTTGTATGCTCATTAAGTCCATATTTATGTTTTAAAAACCAACATATTATTGAAAAAATATGTATAGTATAAAATTGGTTCATATCTGAATCATTCAAAGGTATTAGTTGATTTCATTAAAGGGTTTGAGTGTTTTTACTGAAGAATATTAATTTGTTTCCACTATACAACTAATATTTTTTTAGTGAAAACAATTATTATTCTTCCATGATTCATGTATGAACCATTTTTGCTCTATACTTGGTCATCATTGAATAGCGATTATAGTATAACAAATCTCTTAAAATAGTACTCCCTCCGTCCCCAAACGCTTTTCACAGTTTGATTTTTTCTCGTGTTTTAGCGAACAAGTTGTTTATTAGTATTTAAAATGACAAAATAATTTTTAAGGTAGGATATGATAGATCTATCTCTCCTCTATTTTAAAATAACTTCAAACTTACTTTATCATTTTAAATACTAATAAAAAATTCGCTTGCTAAAACACGAGTAAAAGCCAACTGTGAAGATCGATTCGATCTCTTAAAATACATTTTTCTTTCAGTTTTATGTTAGAGGACGAAGGTAGTATATTAGATTTAATATATTTTTTTATACTTTATAATTTTAGATATGTGATTCCCTTAAAACTATAATATTAATTATTATGATTAATAATATTTTATTATATTATATAATATTAAAGAATATATAAAATTATATATTTTATAGATGTACAATAAAATTTAATATTTCTATGTATAGGATACATTATTTAAATAAATTATAAATTTAATGTATTTGAAAAATAAAGTTCAAAAATATACATGTAAACAAAATATAGTTGATACACATATATTATTTTAGTATGTTTATTTTATAATATGTTATAATTATATTATTTTACACGACAAAATTAATTTATGTATATGGAATTAGCATTATGTTATAAAATTAACATTTGTGAATATCCGGCATAAAACAGGGGTACTCATACTCATCTAGTTTGTTTATGCATGAATAAGTTTCACACTATATATACTCATTTAAGATTTCCTCTGTCCTGATTTTTTTTATCGGTAAATGTTAGTGGTTAGTAGTTAGATTAGTTCACCAAGTCCCCAAACACACCAAGAAATCTTCAAGCCCTCCTTATAACTCCCATAATTCGTTCCCAAAGGGAATCGAACCCGGGTCACTCACTAGAGTGAGAAACCCGGTGGCCAGGTGAGCTAAGTCACCTGGTTATTTCCTCTGTCCTGATTAACTTGCATATTTAGAGCTCATTTGGTTAAACTTATTTTAAACATTTGATAAGTTTTAATATCTTATAATTTGTTTTAAATTTATAAGATATAATATTTTAGTAGTGTTGATAGGCGAACATCAATTTTTGTTGAGCGAGCAAGGATTAGTGAGTTGTCAAGGAAAATCAGGTTGGAGTGGATAAATCAATCCAGAAGATGTATAAAATGACGAACAACTCCAGTGATGAACAAGATATTGGCGAACAGGTTCTTTGACCGGGACCAGATATGAATATTCCATCAGATCACTGGTGACGAACAAAATAATCAAAAGGTGGTGTATCTACCAATATAAGAGGTGTATGTTGACGAACAAAGGACCAAGATTCCAAAATCTATCTTAATAGGATAGGCCAGCGAACAACTTCCGAGCCATAACCTCAAAAGGCGAACAACTTTTATTTAAAGACCATTTTGGGCCAATCAAGCCAACCATGACGAACAACAATGAGTTCGAGATAAGACCAAAGAAGACTTTGTAACTAAGATTCAGCTTAGATAAGGTCAAAGAAGGTCAAATGACACTTGTTTAACATACAAGCTAGGAAGTCCAAGAGTCTTGGACACCTCCTACTTGCTAGCCTCTATAAATAATTGTTCTCCAACTAGGAATTACAAGTTCAAATTCATAAATACTCGCGAAACACACACAAACACACCTTAACGTACACCTATACGAAATAAATACGATTTCAACTTTCGTATTTACAATTTCATAATCCTAAGCTTCGATTTATCATTTACGGTGATAATCAATCACACGTTCTTGTTTGGTGGTCCTAAACCAAACTAAACAGCCACTAATCCATCCGATTAAATTCGATCACCAACAAGTAGCTTATACGTTGTTAAAGTGTTTCACTAATAAAATTTATAAATTCTTAAATAATTGATTTTAAATATTTTTATATTAAAATGTTAATATAATTTTTTTTATATTAAGGTAGAGGTGGGTGGAGTTGAGAAAGGGTGGACGGGGGTCCAACGAGGAGGTGAAAATGGTGAGAAAAATAAGTTAAGATATCTCAACTTAATTTTTTTTTTTTTACAGTTTATAAGTTATAAGAAGTTTATTTTTAGATCTTATAAACTGTTGAACATTTTATTTTTATAAAACACTTTAAAAGTATCTATAAACTCCTAAAATAGCTTATAAGCTCTGCCAAACTGATTCTTAGTGGAAACACAAAATTAAAAAATGGAGTAATAAAATTCGATTTAAGAGATACTTTCGTAAATTTTATACATAAAGTAAAGAAATGAGATCTATTGTGTGTGAACCTAAAAATAATAATATTTTGAATAAAAAATTAAATATTGTAAGGGTGGAATTTAAAGAATGTTTTCTATTTTTAGAGTGTACAAATTATTTTGAAACATCTGAATAATAAAAATGTGTAAATTATTATGGGATGAATGAGTAATAAATTAGTACTATGTTCCATAATAATTTTTACTCTAAAATGGGGGTGCGCACAAAAAAAAAAAAAAAAAAAAAGTTGGAAGTTAAGGGACAAATTCATTTACACCACATTTATATATAAAGTGAAAAAATAAGTTGAATTGTTTATGTATGAACATATTTTATTTACATTTATGTAAGTATGGGAATATTGTGACAGTGGAGTTTGTGGAAGGTTTATTGTATTTTTAGTGTGCAAGTTGTTGTGAAGTATCTCAATAAAATAAGTGTGCAAGTAATAACAGAACATATACAATATCTTTTTAATGAACAACTAACATCATTTTAAAATATATCTAAAATTCCACTCCTCTCGGTGTATTTAATTTTTTATTTTTTTTGTCTAATTTTATTCTTAAAAAATTATTTTAAGTATAAACAAGTGTAAAAGTTGAAAATACATAGGAAAGATAATAGTATAAAAAATTGATGGTTTGTTTGTTTAAATTTTAAACCATCACTTTAATCATAAATAGACTTCATAGTACCCCATAATATCTTTTGATATATTGCAATAAAAATTGTACAAATAAATAGAACCAATTTTTATGGACAAAATAAGTACAAATTTTTAAATTTTATACATAAATATATAAGAAATTACTTCTCAAAACACAACTCATTAACTTTCTTAAGCAAATTTATTTTGTTTGTCGTTGCATGTATAATTCACTTATCCATTATGTACTTTTTAGGGGGCGCTTGGTTAGTAACTCTTCAATGGCAATGGAAATGAAATTGAAAATTAGTGTAATTATAATGGATCATGAGAACAAAATCACCACCTCCACTTCTCTCCTAAATAAGGTAATCACTACTTCATTTTGATTATCCTATTCTCTTCCTACAATCATTCTCCTCAATCACTCCCCTATTCCTCCACCAACAACCATTTATTGTTTACTTCTATTTTAAAATTTGGGCATGACACTAAGCAATGAAGTCATAATTATAACAAGTATTCTTCCAACACATCATTTTTATTATAGGGGCATGGATGTAAAATAATTTTCATTCCCATTACCATTGAGGATTTGCCAACCAAAAGCCTCCTTATTTTTCCATCCTTATTTTTCCAACTAATCATAATTACTCACTGTGTAATTTTTTCCAACTAATCATTAAATTTTTCCTTTCTGTGCATCTTTTTCCAACTAATCATTAAGTTACCCACTATATGTCGAAATATATCCCACTATAGAGTTGTCGGATTAAATAGTGTTGATCATATTGAGAATCGTGAAAAGAGCCTAATTTGAAGAAGATTTTACCTTTCTTCAGAAGTTATATATATATTTTTAAAGAGTTATTTAGAAGTTACTTCCTCGAAAAAACTTGCAGATTTAATTATGCACCTAAATTTAAAAAAAAAAAAATAATAATAATTGTATATAAATAAATATATGTACTGCCTACGTTACTACGTATAAAAGTCTGCCGTAATTTTGTGGGCACAATTTTTTTAGAAAGTGTAATAAGTTAAAGGCAAAGTATTATATGAAAATAGTTCATGGTAAGCTTATCATGAAATAATTTTAAAGTATTATTAATCTCATCGGGAGTATCATTAATCTCATCAAGAGTATCATTAATCTGAGTTCAAGAAAATTGTTTTAAATTTTTTTGAACTCAAACTAATGGTACCCCTGACAGGTTTAATGATACTCCTGATGAGATTAATGATACTCTAAAACTATTTCATGTTAAGCTTATTATGAAGCGTTTTCATATAATACCTACTCTAAGTAAAAAGTATATGGTGGAGATGGTGAGATGAAGATTTCGAGAGTGACAATTGTGATGAAATATTTTTATTTCGGGAGTATGCAATTTTTTGCTGGACAAATTAAAAAGAGAAATATAAAAATCTTTTTGGGATGGGTGTAATATAATTTTATGAGTGTATATATAAATTAATAAAAAAAATTAGAATGTACAAATTATTGTCAAACTGATAAAAAAATATAAGTGTGCAAGTTATTGTTGTGAGATTTAACATATTAATAGGTTTTCAGCTGCGGTACAGCTTGGCCTTAAGGAATTCAGAAGCCAGCTCAAAGATGCTCTGATTTTCACAATGGATCAACATTGCATTATGTTGAAAGCTTTAACTAATTTATATTCAATAGATTTAACTATACACGGTTTTTAAAATAATAAATTATAAAAATTAAACAGATACTCTAATGCCTTTTTTTTTTTTTTTTTTTATAAATAAACTCCTTATTTAAAAATGAACAAACATGCACACACTTCCATTAACCTAAAACATATTGGACCGACTCGTTCCACCATACTTAAAATGAGGATTTGATCAATAATTTTTTAGTTCGTTTGGAAGCGGGCCTAAATGGACTGATCCATTTAGGCCGTGGGCTTTGGCGAAACTGGTCCACAACTAAGAAAGTTTATTTTTAATAATTTCCTTTTACATCTTTTGTACATTTTAACCATTATAGTATCATTTTTAAGACTATTTTATAAAATTTATGTTCATACATGATGAATACTTAATTGTAGGAATATGTAAATATGAATTATTATGGTTAATATATAGTAAATTTCAATTTATAAAAAAATATTTTTGTGATTAATAAATGATAAACTTTATTTGTAAAATAAATATTATTTAATATCTTTATAGTGATAGTTATCAAGATAATTTATCGAATACATTTGATTTTGATTAATATTAAGTATTAGAGCTTTTAAATTATATTTTTTAAATTTAAAAAATAAAAATATATTACAAAATAAAGGTGGATTGGTTCGCTAGAACGCGCGACCCGCCAATAAGTGGGTTGTGTTGAAGGTTTTGGAACCCGTCAAATTTTTTGTCCGTTCCGCATCGCCCCGCCAAAAAATGAACTTTTGCGGGTTTCAGCTCACCTCGCCCCGCCGACCCATTTTGACGTCTCTAAGTCTAATCCTTGTTGGAACCACTGAAAATCCCAAACTAAAATTCTCATATATATATATATATATATATATATATATATATATATATATTTACATAGAACCTCACTTGAAAATTTTTGTATGAGATTAATGGTATGAGATAATCTCATGTATGAGACAAAACATCACATTATTTCGACTTTAATTTTCTTTAAAACAAATTTTGGGTATGACCGTAAATCTACAAATTATACATTTATATATGTCATGAAACTCATATCATGTTTGAGTCTACAAAACATAAAAAAATGGCACTCTCTCATATACATCAAGTGCACGGTGCACTCACTCAACAGTTGACCATATTTATACTAAAAGTGTGTTTCAATTACACTAAAAAATTTACAGTAAAAACTGATTTTAAGTGTAAATTTTTCAGTGTAATCCAACCACACTTTTCAGTGTAATTAGAACAAACATTTCAGTGTAAACAGGGCCAATTGTTGAGTGAGTGCATCATACATCAAGTACACAAAAGAGTTACTCTAAAAAATTTATCTACTATCCCGTTTGTCCATGAAAAATAATCAACATTATCTTATTAGTTCGTCTATAAAAAATAATCTTGTATTCTAAACAGAAGTAATTATTTTATCTATGCTCTTCAATATATATTTATTTACATCATTTCCCATTGAACCATACACACAATATTTTTAAAATAATTTATTTTGTATTTGATTTGACAGTTAACACAATATTTTTAATCTTTACACATCATATCTACTTTCTTAATAAACGTGTTAAAGACAACAAACTCAATTTTCACGAACGAATGGAATATATTATATACTACATCAATCTCAAAAGAACTTGCAGTCCATCCCACATAAATCCACACTTACGCAACATGACATCTACTTTGCCCTTTAATTTGCATACTTGACCACAAATAAATTTTCTTATTCTTATGCCCAAAAGTAGATGCAACTTCGTTTAGGACACATTGAAAGGGTGTATTGGTTATAGAATCTGTAGGATTTTTTTAGACTTTTAAAGTTTAGGGGTATTCAATTTAGATTTTCAAAAGTCTTTAAAAATCCTGAGGTATTCAATACGGATTTTAAAAAGTCCTAAAAAATCTGCAGGTATTCAAAAGTCTATGAATTTTAATACTCCACGGATTTTCTTAGATTTCTCTTCCAAAATATGAGTAGATTTAACTCCCCAAAATCTCTGCTAATAACCAGAGATTTCTACGAATTTTAAAAAGTCTTAAAAAATCTTTAGTTATTCAACAGTTTATGGATTTTTTTTAATTCTCTTCCATTGAGATGTCAACGGGACGGGGACGGGGACGGGGGGCCATTCCCCATCTCCGTCCCTGCAAAATAAATGGGGAAATTTTTTCCTCCATCCTCGTCTCGGGGGGTTCCTCATTCCCCACCTAATTATTTTTTTATCTCATTTTTAAAATATAAAAAAATATTTAAATTAAAAAATTTAATCACACACAGCAATTACTTTAAGTTGGTGTTAAAAAAACTAATTTAAACAATTTAAAGAGCCTCTAATTCTAATATTTTTAATTAACATATATACTAAAGTGAAAATAATATAATTTGGAACTAATAACATAATAATAAATAAATAAATGTAATTTTCAATAAATAGTTAATTGAGTAGGAAACTATGAAATATTTATTTTTAATTTACTTTAACATTAAAATTATATATAAATATATTAATTATATAAAAAATAATGTGGCTCCCAGCGGGGAACGAGACGGGGATTCCCCGGGCTGAGAATACTATCTCAGTCCCCGCCTACGGGGCAAAAAAATTCTCTGTCTCTGTTTGCTTTGGGGATTGCCCGCCCCGTTGTCAAGTCTATTTTTCAAAAAATATAAATAAATTTACTCTTCAAAATCTCTTCTAACAACCTGAGGCTTCTAATGAGGGCGAGATATAACGGTGATGGAAATGAAGATGAAATAATAATGTATTTTTTAAACTAATGTATTTTTTTTCTAAATAATTTGGATAATTTTTTTTTATATGCAAGTGTGTCCAATATATATTTGCATCAATTGTTCCAGCGCCGGAGTCTGTATCCATGTAAATTAATAAAAAAAATGTATTCCACAATCCTGTAAATTTTATGAAAATCCAAGTAAATCAATAAAAAAAGTCAGTCAAACTCTGCATGGAGTCTATAGATTTTCTAAATCCACCGACTTTTTAAAGTCCAAAAAAATCCAATAGAATCTCAATTGAATACACCCCTCTGAGTATGATCCATGAGCTTATATAAGCTCATCCCAGTTATACTTTAGAGAAATACATGATCCGAAAAACAAAATGAAATTTTAGCTCATATATGAAACAGTCTTACACAAGACTCATCGCCCTATTAAACAAAAACATGTACGCATCCGGAACTCTGCTAGATTCACACTCTCAACTCATCAACGGTTGAGGTGGGGAATGAGTGACAAACTTATTTAAAAAAAAAAAAAAAAGGTATTGGCTATTATAGTGAAAAAAAAAATTACAAATATTTCTTAAAAAATTGATTGTCATATGCAATTACACTAAGCAACGTGTGCACAAGAGTTACTCATTTAAGATATAAGAAACAAATTCGTCGGTAAATTTCTAGAGAGTAAAATAGTTACCAAGATTAGACCTCGTTCTCCAATTTTAATTCCATAAATTACAAGTATTATTACTTTTATAAATTATTATATTAAAATTTCAATGATCACATTCACCTATTCCATCCAAACCCAAACACCGAAAACGAAGATAAAAATAACAAACTAATCTAAAATAATATTTCTACGGCAATGCCCTCCAATATTTCACAGCCTACACAAATTGCCACACTAATCAACGAATCAATTTGCATAAATATATAATTTAATTAGATTAGAGTTGAGTTTGAATATACATATGAGATAGACTGAAGAGTTGAATATAAGATGATTGATAGGGGACATTTATGGTGGGCACAGTAAAAACTGTAAACAAAGTATGGCAGAAAAGTGCCACTTTATGAGAAAAGGGAATTAATAGAGAAATTGGATTGAATAATATATAAGAACGGCCTAAACACTCAAACCTGTATACACCTCTAATACCTCTTCTCTTCTACATGAAGTAGCTTAGTGATTTTTTCTTTCTTGATCCTCCTTCTCCATAAAGCTCATTCCATTGTTGAAGCTCGTTCATGTTTTGCGAGTCAGCCGAAACACTCGCACATACCTATGGTTTCACCAAATAAAACCATACTTCAGCAAAATGTAGAATATCTGGCATGCTTTTGATGGCACAAATTCACAAGTCATATATAATTCAGATACGAGTTGGTCTTGTATGAGACCGTCTCGTGGCATGAGACAATGAAAATGGATATAACTAGGGCATTGACTCAGTAACACTTTGGTAGGATAGGTGTTAATTTGTGTTGTCTCATGCCATGAGACGGTCTCATACAGGTATTTGTCTTCAGATATTATATGTGCAGCAACTGATAGTAAGAACCAAGACTAAAAGAGCCAAATGGATTGATAACTATTCCTATGGAAAGAAGTGCAATAGAATCCATATAGAGCTTTGAGTTCAATATGTGTTTGTAGCAGTTTCATAGCTCAAAGTACAAGATCCATTATTACCAAATCAAACTCCAATATTCAAGTGATAAACAGTGAATTCCTACTGGCTTAAATAACAGATGAGAAAAAAAACATATCAGTTGGTGTGTTTGTTTACGGTGTGCAACCCGGGACTTCAATTTCAATTTTAAATTCTCGGTGTTAAACCTGATTTTGGTATAGGATCTCAAATCCTACAGAATTTTACCCACTCTGATTTCAAATACACTTTTTTTTCCACACAATTTCCAATACACAAACAATCATCTCTCATCCATTTTAAAATAATAGTAATTATTATATACCTAATTCAACACTCTCTCGGTATCCCCTCCTCTTTCCTATTACTTTATCACACATCAATCATTAAACATCACTCAAATCATTTCTACGCTATTGTTTACAAAATTATTTCAATATCACCTCCTACTTTTTTCAAAATCTTACTCTTTCTCTGACCCAGAGTAAGCTTCCCACTTTTCTTTTTGGGTCGTCCCACAATAAGTTTCCCCTTTAATTAATAGCAAAAAGCAGCACTCCATATATTAATAAAAAAAATATCTTCTTAAACAACTACCCTTTTACTTGTCACAACTATCCATTACTTTTAACAAAAAGTCCAACATATTGGCCCACTATATATTAATGAACAAATACTCTCCGTCCCTGAAAAATGGTTCTGGTTGCCTTATTAGGCCGTCTCCAAAAAATGGTCATGTTGCCTAAAATGGAAATAATAAACTTTATCTACATTTTCATCATACACACATAACATTTTTTTAAAAAAAGTTGGACTTGATGTGACAATATTCTTACTTTTTACATATTATATCAATTTTTTTAATAACCGTGCAAAAAATAACAGGCCAAATTTTGGGGACGGAGGGAGTACTTTCTTAATTCTTAAACAACACAACAAAAAGAAGGGGGAAGTTTACTCCGGGACGGAGGGAGTACTATCAAATCCTGCATAATCTACAACCCAAACATATACAAAATTCAAATACACCTACTACTGTTCATGAAATCCATATACTGGATTTCAAATCTAATGGAATTCCTAAACAAACACATGAGTACACATATGGGACAAGATGATCCAGATAAATTGACGAAAAATGCCTACCTGTTCATGTGCAAATTTAAAATCATCCATATTCAAGGGGCGGACATCAGCACTACTATGCAATGCTGGCAATGGTTTATCCTCTGCCAGAGCCAAAGCTTTCTCCTACAATTTTAGGTGTAAGGTTTACCACATTAGCTGGCTGCTTTACAAAAGCAATAATGGTGAAAGAAAATTACAAACACTTGTTCCGTCAGTATATAATATATTGAATCTCAGTAAGTGCCAAGAAAGCGACAGCTTATGATGCTAATACTGAGAGAAACATTTGAAATTTCAATTGTACCTTCTTCTCCTTCTCCAGAATTTCTCTTATAGGGCAATGGGCAGCAGTCACACACAGGTTCTGGAGATGAAAAATTTACCCAAATGATAAGAATACGGTACAACCATCAGTAGAAAAACAATGAACCCCCACCCCACAACCTAATAAAGAAGAAAATAATATGAAGCAGAAGCAGAAGCAGAAGCAGATGCAGAACAGAAAATGTAGCACACAAACCTTTAGATCACTTCCCGAGTACCCTTCCGTCATGCCAGCAACTGCTTCAAGATCAACATTTGGAGCCAATTCTTCCTTGGCTAATATCACCCTCAAAATTTTCTCCCTATTTTGAGCATCTGGCAAGTTGACCATCAGTCTGCACCAATTTATGTATAAAGTGGTTGGTGAGGGTTGCCCTTTCCATCAAATACATCAAACACTTTATCTATTTTAGTTCAAACAAATATTAAGTTGGGAAATAGGCAAACCTCCGAGGAAGCCTCCTGATTACAGCCTCATCAAGATCAAATGGTCTATTTGTCGCTGCAAGTACCAATACGCGTTCTTTATCCTTTGTACGCAAACCATCCCAGTTCACCATAAATTCATTCTTCATTTTGCGCATTGCTTCATGTTCTCCAGGATTTTCCCGTCTCCCTAACATACTATCAACCTAATCCACAATGATATAGTGAGGACCACAGAGTGGGAAGACACGTGAAAAATATGGCAGATATACCGACCTCGTCAACAAAAACAACACTAGGAGCTATTTTGCTGGCCAAAGAAAAGACTGCTTTCACATACTTCTCTCCTTCACCGAACCACTAAAAATTCCAAAACATATGATTAGTGGAACCTTTAGGAAAGTATATAACATGGATAAAGCAAGACTTATAAATTGGAGGTCAGCCAAGAACAGTACCTTGGATGTGATGCTGGACATAGATATGTTGATAAAGTTTGCACCAGCTTCTGTCGCAACAGCCTTCGCCAACATAGTTTTACCAGTACCAGGAGGACCAAAGAGCAATATTCCCTTACAAGGCTGCCAATAATGACATAGTCAGTAAACAAAATGAACTACTTACTTCCAAGCTGATAAAGATTGATTATACTTCCAACATACTACATATACACTTTATATACCTTTGTTAGCTGCCCTTTGCTGAACAACTCGGGCCTTTGAAGAGGTAGCATAACTAATTCCTTCAGAGTTTCTTTAACATTTTCCAGTGCACCAATGTCTTCAAAAGTCACTCCAATATCACCAGGTGGAATTACCTCCGCAAGGAGCTTCTTCTCAAATTCATTTTCAGTAGTCACATCCTAAAAAACACACTGTCATTCTCCTATACTACATTATGTGAAATATCATGGTTACATCAACCAAATGAAATTGAAGGGCAACTTAATTAGTTAATTTAAAGACTGCAAGCTTCACCTTAAGTGATTTCTTCAGACTCTTGTTCTCATTCTGAATGCCCTGTAGAATGTTGAGCCCATAGCTGATACTGTTATATCCAGCCAGAAAGAGAAATAGTAAGAATCATCACAAGTCATTTTCTATTCTCAGCCTAGCGATATTGTTAAATAAATTTTTTTTTTTTTTAAAAGTCACCTTTCACTTGAAATAACAATTTTTGAGTCCTTGAGTACACCTTCAGTGCAATGCATAAAATGATGGCTCAAAGCAAAGCCAATAGTCTTTTCGATACCTATAAACATCAGAACAAGCATCTTAAGAAACATGAAATGAAGCTCATAATATCTTAATATATTAGGTCGTCTGAAACTGACTTTCATTACTCAAAGCTTGGTCCTTAATGCATAGCGATTCCAAATCAGGACAATCAACCCCTATCCGATTTAGAACCTGAAGTTCATGAGCATACAGAAAATTAGGGAGCATTAAATCAACATTGATTACAAACAGTACAAACAAGGCAAATAGCATGTGGTCAGCAATGATGAGACAAGAAGGAAGAAAGGAAGTGTGTGTGGTATTTTAATCAACCAATCAATTTATGCCATAACTGTCTCAGGATACCAATCAAAAAATTATTGCAATTTCCCTCAGAAGATAATCAAAAGACATGGAATCACACTCGCATCGGAAAACTACCAGTTTTATATCAAAAGCCACCAAACTCCAGCTAATCGAGAAATTAAACAAATCTTTTGGAATGCTTGGATGATTTTCCCAAAATGGAACCTCCAATCTCTAAAAACATAACCAAACACATTCAACTTAATCAAATGCTTTATCATTTAGATACGTAACAAATTTTTTTTACCAAATATGTTATTTCTCAATTTAATCTGCTAAAACAGCCAACACACCAAAATACTCTCTCTAAAATTCTTGGATATACATAATAAAATGGTGTTAAGTTTAAGCTGAGCAAATCGAAAAAATGCAGAGCATTTAGTCCATATTAACTCTATTGGTAAATTATGGAGTATCAAACAAAGATGAAGCATCACAATGCTACAATAGGAAAAGTTTAACGCATTTTTTTCCTGATACATCAGAGTGATGCTATAACAGCAAAAAAGAAAAAGCCAGCAATAGCCTCCATTAATCTTAATAGCAAAGAAAAGTAAGCAGACCAACATAATGCGAATATAGGACGGAAGTTGCTCACCGTGCGAATGCCAGCAATATTTGAATGTGATTTCATTGTTTCAATATCACGATCCAACTGTTGTTTCCAGTCAACTAGGACTGTCTCATCCTGTCGTGTTTAAAGAAGATCCACAACTTCAATACTGAATTTTAATAAATAAAGATCATATATAAAACCAGATTATTTATTACCTGGGGACTCTGTATGGTTACTTTGTTTGGAAAGAGACGGCTGAGCTGCTTCAGTATCTTCGGAGTTTCTTTACTTCTATCATGCAATCTGCCAAAATTATCCTGCAAAGGAAACATGTTACCCTCAGGCTTCATAAATAAAGGATTAAAAGCCAACATAATAATGAAAGAACGAAAAGCCAAAGATATCCTCTTTTTAGCATTTGAATTGTTTACATATCATAGCTTTTAGTCATCAAAGCTATCATGCACTGCTCAAGCGTAAAAGTAAGTAGATAATGGAACATGAAAAATATAATTCTACCCATGCAAAAAGTAACCCCAGGTTAATTACAGAAAGATGACAACCAAAAAGGATAACGATAAAGAATATCTAAGTTCACTTAATTTGGACATACCGGGAAAGCAAGGTCAAGCAATGCAGTTTGGTTGCTTCCAAATTTTGTGAAAAGCAATCCACCAGGATGAGACTGAATTCAATGTATAAGACTAGAATCAGTTCTACAACAAATATTTCTGTGGTGGCTTGGGAAGCAGGACGGAAAAAAATAAAGAGAACAATTAAAACTCACTTTCTCCTTTCGGCTGTCTGACTGAGTATGTGAAGCTATTACAACAATATTCTCTGGTAAAGTTTCAAGCTTAGCTTTAAAGGCTGCATAAGCCTCAGGATTTCCAACCATGGACTTCTCAATGTCTTTCAAAAACAAGATAAATGAACTACTTTTACTTTCAGTGGAAGCTACCTACAAAGTTGAAAGAATAGTAAATATATTTTCGCAAGAACATAACATGCAATAAAAGATGCACCAATTGATTCTGCTACTTGTCATCATATGTGCCATTAAAACTTACCTCAAAGAGTTCATTAATGGCAAGCTTTTCAATGTCATCTGCACTGGAGCTCTCAAGACGGAGTAGATCGGCTGCACAGAGGGAAGAAAGGTCACCAACAAAAAAACGGGTTGGTTGTACCGTGATGAAATATACAGTCAAGTCGAGCAGAGGAATTTACCTGCACAAAAGAAACCATGATCTTCTTCACAGAGGCCACCAAGATCGTTACCTTCTGGAATTGATCTATCAAATCTGACCCCAATTTTTGAAGATCCATTATCCTCAAATGCAAGTAACACCTTGCCTCTGTACCCATAGGATGGACCCCTACACACGATACATCATCCATATAGATATATCACAATAAAGACCATCTATAATCACATCCAAACAATATTGAGAAGATAACAGCACACATTTCCTAGGCTTCTTTCAATTCTGTTTACAGCAATACATTATTCAAACATGTTCACTTGACATTAGGATTATCTGGAATGCCACATATGGGGCACTTGAAAAAACTCAACATATAATGCAGCGCTTCAAAAAACCAGACTTCTACAATAAGAGCTGTACAAATTAAGCAGATTAAAATAAAACTATTATTCTCATGTATTCTTCCAATGATATAAGCAATTATATTATGTGGGTTCCACAAAACCCGAGATGTATTTACCAGATAGGTGCATACTGCATAATTATCACATAATAACTGGGGCTTGTAAAACTCATATAGTGCTAAAAGTTTTGCCATTTTCAATATTGCATATTGCATACATAAGAAGTTACGCCATTTTCGATATCGTGTACACCATATGTCACCAAGAAATAGGGACAATTTACTCATATGGTGCTAAAAGTTCTGTCATTTTCAATATTGCATACAACATAAATGGATGTGCAATGACACCAAGAAATAGTAGACAATTTATTCACTGAAATTGTAGGCTAGATACTAGCAGTAGAAAATCTCAAGTTCCTGAAATTTAGAGGAAGTATCATTAAAATCTTCAGAGGAAGCTCAAAATTGTTTTCATCAAACGATGTGTCAAGAGATTCAAATATTTACAAAGAAATCAGCCAATTACAAGACAACTTTACTACATTACTCGACCTAATTAACTCATGGTATAAAATATTATCTCCTCAAAGTCTATAGTAATACGTCAAAAATTTCGCTGTTGGTGTTCTGAATAACGTAGGCCATTCAACCAAAATTACTACTCCCTCCTTCCCATAGAACCCTTCACACTATCTTTTTTCTAGTGTTTTAGCGGGCGAGTTATTTATTAGTACTTGAAATGATAAAGTAATTTTTAAGAAGGGGTATGATAGATCTATCTCTCCTCTATTATATGTCTCCTTAAAAATAACTTTATCATTTCAAACACTAATTAAAAAATCCGCTCGCTAAAACACGAGAAAATAGTAACTGTGAAGCGTTTTCCGGGATGGAGGGAGTATATTAGACTGGTCACCAACCTTCAGTTTCAACAAATATGTTATAGAATGTCCTCACCTTCCGTTGCCACAAAAAAATATTCCACAGATATCATCACAATTTTTAGTTTCTAAAAGAACCCAGGGTGAGTAATTAAATTCTTTAAGACAGTAAGAACAAATTTGATATAACGTACTATGTGACATACTTAAATTTGCAAAATTAATACCTAATTGGAGCTGGTGTTGGAGTTGGAGACAAGCCTGACGGTGCAGAACCAACATACTTCACTCTGTCACCTGAAAGAACAACAACCAATTAAAAGAGAATATTTTAGCACCAAAACTAAAGTAAGGGTAAGACATGTTTAGTTGTGTACCTTTCTTGAACGTATAGTTTTTAGATGAAGCAGTAGATGCTTCCTGCTTAGGTTGCGCCTGAGTGCTTAGAGTAGAACCCCCAGTAATATCAGCCTCCACACTAGAGGCTGGTTTTTTAAGATTTACCGCAGCAGCATTACGTCTAGAGTATACAATGGCTCTATCATGTCTTGAAGATTCTTTGATTGGATCAGCTTCTTTTGTTGTAGGTCCCTGAACAATTTTGATAATATGTCAATAATATAGAAATGGTTTATGAGACGGCTATGAACAACATGAACATTCAAAATCTGAAAGACTGAAGCTTACTCCAGGTAAAAGAATAGTGTCAACAATCAGAAGGCCCACACCAAAATATTTAGCAAGGGCCTTGGCCAAATTTTCCTGGTATATTTCAGAGCCTAGAAGAAATCCAAATCAGATTATTAAGTAGGACATGGAAGACAAAGTACTTTAAACACAAATAAAATGATAAAATTTAGCAACAATCACCAGCAGGACCGGATAGCAAGATTCTTGGGCACACAGTAGGAAGATCTGATGTAAACTTGGCGGCTTTATTGCATTTCAAATGTATGTATGTCGAAGCAATAAGAACACTTTTGGTTGTTTCACTGTCAAAAACACACACATACACAGTGAATATATAAATAATTATAACACCTGTTCAAAAGAGTGAAACTCCCAGATAAGCAAAGAGATGAGGATAGAACTAGCTAGTAGCTATAACATAAACTTGTCAGGGAAAAAGTATCTATATATGTAAAAGTATCTTCCAGAGTGTGTTATGGGACATATAAACACATATGAATATGCATATCTACGTGCCAATGTTGCTAAAATAATAAATCTCAATCACCCATCAATAACTAACGCAATTTCAAACTTTCAAAGAATACTAATTAACTCAAGCTTAAAATTTAACTATTGCCCCAACACTTTTATTTACCCATGCAGTACAGTCTTAAATATGCACAATGTAAATCAAGAACCATTGACTCAGTCCATACACACAATTACTATTGGGAGTAGGAGAATTGATAACATGACAAAACTTTTACCTTAGATAATAAGGAAAATTATCAAATGAAACCTCAATATCTTTACAGCATAGTATTCCTTTTCGTAAAGCATCTTTGTATGCTTCACGTCTCGATGATATTGATATAGGATGATCATCCTTGCCCTGTTCTCTGACTGATGCCCTATGCTCGTCAAGAATTTTAGATCTACTGCCAGTTATTTCAATCTTTGGAGACGTTGAACTACCTAGAATCTGGAAAAGAGATTTCAAGTCCTTGCTCTTCGGAGAAATTTTCCCATTCTCGGCCGCAACATTAAGGTTCTCATTGGTAACATCAGGAGATAAAAGACTAGTCTTCTCATCAACTGATACAGTAGGGCCGTCATTATGGTCAGAAGCATCCTTCGCATCCTTCTTTCTACTGTCAGTCTCTGCACAATTGTCTGACACTTCACAGACAGAAGGTAAAGGTGGTATCTCAAAACCATGTTGTACATCTGCGCCACCTTGAGACGAAGAAGGGGGGACAGATAAATTTTCAGAGTGGTTTGATAATGGCCCCAGTGTAGATGCAACAGAAACAGCAGAAGGGTAGCCTTTTATGGATCCATCATGAGCTTCTAATATGCTGACTGAAGGTGGGACATCCGTCGCAGATGGAGTTATATCGGGGAGGGTTTGGAACACCTAATACCTTGTTAAGGGAATATGCAAGAGACCAAATAAGGTATGCAAACTCTATGAATTTGTAACTGTCCCATTTGTGCATATGAAGCAAACTGGAAAACCAATATGTTTTAAATACTATATAGAAAGGTTGACAAAACTATGACTAGTACAATATAATAACACAAGAAAGAACTAAACCACATTCACAGTAAAGGATACATAGACATATTTATCACACGAGCTAAATACCACCTCATCACCTCCCTTTAGAGGAATAGTGGTATCTTTGGAGTAATTTGTGCCATTCACTTGTACAACACCATTTTTTCCAGTGATCTCAAGCAGCGTAAATGATTCTCCCCCCTAGAGTCATTTGACAGGTGAACATGAATATCACAGCCATCATGCATATTGCAAACCGAATGAACTCAAATTTCCAGCAAAAATTAACTTCAAAATAAAATTTTACCTCATTCTCCATGTGCTTCAGTTTGCACAAGGATTTACTAATTGTTGGATCTCTCACCCACAAATCACATTGGCGGCCTTGACCAACATTGAAAGTTGGACGATGCATGAGAACATGTGGAGTCTGAGAGGCAGATATCAAACAAATAAAAATCATGATTTAATATTATGGACCATCCGAGCATAGCGAAAATGGGGGTTATGGTAGTTCACCAAACAAGCACATCAACAACTCCACAAAGTCCCCATACAAGAGGCACAAAAGGAAACAGACATGACGGAATAGAATAGACTTCTTTTCAATAGAGGTTGATGAAGCTTACTAACACATTGTCACCAATTTTACTGCAGGTATCCTTCATGGTAACTATTAGAATGAAAACCTAATAACATAGATTTAGTTGAGGCTCAATAATTTGCGTATGATAATGGAAGATACAAACCACAATAATTCGATGTTACATAGTGATTCCCAAAAGCAGATCAGTATGTTAACTCTTTCCCTAGGTCAATTCCCCTTGAACGTTTAATCCAATTGCCTAATTGCTTCTTAAAATGTGTAAAAAGGGTGCAGGTTGCTCCAAACTCCAGTGTCTCCTCCCACCCCCACCCCCAAAAAGAAACTGAGAAACACCTCTTCCCTTGTACGCTAGGTTATTTTCCTCCCATTTTCTTCTGTGTGAATCTTACACATGTTGCTGTGTTTTATACTTATGTTGTGTTTATTACTCTCTCCTAGTCAAGGGAAGAGATTTGAAAAAAACCATTATTTAGTTAACATTAATTTCCTTCATATAGCAAGATATTTACAAATCTTGATTTAGATAAGATAAGATTATCCTATTGGGCTATCTAATTCCTCAAATAATAGGGCTCAAATTTTATTTTTCTTTTAAAAAAAATCATTTTTCCTTATGTACAAGAGGCGTGCGCCTTGGGCACTTGCACCCTAAACAACTAGGGCCTCAACCACTCACAAGGTCCAGTATAAGATCCCAGATGGAGGATAACCAAAACCTATCATCTCAAAACCTACAAATAGCAGAACTATTCAGCTCATGGCATGCTACATTATATTGGAGAGAACGGAAAACAAATCTAATCTAATTTCAGCTTATTTCAGAATTATTTAAAAATAAACAATTATTTGGACTCTTGATCTTAAAAATCCTACTACTTGGAGTTCTTTTCTACCTCGGAGTCTCCAAACAAGTAAAGAAACCAGTAAAAGGCAGAACATAAAATTTGATATAGTGGGATTTGCTCATTCTTACAAAATCTGTGGTAAGACAGATGCCATAGAACTACATTTCTGGTACCTGCCATCACGCAACACAATCTAGTGGAAACCAAAACCCTAAACATTTTAAAGTAAAAAGACCAATAAAACCTTCAAAGTGTAACCACTTCCACCACCACCAAAATTCCAAAAAATGTTAAAAAAAAAAAAAAAAATCAAATTTGAATGACATCCGACCTCTATGCAATAAATTTGATGGTGTCCTATACTATTACTCTACAGTTAACAACATATGAAATGATTGACAAGAAAGACTTATCCAGTGAACTGAGAGTTAAAGGTAATTGCAACATTCAACAAACTCATAGTAGTATAAAGCATTTAACATAGGTTCTAATGTCATACTCGATTACACATATCAGTCCAATAATGAATACTTCATTTCTAGTAAGCTTCTTTACTTCATAATAACAATATGGACATGGACACACACCCAATTGAGTAAGAGGAGTAAGCCTACCAGTGTACGCTGTGAAATAAGCTTCCCCCATGCAACCCCAGCATTGGCTTTCACTTGCTTTCTCTTTCCCCGGTTCACGGATGGCCCACCCGTTTTACCTTTATCTACATCAGTAGTAGGATCACCTGTATCCACACCCGCCCCCCAAACAAAAACAAAAAAAGAACAAGAAATGTCCCCAAAATAGAGTAAATTTCAAAAATTGAACAAAGCATTAAAAGAAATCAATCAAGGCAAAGAACATGCACGCATGAGATCACACCTAAAGTCATGTCAGAATCCAAACCCTCACCTACTTCCACCGCCTCAGGCGCTTTTCCCTCCACCGCCTCATCCGGTTGCTTCTCGCCGCCACCATTATCTGGATCACCGGATCCAGCCTCCAATTCTTCCTTCGCCACCACCGCGCCAACGACTTCCTCCGATTCTGGCGACTCGTTTAAAGAAGAGGAAGACGCCTCCGCCGCCTGCATGCAACAAAACCCCTAATTTCAAAAACCACCGGAAAACCAAAATCAATAGAGAAAGATTGAATCACTACAGGATAAAACCCTAACCTTGGATCGCTTGGAATTGGGCAAAGAAGATGAGGAAGAAGAAAGGGGGCGCTTCGAGGATGAAGAACTCCGCCGCGTTTCAACCATGATTTCTGATCTATAAAATTAGAAATTAAAACCTAAATCTTAATTTTCAAACCGAAAATCAAGAGGTGTTTCAAAGAGATATATAGAATTATGCATATATTTATATATGTATATATATATTCAATGAATACACAGCTGCAGAGTAAGATGGAGAAGAAGAAAAGTTGATGATTGCGGTCGATTGATTATATATATACCGAGTTCCCAACGCTTCCCTTGGCATTAAATATGGTCAATTTTTTTTAATAAAATAACCGTTCCACCCCAAAATAAACTTACAAAATTACAAAATGTTTAGTTCTAGAAAAATGGCAAAATATATTGTGAATCGGTTTCGGGTGAACTTATTTGCATTTTATTTATACTTTTAAATAATATTAATTATTTTATTAATAAATATTAATTTAATATTGTATAATATAAATAATCGAGTAATTATTTTTTGAATTATATGGTGAAATTAATCGGAGTATATAAGAGACTTAAACTGAGGGGGAAAAAAGATCTAGAAAATATTGTTTTGATTTTTTTGATTAAGAAGTGAGAGTTATTTTTAATTGAAAAGTTTATAAATTTTTATCAAGCTGAATATTGTTATATAAGTCTGACCTAACCTAATAAGAAAATGTGACAAAGCACCTATAATAAATATATAGAAGTTATTAGTATTTTAAAGAAACATAATTTATTTAGAAAAAAGAATATAAATGCCAAAAAGTTTATATAGCAATTGTTTTTTTGTCCAATTTTAGAAAGAAAAAAAGCCCAAATAAAACCGGCACCGTGTTAATTTAGGTGCCAACTTTTTTAGGTAAAAAATATCTTTTAAAATAATGGACAAAAAACAATTGCCTTATAATTTTTTGGGCAATTTTGTAGATTTACATATTTTTTTATCAAATGAGATTTTGCTAATGACTAGAAATATTATTACGTGTAATATATAATTAGACCAAGTGCATGGGTGATGTGCAGATGTAAATAAAGTAACTTTTTGTTTTCACTGTTGTAAATGCATAAATGTGCAGATTACTAAATCAATAATTGATTCTTTTTTATGAGATGGATAGAATTTAATGAAAATTAAAAAGAAAATAATATTGGTGCATTTCACTCCTCTACACAATCTAGCTCATTACCTTGACCTGTGATATTGTTTATGTAGCACAAAGATGTGAGTTGAGATTAAGTGAGATTTATTCAAATTTTGAACAACATTACTAACACTAATATTAGATAAAATATAATGTGAGATGGTGTGATATCACAGAGATAGGTCCAAAATATAGATATTTTGAGAGTGTTTACAAACACCGTTGGAAAAAGTAGAAGAACGAATTATAAAAATTGTTCCCTCAAAGTTTTAGCTTTTCAGAAATGTTTAAGTTGTTAATAAATTTTGCAAACACCCTCATTATTTACTTCTCCCGTGTAAAATAGTATATTATGAAAAGGTTATTGCTATTAATTTTAAAAATTTGGTAATTAAACTTATTTAATATATTGATAAAAACTTACATGAGAACATTCATCCTCACTTCTCAATATAAATATTACTCCCTTCGTTTTTAAAAAGTGTGTCTAGATGGTTGGGTTTTGCCACAAATTTTAAGGAAAAATAAATAAAGTAAAGAATATTGTAGTGTACTGTGGAGTCCATTTTATAATAAAATAATTAATCATGAATATAAAATTAAAGTGATTTTGTCCAAAAAAAGAAATGAACACATTTTTGGATGATGGGGGAATATTACTTTTTAGAAGGAGTCTTGTCTTCTGTGAGACACTCTCATACATGAGATGGGTCTTTATCTCTATACTTGAGTCATATTTTGCTTTAAAACATGGTTTGGTTGGAGCCTCATATGGGCATGGTCATTAATATAAGCAAATGAGTTATGTTTCATTAATGAGATATCTCATACAAATATTTATCAATTTTTTTTTTATGCAAAGTGTATCTTTTCAAAATTTTGCCTTTAAATCTTTAAATGAAGAATATATTTTACATAAAATTTAAAAAAAAATGATTCAATTTATTTAGGGGATGTTTGGTAAATTTAGAGGAATGGAAAATGGTATGGAAAGGCTATGGATTTGAGAGAGGTGAGGAATGAAACCCACACATCCCATTTAGTTGAGGAATGATTAATTCCCCACTTTGAGGGTTTCATTTCATTCCTTATTTCATATCAAACATATTATTTCATTGCATTTCCATAGATCATGCTCTAAAGTACCTAATCAAGCATGTCCGCGATGAAAAGTATATCGTTTTTCAAATTGTTATCTTCAAATAATACACTTTACATTTTTTTTAAAGTGATGCAATTTCTTTAATGTAAATGTATCATTTTTCAAAATTTTGTCTTAATATAATACACTAGTGCTAAACCCGCGATTTCGCGGGCTTGTAATTATTTTAATTATTATGTTTTAATTTTTAATATTTGAACGTATAATTTATATTTGAAATGCATCATCTTATCAAAGTTTATGAGTGTGACAGTTTTATTTCAGATTACATATTAAAAACTCATTGCCTTTAGAAAAAAATAAAAACCAATGCAGATCGAGACTCCGTTGATCCCTGCGACTTTCGAGGATTTCGACAAAAAATATTTGATTTATCTTTAAAAAATAATATATAATGTTTTTATCAATTTGGCTATGTAATTATTAATTATTTATTCTTGAAAAATGTATTAACATTTTTTGGCACATCGTAATCAGACTCTATTTGACCCATATTTTATAAAATGTAACCTAAATTTGACAAAATGAAAAAGAGTGTCCCAGTTTTGCAAGTTTGTAAAGATGTTGTCCTAATTTTGCAAGTTCGTAAAGTACATCTAAAAATAATTATAAAGTGGTTCATACATCAAATAATTTAATTACAAAACATACTCTCAATACTAATATTTTAATGTTAAAACACGTAATACCAAGATGAGGTTAATCATGTTTATAATTTGTGTCAAGTGTTGGTAGCTCAAGTGGTTGAGGCCACCACCTAAGACCCAGAGGTCTTGGGTTCGAGACACGGAGAGGGAATTTATTTCCCTCTTGTGGTGGGGTGGTTGTTCCCCTATTGTGGTGGGGTGGTGTTCCCCTCTTGTGGTGGTTGCGGTTCCGACTGCAGTGCGGTTATGGTTCGGAGTTGCGGGTTCGGGTGGTCCCCCTCTTGTGGTGATTGCGGTTCCGGTCTACAACGAGATGAAAAGATGTTGGCATGTACCCGGTGGTCGAAGGAACTATTGTAATTGATTATGTTAGGAAACTATTGTAATTGATTACCTTTCGACAAAATGTTTCTAATTTGTCGTCAATATTATCTGAAATACGAATTGAATTGTATACAATAATTTATAACTAAATTATACCTTATAATTTATAACTAAATTAACTCATATAAGCAAGATACAATTATTTTTTTGCAAGTTCGTAAATATATTTTCTCAATTTTGCAAGCCTGCAAAGATAGTGTCTTATTTTTACAAACAATCATAAAGTAGTATCCTAAAATAACAAAATTTCCCTTATAACCAATATATTTTAGAAAATCAAGATTTAGAAATAAAAAAAATAAGGTCTATTCGTTCTATCTTTAAATAAACTTTTTAGTATGTGAATACTATCAAAATCAATGGATGCAATAAAAGTTAGAGAACCATAAAATTAATTGATGGAATAAAACTGCAAAAAAGAAGAAAAAAGGACCAAAAAGTTGCCAAAAAATTGCAACTATATATATATATATATAAATTAAGGACCAAAAATATGAATGTAGACCAAAACTATTCTCTTGTTTGTACATATACTTCTATTGTAACTCGAATAATATTCTTACAAATTGACATCATATAAAAAATATCAACTAAGTACAGACGCCACTCAACATAAACCACATCATGCGAATAAAAAAATATAAATACACAAATATAAAAATAGAGACAAATAAACGCAAAAGATCGGGAATTATAATTTTTTGGTCCTATGAGAATAACCGATTTGCAATAATAGTGCTTTTTTCGATATTTCATGTCCCATCGTTTTTTTTAAATTTGGTCCCATAAATAATTATAGGTAAGTCCCAAAAGAATGCATAAGTTGCAACTTTGGTAAAAAAAAATTGTATCTCCAGTGCAAAAAAATTGCCAATGTCTACAAATTTGCAAGAGAAAAAAGGACTAAAAAGCAATGTGGAGCAAAATTATTACAAACTTGTACATATACTTCCATTATAACTACTATCCTCACAAACTGACGTCATACCAAAAAAATCACTAACAAAGTATAGACGACACTCAAGTTAGACAACATCACGCAATAAAAAAAATACAAACCTCCAAATATAAAGTCAGAGACGGATATACGAATCTTAACGCGGGAATCTTAAATTTTGGTCCCGTGGGAATAGGCGGTTCGCAACAATGGTTCTTCTTTAGATATCTTAGGTCCCATAGTTTTTTCCAAATTTGGTCCCATAAATAGCTGTACTAAAGTCCCAAAAGAATGTAAAAGTTGCAATTATGTCTAAAATTTTATTTCAATATTTTGTACTGTAATATATCTCTTTATAGTTTGTTTTTTTATTTTAGACCCTTTTATATTTTGGAGTATATATTTAAACCCACATGTAGTTACTCCTTAATGTATATAGCAGTGGATATATAAATGCCCATGTGAGATAAAAATAAATAATAATAATAATAATAATAATACCTAACATGAATGTAGTAATACCAAATTAAAATTTGTCTAGGTACATCGTACAAACATGTTTGATATAAAATCTTACATTTTTAATCTATCTAATTTCGCAATGTGAAATAGTTGAAAGTCATTATTTCTCTCTTAGGGACCACAAATTCACATATTTTCATAAGTTATCAAACGCAAAATAAAATCATATAAATATTTTTTGAGTCATCATTATATTAGTACCAAATATTTCCAGTGTATCATATAATTTAATATTCATATATATAATCTTTTTATTGCAAATAATTTTTTTTTCAAGAAATTAACAATTATTCTCCATATAATCAATAAAATAATGATGAGATTTCGCATTGCCGGACCAAATTTTTAAAAAAGAATATATATTAATGTATAATATGATAGGATCTTATAATAATTTTATTATAGTAATATAATATATCATTTAAAATAATATTTTATTCCAAAATTAGCTTATATTAATATAGTGCAAAAATAAATTCCAAAAAATATCTAAGAAAGAAAATCATTCTAATGTGAAAAAAATATGTTTGATATTTTATTTCTATTGATTAAAATATATTAAGATTTATTGTATATTAGAGTAATATACTTTTAAAAGTTGTAGTACTAAATTTTTAGTAAAAAAACTTAATGTCCTTTTTTTGAATTCGAATTTCCTCCTAGACATTTCACATATAATGATATATTGCAAAAAAAATAAAAAATAAAAGATAAAAAAATTAAAAAAATCGAAATCTGAGTTTTTAAGAAGAATTCGAAATGTTACAATCTATTATCAATGGTAAAATATGATATTGGATGACAGAATTATTTGGGAATCATATGCTATTATTACGTAGCAATATCTTTTCCAAATTAATTTCAATATCCTCCTAGAAAATTAGCATATATAAATATTTTGCAAAAATAAATTTCAGAAAATATCTGAGTAAAAAAATATTTCAACCGTTAAAAAAATCTAATTGCATTAATTTAATGTTTTAAAAAATATTTCATATTATATGTAAATATTTTGTTTTCATTAATTAAAATGTATTCAGATTCACAGTATATTAGAGTAAAGTACGTTTAAAAATTATAATATTTAAACTGTTAGTTAAGAAACTTAATGTTCTTTTTTTTTTTAATTCAAATTTTCTCCTAAACATTTTACATACTCATATATTTTTGCAAAAATATAATATTAATAAATTATAAAAAAATTCAAAATTATTAAAAATTATCAAGATCTTAGTCTATAAAAAGAATTTGAAATCCCTCCTAAAAATTTCACATATAAAGATATTTTGAGCTTATTTTTATTAAATTAAAATTAGTAAAGATTTTTTTCTTTTTTGGAAATCCTAGTATAGAAAAGCGTATCTATATTTTACAGTTTCAAAATCCATTTCGGTAGTAAAATTTTGTCCAATTTTTTTATTTTTTATGTTACAATCTATTATATATGGTAATATATGGTATTGGATGTCAAGAATTTTTTTTTTTTGAATCATATGATATTTTGTGACAATATATTTTGCAAAATATTT
This sequence comes from Ballota nigra, assembly GCA_947034835.1. Taxonomy (NCBI): domain Eukaryota; kingdom Viridiplantae; phylum Streptophyta; class Magnoliopsida; order Lamiales; family Lamiaceae; genus Ballota; species Ballota nigra. Next base: position 55,460,531 of record OX344727.1, on the reverse strand, counting down.
CATATCTTCCTACAAATTAACATATATTAATATTTTGCAAAAATAAATTCAAAAAATATCTAAAAAAGAAAATTTTTGTAATTGAAAAAAATATTTGCTTCCATTAGTTTAATGTTTAAAATAATATTTCATATTATACGTAAATATTTCGTTTTCATTGATTAAAATATATTAAGATAATTTAAAAGTTATAGTATCTAAATTGTTAGTAAATAATAGGTTCATGAAGATCATTATGCTTTGATAAGTTTCTCCATTTATGAGTTCATGAAGAATGTTATTAAAGTCAAATGAATGAATGAGTTCAATTCTTGGCGGATTAATCACACTACACTGACTTAAATTAATTCCTTGAATTGTAATCATTTTTTAATGCAAATAAAATCTCTTTCGAATGGGAATAATTATTATGAATTACATTATGCAAATTAACTGTTTTAAAATATTATCATGGAATTTTAAATTGTGGAAATAAAGGACAATAACTTATGATGTTACAAAAACAATACACAATTCTTTGGAATTCACGTTTCCTAAATCTTAACTTCAAATTGCATATATCTTAACTTCACGTTGACCTGTAATACATATCTTACTTTAACACCGAAATAATATAGCCCAAAAAATAAACTATGGAGTAAAATACATTTGAACGATGTAACCATTTAAACCCTATGCCAACTTTCAGGACTTATTATTTGCCCTATTTCTTCATACCGGAACCTCCAAATGACCTCTTTTGTTGATCATTTGCCTAAAAAAATAATTAGTAGACAAAACAAACAAATATTAGAACTACTATTTAATTCTTCTTCACCATACATTCATGCAACAAAAGGAAAAAAAAAGACTAACAAAGATCGATATAAGTAGGAAATGCTTCAATACTTTCAAGTTTCCAACAAAAAATTGCAAATACCAATGCATACAATTCAAATTCAAATATTGATCCATGAAAACAATCGTATTTATTAAATTAAACGATTCTTCACAAATCTATTACATCAAACTTCCAGTACAGCTCAAACATAATTTGAAATGGCAAATTTTTTTATTTTTATTATTAGTATTTTAGTAGAAGAGAGCTTCTACTAAGTCAATTTCAATTCCCTTAATTAGCAAATTTTGGCCACATTGTCAAACTTAAAACTAAACCCCTTGTAATTATGTAAACCACAACCGAAAAAGTAAACAATGGCAATAGTGACCTATAAATGTTAAGTTATTAAAAAAAAATCCCATGTTCAGCCTTTCAAATGTAGTACTAATTTAAATTATTCTCATAATTACGTTTGTACTTTTATGATGATCACCAGCATAAGTAGTTGAAATAGTACCTTGTAAGAGGTACCCACACCCTCATTTTTAAGCATGTTATTGGTCACATCAGCAACTAATCCTTGACCCGGTTGTTTCCTGATCTGAAATTAAGAAATAAACCTCATAGATTATAATCAATAATGCTATTCAAATAATAAATATAACCAGAAGCTAATGTTCCAACTTACATACAATATATTGCATTCCAAGATCCCATTAATTTGACTTGCAAAAAGTTGAGCGTTTAGATTGCAATTCCTGAGGTTGGAATAGACAAATATTAATTAGCTAAATAATATAATAACGTGACTTTAGCACAGAGCCTGATTCTAGCGAGACACACATTAGGATGAGAAATCTATAATCTATAACTACAAAAAAAATCGAAGAAATAATAGTGATTATCCCAAATTAGTATGCACAGAGGGCCCATAATCCACTCCAATCGAACCACACTCCAAGTAAGAGATAACACCCATGATGCTATCTCTGCATCTATTTTATGCTCAACACAAAAATAACGACAACAATTGTATCTATTTCTTATGAAACCCATCCATTCATCAAAAAAATCTAAGAATAGAAACATTATGAATTCCTTAAATTATATCTAGAGTAAAAAAAATCAGTGGGATCATTAATTTGATGGGCAAGAAGCAGCAAAGAAAGTACAAAATGACTGCATACAATTATTCACCGTCTTTATCTCATCAATTTTAAATTTTAAAGTTCTCAACATAATTCCTTTTAGTTGGAAAACTTACAAAGAATAAACTACAAATACATATAATTTTGTTTGCTAAAATTAAGATCCTATTTCTAATCCTAATCCAAGTCCACAGGTAGAAGGATCCCCTCGTTTAAAATTTCTTTCCATTAGAATTTTTTCCTATAATATTGTTTTAGTCTCCACGCCCAAACTACTTAACTAACTGAAGGAGTAGGCCTGTAGAGAATTCCTTTTTATTTATTTTTAATTCTAGTTGGATCGATTAGTATATTAAGCTATTATTCTTATTCATTAAAAAATTAATGAGCACTAAAGAAAAAAGAAGTGAAGAAGGAAAAGAGGACCAAATTAACATCCAAGTAAAAGAAGAAAGGGCCCATTAGGAATCAGACCTAATTATAGCTGCTAAAACTAAGGACTAAACACATGCCGATACGATGAATGGAGAAGTGTTTAAAGTATGAAGAGACTAAAAGTGCATGTCATGACCAAAAGATCCTAACAAGATCTACAGATGACTGCCACAACGTACTTACAATACTATGCAATACCTTGTAATAATTTTTGTACTGTAAATGTGAAGATAACTAAAAAATATCTGGTAATTATCTGCACTGTGCAACTGTTCTTTGAATTTTTCACAATTTGAACTCATAACTGTAAGAGCCTAGAAAAATAAAACACAGAAACATTAATTATCAAGCCAAAAACGACAAAAGAGACGGCAAAATAATATTAAATACATTACTTTAGGGGTAAACGGTAAGTGGGCCCTTTGTATTTTTCCCGTCATTCATTGTATCTATTTTTCTTCCTTGGTTATGGTTATTGAGTACATTTGGAATAATCAACTTACATTAAATTATTAACAAATAGTATGTTATCCAATCACAACTAAAATTAAAATCTATAGATCAAATATTCAAATTTCAGGTGCAAGAAGATGTGTTTTAACATTAAAGGAAACAATTTTCCAGTACAATCAACAAAGGCATGCACTATGGTAAATGGTCACTCACCTTTTGATGCATCTTTATCATCATAAGAGGCTAAAGTCTAGTCTTCCCATTTCCGAGCAGATTTTCTTTTCTCAGAAAGTCTATGCATGGTAGTCTCCTCATTATTCTCAGCGTTGGGATCTTTGTCATCGTGATCATGATATTTCCTATCCCTGCCAATATGCTTCATCAGCTCCTTGTGCACCCTCATAATTATTCTATCATCATCTATATCAGGACGCTCAACATTTAGATCTCTTTCTCCATGGGGACCTGCAATCCTGTCCCTTCGCGACTGCTGAAAAAAAAAGGATGCAATCTTCAGTTAGAGAGCAAAGATATATGTACATGTAGAGATATACACCTTATCCATGTGAGACTGCCGCATCGCATGTACAACAGAGCTCCTCTCGTCATAACGATGAAAAGAATAGCGGCCAAAAGAAGCAGGAGGAGCTGAAACGGTAGATGAAGTATCTGACAGAAATCTAGTGAACTCAGCAAAAAGATTTGGATGATCATCAAATAGTGCTGCAACCTGCAATTAGATAACATTTAAGAACACACAACTGAAGAGTATATTATTACAGGACATAAAGAGAAACTCTGACCTCTTCGTACACCTTTATTATACCATTGTGTTCCTTTAGGTACATGTTTAAAATGTCCAAGAAAGATTAATAAACATAGTCATAATTTTAAAAATGTTTCTGTAGATTTAAAAAGTCACAGACACAATGTTACACTATTGAACCCTTTTTGTGAAATAAACAAAAATATTTTATTATCTGATAAAAACCCAAAAATATCTTATTGACAAAACTAATAGTCTCTTCAAACTCAACTGTCCTTTAGGTTGGAGCTTCTCCCTCCTCGGTGAGGGTAATTTCATATCCGTTGGGCAAGAATGTGTTAAACCCAGGTATCAGATTAGGATGCCCTTTAAACAACACTTTTACGCTACCTATGACAACTGCGCGGTCAATTCTGCCAAAATAAATAATGTAACCGTTGCAATCATTACTCAAGCTCACAAACTATTTTACCAAGTAAACAATTCTTACCTCATAACTTGAGGTACAATAAAGACTTTGGGGCTTACTTTCATCCTTCTCAAGCATCTTAGAAGATTTCCAGTACCCTGCATGAATAATCAAGTATGTAATAAGAAAACAAAATTATTATATAAGGAATCCGGCGAGAGAACGTTGCCGGAAAGGAAGACACGCTAGGCGAGTGCGATTCACACTGAATCAAAATTGTAGAGAAAAACAGAGTGATGTTAAGAACAATGTTCTATCAATAATGCAAAAGGAGAAAAATCTAAAATACTAATCATATTGTTGATCATCTATATACACATGAAGTATTCTAAGAAAATTAGAAAATTGAAGAAGAAAAATAAACATTTTGATACACTCGTAACCATAAATATCTGTACTGAAGGATTGCTAACCCAATTCAAAGATAACACCAAATCTAAACGGACATAGCAAATTCCAGAATTCAACACCTGCAAAACAAACACTAAATTCTCAACTGGAATAACGAAACCTGCGATCAAACATAATTATAATAAAAAATCGTTAAAAATTATAATCATTACCATAAAAAAAACTGAAAACTTGTTTTTGTTACTATAAGAAAACCCGAGAACTCATCCACGCATTCAGAACATACCTTTGCATGAGATCGCTGTAAATAAAAAATAAATTCTAAAAATTATATAGTTATTCATTGTTGCATAATGATTAATGTGCATTTACAGAAATTGAATATTAGTAGTGTACTTTCATAACTCCTTTTGGTTGCAGATTGCTACCTTTCCATCTTCAAAGAATATTCATGGAACAACTATGGAGTTTTTCCTTCTCCCTTTTAAAAATAAATCACCGAAGGACAATAAACCAGAAATAATAATAAAAAAAAGAATAGGCTGCTAATAAATTAATCAGTTTTTTTCATTGTTATATAAGAAATAGGGGAGAACTGATAAATTGCTAATTAAGAAATATGTAGTTTGTCTTCAAAAATATTAAGAAAACAATAAACTGCCGCATATTGAGTAGAAAAACTGAACCTTTGGAAAAATTAGGGGGCTGCAGCATCATCAAACTCCAATCCACTCAAATTCTCGATATCAATCTCACTGTCTTCGTCATTGAATTCATCCCTGCATCTATTTTTTGCTCAACACAAAAATAATAACGACAACAATTGTATCTAATTCTAATGAATCCCATCAATTAATCAAGAAAATCAAAGAAAAAACATCATGAATAATTTGATAGGCAAGAAGCAGCAGAAAGTACAAAATGATTTTTAGATATGCTGCAATCAGGACGACTTCCTTGACATAGATACTATCGCCATGGACTGTATATACACGAAATAAACCAAATAAACAATCTGTATATGCACAAAAATAATCGAAATAATATAGATACTATCGCCATGAACTGAGATTTATTAGCAGAGGGATTGTGTATTAGTTAGAAGCAAGTTTGGGAAATACTTTCAAAAGGACATCATGCTGTCGACGGCCTCGACGACGGACCTTGAGGCGGGATTTAGCATCGACTGTGATGTGTTCGCGGAGGTTAAAATATCAACGATGGACGGACAGAACTTGCTTCTCGAATCGGAAGAGTGACGATGCAGTGGCACTGGCTCTTGATGGCGATGACAGGGCTCGGTCGGATATCATCGAAATGTGATGGCGGCTGCTCCGTGCGACAATTGCAGTGCAGACGGCGTGATTTTCCGGCAAAGTGAAAGGCGAAACTGGAGAAGAGGAGTGTGTTTTGGGGATTTTGATTTCTGCGCGAGCGTGCCGGTCGCGGCAGCGATGATATCAAATTAATGGTGTATCGATTGGGAGAGATGAAGGATGTCGTGACTCGTGAGAGATACCTAATATCATCAGTGTCGTGACTCCCTGAGGTTCTGGTCTTTTTGGCTACCTCAGCTGAGAGGGCATCAGATGCCTTTCTCTTGGTGGTTTCCCCCTTCTTTGCAGCTCTCTCTTCCTTTTCTTTCAGATGATCTTCCTTGAACTTTGACAAGTCTTATGAGGGGATCTCCTTGCCCTTCTTGGCCTCTGCACTCTTCTGAGCCTCTGCATCCACCTTCTTCAATGTGCTCTTCACTTGTTGGACTTTCTCAAAGTCAGGGGTCTCAAGGATAATCTTCATTTTGTTTTTGGGATCAAGCTTCATATCCTTAGCGCTTATCCTCTTTTCCCCCTTTCCGACATTAATCATACATTCAGCCACAGTGATATTGAGCTTCAGTTGATCATGAGCTAGGGCTTTCAACTCAGTTGAGCAATGATCAACTTCATCCTCCAGTCTCTCCAAGGTTGCTCCAGCCGTTTGCCCAAATTGTACAAACTGTGCTAACTTCTCATCAATTAGCTCATTTGTTTTCTCCTGGGTGGGGAAGTCTTCTGCTGCCTTCTTTAGAACTTCTCCTAGCTTTGCTCCCAATTCAGCATTCTTGGCCTCGAATTCTGTCAGCTTTGAATTCCACAACCCTTCAACCTTCCCAAGTAAGTCCGCTGAGAAAGCCTCTACTGAGGACTTTAGGTTGATGGATACATTCTCCACTGAGTCTTTTAGAAATTGAGTTCTGGCCTCTTCCTCCTTCTGCTCCAGCTTCTTCAAGGCTTCTATGACCAGCACGCTATGTCCTTCAACAACATCAATCACCATCTGCTGAGAATCTTCAACTTTAAGAGTAAGATTTTGAAGTGATGTTGTTGTGGATTCCATGAGTTCATCAACATGGTCTGAGAGGATGACCATCTCATCTACTTCTTCTTGCACTATCTCCTGGACATCCCTCAGTTGTGCTTGAAGAGCAGAAAGCTTTTCATCTTGAAAGGAGTTAACATCATCACTCAGGGGAGTTAGGTTGATCTCTACTGGAGGAATCTCAATAGTTTGAGTACTTGTATGACAAATAAGGTTAGTTTTATCTCCCTCAGCCTCACAACCTAAGTCTCCTGATGCTTCTACTTCCATTGGGACTCCCTCCTCCTCTCTCTTCTCTCTTTTCTCACTCTCACTTTCTTTTTCGACTATATTCTTTTCAGCCAATTCACCCTTTACAAGGATGATTGCTCTAATCTCTCCACTGACAACTCCAGTAATCTCCACCTCAGTTTCTTTTTCATTAATATTTTCAACTCCAACATTACCAGACACCTTAGTTGACTCCTTAGCCACCACTGAGGGTTGTTGTGGGAGAACTTCAGTAGACACCTCTACTGAGCTCTCCTGTGGCAAATTTTGTGCCTCAGTATCCCTTGCCATGGATACATCCTTGGCTGCTTCACCATCACCTTGCCTAGGTGAAGCACCTCCTCCTTGTACATTTTCTTTCTCTTTCTCCTCCTCCTCCTCCTCCTCCTCCTCCTCCTCCTCCTCCACTTTCTCCTTCTCTTCAACACCTGCCTCAACAGTTTGCACAATTTCAGCTCCTCCTTCAGCTAAAGCCTCAGCTGGCTTTTCTTTATCACCTCCATCAACCTTCTCCACCGCATCTTCCTTCCTTGTCTCAGCTATTTTATCCATAACCAGACTCTCAAAGATCTTTTCATCACAGAGAAGTCTGGTTTTGGTCATACCGACAAACTGCATCACTTCCACCTCCTCCTTCTTCCAGTCCTCTGCATTGCTGCCTCTGACAACCAATAGAATTTCTCCAAGTCTTCTGTCTTTGAGCTGGACAAGGAGTCTCAGTCTCAAGAACATTGCTTTGAGTGTGGGAAACCCATCAAGCTCAGGATATTTAGACTCCAAAGAGTAGGCTACCTCATCCTAAAGAGCGTCTAAGAATGAGTACTCTTCTTCATCGTCTGAAGGAAGGGAAGGGGTAGGGGATCTGCTGTCTGTTGGCTCCTCTGGGATAGACTCCAGGTGAGTTGTGTGAGTTTCAGGAGGGTTTGGTTCAGATGAGGTTTGGGGTTGGGTATCAGTGGAGGTAGTATTTTGTTCAGTGGGGGTTGAGGGTAGGGGTTCAGAAGGGGTTGAGGGGATGGGTTCAGTAGGGGTTGAGGGGATGGGTTCAGTAGGTGTTGAGGGGATGGGTTCAGATGTGGTGGTGGTTTGGGATCCACTTTCAGGCTGTTGAGAGCCTTCAGTGGGGGTTTTAGTTATTTTGGAGATGCGTTTGGTTTTGGCAGGGGTGCGCAGTTTGGTTTTGGGTTTGATGGGGGTAGGTGCAGGGGCATATGAGTCAGACTCAGTTGAGATTAAGTTGGGAGAAGAGTCAGGGTTACCTGATGAAGACTCATCAGTAGAGTTTGAGACTCTGACTTTCTTAGAGGCACTCTCTTTCTCAGCCTCAGTAGACCCATTCTTCTCCTTCTTAGAAGCTTTCTCTGCCTCTGCTTCCTTGTGTTGGGCCATTTTATCACTTAATTTAACCATCCTTCTTTTCAGTTTGGTTTTCTTCCCTTCAGCAGGGTCAGCTTCTTCCTCCTCAACTGCCTCTGGGCTCTCCACAGCAGGCTTAATCATCCTTGTCTCTAGGGCCTTTCCAGACTTGAACAAGGCCTTCAGATTACTCCACTTCCTCTCCTTTAACTAGTCTACTCCCACATCCACATTCTCAATCAAGTAAGAAATTTTAGTGGCAATATTTAGCTTACTTGCCAACTGGGGAGATTTGTCAGCCTGGAATTTTGAGTGTTCCTTGTTTAGAGCCCTAAGGAAGAACTGTTGCCAGTTGAAAGTCTTCTCCTTGCTTTCAACTATTGCCTTCATCAATCTCAGTTTTGGCTTGCTAACTTGCTCAGTGCTTCCCTGGTTTCCCAAAATACATTTACCAACAATCTCACAAAGGACATTGTATACAGGTAAGAGTAGACTTCTGTTCATCGTGGGACTGTATTTCACCCTTTTCTCCATGATGGTGTAGACCCAGTCCTCCTCCTTATCCAAGATACAGGTATCTGGATTTGGGCCTTCAGATGGAAGTCCAAATAACTCCTCCAAAATATCTCCACTGAGACGAATCTCCTTCCTGATCTTCTGGTGTTCAACGACCTCCATGTCGTCTCTCATCACCTTTTTCTTCCTTTGAAGGAATAGACAAGACTTGATTCTTGAGTCAGAGTTGGAAATATTGAAGAAGAACTCAAGAACCTGCCTATCATAACAGTGTTCTGGATGAACTGATAGAAATTTCTCTAATCCCGCAGCCTTGACCATCTCCAAGGCCTCTTTAATGTGAGCAAACTCCGGTCTAGATTCAATCTCTGGATTCCCAAAAACCACTATGGGTTCATACCAAAAATTTTCTTTGTTGTTCAAAAACCCTAGGTTGATTTTGGCCATTTTGAAAATAAGATTTGAGAGAGAATTGCAGAGAGAGTTTGGGATACAGAGTAAGTGCTTGCTTGTGAGTGATTTCGTAAAGGTTTACAAGCGCAAGTTTGGGGTTTTTATATGAGTAAAGAACGGTGAGATTGAGAGGAGATATTAACGTCTGAGATTAATTCGGTTTGCAATCGTGGATAGTCCAAAAGGTTAGTGGGGAGTTTTTAAGAGATCTTGACGGTTAGAAAAGAACCGCCTAAAATGAAAGGTATGGATTGAAAAGGTTGGTAGCCGGAAGGTCACATCATCCGGGTTTTAAGGCGCGTGAGATAGGTAACTGTAAAAGTGGACCTGACTTGTACAACGCGCATTAAATGCTTGCCATACCAAAATCTCTTCGAAAAAGTGTAAGAAAGATTTAATTTTCAGAAATTACTCATTAGTAATTCTATTGAAACCAGATATATATTAAAAACTAAGAGGCTTTAGATTTGAAAATATCATAAGTATAAACTTTTGACCTCTACTGAGGTTTGACCTCGTCTGATATTCAGGACTCTTCTGAGATGAGGAGCTTCTACTGAGAAAGATCCTCTTCTGAATATGAACCTCTACTGAGTTGAAAGTAACCCTTCTGAGATTAAATCCTTTCTTTACTATCCTGGATCTAGGAGTCCAAGCTCTACTGACAACTCTTGAAACCTTGCTTCAGCCAAAGGTTTAGTGAAGATATCTGCCTTCTGCTTGTTAGTGTGGATTTTGAGCATTTTGATGTCCTTCTTCTCCACATGATCTCTGATGAAATGATGCCTTATATCCACATGTTTGCATCTTGTGTGGAGAACTGGATTTTCTGAAATAGCAATTGCACTATTGTTGTCACAGAAAATAGGGACTTCATTGGCAAAGATATTGTAATCTCTCAGTTGTTGTCTTGGCCAAAGAATTTGAGCACAACAACTTCCAGCTGCCATATACTCAGCTTCAGTAGTGCTTGTGGCTACTGAGTTTTGTTTCTTGGAGAACCAAGAAATCAGCTTACTTCCCAAGAATTGACAAGTGCCTGAGGTTGATTTCCTGTCAATTCTACATCCTCCATAGTCAGCATCTGAGTATCCTGTGAGTTCCAGATTGTCATCTGAGGGATACCATAATCCCATATTCACAGTACCCTTAAGGTATTTGAGAATTCTTTTAGCAGCTTCCAGATGACTTTTCTTTGGATTGGCTTGATATCTTGCACAAATCCTAACTGCAAAAGTGATATCAGGCCTGCTTGCTGTGAGATACAGTAGAGATCCAATAATAGCTCTGTAGTGAGTCTGGTCTACTGATTCACCATCTTCATCTGGTTCCATCTTGGTGTTGGTGTTGAGTGGGACTCTTGCTACTTTGCTGGTCTGGCATCCAAATTTGTTGATCAGCTCCCTTGTATATTTGGCTTGGTTGATGAAGATTCCTTCATGAGACTGCTTAACTTGAAGTCCTAGGAAGAAGTTCATTTCTCCCATCATTGACATTTCAAATTTTCCCTTCATCAGTTGATAAAACTTTTCACAGAGAACTTGATTGGGACAACCAAAGATGATATCATCCACATAGATTTGTACAAGCAAAGTGTCCTCTCCTTTTGTGATCCTGAATAGAGTTCTATCTACTCTTCCCTTGATGAAACCATGATCCAAAAGGAATTGTGACAAAGTATCATACCAAGCTCTTGGAGCCTGTTTCAGTCCATACATAGCTTTTCTCAGTCTATATACTTTGTGACTTTCTTCAAAACCTGGGGGTTGCTCCACATAGACTTCTTCATTGAGTACTCCATTCAAGAAGGCACTCTTAACATCCATCTGGTACACCTTGAATTTCTTGTGAGCAGCATATGCAAGAAATAACCTTATTGCCTCCAATCTGGCTACTGGGGCAAATGTTTCATCATAGTCAAATCCTTCAACTTGAGAATAGCCTTTGCAACAAGTCTAGCTTTGTTTCTGACTATGACATCATTTTCATCCTTCTTGTTCTTGAATACCCACTTGGTTCCTATCACATTGCAGTGATATGGTCTGTCCACCAACTCCCAAACTTGATTCCTTGTGAACTGGTTGAGCTCTTCTTGCATGGCAATGACCCAGTTGGAATCTTGAAGTGCTTCTGCTATGGAACTTGGTTCCTGGTTTGATAAGAAACAACAAAACAAAGCACTTTCCCCATGAAAACTTCTAGTTTTGACTTCTGAGGAAGGATCACCTAGGATTTGCTCAACAGGGTGATCTGAGAGCCATGTCCTCCTAGGCTGATGCCCTTCAGTAAAGTTTAACTCTTTTGAAGTTGAGTCACTAGATATAGGAATAAAATCAAATTCAGGAAATAAAACAGAGGGTTGAAGTCCTGAGTCATCATTCAAGGTATTCTCATTCTCAATGGTAATCTCATTGGTTCCCCCTTGAATGATGGTTTCAGTGGATGTCTCAGCTGTGACCACATCTTCATTGACATTACTTACCTCTTGAACTGGGATAGTGTTCATCAGTTCAGTTGCTTGTTCAGGAGAGCTCTCAGCTGAGCTTTGAGGGGTGGTTTAACTTTGGGTGACCTCCTTGAATTGTTGATCTTCTAAATTATCCCAGGTTGGGATGTATGTATCAACACAATTCTCAGGATAACCTTTAGACTTGATACTTAGTCTGGTTAGTCTTTTGCTTATTACCTCCTCATTCTCCTTACTCATGGACTCAAAAGTAGATTCATCAAAGACCACATGAGGTGTTTCTTCCACAACAAGAGTTCTACAGTTGTAAACTCTGAAGGCTCTACTGATTTGGGAATATCCTAAGAAAATTCCTTCATCAGCTTTGCTATCAAAAGCTTTCAGTTAAGTTTTCCCATTGTTGTGAATGAAACACTTGCAACCAAAAATATGAAAGTAAGATACCTGTGGTTTTCTGCCATTCCATAACTCATATGGAGTTTTTCCTTGATGTTTGGTTACCATGGATCTATTTTGAGTGTGGCAGGCAGTGTTGATAGCTTCAGCCCAAAATCTTTTAGGAACTTGAGCTTCTGCAAGCATTGTCCTTGCTGCTTCCTTGAGAGTTCTATTTCTTCTTTCAGCTACTCCATTTTGTTGTGGAGTTCTTGCAGCTGATGTCTCATGTGCAATACCTAACTCTTTGCAATAATCAGATATAATATAATTTATGAATTCAGTGCCCTTATCTGATCTTATCTTTACAATGTTCAGGCTCTTTTCATTGCTAACTTTCTTCAGGAGCTCTGGCAGCCTCAGTTGAGTCTCTTTTTTGCTTGCTAGGAATATCACCCATGTGTACCTGGAGAAGTCATCAACAACAACAAGTGTATATTTTCTCCCATTGATACTTACAGGGGTTACTGGACCAAAGAGATCCATATGTAACCGTTGAAGTATTCTGCCAGTAGAGGTTGCTACTTTGCTTTTTAAAGATGATTTCACTTGCTTTCCCTCCTGACAGGCTTTGCAAATATGTTCTTTGTTTTATACTTCATTTGGCATTCCTTCTACCAGTCCATGTCTTGCTATCCTGTTCATCATCTTGAAGTTCAGATGACTTAGTCTTTTGTGCCACAACCAATTAGTGTAAGTTTAGATCTTAGCAATAAGACATGCATTTGGTGTGCAAGACTTCCAATCTGCAAGATATATATTTCCCTTCCTTGACCCAGTTAGTAGTACCTGTTGTGAAGATATATTCTTGACAAAACACAGGTTACATGAAAATTCAACACTATATCCTTTATCACAGCATTGACTTATGGACAGAAGATTATGCTTAAGTCCACTGACAAAGGATACATTGCTCACTCTTACTGAGCCAATGATTAAAGTACCATAACCTTTAGTGGCTCCTTGTGAATTGTCACCAAAGGTGACTTGTGGACCTTCTCTCTCAACAAATTCTGTCAGGAGATCTTTGTTGCCAGTAATGTGCCTAGAACATCCACTGTCCAAGTACCCGACTAAAGATTTTAGAGCATCTCCTTTGTTGAAGTCCACTGAGCCCTGCATTCAAAATCAAGCTTTAGGTACCCATTTGGTGTTGGGTCTTACCAGGTTAGCTGTACCTTTCGGAATCCAAATTCTCCTCACAGTTCTAATCACTTTAGATTGGCTAATTTGTCTTCCATAAACATCTACATAGATTGTTATCTCCCTTGGTGCCTTGGGAGTAAACTTTCTATGGGTGTCAGCCTTTGAAGGAACAGGAACCTTCTTTACATTCTTTCTTTTAGGCTTGGGTGCACCTGGCCTGAGTTTTTGTTGATAAGAGTATGAAGGGCCTTTTCCTTTAGGCACAAAAGGAATAGGTCTTCTGTATGAGTCATTCCTTGAGGAGCGCTCATGCCTGGGTACTCTCAGCTGAGGTTGCTTCATCTGTGAAGACCTCGGCTGATAGTAACTCTGCTGAGATCTATTCTGATTAGTCACATGAGTCTTTCCATCTGGTTTTGGCTCAGTTTGACTTCTCTTTTGTTGGACCTCAGCTGGTCTTTTTCCCTTATCCAAGATATGTGGTTGAAAGGTCACAGACTTAACAAAAACTCTCTTTGTGCCACTTGAAGAAGCAACACTTAGAGGACCTTCTGAAGGTTTTTGAATAAAGCCTATCCCACATTTATTATTTGGATTGATTTGAAAGTTTTGAATCTCCTCTATGGCAAGAGAGGGTTTGTTGATAGCATCAATCCTTTTTAACAAAGTCTCTTCAGATTTTTGTAAGACATCAATTTTCAGGAGAGATTCCTTTACTTGGCTTACCAATTTCAAATTCTCTTCTGTTAACCTTGTCTTAGATTCAGTAAGATCTTTTATCAGTTGGTCTTTTCCATTTCCTTGACTCTTGAGGGTTTCAACTTCTTTTGTCAATTCAATGGTAGACTTAGCTGAGTTAAGATCTGTCTGATTCCCAGACTCAATTAACTTAGTGTTTTCTTTCAGGAGATTTTTGTTTTCATCTTGAAGACAAAAACTTGCTTCTTGCAACCTTGAGAAATCAATAATCAATTGTTCCAAAGCGGACTGAAGATTGAGTTCCTCAGTTGACTCTGAGCTTAGCTCAGGTGAGTGTCCTAGAGAATTGGATGGTTTAGATTGTACCTCTGGTTCTTCTCTTGCCATGAGGCACATGTCATCATCACTGTTGTCTGAGAACAGACCATCAGATGACTCCAGATCTTCATCAACATCCTTAGCCACCATGGCTTTTATTTCTCCATATCTCCTGTCTCTTTTGGCTTGCCTTTCCTTCCTTTCCTTGGTGCTCAGTTGAGGACAATCGTATTGAAAGTGCCCAACTTTCTTGCATTGAAAACATCTATTGGCATCATCATTTCTTTCCTCAGTAGACTCCTTGGTCTTTGATGATGATCCTTCACCTCTGGAATAGTTCTTGTATTCTTTTCTCTTCTCTGGCTCAGTTGAGCTTTTCTCTCCTTCTCTGGTGTCTTTTTGAGGATAACTTCTTCCTTCTCTGTTATCCCTGTAAAATCTCTTATATTTGCCAAAATGGCTGTTAAGTTTCTCAAACCTTATAGCCATCAGGCTGAGTTCCTCCTGCATCTCAGTCTTGCTTTGAGATTTGCTTGCCTTTGTACTCTTCTGAGGCTTTGGGGATTTTGGCTCAGTCTCCTTAGCTTTGAAGGCAACTCCCTTCTCAGCTGAGGTCTCATCAGGAGCCCTTTTCCTATTTAGATCAAACTCATAAGCCTTAAGTTTAGAGAATACCTGTTGCATAGACATGCTGGATAGATCCTTGGTATTCTGCATCATCACAGAGTACACATCCCATCTTGAGGTTAGACCTCTCAGGATCTTTAAGGCAACTTCCCTTTTAGTATAGACTTTTCCCAGAGAGTTTATTTCATTCATGATGTCAGTGAACCTCCCATCAAGCTAGTCAATAGTCTCAGTGGGCTCCATGGTGAACTGCTCATACTTTTGAACAGCTACTGAAAGCTTGTTCTCCTTTATCTTGTCAGTTCCTTCACACATGAAAGCAAGAGTGTCCCATAGTTCCTTTGCAGTCTTGCAGTGGATCACTCTTCCCATTACAGAATCTGGAATGGTGGTGTATAGAATGTTCATGGCTATGAAGTTGAGGTTGTTTCTCCTCCTCTCATCTGCAGTGAAGTTATCTTCATCCTTGGGCCATTCTTATTTTGGATCTGCAATAGTCTCAGCTGTAGTTCTAGGGTTAGGCGTCATAAAAATAAAAGGACCTTTAGTAATAACCCTTAGCATTTCATCATGCACACAGGCAAGATGAGCTCTCATTCTGATCTTCTAGAAGTCATAGTTTTCCACTGAGAACTGTGGAAGCTTGTGATGAGACATGTGGTTCAGGGGATTAACTCCCATGTTGTTCTCTGCTGGTGGTGCTACCCTAGTTGCATTGTCAGCCATAGTATATAAACAAGTTTATCAAAAGATTAATTCAGATGACCTTGAAAATACCTTTAAGCACAAGGTATACTTAGAATAATGGTCTATTGAACCACTGCTCTGATACCAATTGTTGGTCCCGAAACGAGTATACAGGTGTATGCTCGTTAGTGGACTTGAGGTCTGCTGAGAGTTACTTGTGAAAGCTTACTGAGATAATACCTCCACTGAAAGCTCAAGACTTTTAGTTGAACCACTATCTAATTAGCTTTCAGATGCGGATTAGTGAGCCCTTTAGAAAACTCATTTTACTTTGATAAACTTGAGATTAACACACACTTAGGAAATAGCAGAGAGTAAGTACACAAGATATAAAGTGGTTCAGAGAAGGATCTCCTACGTCCAATGTCCTGATCAAACAGGAGAATTCCTTTCAATTGGAATTCCTTGTGTTATAGTGCCAAGGTGCACTGATCAACTAATCCTCTCTTAGGATGATTGATCACTAGGAAATTCCAGGTCCTAGTTCCCAAAACAAACCAACTTTCAGACTGATACAACAATCAGCTTACTAACACCACTTAACACTAGCTCTCAACCTAAACACTGAGTAGGGTTTTGAGTAGGGTTTTGGTTCCAACTATTTTGAGATAATCCTTTCAAGTTTAGCTCAAGGCTTAGGATTGGATTATCTCTTTCTAAGATTTGGATATAACTTTTAAGCTTGGTTACAGAAGGTTTGTTATGATCTCTACAAATGTGAAACACTTGGGAAACAATGGTAATTTCGAGTGCTTCTAATTGATATGAATGTAGAGATAGCTTTGATCTTGTGAGTTTCCCGTGCATTGAAATGGGCACGTCCTTCTGTATTTATAGGCTTCCTTGAAAATCTTCCCGTTGGATTTGAATCTTCTCAAGTAAGTCTTCTTGTATCTGATTGGCTCAAACGACTCTATTTGAAGCTTTAAGTCTTGTCAAGAAATGGCTGAAAGACCATGCCTGTTCACCAACTTTCTGTAGATAGATAGGGAAAGACTTTTGGTACTTGTCAGTCTAGAGCAGGTTGGCTGTCAGTAAAGTACACTGACGTGTCATCTTCTCATTGGACCTTCAGTCTGTATGCCCAGGTTCTTGTCTTGCTTTAAGGTGGAACTCCTCTGAGAGAACCTTCTTATTCCTTTATTTATTGTAAGCTTCACTGAAATTCATTTTGCCCTGTTCCAACCAGATTAACTAACAACTTTTAATATGTTTAGCATTGAATGTGCTTTGTTAGTTCTCATCAGTGGACCTTGGTCCTCTCCTGATGGTTTTAGTCTTAGTGAGAATGCACTTAGAAAGCATTCAAGACTTAGACTATATCTCAGATCACTTGTCTTCAGTGGACTTCATCTTCAGCAGACTTTGACTTCAGCAGACTTCATCCTTTAAATACACTCTATAAATTACTAACTGTACTTCAGTTCCTTAACAGTTGAACTGATTAACTAAACACTAACTCTACTAAATATTTTACTTACAAATCAACTTAGGAGGAACATTTTGGCATCTAATCAAATGATGTTGTTTTTGATAAAGTGTTGCTGTTCGAGTGGGAGCGTGTTGAGACGAACGACAGAAAGCAACAAGGACGATTTTTCGCATCAAGACGTGAAGAAATTAAACCGTGACAATTGGATTTGAGTGCTCCAATGTGTTTAATTTTGTTTTGATGGATGTTTTATTTCGTGCACTTATTAATTGTTAATATGTGTTTGCATGAATTTAATTGTCCAAGAAAAACCTTACTTTCAAAAATTACTAAGTATGTTTATTTAATCGCAATTTTATTCCGGATATTAAAATTGGATTAATTTGTCCTCCACAATTTATTTATTTGTGAAGTTCTTTTGGAATACATTTCCCCCTCGGATCGGCCAAAAGAACGGATTTCACATGAATAAATTCCGAAAGGATGATTGTGGATTATTACTAGTGGCGGTATTGACCCTCACCTCGAGTGGCTTGCTCAAAGCGAAATGATAATCCTGTATTTAATTATGGTTATTACTTAGGCATAGGAAATTGATATTAACTTACTCCCCTCGGAGTCCCTGTCAATTTCTATGTGGTCAAAGTGGGAGCCAACTATTAATTTTGAATTAAGGATTTGTAACTTTTAAGTTTGTGATCCGCTTGAATGTATTTAAATGTATAGACCACCCCTCGTGGCGCATTTAAATTATTTCGAGATGTTAGTTGATGCATGATTATATTGTTTTAAGGTTTCAATATAATTGATGTGATCGAATTATGTGATAATTTCGTATTTTTCTAGATATTGATATGAATGTATGTTTTATTCTCAGTTCATCATGTCGCAACCTTTTAATCCACTGTTTAGTATACTAAAGATAATAAACTTGTTGGTGAGAACTATGTTGATTGGAAACGTAATAACACGTCGATCATTTCGAGAAATAAAAGAAAGCGTTCTTCGGAGATGAATGAAACACTTCTATGGCATCTTAGACTAGGTCATATTAATCTAAAGCGGATAGAGAGATTGGTGAAAGACGGATCCTTGGAATCATTCCAAGTCGAACCGTTTCCAACTTGTGAATCCTGTTTAGAGGGTAAGATGACCAAGAGGGCATTTGGAGCCAAGGGGAATAGAGCCACGAAAGTGTTAGAACTCGTTCATACCAATGTGTTGTCCAATGATGATCAAAGCGAGAATGGGGTATGGGTATTTTGTCACCTTCATTGACGATTACTCGAGATATGGGTACATTTACCTTATGAGGCATAAGTCTGAAACTTTTGATAAGTTCAAGGAGTTTAAGGCCGAAGCCGAGAAACATAGGGAAAAGAGTATCAAGTTTCTACGATTAGATCGTGGAGGCGAATACCTCAGCGATGAATTCTTAAACTACTTATCGGACGAAGGGATCGTATCCC
This sequence comes from Ballota nigra, assembly GCA_947034835.1. NCBI lineage: Eukaryota > Viridiplantae > Streptophyta > Magnoliopsida > Lamiales > Lamiaceae > Ballota > Ballota nigra. Next base: position 55,441,793 of record OX344727.1, on the reverse strand, counting down.
AGTTAACCGCACCGGGAACCCCTCAACAGAACAGTGTGGCAGAATGAAGAAACTGAACTCTTTTAGAGATGGTCAGATCCATGATGAGTTATTCGAATTTACCCAAGTAGTTTTGGGGTAATGCCTTGGAAACGGCGGCTTACATTCTAAACTTGGTGTCATCCAAATCGGTTCCTAAAACCCCAATGGAATTGTGGACCGGGTACAAGCCCATTCTAAGACATTTGCGGATTTGGGGTTGTCCGGCATACGTGCTAGACAAGGAAGTCGGTAAGTTGGATCCACGTTCGGAATTAAGGCTGTTTATAGGATACCCTACGGGAACGAAAGGGTGTATGTTCTATAGTCCCAAGGATCAAAAGACCGTGATTAGTACATACTTTAAATTCTTGGAGGAAGACTATATGAACAATCGGAAACCTAAAAGTGAAATTACCTTAGAAGAATTGAGAGGTCAAACCTCGATACCAAGTATACAAGATGATGTACCACACGTCACATCTTCACAACCAGAACCCCGTCGTAGTAGGAGGATTGCTAGGCAACCCGAGAGATTCATGGGGATAGGAGAATCTTTGGATTTGGTTCCCGGTGATGAATCAGACCCATGGACGTACGACGAGGCAATCCAAGATAAAGACGCAGAGTCGTGGCAAACGGCAATGTAAACTGAGATGGGTTCGATGGATCATAATCAAGTGTGGGAGTTGGTAAAACCACCCAATGAGGTAGAACCCAAAGGATGCAAGTGGGTGTACAAGAGGAAAAGAGGACCGAACGGAAGGGTTGAGACCTTCAAAGCAAGGCTTGTGGCAAAATGGTATACTGAGAAAGAAGGGATCGATTATAAGGAAACCTTTTCGCCTGTAGCTATGCTTAAGTCCATCCGTATTCTCTTGTCGATCGCTGTGCACCTAGATTACGAGATCTGGCAAATGGATGTCAAGACAGCTTTCCTTAACGGAAGTCTTGACGGGATAGATATCTATATGCAACAACCCAAAGGTTTCATTGAAAAAGGCCAAGAGAATCTCGTATGCAAGCTTAAGAGATCCATTTATGGACTTAAGCAAGCATCGCGTACTTGGAACCAGTGTTTTGGTCAAGTGATTAAGTCTTATGGGTTTGATCAAAGCGAGTTCGAAAGTTGTGTGTATAAGAAGTGTGACGGAACTGCGGTGGTATTCTTAGTATTATACGTAGACGATATTCTGCTCATTGGAAACAATGTAAAGGTATTGTCAGACGTAAAGGTATGGCTGTCAAAAAAATTTGATATGAAGGACTTAGGGAAAGCCGGTCACATCCTTGGGATCAAGATCACTCACGATCGCAAGAATAGGATGTTGGGCTTATCGCAAGCTTCATACATTGACACTGTTTTGAAGCGTTTCAGTATGCAAGATTCCAAGAAAGGTTTTGTACCTTTTAGGCACGGAATCTATCTATCGAAAGAAATGAGCCCTAAGACGCAAGCGGAGATAGATGACATGAAAGGTGTTCTGTACGCTTCGGCCGTAGGAAGCCTTATGTATGCAATGTTGTGTACGAGACCGGATATCTGCTTTGCCGTGGGCATGGTGGCAAGATATCAAAGTAATCCCGGGAAAGACCATTGGACTGCCGTAAAGTGCATTTTGAGGTATCTGAAAAGAACTCGTGAGCGGATGCTGACTTACCAGTCAGATAGTCTTGTTCCCGTGGGATACACGGACTCGGATTTCCAATAAGACATAGACTCAAGAAAGTCAACCTCGGGTAGTGTGTTTTGCATGGAAGGAGGAGCCATTTCATGGAGAAGCGTTAAGCAGAAATGCATCGCCGATTCGACCATGGAAGCCGAGTATGTAGCTGCTTGTGAAGCAGCGAAAGAGGCAGTTTGGCTCAAGAACTTCTTAGTGGACTTGGACGTTGTTCCGAATTTGCCCGACAAGATAACTGTCTTTTGTGACAATGCCGGAGCAGTTGCAAATTCAAAGGAACCGAGAGCCCACAAGGCCAACAAACACATAGAAAGAAAATACCATCTTATACGAGAAATCGTTAAGAGAGGAGATATAGAGGTGGCAAAGATAGCGTCAGGTGACAACCTAGCGGATCCATTCACAAAGGGTTTGCCTCAGAGTACATTCGAGAGACATGTGGATGGAATGAGAGTCAAGACTATTGCCAATCTGCTTTAAGTATAAGTGGGAGGAATTATTAGGTTAGTGTAGGTTGACATGAGGTGTCACGTAGAGCTACTACACTAAGACATGCATGATGTATACTAAAAAGCAGACTTTAAGTATAATTGGGAGATTGTTGGAATTATACGTGAAAGTATGCTTTTACTTTGTATAACTCGTGTATCAAACACTTGTTTATGAGAATAATTCTTTTATCGTATATGCTTTAGATATGATTGAATGTTGAATATTTATTACAAACAGTTCATAATAATACTAGTTACATTGTAGTTAATGTGGTGATACCCGATCACGGAAGACAACATTAACAGTTTCCTTGTAACTAAACGTACATTTTCACGACCTAGGTGGAATTGACCAATCCGCTGTGAAAGGTCGATGTGTAAGTCTTAGATTGGTCTGTCTTGACTAGGAGATTGCACTAGCACATTTAGTATTTGTTGAAGAGGACCTACAACGAGGATAAATTCTTCTGTTCTGAAATGTGAAGAATTAGACCTCAGTGGTTGTTGTTTTCTTAATCTCCGTCACTTAAATAGGACCGTGTGTGCTTAATGGTTACTGCTTTGATTCATGTTGGGTGAGAATCATTGTGACTTCGAACTTTATGTCTTGGGCAGTAATATTAATCATACGATGGTTGCTAAGATTTAATACGGAGAAACGCGTGCGAGTACGGCTCGTGTGAGTAATCTCTTGGTGGGCTCAGAAGTTTTATCGTACCAAATCTTGCAAGTGAAGAATTAGTTTATTCGGTATGGATAATAATGTTGAGCTGTCTTTACTCCAAGGAGAAATATATTAATTAATTTAGAGCTATTCAGAAGCTTAATTAATTAATGGACTTGATAATCTTAAACGCGGGAAATAATAACCGGGAGCCCATATTATCGTAATATGGATTAAGATGGATAGTGCAATATTAATTTATTCGTGGTAATAATTAATATAAATGGATTGAATTATATTGGGGCTCAATATTGAAATTCAGAAGTCCATTAGGAGGTCCAATCTTAATTCTCCTTAAAGGCCCCTCAAGTAGCCCATTAAGTAGCCCAATAATGATAAGGTGATTAAAATAAAAAGATAATATTATGCTGATTTTTCATTGTATTTTTCGAAAATAGCATCACAAGGAAAGAAAAGATTTTGTTGTTTTTCTTGAAAAGATATTATGGAAGATAAGTATTCTTGGAATACAAGATTATCTCATATATTCAAGAAGATCCAAATCTTGGATTCTTCTCCTATGAATTTTCGAAAATTACTAATTAATATGGAGGGTGAGATTTTTGTGGAATATTTTATTTTGGAGAAAAGAATATATGAGATATATTCAAGATTTCTTAGAGACTAAGAAAATATTTTCTCCAAGCCCAAATACACTCTAATTTTCGGCCACCTCCTATTATAAATAGGGGATGATTATTTCATCCCCAAGTACATAATTCCATGTGTTGGAAAAATCAAGAGCATAAATATTTTTCTTTTTCCTTAGTTATTTAAATTATTCGAAAGCATCTCCCACCGGTGATCGAATAAGGCGAAAGGGAAATACTTGAGTAGGCTTTTGGGTTGATAAAGTGCGTACGTGATTATCCCGTTTTATTCAAAGGCCAAGTTCTACGAGAGGTACGTAAGTCACATATTTTCTTGTTTATTCCGCCATAGATTATATGTGAATTAATTCAACATGCATGATGTAAGATTAGTTGTTGGAATTATTATTTGAATTAATTAGGATTAATTCATGCTAGTAATAATTGTATTTAAATTCGTATTTAAATTTCATCCCGAATAGATTCCGGGCACCCCTATTTTCCCAACAAATGTATCCTTTGTCAGTGGGCTTAAGCACAATCTTCTGTCCATAAGTCAGTTTTGTGATAAAGGATACAGTGTTGAATTTTCTTGTAACCTGTGTTTTGTCAAGAATATATCTTCACAACAGGTACTACTAACTGGGTCAAGGAAAGGAAATGTCTATCTTGCTGATTGGAAGTCTTGTACACCAAATGCATGTCTTATTGCAAAGAGCTCAACTGATACTAATTGGTTGTGGCACAAAAGACTAAGTCATCTGAACTTCAAGATGATGAACAGGATAACAAGACATGGACTGGTGGAAGGAATGCCAAATGAAGTATACATCAAAGAACATATCTGCAAAGCCTGTCAAGAGGGAAAGCAAGTGAAAGCATCTTTCAAAAGCAAAGCAGCAACCTCTACTGACAGAGTACTTCAACTGTTACATATGGATCTCTTTGGTCCTGTAACCCCTGTAGGTATCAATGGGAGAAAATATACACTTGTTGTTGTTGATGATTTCTCCAGGTACACATGGGTGGTATTCCTAGCAAGCAAGAAGGAAACTCAACTCAGGCTACCAGAGCTCCTGAAGAAAATTAGCAATGAAAGGAGCCCGAACATTGTAAAGATAAGATCAGATAAGGGCACAAAATCCATTAACTCTATTATATTTAATTTCTGCAAAGAGTTAGGAATTGCTCATGAGACCTCAGCTGCAAGAACTCCACAACAAAATGGAGTAGCTGAAAGAAGAAATAGGACTCTGAAGGAGGCAGCAAGGACAATGCTTGCAGAAGCTCAAGTTCCTAAAAGATTTTGGGTTGAAGCTATTAATACTGCCTGCCACACTCCAAATAGGTCCATGGTGACCAAGCATCAAGGAAAAACTCCATATGAATTATGGAATGGCAGAAAGCCAAAAGTATCTTACTTTCATATCTTTGGTTGTAAGTGTTTCATTCACAACAATGGGAAAACTCAACTGAAGGCTTTTGATAGCAAAGCTGGTGAAGGAATCTTCTTAGTATATTCCCAAATCAGTAGAGCTTTCAGAGTTTATAATTGTAGAACTCTTGTTGTAGAAGAAACACCTCATGTGGTTTTTGATGAATCTACTTTTGAGTCCAGGAGTAAGGAGAATGAGGAAGTGATAAGCAAACGACTAACCAGACTGAGTATCAAGTCTAAAGGCTATCCTGAGAATTGTGTTGATACATACATCCCAACCTGGGATAACTTCAATGATCAACAATTCAAAGAGGGCATTCAAAATCAAACCACTCCTCAAAGATCACCTGAGAGCTCTCCTGAACAAGTAACTGAACTGATGAATACAATCCCAGTTCAAGAGGTAAGTAATGTCAATGAAGATATGGTCACAGCTGAGACATCCACTGAGCCCATTCCCATTATTCAAGGGGGAACCAATTATATTACCATTGAGAATGAGAATACCTTGAATGATGACTCAGGACTTCAACCCTCTGTTTTATTTCCTGAATTTGATTTCATTTTTATATCTAGTGACTCAACTACAGAAGAGTTAAACTCTACTGAAGGATATCAGCCTAGGAGGACATGGCACTTAGATCACCCTGTTGAGCAAATCCTAGGTGATCCTAGCTCAGGAGTCAAAACTAGAAGTTTTCATGGAGAAAATGCTTTGTTTTGTTGTTTCTTGTCTAACTAGGAACCAGGTTCCATTGGAGAAGCACTTCAAGATTCAAATTGGATCATTGCCATGCAAGAAGAGCTCAACCAATTTACAAGAAATCAAGTATGGGAGCTGGTTGACAGGCCATATCACTGCAATGTGATAGGAACCAAGTGGGTATTTAAGAACAAGAAGGATGAAAATGATGTCATAGTCAGAAACAAGGCCAGGCTAGTTGCAAAGGGCTATTCTCAAGTTGAAGGCTTTGACTATGATGAAACTTTTGCTCCAGTAGCCAGATTGGAAGCAATAAGGTTATTTCCTGCTTATGCTGCTCACAAGAAATTCAAGGTGTATCAAATGGATGTTAAGAGTGCATTCTTGAATGGAATACTCAATGAGGAAGTCTATGTGGAGCAACCCCCAGGCTTTGAAGAAAGTCACAAAGTATATAGACTGAGAAAAGCTCTATATGAACTGAAACAGGCTCCAAGAGCTTGGTATGATACTTTGTCACAATTCCTTTTGGATCATGGCTTTATCAAAGGAAGAGTAGATAGAACTCTCTTCAGGATCACAAAAGGAGAGGACACCTTGCTAGTTCAAATCTATGTGGATGATATCATTTTTGGTTGTCCTAACCAAGTCCTCTGTGAGAAATTTTCTCAACTGATGAAAGGAAAGTTTGAGATGTCAATGATGGGAGAAATGAACTTCTTCCTAGGACTTCAAGTCATGCAGTCTCCTGAAGGAATCTTCATTAACCAAGCCAAATATACAAGGGAGCTGATCAGCAAGTTTGGATGCCAGACCAGCAAAGTTGCAAGGGTTCCACTCAACACCAACACCAAGATGGAACCTGATGAAGATGGTGAATCAGTAGACCAGACTCATTACAGAGCTATCATTGGATCTCTACTGTATCTCACAGCAAGCATGCCTGATATCACATTTGCAGTTGGGATATGTGCAAGATATCAAGCAAATCCCAAGAAAAGTCATCTGGAAGCTGCTAAGAGGATTCTTAAATATCTCAAGGGTACTGTGAATATGGGATTATGGTATCCCTCAGATGACAATCTGGAACTCACAGGATACTCAGATGCTGACTATGGAGGATGTAGAATTGACAGGAAATCAACTTCAGGCACTTGTCAATTCTTGGGAAGTAAGCTGATCTCTTGGTTTTCTAAGAAACAAAATTCAGTAGCTACAAGCACTACTGAAGCTGAATATATGGCAGCTGGAAGTTGTTGAGCTCAAATTCTTTGGCTAAGACAACAACTAAGAGATTACAATATCTTTGCTAATGAAGTTTCTATTTTCTGTGACAACAATAGTGCAATTGCTATTTCAGAAAATCCAGTTCTCCACACAAGATGCAAACATGTGGATATAAGGCATCATTTCATCAGAGATCATGTGGAGAAGAAGGATATCAAAATGCTCAAGATTCATACTGACAAACAAAAGACTGACATATTTACTAAACCTTTGGCTGAAGCAAGGTTTCAAGAACTGTCAGTAGAGCTTGGACTTCTAGATCCAAGAGAGTAAAGGAGGGAGCCAATCTCAGAAGAGTTGATTACGAGTCAGTGGAGGTTCAACCTCAGAAGAGGATCAACCTCAGTAGAGTCACTAATCACAGAAGAGCTCATATCTCTCAGAAGAGGTTCCACCTCAATAGAGGTCAAAGTTTTAACCCTGCTATTTTTTTGTGAAGGCTATTAGTTTTATATCATAAAACTATTATAAAAAAATAGCTAATGCGTATTTTCTTGGAAATTAAATCTTTTTACTCTGTTTAAAAAAGATTTCATTATGGCAAGCATTTAATGCGTGTTGTACAAGTCAGTTTTACTTTTTACAGTTACCTATCTCACGCGCCTTAAAAGCCGGATGATGTGACCTTCCGGCTACCAACTCCTTTAATCCATACCTTTCATTTTAGGCGGTTCTTTTCTAACCATCAAGATCTCTCAAAAACTCTCCACTAATTCTTTCAACTATCCACGACCTTACATCCAATCAATCTCAGACGTTGATTGCGGAACTAGATCTCACCGTTCATTTCTCATATAAAACCCCCAAAATTCAGCCTAAGAACCTTTTCGAACACACTTTCAAGCAAACACCTACTATCCTTCAATACTATCCTTCTAAACACTCTCTGCAAATTTTCTCTTCATACTTTTCAAATGGCCAAAGTAAATCTTGGATTTTTTAAAAATAAGGACAATTTCTGGTATGAACCCATAGTGGTTTTCGATAATCCAGAAATTGAGTCAAGACCGGAGTTCGCACACATTAAAGAAGCTTTGGAGATGGTCAAAGCCGCTGGGTTGGAAAAGTTCTTATCAGTTCATCCTGAGAACTGTTTCGATAGGCAGGTCCTTGAGTTCTTCTACCATATATCCAACTCTGACTCAAGAATCAAGTCATGTCTATTCCTACAAAGGAAGAAAAAGGTGATAAGAGATGATATGGAAGTTGTTGAGCACCAAAAGATCAGGAAGGAGATTAGGATTAATGGTGATGATATGAAGGAATTATTTGATCTCCCCTCTGAAGGTCCAAACCCAGATACCTGTATTGCTGACAAAGAGGAAGACTGGGTATACCCTATTATGCAGAAGAAGACGAAGTACAGCCCCACCATGAATAGAAGTGTACTTCTCCCCGTATACAATATCATGTGTGAGATTGTTGGGAAATGCATATTGGGAAACCAGGGGAGCACTGAGCAAGTGAGCAAGTGAGCAAGCCTAAGCTGAGACTGATGAAAGCTATTGTCGAAAGCAAGGAGAGGACCTACAACTGGCAACAATTTTTCTTGAGAGCACTAAATAAAGAGCACTCCAAATTCCAACCTGACAAAACTCCCCAGTTGGCAAGTAAGCTAAACTTTGCCACCAAAATCTCTTACCTGATAGAAAACGTGGATGTGGGAGTAGACTGGATAAAAGATAGGAAGTGGAGTAACCTGAAGGCCTTGTTCAAATCTGGAAAGGCCTTAGAAACGAGGATGATAAAGGCAGCAGTAGAGAGCCCTGAAGCGGCAGAAGATGAGGTGGAAGCTGGTTCTGCTGAGGGAAAGAAGACCAAGCTGAAGAGGAGGCTGGTCAAGCTAAGTGATAAAATGGCCCTACACAAGGAAGAGGAGGCTCAAAAGGCCTCAAAGAAAGAGAATAAGAGGTCTACTGAGGCTGAGAATGAGAGTGTCTTTAAGAAGGTCAGAGTCACAAACTCTACTGATAAGTCTTCATCAGGTAACCCTGACTCTTCTCCGAATGTGATTTCAACTGAGTCTGACTCAGATGTTCCTGCCCCCCCCCCATCAAACCCAAAACCAAACCCAGAACCCCTGTAAGAACGAAGAAAATCTCCAAAATTACCAAAACCACCATTGAAGGCTCTCAACAGCCTGAAAGTGGATCCCAAACTACTACCCCCTCTGAGGCATCTGCTGAGGCATCCTCAACCCCATCTGAACCCATTCCATCAAACCCCACTGAACAAAACCCATCTGAGCCCCAACCTCAAACCCTATCTGAACCTATCCCTCCTGAAACCCATTCAACTCACCTGGAATCCATTCCAGAAGAGCCTACAGATCTCAGATCCCCAACCCCTTCCCTACCCTCAGACGATGAGGAGGAGTACTTCTTTCTGGATACTCTGAAAGATGAGGTAGCCTACTCTTTGGAGTCTAAATATCCTGAGCTTGATGGGTACCCCACCCTAAAAGCAATGTTTTTGAGGCTTAGACTCCTTGTCCAGCTAAAAGATAGAAGATTAGGTGAAATCATGATGGATGTTAGAGGCAGCAATGCTAATGACTGGAAGAAGGAGGAGGTGGAGGTGATGAAGTTTGCTGGGATGACCAAAACTAGACTTCTCTGTGATGAGAAGATCTTTCAAAATCGGGTTTTGGACAAACTAGCTGAGGCAAAGGCTGAGGAGGTTGATGGAGGAGAGAAGGAGAAGATAGAGGAGGCAGGGAAGGTACCCGAAGAAGAAGAAGCTGTTAAAGAAGGAGAGGGTGAGAAAGAGAAAGAGAAAGAGGAGGAGAAGGAGACTGAAAAAGGAGAAGGTACTTCACCACAGCAAGGTGGTGGTGAAGTAGCCAAGAATGTATCTTTGGCAAGAGATACTGAGGCACAAAATTTGCCACAGTAGAGGTGTCTACTGAAGTTCTCCCACAACAACCCTCAGTGGTGACTAAGGAGTCAGTTGAGGTGTCTGGAATTGTTGGAGTTGAAAAAGAATCTGAAAAAGAAACTGAGGTCGAAATAACTAACATTGTAAGTGGTGAGATAAGAGCAATCATTCCTGTAAAGGATGAATTGACTGAAAAGAACATAGTTGAAAAGAAAGAGGAGAGTGAGAACAGTGAGAAGAGATAGGAGGATGGAGTTGCTATGGAGGTAGATGTATCAGGAGACTTAGGTTGTGGGAAAGAGAGGGAAATGACTAATATTGTTTGTCATGCAGGTGTACAAACTGATGAAGTTCCCCCAGTCCAAGTCAACCTAACTCCACTGAAAGATGCTGTTCACTCACTCCAAAATGAAAGTCTTCCTTCTCTTCAAGCTCAACTGAGGGATGTACAAGAAATTGTACAAGAAGAAGTGGATGAGATGGTCATTCTCTCAGACCATGCAGATGAGATGATGGAGTCCACAACCAAATCACTTCAGAACCTGACCCTAAAGATTGAAGACTCACAGCAGATGGTGCTGGATGTGGTTGAAGGTCAGAGTGTGCTGGTTATTGAGGGCCTGAAGAAGCTGGAACAAAAGGAAGAAGAAGCCAGAGCTCAATTTCGGAAGGACTCTGTGGAGAACGTGTCCATTAACCTAAAGTCCTCTGTTGATGCTTTCTCAGCTGACCTTATTGGGAAGGTTGAAGGGTTATGGAACCAAAAGATACTGGAGTTTGAGGCAAAACATGAGGAGCTGGGAGCCAAGCTGGGTGAAGTCATAAAGAAGGCGGCAGAGGACTTCCCTACCTAGGAGAAGACCAATGTCTTAATTGATGAAAAGCTGGCCCAGTTTGTGAACTTTGGGCAAACAGCTGGAGCAACCTTGGAGAGGCTGGAGGATGAAGTTGACCACTGCTCCACTGAGTTGAAGGCCCTTGCTCATGATCAGATGAAGCTAAACATAACTGTGGCTGAATGTATGATTAATGCCGGAAAGGGGGAAAAGAGGGTAAGTGCTAAGGACATGAAGCTGGACCCTAAGAACAAAATGAATATCATTCTTGAGACCCCTGAGTTTGAAAGAGGCCAACAAGTTAAGAGCACCCTAAAGAAGATAGATGCTGAGGCCCAGAAGATTGCTGGAGCCAAGAAAGGGAAGGAGACCTCATCTGAAGACACATCAAAGTTCAAGGAAGCTCACCTGAAGGAGAAAGAAAAAAAAGCTGCTCAGAAGGGGGAATCAACCAAGAGGAAGGCAATTGATGTCCTCTCAGCAGAGGTGGCCAAGAAGACCAGAACCTCAGGGAGGTTGGCTGCTAAGTCCACTGGCTCAACCGAGTCAATTGTGGTACTTCCTATTCTGAATCCTGATCCTATCTCTTCTGAAACTCCAAAATCTGCCCCCACCAGAGTTACAGAGCTCACTGAGCTAATCAAGGCGACTGGGAGTATGAATGAAAGAGCAAAAAAGCTAACTGCTCAACAGCAAGAGAGGAGAGATAAGGTTGTAGGAAAGATGGAATCCATTGCTGAGTTGGCTGAAAGGAAGAGGTAGGAGAGGCTAGCTACTTTCGACAAGTCCACGACAAAGAAATTCAGAAATGGCTATCAAAGGTGGGCTGCAAAGTTGAAGAAGGAGAAGGTGGCACTTGCAAAGGCCCAGTTCCCTCATCTTGACACTTGGGTTCCCAAGAAGCTGAATGATGCTTGGGAAACTGCCAAGAGGGAATTCGTATACGCATATTATGTCAGTGGAGAATTGGGGAAAGAAAACGCTCAGGACTTATTCAATGATTGGCTCTTTGAATCCTACCCAAAACTCTATCCTGACATAAGTGAAGCCTGGAATGATAAATTCCCAGATCATGCCCTGAAGGCTCCTGAGCCAATCATCTACTGGCCTCCTCAAGATGTAACTGGAGCTGTGGACAGAGAGCGGATTGCAGAAGAGTGGGTGTCATTATGTGAGCATCTAGGTCTCAAGGGACATTCAAAAGAGGTGATGGAGAGGAAAAATGAGCTGAAGATCAGAGTCTTCAAACAATATGGACTTGAGCCTCTGTTTGAAACCATTTGAAGAAGTTAAGTGTTTTGCTGGGCATTTGTTTATAAGTCCCAGATGTTTCAAGTTTGAACTTTTTGATAGTAGATTTCATGTAACTGTACTTCTCATATTTCTCATGGAATGAAACTCTACTGTTGTTTATGCCCAAGATAATATCTCATTATCATTTAGGCTTATGTACTTGAATGTTTTTACTTACAAAATCCTTGAACTTTTTATGTCATCTGAAGAACCTCATCTGAAAGAAGATATGTATTAAGATAGGTTCCGACATAATCAAAAAGGAGGAAATTGTTGGGAAATTGTATAGACTTAAGTTTTGATTAAGATGCAAAAAATGTTCCTCCTAAGTTATTTGTAAGTAAAGTGTTCAGTAGGGTTAGTACTTAGCTAATTCAGTTCAAATGTTAAGGAACTTGAGTGCAGTTATAAATTCCTAGAGTGTATTGAAGAATGAAGTCCCTGAAGTCGAAGTCCGCTGATGACAAGTGATTTGAGAATTAGTCTAAGTCTTGAATGTTTTCTAAGTGCATTCTCACTAAGACTAAAACCATCAGGTGAGGATCAAGGTCCACTGATGAGAACTAACAAGACACATTAAATGCTAAACACATTAAAAGCTGTTAGTTAATCTGGCTGGAACAAGGCAAAACGAATTTCAGTGAAGCTTAAGGTTCTCTCAGAGGAGTTCCACCTTAAAGCAGGACAGGATTCTGAGCAAGCAGACTGAAGGCCCAATGAGAAGATGACACGTAGGTGTACTCTACTGACAGCCTACCTGTTCCAGACTGACAAGTACCAAAAGTCTTTCTCTAGCATTCTACAGAAAGTTGGTGAACAAGGCATAGTCTTTCAGCCGTTTCTTGACAAGGCTTAAAGCTTCAAATAGAGCTGTTTGAACCAATCAGATACAAGAAGACCTACTTGAGAAGATTCAAATCCAACGGGAAGATTTTCAAGTAAGCCTATAAATATAGAAGGACGTGCTCACTTCTATGCACGGGAAACTCACAAGATCACGGATATCTCTACATTCATAACCTTTTAGAAGCACTCGAAATTACCTTTGTTTCCCAAGTGTTTCACATTTGTAGAGAGCAAAACAAGTCTTTTGTAACCAAGCTTAAAAGCTATATCCAAACCTTAGAAAGAGATAATCCATCCTAAGCCTTGAGCTAAACTGTAAGGATTATCTCACAACAGTTGGAACCAAAGCCCTACTCAGTTGTTAGGTTGAGAGTTAGTGTTAAGTGGTGTTAGTAAGCTGATTATTCGTATCAGTCTGAAAGCTGGTTTGTTTTGGGAACTAGGACTTGGAATTATCCTAGTGATCAATCATCCTAAGAGAGGATTAATTGATCAATGCACCTTGACACTATAACACAAGGAATTCCAAGTGAAAGGAATTCTCCTGTTTAATCAGGACAGTGGACGTAGGAGATTCTTCTCCGAACCACTTTATATCTTGTGTACTTACTTTCTGCTATTTCTTAAGTGTGTGCTATTCACTCAAAGTTTATCAAGTAAAACGAGTTTTCTAAAGGGCTCACTAATCCGCACTTGAAAGCTAATTAGATAGTAGTTCAACTGAAAGTCTTGAGCTTTCAGTGGAGGTATTATCTCAGTAAGCTTTCACAAGTAATTCTCAGCAGACCTAAAGTCCACTGACGAGTTACTATTTGAAGTAACCTGATAAGTTTTAAAGAAATTATTTTTTGTAACCTCAGGTGTATTTCCCTCCCCCCATACATTTGTTTACTCGTTTCGGGACCAACAACATGATTATTTTTATAATCTACCAAACAACAACAAATGTTGTTTACCCTTAAAACATATCTCAATGTCTATCTTGACCCTTTTTCCCATCTCTCCTACCAAATGGGGCCTTAGTATATGTTATGTTCTGCTGAATTTTGTGTGGAATTGAAGCTTTGAATATCTTATATGCATCCTTCCCATAATGTATGCAAGTACATTGGAAATATTTTATTACCGGTATTTTTCAACTATGCTTTGATAGGAAATACAAAAGATTGAGAAGCTTGAGGCACTGCATTCCGTGGTTCATTTTTCTTCAATTGCATGTGAAATTTAGGGGGGGGGGGGGGGATTTGGGGCGTTGAAATATATTGAGTGCACACACACTAACTTACTCCCCACATTAGAATCAATTAGTAGTAGCTTCTAGTATCTAGCATATATACTTAGTGTATGTATAGGATTGCATCTTTCTTTTGTTGTCAATTTAGCTTTTGTATCACAACATTGAGTATTGAATATATTTTTCCCTTTATGCGTATTATCTCATACATATATGATATCCCAGATCTATAATATTTTCTCCAACAATGGATATCACTTAGATTTTAAAAAAAATTGGCTTTTTTTTTTACCAGAATATGTGTTGGTGTAATGAGTTTAATTTACTAGGTGTTGAGATTTTAAGCATTTGCTACAAATTTGGACATATACCATATGTTTCAACCATATAAAAAAGAATAGTACAACCATCCAACAACATATTCTTACAATCTAGCGGGATTATTATCCTTCTTCAAAATATGGTTTTATTTGCTAGCATTCTGAAATGTTTTTCCTATTTGCTGATTTTTTGTTCCTTCTTTGTTTATTAGCACAAACTTGTGGTTTTGTACCAATAATATGTGTTGATGTAATGATGTTTGTTCATTAGGCGTTGAGATATATTGCATTTCTTATAAGTTTAGACATATAACATATCTTTCAAGTTTCAACCAGTTTACATGACAATTTAAGAAATATTTGTGTCTCTTTATATTAAATTACTACTTTCATATTCTTGTTTTCACTTTGTGGGCATAATTGTATTATACCATGAAACTATATACAGTTGAAATTCTAGATTTAATCTCAATTTTCTATATATTTATAGGATCATGGCTTTGGAGTTCGCTTACAACAGAAATATAGTGGGGCAAGCAAAGATAAGTTGCCGGAGTAAATTGTCAATGATTGACTACGTATTCAAACAACTTGTTGATTACCATAAACAAATGTTTGAAAGTTCATGTTTTAAAAATCTTTTGAAGTTAAGGACAACAGATGTTGGATACCAACTTTTTCACCAGCTATTGATGAGACAGGTGCAGACACATAAAACAAATGAAGTTTGGTTCAATTTCAAAGGCAAGTTTGTCGGGGAGGTGACATATGCTCATTGGGTGAAACTTGGAAATAGTCTTGGAAGGGCTGTAAATTCTTATATATCCCTTGTTATTTGTTCGACCATTGGGTTGCACTCAAAGTTGATGTAAATGTCGGAGTGATTAAAATTTACGGTAGTATAATAAGTAGCCGCCATAGATATCATAAGCTTTCATCGTTGAAATATTTTCTCCCTAAGTTGATACACTCGACGGTGGATGAGAATTACGGCATCAAGTTTTTTTATTTAAAGAATGCATCTCATCCTCAAGAAGTTAACAGGTAAGCATGTTAAATTTTTATGTGTTCTTAAAGGATGCATCTTATTTTATATATGTTATATTAATATTTCTTAATAATGTAGATTTGATTCTGGTATGTTCGTTGTGAAGTACATAGAATTTTTGGTAACCCAGAAAGATGTTAGTACTATTTGTCCCGAGTACATGCCAAAATGGAGGAAGAAACTTGCAGCATAAATTTTCGACCATCACTTTGATGTATAGACATTAGGTTGCTATCATTGTTGGGTTGATAGGTCCATACTCGAATGTTTCTTGAAGAGGACATGATTGATTGAATTAAGAACTGCGCTCATATGATGAGACGTGTTTGTTCAAAATTGAAATATTTGTCATTAATTTTGATAAAGAGATATATTAGCTGTTTAATTTTACCAAAATGTTGATGTTGGATTTACATTCGTTTCCATATCTAATACCCCTTATTTATCTCGTGTTGTTCATGGGTCCTCAACAAATAAAATTACTGATCCCAACAAAAATGAATTAAAATAGCAATTTTCTCATATTAATTTGTGAGGCTAGCAAATGTATTTTAGGCGTGAGTTGAATTTTCGGCGCCTCTTTCTTCTCTAATTTCTCACGGTCAACTCCAAGAAAAGATAAAGTGGTGAGTCTAGCTGATTCATTTCTTTCTTGGTTGCTTTCTTTTCTATTTTCCAAAAAATTCACGTGGATGCATTCACTTAGCACTCCTTTATCAACTCAAATAAAATGGGAAATGAACTTTTCTTTATTTCATCTCACTTGGCCGTGAGATTTAGAAGTAAAAAATGTAAAGCCTAATTTTTTTTCTTCCTGAATTTTCCTCTTCTTGATTCATTTCTTCGATCGACCTCAATTAACATGTGTTTACTTCTAAAAATCTGCAATGTTCTACAAAATAAACAAAACACATCTTTCTTGACAATTAAGCACAAAATATTAAATTAATGTATATAAATGCAAGAAATTCCATAAAATAGGTAAAATAAATGCACAAATTTTGAGCAAAAAACACACTAATCAATACCCACCATCACATGCTCGTTACTATACTCAAGATAAAGATATTAAAATATTAGAAAATGGAATAATGACTTGTATGGCGTTATAATGCAACACATGTCATTATGTGTACAAACAAACTCATATCTACTCTACCACCATCATGCATACTCATTAATAGAATTAAGATATATAATGCGGGTAAAAAATAGATAAGGACATTATAATATTAGAAAACTGAATAACGACTCGTATAGCGTTATAATGGAATGTAGGTCGTTATGGTACAAACAAACTTATATCTACTCTACGACCATCATACATACTCACTACTAGAATTAAGATATGCATGGGAATAAAAGAATCAACGTAAAGACATTAGAATATTAAGAAACATAATAACGACTTGTATGATGTTATAATGGAACATGCGTTGTTATGGGGTACAAATAACTCGTAATAACTATACGATCACCATATAACTTTCATCACTGTATTTTAGACATGTTTAAAAGATTTGCGTTCATTTTTTTTTTTTGTCATATTCAGCAGGCAATAAACAATTGAACAATTGTTAACTCTTTCATATTGTAACATTATTGTAGAAGGATGGAATTGAATGACGTTTCTTCATTAAACTCATATTCACTCTCAAATTAGTTTTCTTTTAATAATAAGTTCAAAAATTAAAAGTTTAAAGACCTAAATAATGTAGGTTTTCATTTTTGCTTGAAATCCAAATAACGACATGTGTGTCAATATAACGATATAAATATCGTTATGACCACTTACAACTATAAATTCATCATTTTTCAACTCTACCTTATTGTCTATGTTGGTCCCGGTACAAGACTGAGGAATACGTGTATGGGGGGGGGGGGAATACACGTATACCAATTTTCAAACTTAAAACTGACTGAGTCCCCTTCACTCAGAGTGGTAAAGAACTAGGAGCTGATAATACACCCACTGACTACACTTGGTGCGGGTCAGTTGGCTAACTATCAGTTCAAGTTCAGTGCGGAAATGTTTGAGCCCTGATAGTTTAAAGTCTTGTTTAGTTTGCTTTCTGAAAACTTGTTTTACTCAAATCTGAAAGGTGTTTAGTAGGGCAGTGTTCTTTTGAAGATCAGGCTGATTGATTCAGACCTGATAAACTTGAATGCAATGAATGAACGAGTAATATGGCAAGAATGCACAATATCAAAGCAGTAAGAACACAAGGAGTTTAACGTGGTTCAGAGTCTCAAGCTCCTATGTCCACGGCCTGATTTAACAGGAAATCCACTCAAGGGATTCTTGTTTTTAACGTGCCAAGGTGCACCAAGATCAGTTACCTCACTGATCTATACAAACTCCTCTTACTAACACACTAACTGACTTACTCCCAACAAGCCTAACTTAGGGTTTTGGTTTCAGTTTGGATTCCAACTAAGTTGAGATTATCCTTACAAGGCAAAGCTATGCTAAGGATTGGATAATCTCTCTAAGCTTAAGATAATTCTAATTAGCGCTTGGAATACAGAATAACTCTCAGTTGCTAAGAAACACTTGGGAAATTTGAATGTTTTCGAGTGCTTCTTTTAAAGGCTGAATGCTTTTGAATGCTTGAGAGTTTGAGTAATTTCTGGCTTGGAAATTTCCCGTAACCTTGAATGGGTTCAAGGCCTTCTGTATTTATAGGTGGTTTGAAAAACTATCCGTTGGAGAGATAGCCTTCTAGCCATCTATGTAGAGGGGCTTCAAACGGACATATCTCCATGCAGCAGCCGCCCTTGCATGGATTTGGTATTTGCATTAAATGCACATTAAATGCTTGCCCGTTGAATATGCAGTCTGTATTCAGTCTTTATGTCAGGTTCCGTACGTGCGTGTCCTCCTCAGATTGGTCCACGTCATCAGGTTGGTGAGAATGTCAGAACTTATTCCTGAGCTTCAGGCTTGTCTTATTAAGTTCATTTTGTCTTGAGCTCACCGGTCTTGTCCTGACGCTGAAATTCCTTTTGCATTGCTTGGCTCTACTCCAAGTCTTCTCATTTACTCAGTGACAACCTGTTCCCTTCAGGACTGAGTTAGTAATGACCTCAGGGTCATACTCTTCATCACTGACACTTACTCAGCCAGCTTAGAAGACTGCCATAAGTTCAGGATGGTGCTCTTCGTCTTCAGGCTCTGAGTCTTGATTGTCTCCAGTGAGTTCTCCTCTCACTGAGTACCTGTGAAGTGTAAAATGACTAAGTACTAATCCTAACCAAGACTAGCCTGACAAAGACAGATTAAGGCAATCATCTTTTCAGGGGCTTTGGGATCTAAATCAAAACTGACAATGTCCCAACAATTTCCCCCTTTTTGATGATGCCAAAACACTGAAAAGATCCTCAAAACACTTAGAGGAAATAAGACAAACCTATCTATAAGATAAGACAGTGTTAGAGCAATTCTTGATAAAGTACAGAATTTAGACAAGCCAAAAAGACAATGAGTTTTTGTCTGTGGGCAAAAGTAATAGATTTCATTGATAGATGTGGAAATGATTACAATGATTCTAATCTATTACAAGAAGCCTATGAACACCTAGACTAATCTCATTTCAGGCTTGAGTCCATATCCTGCATAAACTCTTGCCTTTAGCTCGTCAAGTCTTCCAGGTTGGTTCACATATCCTTCAGCTCTGGCTATCTTCAAGACTTCCATCATTATGACCTTAGTGTCATGCTTTTGAGTTCCAGGAATCAAGGGAGGAGCTCGAATGGTGAACTCAGGAGCCTTCACTTGGACTTGAGCTGCCTCAGCCTCCTCCAAGATCTTCTGGAATAGCTCAGGATGATTGTCCATCATATAGTCAGTGAAGTGGGCATCAATATCGTCAGTGTCGCCCCACTTTTTCACAACAAACCATAGTCTGACAAATTCATCCCTTGCATCAGTCCAAAACTCCTTCAAAGTCTCTGAGACGAACTCATCAACAAAAGCTTCCCTTGCTCCTGATTCTGGCCTTCTGACTTGAAGAATTGTTGCCTTCCTAACTGTTGGCTTCTTTCTGTACTTCCTTGGCTCAGGCTTCGCCTTCTTCCTCCTTAGCAAGCTGATCACTGCATCATCTAGTTCACGTTGTTGAAGCTCAGTGATATCCGTCAGCTTCTCAACCTTCTTCTCCAAAATGCGCATCTTCTCCTTCTGAGCAATTTCAGCTCTGCGCATAGCCTCAGTCTTTTCAGGTTGATCTCCCCATGCTTCAGCACATAGCTCCGCAACTAACTCACCTGAGTAAGTGATGGGATTCTTCCTTGAGCTCATGGGTGATGATCTTTGGACTGGCTCAGGTTGTTGCTTTGAAGGTTCATTAGCCTTTGCCTTTGTTGCCTCCTCCCTCATCTTGGCAACTAAATGTTCTCCTTCCTTCTCCACGGCCGCTAACCTAGCTGACTTCCTTACCCTTAGAATATTTCCATCAGGATTGGCTTCAGGGTCAGCTAGGACGGTCTCTCCTTGACTAACTGCCTCAGATGCCTCAGGGCGGGATCTTTTCTTCTTTTCCCCCTTTTTGGCATCATCATTGGCCTCAGATGGGAATGCGTCAGATCCGCTGTTGATTACGAAGGAGGCTAGGGAATGGACATCGTTGATTCCCTCCTTCAATAATTCAACTCCCATTGAAATCCCAGTCCCTGCAAAAGATACGGAACTGATGGCAGCATTGACCTTCTTCTCAAAGACCTCCATTGAGAGTTGGAGACTTTGTTCAGCCTTGGTGATCCTTTCTTCCACCTTCAAGGACTCACCGCTGACTCTGCTCACCTCAGTCAGTATCTTCGCAGACTCCTCAGTGGCCTTAGCCAAAACGTCCGCCACTGATTGAGAGGTACGATCCATCTTCCCTGACTCCAGCTCCAACTTGGACGCTGAGTCCTTCAAGGCCTGAGTGACAATAGCTCCAGTCTGAACTGCAAGCCTGTCCACTGCCTGATTCATCTTTTCGTCCCTGATCGCATCCCTCTCTTCAAGCCTCTTGAGAGTGTTTCTGAGCATCTTCTTTGTGCGCTTCCTCTCATTCTTCACTGACTTGGCCGTGTCAGTCATTGTGCGCTTTAACAAGATCAGCTCCCTGTTAGCAAGGGTGTTGTAAGCTGACTTTGTCCACCTGATGTGTTTCGCCAGGGCCTTCGAATCTTCATCTTTTTCAGCACGTAGCCTCATTACCTCCTCCTGAAGTTCAGCTAGATTTTCCGAGGTTTTCTCCTGTTTGACCTCCACTATGCTTGTAAACTCAGCACGGCCGACCCCGGTGATGACCACATCTTCATCATCAGTGGCCTCATCAGTGATTGGCTGCTTTCCCTTGTCAGCCCCTGCAGCATCAGTCCCTTCTTCAAGGTACACTGAAGGCAGTTGTGAAGTAGTCATAGCCGCCTCCTCAGGCTCGGCTAAGCTAACTTGAACCTTAGGAACTTGTCCTTCGGAACTGAGAGTCTCCTTGAATGCCTCAACATCATCCTCTCGTGTCTCAGGGCAGGGAATCCCTTCATCGACAGATGTCTCATTGGCAGCTGAGATGTTCACAACATCCTCAGCCACTGGTCCACCCTTGGCACCAGTGTTCTTGTCACCTTCCCCCTGAGCCTGAGGCTCAGAGTCCATCTCATCAACTTCTCTAGCAGTCTCCTCCACTGCCTTTTCCACAGCTCCACCTTGAGTGTCATCATCCTCCTCATCATCCTCCTTCTCTTCAACGGTGAGAAGATCAGCCTTGCTTTTGGACATCATTTCAGAAACAAGCTTCTTCAGGTTGTCGAAGTTTAAGAGTTGAAGCCAGCTTGTCAGGCCAAAGAATGAGCAAATCTTGGCCTCCTCCGTCTCCCAGTGCTCCCAGCCGCGAGCGTCCACCAGCATATGTTGCTCCTGCATGTTTGATTGTTTGAAGTCCAACCAAACTTTGAGCTCCACCACATATGCCAGCAACTCAGTATATTTGTACAGCCCAGGCCAGCACTTTCCAGCCCACTCCGTGGCATTCCCCCTGAGCGTATTCTCCAGTATACCTCCCGCCATATGCTCATCCAGCTCCTCCTCCTCTATTTCAAGGAACACATCCTCTTCTGTTGAAATAGATTTGGGACAGTCTTTGGGGTTGGGGTATGATGGAAAATCTGAGGGGTTGGGAAGGTTTGGCTCGGCTAACTGGTCAGGCTCAAGTGTAGGTGAGGTTGATGGCACTGACTCAGTAGGGTAATTTGGCTCTGAAGGTTGGGGGAGTTGGGGAGTTTGAGGTGTGGGGTCAGGGATGGAAGGTGTTTGGGTTTCAGGATGTGGGGGTGTTTGTGTGGGTGCTGTCTCAGGCTGCAATGACTCAGCCGTCTCAACAGTCTTTCTTACCTCCTCTAAGTCAGAGGCTCCAGGAGAGCTTGACTTCTCCCTCTCACACAACTCAGGAAGTTTCTTAGCAGGAGACTTCTTTACTCCCCTCCTAAGTCTCTTCAGGGGCCTCTTTCCCTGAGCGCCCTCCTTACTGACGTCATCATCAGTTCCCTCAGCCTCAGTCCCGGCCTTCTTGGGATCTGACTCAGTCCCTGACTTCGTGCTCTTCCCTGACAGCACGATTTTCACCCTCCTCTCCTTCTTCTCAGCCACGCCCACCTCAGGTTGCTCCACCTCTTCAGCAACAGCCTTCTCAGCCTCCTTACTCCTCTCAAGGAGCTCATCCACCTTTTCAATGAGGCTGGTTGCCACTCTCTTGGCCGTCCCAACTGGCTTTCTGGCCTGACCCTTCGCTTTCGCATTGGGATCAGTCAGCCCTAGCACTGAATAGGTGTCACTCAGTGAGGAAAACATGACCTTCTTTGAGGAAAGGTTGTCCTCAAAGTCAAAAGTGTACTCATGGCACGCATGAGCAATCAGCATGGACAATCTTGTGCCAAATGGCAAGATGGCACTGACGGATATGTGCTTCTTCTCCTTGTCACGCGTGATCTTGTCCAATCCCGCCTGATGGAGTTGATCGAGGAAGAACTGCTCCCAGTTCGCTTCCACTCCATCAGCGATTGCTCCCATGAGCCTCAACTTGGGCAGACTCAACTGCTCGTGAGAGCCAGTTGCTCCCATCACCATCTTGGACACCAAGTCCACCAGAGCCCTGTACTCCGGCTTCAGAGTGCTCTTGTTCTGACGGGCCCTGAACTCCGAAGACCCTGACTTGGTCCATTTCCCAAGGAATTCTCCCTCCGAGTTTTCCTTGTAAGTCCTGGGGTTGATGCCAGAGGATGGCAGCTTGAAAACTTCCCTCACCGCCTGCCTGAGATCGATGGTGACCACCTCCGAGTCGTAGAGAGGCTCTCCGTCGGCGTTCTTTTCTCCCGTCGGCTTTAGCGCAGTCACCTTTGTGAAGACTTCTCCCTTCCGCAAGAACATGTTCAAATAAGCTTCCACCACTGTTCTTGGGAGCACGGAAGAGGGGCGGGTGGTGAAGTATGTTTCCAACCCGGCGTCGGAAATCCATTTAAAAACGGGTTTGATTTCCTCAACCGTTAGACAGATACCTTCCATGGAGATGACTTGCTCCATGTGTACCAGCTTCTTCTCAACAACATCGACGATCTTGTCGGTTGTCCAGTCGGAATCAAGGAATGCCATTGTGTTTTGAGAAAGAGGTTTTAGAAATTCTGTGTTTGAGCAAGAGAAAACTCAGTGTGTAAATTGTGCGTTGTGTTTGCGTAAAGACCTCAAATGACACCCTTGATTGATAAGACTAAGTCAGTTACTCAAACGTGGGGTTGAGATTGATTCCTGAATTCGAAAGGTTTTGAAATGAGAGGCCAGGATTAATCTCAGTTTTAATTAAAACCCCAAGTCAGTCATATTCCGTATAAAACAGACACGTATATGAAAAAGTAACTTGTAGCAATAAATGCTCCGTGCGCGTGGGTTTAAATATAAAAAGGCGCGCTTTTAATGAAAACAGAATGCATTTAATAAAGATTTTCAGGACGAATGACTCAGGGAGACGCTTGAGATTCACAAGAGTCAGGTTAGAACCCATACCTGTCAGGGAGACATTGTAGCACCCTGATACCTCGTTGAGTCGAGTCTGGCCTGAGTTCCCCCTAGAACCCTACACTGACTGCTCTCCCGGATCTAAGAGTCCCAATTCCACTGACAGTTCCATAAACCTTGCTTCAGCCAAGGGCTTAGTCAAGATGTCAGCTCTTTGCCTATCAGTGTGAATCTTTTCCATCCTAATATCTTTCTTTTCCACATGATCTCGAATGAAGTGGTGTCTAATATCCACATGCTTGCACCTTGTGTGAAGCACTGAGTTCTGAGTGATTGCTATTGCACTATTGTTATCACAATAGATTGGAACCTGATTAGCAAATACTTGGTAGTCCCTCAACTGTTGCCTCAACCATAGGATCTGAGCACAACAACTCCCTGCAGCCATATACTCAGCCTCAGTTGTGGATGTTGCCACTGAATTCTGCTTCTTACTAAACCACGAGATCAACTTACTTCCCAAAAACTGACATGTCCCTGAGGTTGATTTCCTATCAATCCTACAACCTCCATAATCTGCATCTGAATACCCTGTCAGTTCAAGGTTGTCATCTGAAGGATACCATAGTCCCATATTAACTGTCCTTTTCAAATACTTAAGTATCCTCTTAGCAGCCTCCAAATGACTTCTCTTGGGATCAGACTGATACCTAGCACACACACCAACTGCAAACGTAATGTCAGGCCTACTTGCAGTCAGGTACAATAAAGAACCTATCAGCCCACGATACTCAGTCTGATTCACTGAAGTCCCTTCAGTGTCAGGATCCATCTTCCAATTTGTGTTCATTGGGATCCTGGCTGGATTGCTGTTCTGAACACCAAACTTATGAATAAAGTCTCTTGTATACTTGGCCTGATTAATAAATATACCTTGATCAGTCTGCTTGACCTGCAATCCTAAGAAGAAGTTCATCTCTCCCATCATTGACATCTCAAATTTACTAGTCATCAGTTTAGAGAATTTCTCACATAACTGATGATTTGGTGATCCAAATATTATGTCATCCACATAAATTTGGACCAAGAGAATGTCATCACCTTCAGTGATCCTGAACAATGTCCTATCCACTGTTCCCTTCTTGAACCCATGATTAGTCAGGAATTGAGAGAGGGTATCATACCAAGCTCTTGGTGCTTGCTTAAGTCCATAGAGTGCTTTCTTCAAATGGTATACTCTATCTCCAACCTCAAACCCGGGAGGTTGTTCAACATATACTTCTTCATTGAGTACACCATTCAGGAATGCACTCTTGACATCCATTTGATACACCTTGAACTTCTTATATGTCGCATAGGCAAGAAACAACCTGATAGCTTCCAATCTAGCCACTGGGGCAAAAGTCTCATCATAGTCTATTCCTTCAGACTGACAATACCCTTTTGCAACCAGTCTAGCCTTGTTCCTTACCACAACACCATTCTCATCCTTCTTGTTCTTAAAGACCCACTTGGTACCAATTACAATTTGATGCCTAGGTCTATCTACCAGTTCCCAAACCTGATTCCTTGTGAACTGATTCAACTCTTCTTGCATGGCAATGATCCAGTTCGAGTCAGTGAGAGCTTCTTCAATGTTCTGAGGCTCTTGCTCAGAGAGAAAGCAACAGAACAGTGCACTCTCACCATGAAACCGTCTGGTCCTGACTCCCTCAGTTGGATCACCAATAATTTGATCAATGGGATGATCTTCTAACCATGTTCTTTTGCCAGGAGTTGTTCCTGAAGTACCTGCAATGTTAGTGTCTACAGGTTCATAAAATTCAGGAAATTGAACAGAAGGGTATGATCCTGAGTCTATGCCAAAGGGATTAACAAGCTCAATGTCAGGGACATTGATTCCCCCTTGATGAGGTGACTCAGGAGCCGTCTCAGCTGCAACAGCATCTTCATAGACGGTACTTACCTCAGGTTGAGCCTGTTCCTCTGTCTGAGGCTCAACAATCCCTGATTTGCTGGATTTAGGAGTGGCACTTGGTTCATCATCCTGATCGTCATCATCATCCCATCTGGGGATTGGCACAGTCTTGATCTTGGGATCAGGTTGATTCTTCAAGCTCAGCCTTGTCACACTCCTCGTGACCTCCTCAGTGTCAGGATTCAGCACCTTTGCCCTAGACTCATTAGCAGATTCATCAAAGACAATATGAGGTGATTCTTCCACAACAAGGGTCCTACAATTGTAAACCCTGAATGCTTTGCTAATTTCAGAATATCCCAAGAATATTCCTTCATCAGATTTGCTATCAAAGGCTTTCAACTGAGTCTTCCCATTGTTGAGGATGAAGCACTTACAACCAAACACATGAAAGTAAGAAATACGAGGTTTTCTTTTGTTCCATGTCTCATATGGGGTCTGAGCATGTTGCTTGTTCAGCATGGATCTGTTCTGAGTGTAGCATGCAGTGTTGATTGCCTCAGCCCAAAACTTCTTGGGCAATCCTGACTCAGCCAGCATGGTCCTTGCAGCTTCCTTCAGTGTCCGATTCCTCCTTTCAGTGACACCATTCTGTTGTGGTGTTCTAGCTGCAGAAGTCTCATGAGCTATACCAAGTTCATTACAAAAGTCAGAAATATATGAATTTATAAATTCAGTGCCCTTGTCAGATCTGATCTTGGTAATGGACTGATTTTTCTCATTGCTGAGTCTTCTGAGCAACTCTGGAAGCTTCACCTGTGTTTCCTTCTTATTTAACAAGAAAATAACCCAAGTATATCTAGAATAATCATCAATAACCACAAGGGTATATTTTCTACCATTCATACTCACAGGTGTTATGGGACCGAATAGATCCATGTGCAAGAGCTGAAGTATCCTGTCAGTGGAGTAGGAAGCCTTTTCTTTGAATGACGCTCTGACCTGCTTCCCTTCCTGACAAGCTTTGCACACGTGATCTTTGCTAAAAACTTCATTAGGTAGACCATCAACAAGTGACTGTCTAGAAATTTTGTTAAGAATCTTGAAGTTCAGGTGGCTTAATCTTTTATGCCATAACCAACTGAGCTCTAGAGAGCTTTTAACAACAAGACAAGTATTAGGAATAGTGCTGCTCCAATCAGCGAGATAAACGTTACCTTTCCTTATACCTGATAGAAGCACTTGTGTTGATTTGTCCTTGACTGAACATTTATTCGATGAGAACTCAACACTGAACCCTTTGTCACAGAATTGACTTACTGACAGCAGGTTATGCTTCAGTCCTTCCACAAAGGACACATTTTCCACTTTTACTGTACCTATAATTAGAACACCAAAACCCTTAGTAACACCTTTTGAGTTATCACCAAAGGTTACCTGTGGACCATCTTTAGCCTGATATTCTTGGAGAAGACTCTTCATTCCAGTCATGTGCCTTGAGCAACCACTGTCTAGGTACCAAACAGCTTTGATTGAGTCTTCTCTCCTCTCGTTGTGATCCACAGCCGCCTGTAAGCAAATCAGGCTTTAGGTACCCATTGGGTGTTGGGTCCTATTGTGTCAGCTGTACCTTTCGGGATCCAGACTTGCTTCACAACCCTGATTGCCTCAGAGTGGTGAATCTGTCTCCCTGAAACATCGACATACACAACTTTCTTCTTCTTAGCCTGAGAGGAAGATGGTGTATGGGTGCTAGACTTAGGCTTCGCAGGAGCCTGAGTGGGTGCCTTTTGGGCTGGCCTCCTGTTCTTCCTAGGTCTGGGTGCAGCAGGTCTTGGGCCTTGCTCTTGATAAGGACCCTGATTTCTATTCCCCCTAGGCAAGTGAGGGAAAGGAAAACAGTTAAAGGCCTCAGGATGCCAAAACCACGGGGGTGTCATCATGTTTGGCCTTCCCTGATGGTATTGCCAAGCATGATGGTACCCTCGCTGACCAGTCTGAGGGCTCTTGGCCTGAGTCTTCCTCTGCTTTCGCTGAGGTTTTCCCTGGCCTGAGCTCTCAGGGGCTTCCGCAGGTTGCTTTGCCTTTCCCTTGGGTTTTGGCTTAGCTACCTTAGGAGCAACCCTGACTGTGTCAACGGTTTCCTTGCCCTTATCAGTTTGACGGGCCTGGAGCACAACCTTAGGTGCACTCTGACCTGTCTGAACAAATACCCTCTCAGTGTTGCTCCCTGAAGCAACATGAGACTGACCTTGTGAGGATTTCTCAGGAACATATCCAAGTCCCTTTTTCTTGTTCCCAAGTATCTGGTTGCTATTTATTTCCTCTCTAGCCACTGAGGATTTATTCATTGCTGCAACCTTTTTCTTGAGAGAGTCCTCACTCTTTTTCAGGATTTCATGTCTGGTAAAGAGGTCATCAAACTTACTCTTAAGTGCTTTCAGCTCTTCCTTCCTGACCAGCTCTTCCTCAGCCAGTTCCTTCAGAATTTTCTCTCTTGGGAGACGCTCAGAATTGATCATGTCAATTTCCTGAGTTAGTCTCACAATCTGAGCTGATTCTTTGAGATCAGACTGAGTGAGTTGTTCATTCAGGTTTTGAACTTCAGTACTCAATTTCTTGTTCTCCTCTACCAAGAAGACATTAGTTTCCTGCAGTCTGGAGAAATCAACCATCAGTTGATCAAGACAGATCTGAAGGTTCATTTCTCTAACTGACTCTGAGCTGAGCTCAGGATTTTGACCAGTGTAAGAAGTACAAACAGAATTTGATGTTACCTCAGGCTCATCCCTAGCCATTAGGCAGACATCATCGTACTCATCATCCGAGAAGAGTTCAGGTGACCTTTCAGTGGGGCCATCAGAGTCTGTTGCATCCTCAGCCACCATAGCCCTCCGATCAGCAGATCTTAGATCCCTCGTGGCTCTCCTTTCCTCTCTCTCCCTAGCACTCAGCTCCGGGCAATCGTACTGATAGTGTCCAATCTTGTTACAGTTGTAACATGCTACCTGCTCACTTATTCTTTCTTTTCTTGGTTCAGGGTTCCTCCTTGAGTCAGGTTCCCTGGTTCTTGGTGAGCTTTCAGCCTTGGTTGGATATCTATCATCGCGAGTACGTCTCTGTTCGTCTCTCCTTTCAGGCTTTGGTTCAGAATATCTCCTTTCATCACCACGTTCTCTCCTCTGGTCAGTGTTCCTTCGCTCCTCATATCTCCTCGAGCTTTGGTGGGTTCCTTCAGGTTTCCTGTCACGTGAGTCCTGATAAAACTTTTTATAACGACCAAACCTGGAATTGAGCTTGTCAAATCGTCTGGCCATCAGGCTGTACTCCTCAGCGAGTTCTTCCCTGCTCATCTCCATCAGTGACTTTGATGAAGAATTTGATGAGGGCTCAACAGGTTCAGACCTGGCCTTGAACGCCACACTTTTCTCAGGAGTTTTCTCCTTCCCTTCCTCTTCTGACTGAACTTTCTTCTTTCTTTTGTTAAGATCAAATTCAAGCGCTTTTAGCTCTGAAAAAAGTAAAGCAGAAGTTATGTTACTCATATCCTGAGTGTTCTTAAGCATAATTACACTGTTGTCCCATCTCTCAGGAAGGGCATTCAGGATCTTTGAAGCAACATCTCTCCTTGGGACATCCTTGTCCAACATCACCAACTCATTCATCAACTTGATGAATCTAGACTCCATCTGATCTATGCTCTCATCAGGCAGCATCTCGAACGCTCCGAATTTCTGAATGGCAATATTCCTCTTGTTCTCCTTTATCTTTTCTGACCCTTCGCACATCCTGGTCAGCTCATCCCAAACCTCCTTTGCCGTCTTTAGGTTCATCAGCCTGGCTGACTCCTCGAAAGGCACCGTATGCAATATGATGTTTCTGGCGACGTTGTCAAGCCCCACCATCTTGATTTCATCATTGGTCATATCTTTCCTCTCCTTAGGAACCTGCACGCCAATCGCAAGATCATCGTATCCCAGTCCTCTGACGTTAGGAATAGTGATCTTGATCGGTCCTTCCCTGAGTACACGCGGCATCTGGTCATGGATGGCATCTAGATGTGCCTCTAATCTGAACTTCCAATAGACAAAGTTAGATACAGAGAATTCAGGTAACGAAGCTTCAAGTCTCCTCGAAGTCATGATGATGATGCAAGTTTTGTGAAAAGCAAACTCAGATCTGTTCAGTGACCACCAACAGTTTCTCCTCTGAAACTATTAGTATTCAAAGTCAGTGGTCTTTCGAACCACTGCTCTGATACCACTTGTTGGTCCCGGTACAAGACTGAGGAATACGTGTATGGGGGGGGGGGGGAATACACGTATACCAATTTTCAAACTTAAAACTGACTGAGTCCCCTTCACTCAGAGTGGTAAAGAACTAGGAGCTGATAATACACCCACTGACTACACTTGGTGCGGGTCAGTTGGCTAACTATCAGTTCAAGTTCAGTGCGGAAATGTTTGAGCCCTGATAGTTTAAAGTCTTGTTTAGTTTGCTTTCTGAAAACTTGTTTTACTCAAATCTGAAAGGTGTTTAGTAGGGCAGTGTTCTTTTGAAGATCAGGCTGATTGATTCAGACCTGATAAACTTGAATGCAATGAATGAACGAGTAATATGGCAAGAATGCACAATATCAAAGCAGTAAGAACACAAGGAGTTTAACGTGGTTCAGAGTCTCAAGCTCCTACGTCCACGGCCTGATTTAACAGAAAATCCACTCAAGGGATTCTTGTTTTTAACGTGCCAAGGTGCACCAAGATCAGTTACCTCACTGATCTATACAAACTCCTCTTACTAACACACTAACTGACTTACTCCCAACAAGCCTAACTTAGGGTTTTGGTTTCAGTTTGGATTCCAACTAAGTTGAGATTATCCTTACAAGGCAAAGCTATGCTAAGGATTGGATAATCTCTCTAAGCTTAAGATAATTCTAATTAGCTCTTGGAATACAGAATAACTCTCAGTTGCTAAGAAACACTTGGGAAATTTGAATGTTTTCGAGTGCTTCTTTTAAAGGCTGAATGCTTTTGAATGCTTGAGAGTTTGAGTAATTTCTGGCTTGGAAATTTCCCGTAACCTTGAATGGGTTCAAGGCCTTCTGTATTTATAGGTGGTTTGAAAAACTATCCGTTGGAGAGATAGCATTCTAGCCATCTATGTAGAGGGGCTTCAAACGGACATATCTCCATGCAGCAGCCGCCCTTGCATGGATTTGGTATTTGCATTAAATGCACATTAAATGCTTGCCCGTTGAATATGCAGTCTGTATTCAGTCTTTATGTCAGGTTCCGTACGTGCGTGTCCTCCTCGGATTGGTCCACGTCATCAGGTTGGTGAGAATGTCAGAACTTATTCCTGAGCTTCAGGCTTGTCTTATTAAGTTCATTTTGTCTTGAGCTCACCGGTCTTGTCCTGACGCTGAAATTCCTTTTGCATTGCTTGGCTCTACTCCAAGTCTTCCCATTTACTCAGTGACAACCTGTTCCCTTCAGGACTGAGTTAGTAATGACCTCAGGGTCATACTCTTCATCACTGACACTTACTCAGCCAGCTTAGAAGACTGCCATAAGTTCAGGATGGTGCTCTTCGTCTTCAGGCTCTGAGTCTTGATTGTCTCCAGTGAGTTCTCCTCTCACCGAGTACCTGTGAAGTGTAAAATGACTAAGTACTAATCCTAACCAAGACTAGCCTGACAAAGACAGATTAAGGCAATCATCTTTTCAGGGGCTTTGGGATCTAAATCAAAACTGACAATGTCCCAACAGTCTACTATTTTAAACATAATAAATGTATGTGATATTATAAAAAAAGCTTCATCAATTAAAACAGATTTTTAAAATACTATCCGTGTGAATCAATAAAAACTAGATTTTTAAGTCTTTAAAACCACGTATGCATTATGGGCTAAATATTCATCAATTAAAACAGATTTTTATCCAAATATTGCCCTATATGCTGGAACCATTTAAGCTCATCAGTACAAAAATCTAATATTAAGGACAAGACAATCTGACATAGATTATGACACAATTTAAATAAATAAGAACTACAATCCTCATTCTAAATGACAAGGTAAATATGTAAAAGAAAATTGTGATCTTAACAAAATAAAATAAAAACTTCAAAACATGTGCAAAATATGACATATCATTCACACGTCAACTGCCAAAAAATAAAAAGTAGAGTTGGACGTGATAGTCAAAATAAATACTAGATCCTCTAAACAATTATTCTTTGTAGATTATAATAATGGGTTTGTACATGTAGCACGATAGTGTCCTGTTTGTGAGCATCTGCTACATGTGCATGGCTTGAGTTGTTCTCTACTAGATTTTTTTTGCTGCTTTGGAGGCCTTCCACTTGGTTGTTTGGTTTGTGGGCACAACACAACCTCTGACCTAACATCATTAGCAGCTACCCATTCATCTTGCGTTGGTAATGGGTATATAAATTCAAAATATAATTTTTTTTCCAATAAGACATTTAAAATGCCGAACACAACGTATACCCATCACCTCCACAATGTCTAACAGCAGCATATTCATGTGCACATGGAAACTTTTCTAAATCAAATTGTTTACAAGTGCATGTCAAACGATCCAAATTAACAACATGTGTGTCTAATTCTCTACATACCTCAAACTTAATGGGAGAAATAGGGATGACCTTCATGCCATGTGATGCATTGTACACCATGCGCATTTTCTCCTCCATTGCTGGTGTCAGATGACTACTACTTTTTTCAGCTTCATTGTGCCTTTCATGAAACCATCTTTGCAACATCACTCTAATATGCTCCAATAAACCAAAAATAGGAAAATCACGAGCATTTTTCAAGGCTGAATTCAAGGATTCTACATTATTGGTAGTCATGATGTTGTATCGTACCCCTTTGCAATGTGCCCTGCTCCAAACATGAAGACCTCCAACATCATATTCTAGGTATTTTCTAATCCCTTTATGCAACCCACAAGTGCAGCTATTTTTTTCTCAAAATCTGTTATATTGTAAGCCTCGGCTGTTGTCCAAAATAATCTAGCAAAATCTATTCTTGGAAATTTTTTCTTCATGTTATTTTGCGGATGCCATATACAGTTGTGCAAATTGAATTTTTTTTTTTGAAAAGCACCTGGAATACTCTTGCCACGGTCTGAGATAATTACTAACTCTTCCTCATCACCAGTTATGTCCTTTAACTTACCAAAGAACCAAGACCATGCATCTTTATTTTCAGAGTCAACTATTGCCCATGCAAGAGGATGAATTTGTAAATTTGCATCTTGACATGTGACAACAAGTAAAGTGCCTCTATATCTGTTTGTAAAAAAAGTTCCATCGACAGATATAACACGTCTAATTGCGGTTTGAAAATATACTCTGTTTCAAGGCCATAAGAAGTACTTGAAGCGCTGATTTTCATTTGTCACAATGGTTGTCAATGTAACTCGGTTTCTTTGCTTCAAGACTTCACAATAAAGTGGCAATACAACATAACTTGCATCTGGAGTTCCCCGTATTTGAGATACTGCAAACTCTTTAGCCATGTATGCCTTGGTGTAGCTTATGGTTATGTTGAACTCCCTATGAATATCATCTATTATGTTTCTCGGAGTGTATACTCGGTTAGGATCTTCATACTTTGAAGTAATGTGACTTCCAATAATTGAGTATGTAGCATGTTTGTGATCTTTACGCCGAACACTCAATGAGCAAGTGTGCAAGCCGTCATATTTTTGGATTTCAAACATGTCATATCCTTTCATCTTTATGGCTCGTAACCTCCAAGTGCATTTTTCATCAATACAAACAACACAATAAACTTTTGTGTTTGATTTCCTCACCTTAAATTCAAAGTGGCATTTCATGGCAAGTAATTGCAACTTTCATATCAAAGATTTTTTGCATTTGAAAATTTGTTTAACTTGAACGTCTTCACTTTCTGGAATTCTAACTGAAGATCCAACTTGGATGGGAACTAAGTCTACTGCCATATTTTGAACATCTATAGGAATATGAGGCTCTTCAAAGGTGGTAGCATCAATAGGTACTTCATTGACTTGTGGAGCGTTAACTTGTTCCACAACTTCTCCTTTCTCGGAACTTTCTGCAACTATCATCATATCATCCCAACTCGTATTGTTTGCTTCTCCCTATTCAAAAGAATCTATTTCCCAGTTGTGCACCATATCTCCTTGTCTATTTTCATCTACAACATCTGAAATCAAGGGAAATACTTCTTCATGTAGTGAATCGTTTCCATCTTGACATCTCCAATTTTTAGCATGATTCAAGATCTCTTTTGTGACAATAGTTACACAAAGCGGTGTTTCTTTGCATACATATATGTACTACGACACATTGCTGTCACAATTAATTTTCATAGGTGGGATTGGGATATTACATAATCCTGGAACAAGTGCTGCAAAGTCCATTTTTTGAAACCTAGTGTCAGTACCCAATGATTCTCCAATTTTTTTGTATAACTCTGAATAGAAAATGGTCTTAGAAATAAGAAGTGGTGTCAAACTTTCTTGACCAGTCCCTTTGTGCTCCCACATCCATCCGCCATCTATTTTCTCTTTAAAAATTACTTCATAACAAACTGTAATCCATAATGTATCTGCAGGAGACATAACTGTATTTAACAAAAAAAAAAGTATGCATTCCAAAATAATGCTATTAAACTGATATAAATTTTTTATGGATAATAATATATAGTTATTATTGTAATTATTATCAATTTATTTAGAAGTATTCCTTATCAGAGGAAAAAGTGAATATAATTGAGGTGGAAATATGATCCTGTCAATTCAAATTATACTTATGCACTATATATTTTTGGATATGTCAAGTCTTTATGGGCAAGTGAAGACCACACACATACACAATGCAGAGGCTTATGTAAAAATAGGAAAATCACCACATACCCCCCACCTAATATAACATACATATAAATTTATGTAAGATAAACCCAAAAGTAATTATAATTATATTTATATAGTAATTAAATCAACCATCCTAGAAGATATTTTTACATTCAGTTTGAGTCCATGCAAGTCTACAGAGAATTAATCATGAGGATCATTTTAACAAATTTGCAAAAATTGAATAGCTCAATTGTATCACTCAAAATTTTGATTCTTCTTTTTAAATCAATAACTAAAACTAAAAAGTAATAGTGATGTAGAGGATATTATTTAACACAAATTATAGTATGCACTTAGATTTTAAGCTCAATTTTGATTTCTTCCAAAATACATATTAACACACCGAATTGTGTATTATTTTCGCAATTGAGGTATTAATAATTACTTCTTGGGATATTACTAAATACCTCTTGGGATATTTTTTTTCAAAATTCAAGTGTATACAATGCACTCAAGTGCACACTAGAACTACTCATTATTTAATATCATTAACCCTTCTCATTAAACACGAATATGTGTTAAATTTGTATACAAAGAAAATAGTATATTTCTTGGTACACAAGTTTGACTAAATCAATCTAAGATAATCATGTATCTTTAATATTGTTATAAGTGATATCAGGAATTTTGGGCAGATACTTTTGAAATGTAGAAGAAAAGGCATGGAATTGCATTACACATGGTCAAATTTCATGAAATTACATTATACATGGTTGAGTTTTATGACATAAAAAACATGAGTTGCAACAACCTAAAGACTCCATGTACACTTTGTCAATCAGTATATAGTATAATCATTCACATATACATAAAAGTCAAATATCGACATTGATGGCGTTACGATATCGGTAGCATTACGATGAATCACATCACAAACAAATAAAATTTTAATCAAACAACATAATAATATCAATAAAAATAAACAAGCCAAAGTTTTAATAATACCTTTTCCTTGTATAAACACAAGGTCGAGTACTCTAATGGAGATATCAATGAAGTTGCATAATAACCTTGTATATATCAAAGAATATTTGAGAAAATCGATGATAACTTATAAGAATCATCCTGGTTTCTTTCAATTATAACTATTATCATCATTTATCAGCATGGAGAGAAGAAAATAAGAGCGATCAATATGAAAAAATGGTGTGAAGAGTGAAGACGTGAAAATAACTGCAAAATTAAATTGTATACTTTTCAATAGAAAAACCCTAAATATCTATATTTAATTATATAAAAGCCCATAAGATATTAATATTATACATGACCCCATTTTTAAAAAAATAAGACTATTTGAACAAAATTTTATGAAGAGAGGCATTTTAAATGAAGATTTATGTTGACTGGGCTTTTTAAATAAAGATCCCTTCTTCTTTTCATCTTTTGTATATTCATTTCTTAACAAAAACTTGGATATGGTGCACGGTGTACCTTGTGTTAGGAGTTATGATTAATGTGATTTTATACTGCACTTTTTATTCACAAGATATATATCAACAAGAATATCTAAATATATATTTGATGGTCCCGTTTTCGAAGGGCAAAATGGGAATTCAGGAGTAAATTTTTTTTTATTTTAAAACTTAGCGTCGCACCCTGACTGAGTTCAGTGACGGAATACTCAAGTCACTGCGTTGCTAAGAGTCAGAGCACTCAAGTCAATCCAAACTGACTTGTGAGCTCAGGCTCTTAACAAGGCAGTGACTCGAGAGACTGAACTCTCAAGTGCTATGCCTGATTCAGTCAGTGAGATGGATCTCCCTGACTGAAATGCTTATCCAAAGTTTTCTTAACAAAGCTTTCAGTGAGCTGATTTTCACAACACTTTGGTAAATACATGAAACTTAAAAACGCTCAGTTTAACGTGGTTCAGAGACTCAAGCTCCTACGTCCACGGCCTGATTTAACAGGAAATCCACTACTTGGGATTCTTGTTTTTAACGTGCCAAGGTGCACTTACAACTGGACTCACGCCACTCCCTGGGCTGCCTCTCCTCACCTCACTACAAACCTAACAATCTTCTGAAAGGGTTTAGTTTGGTTTGGTTTTCTCCAACTAGGTGAGGTTTTCCTTTACAATGTGTTAGCCTTAAAGCTAAGATTAGGAAAACCTCTCTAAGCTAAGAGTTACAAGCTTGACACTCAATGAATATAAGTGATAATCTTAAAGGTCAGTGTCGTGGGTGTGTAACACTTCCTTATGACTCCCTAACACACCCTCACAGCTTGTAGGTGTTTATTTTCTTATTTCACACAATACAACACCCATTACAACGAAGCTATGAGCTTGTATTTATAATGGGGATTCAAATGTATCCGTTGGAGGGAAGATACATTTGAATCCAACATTAAATGGTTTCAACCACTTTTCTTGGAATGCGGCCTTTGTCAGTGTCAGAGTTGCTGCCTCGTACTGATTGGTCCACGTGGCCTGGATTCACGGATCTTTGACTCAGTGGGTTTGACTAAGACCCACTGACTTTAGGTAGCTTCCTCCTTCACTGACTGATGATCTTCAGTGGACTGAACGTCTTCAGTGCAGTTGTCCTTCAGAGACTATTTGAAGATCACTCCAAGAAGTTTGTCATAAGGCTGAATGACAAACTTCCCTGACCACAGTAGCCTGACTCCTTCAGGGCCTACTTGGTGCAACACTGATCCTCTTGACCATGCTCTTCACTGAGTGGTCCACCCGACCTAGCTTAGATCAGCCCGGTTTACACTCAGTGGGACATCCTTCAGGCTTCTCTTCTGGTTCAGGTCTGGCATGGCTTCAGTTAGACCTTCTTGGTGTCATCTTGATATCCTCAGGCTGCATTGCTGAGTTCCCCCTCGCTGAGTTCCCCCTCAACTGAGTGTTCCCTCAACTGAGTTCTTCTCAACTGACAACCTATTCTGCTAAGAGCTAACCTAGCCTGACCTGAAACAAAAGATACTAACCTGACTGCTTTCAAACCTATTACATGTTGTTTTGGAAAATCATCAAAACTAAATCATATCCCAACAATATTTTACATACTCTATTGGTGGTGATTTACATTAATTTTTAACCAACCATTATCACATAATATGTTATATTTGAGCTTGGAAGAGTGTATGTTTGATTGTGGTTGAAAATGTGTAATATTCATGTGAATGTGCATCAATAATTCTAAAAAAAAAATAGGAGAGAATAAAAAAAAGTTAAAACAATTTGTTTGCCTACTTCATTTCGTATCGATCCGAATTGTTTTATTTGTAACCGAAAATTTGTTTCGATCCGTACTAAAAAAAAAAATTGTACCGTACCAT
Organism: Ballota nigra; assembly: GCA_947034835.1. Taxonomy (NCBI): domain Eukaryota; kingdom Viridiplantae; phylum Streptophyta; class Magnoliopsida; order Lamiales; family Lamiaceae; genus Ballota; species Ballota nigra. Next base: position 55,404,271 of record OX344727.1, on the reverse strand, counting down.
ACCAAAATTTCGGTATGGTGATTAGGCATGAAATTATCATGATTCGTAACTCGAAATGCCTTAGTTTTGGTTGATTTTGTTGAGTATTTAGAGTCAATTGAGCATGATTTCTATACATTGATGAATTTGTATCTTTGGTTCTTATATATGGATAGAGGGCGAAAAGTGGAGTTCGTAGGACTTTGAATCGGCCGAAACGGACTCCCGGTTGAGGAGATATGAAGATTTTCGACCAATGCACTCGAGCGCCTCTGCTCGAGCTCGACAGCTCGAGCGCCCCAAACTTACATAAACTTTTTGCTGCTCGAGCACAATAACTCAAGCGCCTCTGCTCGACCACCTGCCCCATTCGACCATCAAGCTCGAGCGCGTCCGCTCGAGCGGGACAGCTCGAGCGCCTCCGAGAGCAAACTTTCAAGATTCGTTTTTCCGGCCCATGAGTTCCCGTTTCAGCCCGACGCTTATATATACCTCCGAACACGTTTTGAACTAAAAACACATTCAAAATTACTTTTAGACTTAGTTTTCAGATAGAGAAAGAGGAGAAGAGACGAGCAAGCTTTACTTTACGTTTAATCGAGGTTTTAGTACGAATTCTTAGTTTATTTTCGTTTCTTAGTTTCTTTTCATTAGTTTGACTACATTAAACACTTTAGACTTCATTTTATTAATCTAATTTCAGTTCTTAGAATTATTTTCTTTCAAAACCCTAGTTCATGCTTTTTAGTTTTTCACTTCAATTCATCATGTTTATGTTCGTTACTTCGTCAATTGCTTTTGTTATCGTTATAACCATGTCTGGCTAAAACCCTTGTATGCTTGGGGTAGGATGAACTTGTAGAAGTAGGATGTGGGTACGTAATTAAGGTAGTTCGTGACGTTTAGTTTTAATTCTCTTAATTAATGAATTCTTAAAATCAATCTTAACTTCTCCTTTGAATTTCGTACGAACGTGTTAGGGAGAGGACGGCCGCATTACTCTTTAACAACTAGTAGACTTAACTAGAGGGTTTAGAAGGGGTTGATTAATCTACCAGTTTAGCGAAGGAGGACGACCGCATCACCTTAGTTAAATTAGGGTCTCATTAATTGAGCACGATCTATTAACTTGTTAGTGGATTAGTGAAGTCGAATGTTAGGATAAAGTATTAGGGTTTAAAATCTTGAGCTTTCATCTTGCATTCTTTTACTCAGGTTATCTCTTGCGCGTCACAATTATTTTGATTATGTACCGGCTCCGTTAGTAAACGTAGGGATTCCTATCCTAAGCATCACCATCACATACTTGCATACAAACCTTAGATACTTAGTTTAATTTTCCTTTTGCATTCGTAGAGTAATTTAGTTTACATTATTTTCTCTTTTAAAAAAAACCAAAAACATTTCACTCATATTAACTACGACGCGTAGATCTTCAGGGATCTATTTGCATACACACTTTCCCTTGGGTTCGATAATCCCTGGTCCCTATACTTGCCAATACTACAGTGAACCCGTACTCTTGCGGGGAAGCTACTAGTAGAAAGCTAGTATTTTCAATTCAAGTCAATGGCGCCGTTGCCGGGGATGGCGTTGTATGTCTTTTGAATAGGACTTATCAATAGCTTAGTAGTTAGTAGTGAGTGATTTACTTTTCTGTTTATATTTCGTACATATTCGGCAGTTGCATTTTGATTCTTTTGTTAGTGTTTCAGGTTTATGAAAACACGCTCACAAGGCAATACGAGCGAAGAGAGATTACCGTTGGATCCTAAGACAATAGCAAAAAGAAACCGAGCCTTCATAAGAAGGATGAACGCTGTCAAAGGGAAATAAACAATGGACATTACTAATGAGTTGGATGATGTCGAGAATGAGTTTAATCAGACATTGAACCGGTTTGACGACACTGAAGGTAATACCAGTAAGATCCAAGATCCGTCAGGGGAAAGCCAAAGCCAAAACCCGGGGACACAGAATCAAAACAGTCCAGCTCATAACATTGTCCAAAATCCTCAGAACAACCCTGCTTACCCATATCCTAACTTACCACAAAACAACTTACCTTATCCACCTTACCCATACCCACCTTATCCGTATCCTCCATCTCCTGTTTACAACCAACCACCAGCTTATCAACCACCACCACCCCAACAAGTACCCGTACCACCTGTGGTTCCTCAGCCCGTTCCTCAGAACGTAGATCAGAATATGGCTATTCGAGGAAGGTTTGCGGCGCAGCCGTAACGGTACTATGATGGAGTGGCATTACCTCCAGTAGAGGCAAATAACTTCTCGATTTCCCTGGGAATTCTAAAGCTGCTTACAGAGAACCAGTTCAAGGGGGTGATTGGGAAGGAGAATCCTCATACTCATCTGAGGAGTTTTCTAATGATAGCCTCCACTTTCAATTACAATGACATGTCTGAAGATGCCAAGAGGCTTAGGTTGTTCCCATTCTCATTGACGGGAATAGCTAAAGAGAGATACGATAATACGCTTCCACGGGGAGGTATTACCACTTGGGCTGGAGCATCTGTTCGTCGAGCGATTCTACCCTCCATCCAGAACGATCAAAGCAAGGATTGAGATCTCTTCCTTCCGCCAGAAGCAAGGAGAGGACCTACGTCAAGCGTGGGAGAGATACTCGAACATGTTGATAGAGTGCCCGCAGCACGAGTACAATGAGGGAGATGTCATTGCATTTTTCTATAGTGGTGCCAATAAGGCTGGGCAAGACCATCTAGACATCTGTGCTAGTGGATCGTTCCTGAATCAAGGAATAGTGAGGTGTAGAGAGATCGTGGACAACATTGTCACGAATGCCGGGGCTTGGAATGTGGATGCAGATTTCCAGAGAGTTCATCAGGTTGAGGAAGGTGAAGGAACGAGAAGGTTGTTGATGGCCATGATGGAAAAGATTAACAACCTTGAGTTGGGGAAGAATATGGTTGGAGGGAATGCAACAGAGAATGAGCAAGAGGACAAGCCCACAATTCAGCAAGAAGTAGTAAATTATATGGGAGGTCCTTATTACAATCAGAATGGGTATCCACAAGGTGGAAATTTTCAAGGAAGAACTTCTTATGGCCAACTATTTGTACCTCCCGGTCCACAGCCACCTCAAAATCAATGGAGGAACACACAAGGGTACCAAGGAGGCCAACAGTTTCCTCAGAACCAATGGAGGAAGAACAAGAATTTTTCATATGCTAACCCGAAGATGGGTATTACAGTTCCTCCAGGTGTTGATCCAGGTTCTAAACCCCCGGGTGGAGAAGGCGGTTCCTCAACTGAGGAGATGTTGAGAGCTATCCTTCAGAAGGTGGATGAAGGAAACAAACGATTATCCTCTTTGGAGTACAATGTGAAAGATCTGCACAAGAAAGTTGATCAGCGTGATCAAGACCTCCAGAAGAGAGATGTAGAGCTGAATCGAATTCAGCAAGAGAACAACCGAAGGTTCACTTCTATAAAGTTTCAGATGAGCCAGATTGCAAAGTCATTGAATAGAGAGCCTGGAAAATACCCTTCAATGCCTGAGGGTAATCCTAAAGAGCATTGTAAGGCTATCCAGCTTAGAAGTGGGACCAATTATGATGGTCCTGAGATGCCTGCTGATTCTGAGATGCCCACAGGAGAGGTTGAGATAGAAGGAAAAGAGCCTGAGGCGGATAGAGATGAGATTGAGGAGATAGGAGTTGAGGAGAAGGTTGAGGGTGAAAGCACTCAAGCGAGCAAATAGCTTGAAGAGGAAGGCATTGAGAAGGTTGAGAGAGTTCCTAAGTGGAAGAAGACAAATGAAGCAAGGGAGAAAGTGAAAGAGACCGAGAGAGATGAATGGGGGGTACCCAAATCTGTGATACACGTCCCATATCCACAACGCTTCATGAAAAAGAAGCTTGATGAGAAATTCGCTAAATTCCTTGATGTGTTTAAACAATTGCATATTAACATTCTTTTTTATGATGCTTTGGAACAGATACCCAACTATGCAAAGTTTCTGAAGGACTTGATCGTGAAAAGATGGCGAGTGGATGAGCCGAAGTTGGTGCAGTTGAACCATGAGGTGAGTGCATTAGTGCACAAGGCGCTTCCTCCAAAGCTGAAGGATCCCGGGAGCTTTACCATCTTATGTGACATTGGGAACGGGATCAAGAAAAGAGCGCTATGTGATTTAGGGGCGAGCATTAATCTGATGCCATTGTCGTTATTCAAGAAGTTGGAAGGTGGAGAACTTCAGCCGACAATGATGACGCTTCAACTAGCCGATAGGTCTATTACTCGACCTCAAGGTGTGGTTGAAGACATCCTCGTGAAAGTTGGAGATCACATTTTTCCAGCTGACTTTGTAGTGCTCGAAATGGAGGAAGATGAGCGCGTGCCCCTGATCTTGGGAAGACCGTTCTTAGCGACGGCGGGGATGGTGCTAGACGTGGCAAATGGGAAGATTATGTTGAAGGTTGATGATCAAGAAGTGAAGATTTCCCTATATGAGGCCATGAAGTACCCGAAGGAGGATGAGAGTTTGCATTGCATGGATGCCATTGATCCTAGTGTTGAAGACACACCTCCTATCCCTAATCCTTCTTTTATTTATGAGTTTGATAATCCTTCACCTGTTGATTTAACCCAAGAGCATTATGATTTGACTTATTTTGATAGGGATAAAGAGAGGAAATTGAAGGATGAAGAAGTGAAAAAGGTGGACGTGGTCCAGCTCGAGAGAAAATGAGGAGTTAAGAAGAAAAAGTCCAAATTTAAGAACCTGTTTGGTAAGACTCCTCCTGAAAAGAGTGAGAAAGAATTGAGACGCCCACCGTCTGAGGTGAAAAAGAAAGATGGGAATAGAGCAAAGAACTTAGACACCTTTTCTTATGAGAGTAAGGGAGGTATTTTTTAGTATCATGTCCCATAAGCTCCTTTGAGTTTGGTCCGGCATGAGGACCTTAAAAATAGCGCTGCGTGGGAGGCAACCCACTTTTATTTATTTTTAGTGTTTTATTATGTTATTAGGATGTTGTTGAGTCGTACGTTTAACCTCGTACTTGAGAGTTTGTTTTGTAGGCTTGTCTCGAAGGAGTGCCAAATAAGTGGAGATTGAAGGAACTCAAGCAAGGGAGTGTGCAACGTTATTGAGAGAAATTAAATTGTTTGGTTGAGGTAACCCACAACCCCAAACTTAGACCTCTTCGCAAGGTCGAAGTTTGGGGGGTGAAGTTTTTTTTATGTTTCTTGTTACATTGCACCAGAGCACCCCTTATCTTTGAGTGTGTTCGGTTATTTGGTGCCTTGAGATGCTCCTTGGGGTGATTTTGATCTGATTCGCTATTGCATACATGCATAGCAATCATCTTATGCTTGTTGATTGCTATCTTTGAGTATGATTTGATGAGTTGATGAGTTGTGAAGTTGAGTTAGGAATTCTCTTGTGTGAGTGTTTGCGTTAGAGTTGATTTGAGAAAGAACTAGTATGCTTGCAAATTTTTCTTCTGAATATTTGTGTGATGAGAGTGAGAATGCACTAGGACTAGCATGGATGTGAAAGCCGTGAGATTTGAGCCTTATGAGATTTTGATGCATTACTTGATCTCTTCGTTTGTGAGTGGATCGTCACCTTAGAAGATGCTAGAACTTGTGTGTGCTCTTGCTTCTTGATTGTGTCTAGTTTGATATGTCGAATGTGATCTTAGGCCATCTTTGTTTTGAATGAGTCACTTAGCCAAAAATTTTCCTTACCATTGACATTTGTCCCTTGTTAGCCCCTTTGAGCTTTAAGCCTATTTCATTGGCTAGCACATATGAACATTATTCCAATTCCTAAGCCTTTTTGTCCCAATTTGAGTGGAGAATAGGAAAAGTGTGAATGTGAAGGGATTGAATTGAGTTGAAAAAGGAAAATGTTGTTTGTTGAGTGAGTATGAGAAGAAGGTGTGATGAAGTTATGAGTTGTGGGAAAAAGAAAAAAAAAATTAGAATGAGCAAAAAGGAAAAAATGAGCTCATGTGTTTGTGAAAAAAAAAAAGTGAAGTGATTGAGAAAAGTGAAAAGAGTGAGAAAGAGAAAAAAAATTAAAGTGTTGAGAGTGTTGGAATTGAAAGTGTGTAGAGTGAAATTGTTTGAAGTATTCTGTTCCTAATCTCGAAGTACCGAAGTTTGATTTTCTATTCTCCATTCACTTGAGTCACTTTACCATATTGATTCCCACCTGTCCAAAGAGCCTACATTACAACCTTGAGAAAAGTCCTTTTTGATTCGGCATTGATTTCTAGAGTATGGTCGGAGTTAAGAGTGCTTACAAGCCTATGGCTGCCGATATGTGTGATTGATTGCTTGAGTGAGTCCCTTTATCATTGATATACACTTGTGAGGGAGCGAAACACATCGTTGAGTGCACATCCATGTTTGATTTTGGTGATTCTTGCTGTTGTTGCATGAGTATGATGATGGAAGATGAGTGAGTATACTTGTGATTGATCTTTGAAGCTCGAGTTCATTTGCTTGCATGATTTGATTCTTTGACTCATTCCTAACAATTTCACTTGACTTATTATATCGTTGCTTGAGGACAAGTAACATGGTAAGTTTGGGGGGGTTGATTAGGCGTGAAATTGTCATGATTCGTAACTCGAAATGCCCTAGTTTTGGTTGATTTTGTTGAGTATTTATTGTAATTGAGTATGATTTCTATACATTGATGAATTTGTCTCTTTGGTGCTTATAGATGGATAGAGGGCGAAAAGAGGAGTTCGTAGGACTTTGAATCGGCCGAAACGGACTCCCGGTTGAGGAGATATGAAGATTTTACGAACAACTGTACTGCTGCTGAAAAGTGCTTGAGCGAGAGCACTCGAGCGCTTCCGCTCGACCTCATGATCCGCTCGACCAATGCACTCGAGCGCCTCCGCTCGAGCTCAACAGCTCGAGCGCCCCAAACTTACAGAAACTTTTTGCTGCTCGAGCACAACAACTCGAGCGCCTCTGCTCGACCGCCTGCCCCATTCGACCATCAAGCTCGAGCGCGTCCGCTCGAGCGCCTCCGAGAGCAAACTTTCAAGATTCGTTTTTCCGGCCCACGAGTTCCTGTTTCAGCCCGACGCTTATATATGCCTCCGAACACGTTTTGAACTAAAAACACATTCAAAATTACTTTTAGACTTAGTTTTCAGATAGAGAAAGAGGAGAAGAGACGAGCAAGCTTTACTTTACGTTTAATCAAGGTTTTAGTACGAATTCTTGGTTTATTTTCGTTTCTTAGTTTGTTTTCATTAGTTTGACTACATTAAACACTTTAGACTGTGTTTTATTAATCTAATTCCAGTTCTTAGAATTATTTTCTTTCAAAACCCTAGTTCATGCTTTTTAGTTTTTCACTTCAATTCATCATGTTTATGTTCGTTACTTCGTCAATTGCTTTTGTTATCGTTATAACCATGTCTGGCTAAAACCCTTGTATGCTTGGGGTAGGATGAACTTATAGAAGTAGGATGTGGATACGTAATTAAGGTAGTTCGTGACGTTTAGTTTTAATTCTCTTAATTAATGAATTCTTAAAATCAATCTTAACTTCTCCTTTGAATTTCGTACGAACGTGTTAGGGAGAGGACGACCGCATCACTCTTTAACAACTAGTAGACTTAACTAGAGGGTTTAGAAGGGGTTGATTAATCTACCAGTTTAGCGAAGAAGGACGACCGCATCACCTTAATTATATTAGGGTCTCATTAATTGAGCACGATCTATTAACTTGTTAGTGGATTAGTGAAGTCGAATGTTAGGATAAAGTATTAGGGTTTAAAATTTTGAGCTTTCATCTTGCATTCTTTTACTTAGGTTATCTCTTGCGCGTCACAATTATTTTGATTATGTACCGGCTCCGTTAGTATACGTAGGGATTCCTATCCTAAGCATCACCATCACATACTTGCATACAAACCTTAGATACTTAGTTTAATTTTCCTTTTTCATTCGTAGAGTAATTTAGTTTAGATTATTTTCTCTTTTAAAAAAAACCAAAAACATTTCACTCATATTAACTACGACGCGTAGATCTTCAGGGATCTATTTGCATACACACTTTCCCTTGGGTTCGATAATACTTGGTCCCTATACTTGCCAATACTACAGTGAACCCGTACTCTTGCGGGGAAGCTACTAGTAGAAAGCTAGTATTTTCTATTCAAGTCATATGGGCATGGACATTCAAATTTTAAAATAACCGAACTTCGATGCATACACAAATATTTTCAAATATCCATTTTGGTCAGTACCATGAACAACCCTATACGATAGCATAATTTATCTTCCTTTTTTCAGAATACAACCACTATTTTATGTATCTTATTAAGTTTTAAAATGTTAACTCATGTTTAGGTGTATATCAAATGATTTAGATTTAATTTTTTTAATCTTTTTATATACATTTCTTAACAAAACTTGAATATGGTGCACGGTGTACCTTGCATTGGGAGTTACGATTAATGTGATTTTATATTGCACTTTTTATTTACAAAATATTTCAAAAAGATTATTTTAATATAATTTTTAGATACTCTATAGGTGGTGATTTATATTATTTCAATCATTATCATATAATGTGTTATATTTGAGCTTGTAAGAGTATACATTTGATTGTGGTTAAAGATATGTAGTATTTGTGTGAGTGTGCATCAATAATTTTTATAAAAAAAATTAATAAAACAAAGGAGAGAATAAAAACAGTTAAAAAATTCATTCTCCGCTCATTCCGTACCGATCCGATCTGTTCCGTTTGTAATTGAAGATTCGTTTCGAAAATTAAAATATATGGACTAGACAGTCTAGACTGCTCCACAATTTCGGTATGAATATGAACATTCAAATTTTAAAATAACCGAATTTCGATACAGACACAAATAATTTTAAATATTCATTTTGGTTCGTACCGTGAACAACCCTACACATGACATTCGACTTGAGAAGAATATCCCCACATCACATAAAGTAAAAATGTATTTATACGAGTTTGAACTTTGAACCATGCACTTAAGTCAAATCCATACTTAATATTCAGATTGTTATAATCTAAATCAAATACAATCTTTATTTTTTGGAATATTTATTTTATTTATCGCTTATTGGTTTTATATCTAACACATACATATATATATATATATATATCATTTGTGAGTTTGAATTATTTGTGTGTCATCTATTTAGTGTAACCATTGTTATTTGAATTCATTTGTGTTCATTTTAACACATGTATTTTGTATCTTAATTTCACCTTTTCTTTACTTCTATTCTTTCTATTTGAATTCATTTATTTTTTTTATTTTTTTTTGACGGGTTGAATTCATTTATTTATGTTCTCATTAATACAAACATTTGGAATTTGAAATTTTAATTTTAAGTTATGTCACATATTTGAAAAAAATTATCACATTGCTACATAGTCGTCATGTCAACGAGTCAACGACGGGTCTCTGCAAATCTGCCCATTAATCTTAATTGTCAAAAAAATTTAAATTAAAGTTTTATTTAACATGATCAAAAAGTTTAGTTTAAAATGCAAATTCAGAAAAGGAAATGATTTAAAATGCAATTAAATCTTAAAGTCATTTTCCACCTAATTTAATTTTTTGGGCGGTTGCCACATAGACGCAACGCCAACAACGAGCAGAGGCAAATCCGCCCGCAAGTCTTAATTGCCAAAAAGAGTTAAGTTGATTTTTTTTTTTAACAAGATCCAAAAGTTTAGCTTAAAATACAATTTTAGAAAATATCTAGATTTAAATTACAATTAAGTCTTTTTTTTTTAAAAGGAATGTAGACTATTATTGCATCAATTAACACATGTTACACAATAATTAAGTTAGTATGTATGTTTATATATATTGTCAATCTATAAATATCATGTATCATCACACGTGACATCTTAAATTGAGTTTATGATGCCCTTACATAAGTTGTTTATTTTTTTTATATTTAATATTTTATCTCATCTGGATTTTAAATCTAATACAGTAGTATTATATTTAATTTCACTCCATTATTCAATAACATATTGTTGTAATTGTAACTGTCTCACTATATTTGAGATTTTTTTTAATTTACTTATAACATCCTAATTAGTGGGTAATAAAAATAATGTGATAAAAATATTTAATATGTAATAATAGTAAGAATAGTGTGGGCTCATATATTAAATAACATTTTGTATTGTATCATTTTAAATTGAATAATATAAATATATACATATATATAGGCTAAATGAGTCAGCTGAGTTTAAAAGGGTTTTGTACCTAAGTTTGAGTATATATAAATAATAGGCTTTAAAAAAATTAGATCCGACTCATTTGATAAAACGATAGAATTATGTTGAATTTAAGTAGGTCGGGTCATATACCCATGTTAGAGAGTCTGGATTGTTACTACTAGAGATGAAAAAGAATCAAGTATTTTGATTCCATTTGATACTCATTTTTGAATCATTCTAATTCAATTTTGAACACAAATTAATTTTTTTATTCAAATTCAAGTACGAACATCATTATATTCGTTTCAGTGTTCGTGAATATTCGATGTATATATAATTTAATGAATAATATGTATTATTAATGTAATGGCAATTAATAATATATATTACTAATAAATAAATAATTATTTATATATATATATATATATTACTATTATTGTATTATGAATAAATAGTGAAAATAGTATATGCCATTTTTTTAATAAATAAAAATTCAGATTTTTAATTAATTTTTTAAATACTAGAATCAAATTATCAAATCGAAAACTACTGAATAATTCGAATACCACCTTTGAATCGAATAACAAATCAAATTTAAAATTTGAATATTAAACGAATACAAATATTTGAATATTTTATCAAATCCTACAATATTTGTCTCAATTCGGTTCCTTTACATCCTTAATTCCCACTCGTGAGAAAAATATACTTTTTGTTTATGCATTGGTAAAAAAGAAAATAAGAACTAACCGTTTTTTTAATAATAAATACCTTAAATTAAAATGTTAATTGACCCGTTTCACAAAATATATTTGCCTTTTAAAAAGAAAAAATAGTTCGACAGCAATATGCTGCTGTATATCATCAATCCAATATGTGATGCCTACCCCACTCCAAGCTTGCGGAGATGAGAAAAATGTCACACATTTAGCTAGAGCACTGCAATCTTATTAAAATCTTTGGACGTATAGTAGATGCCTACCATTGAGGCATAATCTTGAGCTCTATAAATTTCCTCCTCTTCAGAGTTTTGAGCCAAAGTAAGTTTTTCCCTTCTTTATATCTTGTATGATATGATACTGAGAAAGTTTGCATAGATGAGCACATGAGCAATATTGTTTCGTTTGATTTTTTTTTACATTGCATGATTGTCTAAAATTTGCTCGTGGAATTTATGGTTTGACATCTAGTTGCCAATTTTCACCTCCACTAGTCCTAATCACAAATCCCACCGAAAAAAAGTCATCCTTGGTTCATCAAAACTGACGTCCATGACTTGACCGTAAATACTAACTTTTACTAGCAGTTATTCCACAAGAGTATAAATTAGGGTTGTTCACGGTACGAACCAAAATGAATATTTGAAAATATCTGTATCCGTACCAAAGTTCGGTTATTTTAAAATTCGCGTGTCCGTGTCTGTACCAAAATTTCGGTACGGTACAATATTTTTCGGTACGGATCAGAGTGGATTTTCGATTATAAACAGAGCAGATCGAATCGGTATGGAACGGAGCAGAGAAATAGATTTTTTAATCAATTTTTTTCTTTAAAAAAAAGAACATATTGATGCATGCGCACTCACAAGAATACTACACAACTTTAACCACAATTTTACATATATCATTACAAGATCAAAAATAACACATTATATGATAATGAATGGTTAAAAAATTAATACAAATCACCATCAATAGAGTATTTAAAATATAGTATATAAAATATATATTTAAAAATTTCTTTTAAAATATCTTGTGAATAGAAAGTGCAATATTAAAATCACGTTGATCGTAATTCCTGATACAAGATACACCATATCCAAAATTTTGTAAGAAATGAATATACATGAACAATGAAATTAAAGAATTAAAAAATTATTTAAAATTATTTTGATATACACCTAAACATAAGTTAACGTTTTAAGAACTTAATAAGATAAATAAAATAGTGTTTGTATTCTGAAAAGGAGGAGAACTTATGATATCGTATAGTTGTACTTGAATTCAATAATATTATAATAATATTTGATGAATAAAAAATAAATAAAAATTAAATTTAATACATACTTAATTCGGTTATTCGGTTCGGTTCGGTACAGTCACATTCAGTTTTTCGGTACGGTTAATTTGGTAATATTTGTATCCATACCAAAAAAATATTCAGTTCGGTTTCGGTATGGTTAAAGTAAAAAAATTCATAATTTTTTCGGTTCGATTCTTTTTCGGTGCGGATTTCGATTCGGGTTCGGTAATCTCCTAACTCCATGAACAGCCCTAGTATGGACCACTGTAATATAGGGAAGCATATTAACCATGTAATATCGAACCCGTGAGAGGATAAATATGCAAATAAATCCCTGTAAATCTACGCGTCGTAGCTAATATGAATGCGATTTTCGGGTAAACAATAATAATTCAATTCTAACTCTAATTCACTACTTATCTAGCAAGCAAGAATAAAACTATACTAACTTCGGTTTGAAGTGCAAATAAGATGCGTGATGCTTTGGATAGGACTTCCTACGTATACTAACAAATTTGGTACGTTAATTAAAACAATAGTGGTGTTCCAAGTAAAAATCCTAAGTGTAATATAAACTAGGCAATCAACTTCCCTAATCTATCACATAGAATTGTAAGAATAAAAGCTCAGAAATAACTCCAATACGCAACTCTAACAACTTACTTCACTAACCCACTAATTAAATTATATAAGTTGCGCTTAATTACCGAGGCCCTTATTTAACTCGGGTGATTCAGCCGTCCTCCCTAGCTAAACCGGTAAATTATAAACCCCTTCAGAAACCCTCTCCTTAAGCCTACTTGTTGATAAAGAGTGATGCGGTCGTCCTCTCCTTAACAATTTTCATACTTAATTCTATTATTATTCTAGGGTTTAGTAGAATTATTCAATAAGTAAGAGAACTAAAACTCTTCATACCACAAATTATCCTAATAACACACTAACATCCTAATTTTACGAGTTCATCCTACCTTAAGCATACAAGGGTTTAGCATAGCATGTTAATTACGAAAACACAAGCAACAACTATAATATACAAAGACATAATCAAAGAAATCAAGAAATTCAAGAACATAAATCTACTATGAATTCAATTGCAATCAAAATCTAAAAATTAATCTCAAAAGATGTCTCAAAATCTGGAAATATAAACTCAATCTCTAAAAGTATAAAAAACAAAAGAAGAAAACTAAACCGTTCAAAGCAATAATCGTTCTATGGATCTCGTGTGTTGTAAATCTTGTTTCTCCTCTAAAAAATCTTGCTAAACCCTCAAAATCACATTTCTATCTTCTTCCCCTTCATACCAAGTGATACTTTTTTACGCTCGCACTAATACTTTTCGTATTTCCTTCATAAATTCTCATCCGGGAGTCCGTTTGAGTCGATTCAAAGGTCCTACTTACTTTGTTTTTCGCCCTCTTTCCTAATATGCACACCAAAGAGGCTAATTGATGAGTTTATGAAAATAGTACTCAAATAACTCTAAATACTCACAAAAAACACTCAATATGTGGACTAAACGAGCATCAAAACACCACAATTTCACGTCTAATCAGTCCATATACAATCCCTTGCAATCTGATCTCGCAGCCCCAATGTTTCTACCCATTTATATTTTATCTTGAATTTTCCTTCACTACGAATGAGTCTTGGGTCTTATGGTAATCTTCGTAAAAGAAAATCTCCAAGTCAACCTTAAAGCAACTAACAATAGAGTCGACATTGCTTATGTGATTTTACTATTCATTAAGTTAGAATATTAATTCCATATTGACCAAGCTTTGACAATAAAAATCTCAAACTTCGTTCTGACTCATGCATACTCCCTGTTACTCGATGTACAAGTCTTGATTATCGATCAACTTTCATCTCCTTCTTGCATGTGTCGCATGACAAGGCATAGAAAAAAGGCATGTCTCGTATCCTCATCAAAATAACCATAGAGAAAGCAGTTAGGCTTTGATGGAACATAATGTCTCACAAGGTTTCCCTTAGATGTGATAATATCTCAAGTTGTTTTTCAGTGAAAATTTGAATCTTTGGCAGAATGTTTCAAAGACCAAACCTATTCCACCACAACTCAACAAAAGCATTAGATGATTGTCTTGGTCCTGTGGACACAACCTGTTGAGGGGTACACAATGGGTTTCGAGTTTTGAGTACCTGACCGAACCCGAAAAAAATACCCAATCGTTTTGGGTAATTTTATAAAAAAAAAAATTAGATTCTAGGTAACCAGGAACCCAAAATAAAAAAAAAATGAGTTTGGGATCGGTTTTTTTTTACATAACCCGAATTACGCGATCTGGTACCCAATTTTTTCCCCATAAATTAATGATAGTACTATTTTTTTAATTTCAAATTGAATAGTGAAAACAAGTTAAATGCATGGTTATTTTTATGTGGTTGTGATAGATTTCCCTGTAACAACCAATATTAGGGCAAGCATAAATAATTTCTTCAGCTTTTTAAGAGGTTTCAAAGAAATACGAGTAGTCTAAAAAACAAATAAAACTAAAAATGTAAAAGAAATTTGGGTACCCAAAATTTCGTGAAACTGAACTAATTCAGGATTGAGAGTATAAAATTGTACTTGCAATTTTGGATTCCGAACAGACACCCACCCCTAAACTTATTTATTATTTCAACCAATTGTATATCTTGATTTCACCGTATGAGCTCCCCATTTTCAAATCTCCAATACATGGTGTTGGTCCCGGGCAAGTGTAAGTGATACGTGTATGGGGGAGGGGGAATACACATATACAAATCTTTTTTCGAAACTGAGTCCCCCTTACTCAGAGTTAAGTGCTAGGCACTGAATAGATAACAAACCCACTAACAGCTCTGAAGCAAGTCAGTTGACTAGCTATCTATTTATGCCTGAGTGCGGAAATGTGTGAGCCCTGAAAGATTTAGACTTGTTAAGTTATTTCCGAAAATTGAGTTTTTCCTTTTAAGAAGCCGTGGTTAAAGGGCAGTGCGCTGAGTTTACTAAGTCAGGCTGATTGATTCAACACCGATAAATATGCAATGAATGAATGATAAAAAGTTAAGCACAATATCAAAGCAGTAAAGACTCAGAGCAGTTTAACGTGGTTCAGAGACTTAAGCTCCTACGTCCACGATCCTGATTGAACAGGAGAATCCCTTAATGAATTGTCTTGTTTATAACGTGCCAAGGTGCACAATGATTAATCTCACTGATCCCTAGAATTAATGAGTTCTAGTCCTCATTCCTTAACTACTTTCTACCTCAACCAACAAACCTAACACTGACTAGCTTAGTATTTTGGTTTTGGTTTTGGTTTTGGTTTGGATTCCAACTAAGGTGTGATAATCCTTACAAAACAAAGCTATGCTAAGGATTGGATTATCACTCTAAGCTTAGGATGTGTATATGAAAGCTCTTGGAATACAGATGACTCTAGACTTATAAGAAACACTTGGGAAATTTAGAGGGTTTCGAGTGCTTCTTTGAATGCTTGAGAGTCTTGAGTAATTTCTTGGCTTTAAAATTTCCCATAACCTTGTTTGGGTCAAGGTCTTCTGTATTTATAGTTGATTTCGAAAACTATCTGTTGGAGAGACAGCCGTCTAATCACCTTTCTTGTAGGATAATTCAAACTGACATATCCTTCATGCAACCGCCTAGTTGCATGGATTTGGTAAATGCATGACCGTTGGAAACTGCAGGGATGTCAGGTTCAAGTCAGTGTCCGTACATCGGTACATGACTTGTCCTCCTCTGATTGGTCCACGTCATCAGGTAGGTGAGAATGCCAGAACTCATTCTTCAGTTCAGTCTTGTCTTTTATGAGTTTAGGTTTGTCCTCATCTACGTACATGGTCCAGCGCTGACATTCATTTTGTTTGCTTGGATCCTACTCCAAGTCTTTCCCAAAAGCTCAGTACAACCTGACTTCTTCAGGGCTGATGAGTTAGCAATGATCTCAGGATCATGCTCTTCATCCTGACACTCAGTTAGCCAGCTTAGAAAGACTAACTTAAGTTCAGTGATGGTGCTCTTGTGTTCTTCAGGCTTCAGTCTTGAGTGCCATCAGTGAGTTCTCCTCTCACTGAGTACCCGTGGATATAAAATATTCTAATCCGTTCTAATCCTATCAAGACTAGCCTGACTATTACACACTTAGGCAAATTCATCTTTTCAGGGTCTTTATGATCAACTCAAAACTGACATTGTCTCAACACATGGAATCCCCTTGTTCAATGCTACAAATTGGTGTCCTCAAGATTGCTTTAACTTTGTACAAAAGGAAAATATTCCTCAATAAATTTTTATTCTAGCT
This sequence comes from Ballota nigra, assembly GCA_947034835.1. NCBI lineage: Eukaryota > Viridiplantae > Streptophyta > Magnoliopsida > Lamiales > Lamiaceae > Ballota > Ballota nigra. The sequence goes on along the minus strand of OX344727.1, from coordinate 55,387,720 downwards.
TACTTGATAGAACCATGTAGTGTTGCCACTTGATTGTTTGGCTTGGTTATTCTGGAGGAAATACGACCACTTTCCAAGCTTAGAATCCAAGCACCAAATTAACTCTAATTGTCTTGATGTTGCCCACCATCCATAATAAAAACACTCACTAAATATCCTCACTCCAACATAAAGACCTTTACACAAATGAATGGTTGAATCCAAGTGTAGCCTTCATAATGTCAAGTGTTTGGAGTATCTAACCTTCAAAATTCTAATCACTAGATATTAAGAGTTGCTCACCATGCGTCAAACTTTCTTAGCAAGTAAGACTTTATTGAACGAAATAATCTTTCGAAACCCTAGTTGTTATTTTTCTCTATACAAAGAGAGTCGCAATCCTCTCAATGTATCTTTTTTTTCTCATTTTTTTTCTTCACTAGCAAAACTTAGGACACATATTTTCAATTTCCTAGTATATTGTCATTGCATGATTATGTTTATTTTTTCATCAAAAACATAGTCTTAATTGTCTTAATAGTTTAGGCTTTGCTCTAATTTCAATCTTAATTGATATTATATGTGTTGATAATATAGTTATTCGGTAATTGAGCTAAAATTGTTGAAAACAAGCAGGAAGTAACAAGAATTAGTTGAAAACAAGCAAAAATGCAAATTGGGAGATCAAGTACCATTCTCTTGTTCAAAAAACTGAGAAAAGAAGAGAGTGATTGAGACACGTCCATCTATTTTATTTTTTCTACATACAAGTTAAGAAAAATTAAACGCTAAAATGATCAAGCCAAATGGGGTTTAAAAAATCACACAGCCAACCAAGTGAGGACCATGTTGCATGTTTGGTGAAAAATTTGAATAGAGTAAATTACTAGAAACTATATTTAGGTAGAAGCATACCCTTCACAACTTTTAGATTTTGGTTTCGAGATGATTAATTTAAGTAGAATAATTGAATTAAAAAACATTCAAAATTATTTATCCATGCAATTCTATGTGATTATAATCACATACTCTCTAGGCCCCATGATGATTTTCAATCTTGTCTTTTTTAACGTCCCAATATTATTTTCACACATCAAAAATAAAAAACCCTCTATGTTGGTCCCAAAAAGGTTATCCAGCGGAAAGCGTTTTGAAATATTTTAATGAAAAACCAAATTATAAAGTAAGTACTAGAATTGAAATGCAGAAATTTAAAGTGCAGAAAATAAATAACACCAGGATTTATAGTGGTTCGGACCAACTTGTCCTACGTCCACTCTCCCTTTCTCAAAAGGGGACTCTCTCTCCAACCAACTTACTGACTTTCTGGCATTGTGAAGTACCAGATCCTTCGTACAACTTGCTTACTCCAACCTTTCTATATGATGAATAGGTTGAGTAAAATTCCAACTAACAACTCCTAAAGAGTATATATACGTGAAAGGACAAAGGTGAGTGAGTGGAGAGTTCGTGTGTCTTTCTTGTGAACTCAACCAAAACACTCCTATTTATAGTTGTGAGAATTAACTAGCCGTTGGAAGCTAGAAATTCAAACAACCATAATTGGAGGAATATAATCAATCACAGATTGATTATATTGATTGATTGATCTCCTCCATTGATTGGATCTTTTAAGATTGATACCAATCAATCAATCAATCCTCCTATCAGTTGACTCTCCAGATTGCCTTCTTCTCCATCAATGATCTCCAAAATCTCCTTGTCTCCAGATTACACGAAGCCTCCATGTGGGTGAACTAATCCATCTCCCTCATCTGGTCAGGACTCGTCTGGTCTGGGGTCTTCTGGTCAGGTGACACTTCTGCTCTGGTCTGGACTCATCTGGGAGAGGTCTTCTGGCAGACTCCTCTGGTCCTCTGGTCAGAGCTCATCTGGTCCTCTGGGCAGACTCCTCTGGTCAGGCTCCTCTGGTCAGACTCCTCATCTGCTCTGGTCTGGATACCTCATCTGGTCACCTCTCATCTGCTCACCTCATCTGGTCACCTCTCATATGGTCACCCCATTTGGTCTGCACAAATTTCTTCCCCCTTATCCAAAGACCTATTCTAGACCTAGACTAATCTATAGCTGACTAACAGGTTCAGCTAGTCCTATTACAAGTTCTTGTTTTAACATCTTCAAAACATCTAATCTATATCCTAACACTCTATAAACTCCAACATTACAGTATCACAATTTTACATAAAATGGCATTACTTTTAGATCACATATACACATTATCAAACTTATTCTTCTACGTTATATATAAAGGTTTACGAAATTACACCTCAAAACACAAGTTGTTGCTCTTTTTTCTAATATGTATTATGTTGTTACCTGGTCTAAATCTTGTGGGATCATTAGCATAATAAATGTGGTTTAGGATAGAATAAAACAAATAAGCCCAAGGGTAAAGAACAATGAATACTCTCAACGGTTGAGCCAATGATGAGAACTTTAATGCTAATAAATGCTGAAAAGAGTAAATGCAAAGGGAATTGCTGAGTTTTTTTTAGGCTCAATCTTAATGTGTGTTGTGTCTATTAATGAGTTCTTGAGACCCTATTTATAATACATTGATTACAATTGGTGTTGTCTTAATATCTTTGGGAATTCCATGCATTTAATGCATGGATATTTGTCTCTAATGAGGACTGCATCAAATTTATCCTTTTCGGCGGATTTGGTCAGTTCTGAGTCACTAGTGCCCTACCAGGTGTATGTTGACAGGGAATTATTTGTTCTAGAGGAAATTTGTTTCCTAAACTAGGTATATCTTAGCCAAAAACTCCTCTGTAACTGATTAGACGTGAAATTGTGGTATTTTGATGCTTATTCAGGCCACATCACGAGTGCTTTTGGTGAGCTTTTAGAGTTATTTGTGTACTATTTTCATAAACTCATCAATTTGCCTCTTTGGTGTGCATGATAGGTGTTGATAGGCGGACATAAAGGAAGAAAAGCGAGCAAGATTTGAACTGAAAGAAACCAAGATTATCGAATTACACAGATTGAGGATGACTAACGAGGACAGACAGAAAAGGGGTGCATAAACCAATCCGAGTGTTGTATTATTTGACGAACAACTTTTTTGATGAACAGCTACCAGGCGAACAGATCCAAAGGCCCAGTGCCAAATATGAACCCTACACCAGGTCACAAATAACGAACAACATTGTCAAAATAAAGTGTATTTACCAGCTTAAAAGATGTACACCACCAAATCACATAATGGACCAGCTAGGTGCATGACGAACAAAGGACAAATATCATGGAGCCCATCCACAAGAAACATAACAGCGAGCAACTTATGTGCCACAAGGTCGAGAGGCGAACAACTTTTCCAGCCAGGGTACAGGGTTATCCAGGCTAACAAGGGCGAATAACGATGAATCCGAGATAAGACCAAAAACAAGACTTTGTAATTAAGTTTTAGCTTAGATAAGGTCAAACAAGGTCAAAGGACACATGTCAAGCATGCAAGCTTGGAAGTCCAAAAGTCATGTACACCACCTACTTGGTGGTTAGTATAAATAGTTGTTCACCCAGAATAAATTTTAAGTTCAAATACACAAACACTCCAATTACACACACTCATACACCTAAACGTACACACATACGAAATAAATACGAATTTAACTCTTGTATTTATAATTTTATAACCCAAACTATCGAATTTACCATTTGCGGTGGTAATCAATTACACGTTCTTGTTTGGTGATTATAAATTCGATTTAAAATAGCCACTAATCCATGCGATTAGAACCGATCACCAACAATTTGGCGCTAGAGAGAAGGGTTCGAACCTCCATTTGAAGTGTGATTATCGAGAACTTTAAGTTTAAAACTTGAAGATTTGAAGAAATCCTCAAGAAATTCTTGAAGATTCAAACAATAGTGTTCTTGGTGTTCTTCAATACCAAGTTTAAAGATTCAAGGATAGAGAAGATAATTTAAATCAGGATGCCTCAATCAAAGGAAACTAGGTTTCACACTAGTTGATGGAAGTTTCCCCAACTCGGGTCTCATCCACTGACCATCAAGATTGTGACCCACGACATGCGAACAAAGTCCAAACTTCGGTTGCAGCTCATGTAATGCCTCCAGATTTGGAAGTCTTAGCTAAAAACCCCCAGAAGTTAGCCAAGACAATAGCTGCTCTCCAGGCAATTCAAAAACAACAACAACAATATAAACCTTCACAAGCAAGGTCTAAGTCTTGCCACTTAGAAGTAGTGAGAGCTGTTGGGACATTGTCAGTTTTGACTAAGATCCCAAAGCCCCTGAAAAGATGATTGCCTTAATCTGTCTTTGTCAGGCTAGTCTTGGTTAGGATTAGTACTTAGTCATTTTACACTTCACAGGTACTCAGTGAGAGGAGAACTCACTGGAGACAATCAAGACTCAGAGTCTGAAGACGAAGAGCACCATCCTGAACTTATGGCAGTCTTCTAAGCTGGCTGAGTAAGTGTCAGTGATGAAGAGTATGACCCTGAGGTCATTACTAACTCAGTCCTGAAGGGAACAGGTTGTCACTGAGTAAATGGGAAGACTTGGAGTAGAGCCAAGCAATGCAAAAGGAATTTCAGCGTCAGGACAAGACCGGTGAGCTCAAGACAAAATGAACTTAATAAGACAAGCCTGAAGCTCAGGAATAAGTTCTGACATTCTCACCAACCTGATGACGTGGACCAATCCGAGGAGGACACGCACGTACGGAACCTGACATAAAGACTGAATACAGACTGCATATTCAACGGGCAAGCATTTAATGTGCATTTAATGCAAATACCAAATCCATGCAAGGGCGGCTGCTGCATGGAGATATGTCCGTTTGAAGCCCCTCTACATAGATGGCTAGAAGGCTATCTCTCCAACGGATAGTTTTTCAAACCACCTATAAATACAGAAGGCCTTGAACCCATTCAAGGTTACGGGAAATTTCCAAGCCAGAAATTACTCAAACTCTCAAGCATTCAAAAGCATTCAGCCTTTAAAAGAAGCACTCGAAAACATTCAAATTTCCCAAGTGTTTCTTAGCAACTGAGAGTTATTCTGTATTCCAAGAGCTAATTAGAATTATCTTAAGCTTAGAGAGATTATCCAATCCTTAGCATAGCTTTGCCTTGTAAGGATAATCTCAACTTAGTTGGAATCCAAACTGAAACCAAAACCCTAAGTTAGGCTTGTTGGGAGTAAGTCAGTTAGTGTGTTAGTAAGAGGAGTTTGTATAGATCAGTGAGGTAACTGATCTTGGTGCACCTTGGCACGTTAAAAACAAGAATCCATTGAGTGGATTTTCTGTTAAATCAGGCCGTGGACGTAGGAGCTTGAGACTCTGAACCACGTTAAACTCCTTGTGTTCTTACTGCTTTGATATTGTGCATTCTTGCCATATTACTCGTTCATTCATTGCATTCAAGTTTATCAGGTCTGAATCAATCAGCCTGATCTTCAAAAGAACACTGCCCTACTAAACACCTTTCAGATTTGAGTAAAACAAGTTTTCAGAAAGCAAACTAAACAAGACTTTAAACTATCAGGGCTCAAACATTTCCGCACTGAACTTGAACTGATAGTTAGCCAACTGACCCGCACCAAGTGTAGTCAGTGGGTGTATTATCAGCTCCTAGTTCTTTACCACTCTGAGTGAAGGGGACTCAGTCAGTTTTAAGTTTGAAAATTGGTATACGTGTATTCCCCCCCCCCCCATACACGTATTCCTCAGTCTTGTACCGGGACCAACAAGTGGTATCAGAGCAGTGGTTCGAAAGACCACTGACTTTGAATACTAATAGTTTCAGAGGAGAAACTGTTGGTGGTCACTGAACAGATCTGAGTTTGCTTTTCACAAAACTTGCATCATCATCATGACTTCGAGGAGACTTGAAGCTTCGTTACCTGAATTCTCTGTATCTAACTTTGTCTATTGGAAGTTCAGATTAGAGGCACATCTAGATGCCATCCATGACCAGATGCCGCGTGTACTCAGGGAAGGACCGATCAAGATCACTATTCCTAACGTCAGAGGACTGGGATACGATGATCTTGCGATTGGCGTGCAGGTTCCTAAGGAGAGGAAAGATATGACCAATGATGAAATCAAGATGGTGGGGCTTGACAACGTCGCCAGAAACATCATATTGCATACGGTGCCTTTCGAGGAGTCAGCCAGGCTGATGAACCTAAAGACGGCAAAGGAGGTTTGGGATGAGCTGACCAGGATGTGCGAAGGGTCAGAAAAGATAAAGGAGAACAAGAGGAATATTGCCATTCAGAAATTCGAAGCGTTCGAGATGCTGCCTGATGAGAGCATAGATCAGATGGAGTCTAGATTCATCAAGTTGATGAATGAGTTGGTGATGTTGGACAAGGATGTCCCAAGGAGAGATGTTGCTTCAAAGATCCTGAATGCCCTTCCTGAGAGATGGGACAACAGTGTAATTATGCTTAAGAACACTCAGGATATGAGTAACATAACTTCTGCTTTACTTTTTTCAGAGCTAAAAGCGCTTGAATTTGATCTTAACAAAAGAAAGAAGAAAGTTCAGTCAGAAGAGGAAGGGAAGGAGAAAACTCCTGAGAAAAGTGTGGCGTTCAAGGCCAGGTCTGAACCTGTTGAGCCCTCATCAAATTCTTCATCAAAGTCACTGATGGAGATGAGCAGGGAAGAACTCGCTGAGGAGTACAGCCTGATGGCCAGACGATTTGACAAGCTCAATTCCAGGTTTGGTCGTTATAAAAAGTTTTATCAGGACTCACGTGACAGGAAACCTGAAGGAACCCACCAAAGCTCGAGGAGATATGAGGAGCGAAGGAACACTGACCAGAGGAGAGAACGTGGTGATGAAAGGAGATATTCTGAACCAAAGCCTGAAAGGAGAGACGAACAGAGACGTACTCGCGATGATAGATATCCAACCAAGGCTGAAAGCTCACCAAGAACCAGGGAACCTGACTCAAGGAGGAACCCTGAACCAAGAAAAGAAAGAATAAGTGAGCAGGTAGCATGTTACAACTGTAACAAGATTGGACACTATCAGTACGATTGCCCGGAGCTGAGTGCTAGGGAGAGAGAGGAAAGGAGAGCCACGAGGGATCTAAGATCTGCTGATCGGAGGGCTATGGTGGCTGAGGATGCAACAGACTCTGATGGCCCCACTGAAAGGTCACCTGAACTCTTCTCGGATGATGAGTACGATGATGTCTGCCTAATGGCTAGGGATGAGCCTGAGGTAACATCAAATTCTGTTTGTACTTCTTACACTGGTCAAAATCCTGAGCTCAGCTCAGAGTCAGTTAGAGAAATGAACCTTCAGATCTGTCTTGATCAACTGATGGTTGATTTCTCCAGACTGCAGGAAACTAATGTCTTCTTGGTAGAGGAGAACAAGAAATTGAGTACTGAAGTTCAAAACCTGAATGAACAACTCACTCAGTCTGATCTCAAAGAATCAGCTCAGATTGTGAGACTAACTCAGGAAATTGACATGATCAATTCTGAGCGTCTCCCAAGAGAGAAAATTCTGAAGGAACTGGCTGAGGAAGAGCTGGTCAGGAAGGAAGAGCTGAAAGCACTTAAGAGTAAGTTTGATGACCTCTTTACCAGACATGAAATCCTGAAAAAGAGTGAGGACTCTCTCAAGAAAAAGGTTGCAGCAATGAATAAATCCTCAGTGGCTAGAGAGGAAATAAATAGCAACCAGATACTTGGGAACAAGAAAAAGGGACTTGGATATGTTCCTGAGAAATCCTCACAAGGTCAGTCTCATGTTGCTTCAGGGAGCAACACTGAGAGGGTATTTGTTCAGACAGGTCAGAGTGCACCTAAGGTTGTGCTCCAGGCCCGTCAAACTGATAAGGGCAAGGAAACCGTTGACACAGTCAGGGTTGCTCCTAAGGTAGCTAAGCCAAAACCCAAGGGAAAGGCAAAGCAACCTGCGGAAGCCCCTGAGAGCTCAGGCCAGGGAAAACCTCAGCGAAAGCAGAGGAAGACTCAGGCCAAGAGCCCTCAGACTGGTCAGCGAGGGTACCATCATGCTTGGCAATACCATCAGGGAAGGCCAAACATGATGACACCCCCGTGGTTTTGGCATCCTGAGGCCTTTAACTGTTTTCCTTTCCCTCACTTGCCTAGGGGGAATAGAAATCAGGGTCCTTATCAAGAGCAAGGCCCAAGACCTGCTGCACCCAGACCTAGGAAGAACAGGAGGCCAGCCCAAAAGGCACCCACTCAGGCTCCTGCGAAGCCTAAGTCTAGCACCCATACACCATCTTCCTCTCAGGCTAAGAAGAAGAAAGTTGTGTATGTCGATGTTTCAGGGAGACAGATTCACCACTCTGAGGCAATCAGGGTTGTGAAGCAAGTCTGGATCCCGAAAGGTACAGCTGACACAATAGGACCCAACACCCAATGGGTACCTAAAGCCTGATTTGCTTACAGGCGGCTGTGGATCACAACGAGAGGAGAGAAGACTCAATCAAAGCTGTTTGGTACCTAGACAGTGGTTGCTCAAGGCACATGACTGGAATGAAGAGTCTTCTCCAAGAATATCAGGCTAAAGATGGTCCACAGGTAACCTTTGGTGATAACTCAAAAGGTGTTACTAAGGGTTTTGGTGTTCTAATTATAGGTACAGTAAAAGTGGAAAATGTGTCCTTTGTGGAAGGACTGAAGCATAACCTGCTGTCAGTAAGTCAATTCTGTGACAAAGGGTTCAGTGTTGAGTTCTCATCGAATAAATGTTCAGTCAAGGACAAATCAACACAAGTGCTTCTATCAGGTATAAGGAAAGGTAACGTTTATCTCGCTGATTGGAGCAGCACTATTCCTAATACTTGTCTTGTTGTTAAAAGCTCTCTAGAGCTCAGTTGGTTATGGCATAAAAGATTAAGCCACCTGAACTTCAAGATTCTTAACAAAATTTCTAGACAGTCACTTGTTGATGGTCTACCTAATGAAGTTTTTAGCAAAGATCACGTGTGCAAAGCTTGTCAGGAAGGGAAGCAGGTCAGAGCGTCATTCAAAGAAAAGGCTTCCTACTCCACTGACAGGATACTTCAGCTCTTGCACATGGATCTATTCGGTCCCATAACACCTGTGAGTATGAATGGTAGAAAATATACCCTTGTGGTTATTGATGATTATTCTAGATATACTTGGGTTATTTTCTTGTTAAATAAGAAGGAAACACAGGTGAAGCTTCCAGAGTTGCTCAGAAGACTCAGCAATGAGAAAAATCAGTCCATTACCAAGATCAGATCTGACAAGGGCACTGAATTTATAAATTCATATATTTCTGACTTTTGTAATGAACTTGGTATAGCTCATGAGACTTCTGCAGCTAGAACACCACAACAGAATGGTGTCACTGAAAGGAGGAATCGGACACTGAAGGAAGCTGCAAGGACCATGCTGGCTGAGTCAGGATTGCCCAAGAAGTTTTGGGCTGAGGCAATCAACACTGCATGCTACACTCAGAACAGATCCATGCTGAACAAGCAACATGCTCAGACCCCATATGAGACATGGAACAAAAGAAAACCTCGTATTTCTTACTTTCATGTGTTTGGTTGTAAGTGCTTCATCCTCAACAATGGGAAGACCCAGTTGAAAGCCTTTGATAGCAAATCTGATGAAGGAATATTCTTGGGATATTCTGAAATTAGCAAAGCATTCAGGGTTTACAATTGTAGGACCCTTGTTGTGGAAGAATCACCTCATATTGTCTTTGATGAATCTGCTAATGAGTCTAGGGCAAAGGTGCTGAATCCTGACACTGAGGAGGTCACGAGGAGTGTGACAAGGCTGAGCTTGAAGAATCAACCTGATCCCAAGATCAAGACTGTGCCAATCCCCAGATGGGATGATGATGACGATCAGGATGATGAACCAAGTGCCACTCCTAAATCCAGCACATCAGGGATTGTTGAGCCTCAGATAGAGGAACAGGCTCAACCTGAGGTAAGTACCGTCTATGAAGATGCTGTTGCAGCTGAGACGGCTCCTGAGTCACCTCATCAAGGGGGAATCAATGTCCCTGACATTGAGCTTGTTAATCCCTTTGGCATAGACTCAGGATCATACCCTTCTGTTCAATTTCCTGAATTTTATGAACCTGTAGACACTAACATTGCAGGTACTTCAGGAACAACTCCTGGCAAAAGAACATGGTTAGAAGATCATCCCATTGATCAAATTATTGGTGATCCAACTGAGGGAGTCAGGACCAGACGGTTTCATGGTGAGAGTGCACTGTTCTGTTGCTTTCTCTCTGAGCAAGAGCCTCAGAACATTGAAGAAGCTCTCACTGACTCGAACTGGATCATTGCCATGCAAGAAGAGTTGAATCAGTTCACAAGGAATCAGGTTTGGGAACTGGTAGATAGACCTAGGCATCAAGGTGTAATTGGTACCAAGTGGGTCTTTAAGAACAAGAAGGATGAGAATGGTGTTGTGGTAAGGAACAAGGCTAGACTGGTTGCAAAAGGGTATTGTCAGTCTGAAGGAATAGACTATGATGAGACTTTTGCCCCAGTGGCTAGATTGGAAGCTATCAGGTTGTTTCTTGCTTATGCGACATATAAGAAGTTCAAGGTGTATCAAATGGATGTCAAGAGTGCATTCCTGAATGGTGTACTCAATGAAGAAGTATATGTTGAACAACCTCCCGGGTTTGAGGTTGGAGATAGAGTATACCATTTGAAGAAAGCACTCTATGGACTTAAGCAAGCACCAAGAGCTTGGTATGATACCCTCTCTCAATTCCTGACTAATCATGGGTTCAAGAAGGGAACAGTGGATAGGACATTGTTCAGGATCACTGAAGGTGATGACATTCTCTTGGTCCAAATTTATGTGGATGACATAATATTTGGATCACCAAATCATCAGTTATGTGAGAAATTCTCTAAACTGATGACTGGTAAATTTGAGATGTCAATGATGGGAGAGATGAACTTCTTCTTAGGATTGCAGGTCAAGCAGACTGATCAAGGTATATTTATTAATCAGGCCAAGTATACAAGAGACTTGATTCATAAGTTTGGTGTTCAGAACAGCAATCCAGCCAGGATCCCAATGAACACAAATTGGAAGATGGATCCTGACACTGAAGGGACTTCAGTGAATCAGACTGAGTATCGTGGTCTGATAGGTTCTTTATTGTACCTGACTGCAAGTAGGCCTGACATTACGTTTGCAGTTGGTGTGTGTGCTAGGTATCAGTCTGATCCCAAGAGAAGTCATTTGGAGGCTGCTAAGAGGATACTTAAGTATTTGAAAATGACAGTTAATATGGGACTATGGTATCCTTCAGATGACAACCTTGAACTGACAGGGTATTCAGATGCAGATTATGGAGGTTGTAGGATTGATAGGAAATCAACCTCAGGGACATGTCAGTTTTTGGGAAGTAAGTTGATCTCGTGGTTTAGTAAGAAGCAGAATTCAGTGGCAACATCCACAACTGAGGCTGAGTATATGGCTGCAGGGAGTTGTTGTGCTCAGATCCTATGGTTGAGGCAACAGTTGAGGGACTACCAAGTATTTGCTAATCAGGTTCCAATCTATTGTGATAACAATAGTGCAATAGCAATCACTCAGAACTCAGTGCTTCACACAAGGTGCAAGCATGTGGATATTAGACACCACTTCATTCGAGATCATGTGGAAAAGAAAGATATTAGGATGGAAAAGATTCACACTGATAGGCAAAGAGCTGACATCTTGACTAAGCCCTTGGCTGAAGCAAGGTTTATGGAACTGTCAGTGGAATTGGGACTCTTAGATCCGGGAGAGCAGTCAGTGTAGGGTTCTAGGGGGAACTCAGGCCAGACTCGACTCAACGAGGTATCAGGGTGCTACAATGTCTCCCTGACAGGTATGGGTTCTAACCTGACTCTTGTGAATCTCAAGCGTCTCCCTGAGTCATTCGTCCTGAAAATCTTTATTAAATGCATTCTGTTTTCATTAAAAACGCGCCTTTTTATATTTAAACCCACGCGCACGGAGCATTTAATGCTACAAGTTACTTTTTCATATACGTGTCCGTTTTATACGGAATATGACTGACTTGGGGTTTTAATTAAAACTGAGATTAATCCTGGCCTCTCATTTCAAAACCTTTCGAATTCAGGAATCAATCTCAACCCCACGTTTGAGTAACTGACTTAGTCTTATCAATCAAGAGTGTCATTTGAGGTTTTTACGCAAACACAACGCACAATCAGCACACTGAGTTTTCTCTTGCTCAAACACAGAAATTTTTCAAAAACCTTTCTTTAAAAAACAATGGCATTCCTTGATTCCAACTGGACAACCGACAAGATCGTCGACGTTGTTGAGAAGAAACTGGTACACATGGAGCAAGTCATCTCCATGGAAGGTATCTGTCTTACGGTTGAGGAAATCAAACCCGTGTTTAAATGGATTTCCGATGCCAGGTTGGAAACATACTTCACCACCCGACCCATTTCCGTGCTCCCAAGAACAGTTGTGGAAGCATATTTGAATATGTTCTTGCGGAAGGGGGAAGTTTTCACAAAGGTGACTGCGTTGAAGCCGACGGGAGAGAAGGACGGCGACGGCGAACCTCTTTACAACACAGAGGTGGTCACTATCAACTTTAGGAAGGCGGTGAGGGAAGTCTTCAAGCTGCCATTCTCAGGCATCAACCCAAGAACCTACAAGGAGAACTCAGAGGGAGAGTTTCTTGGGATATGGACCAAGTCAGGGTCATCGGAGTTCAGGGCTCGCCAGAACAAGATGGTGATGGGCGCAACTGGCTCTCACGAGCAATTGAGTCTGCCCAAGCTGAGACTCATGGGAGCTATCGTTAATGGAGTGGAAGCGAACTGGGAGCAGCTCTTCCTCGATCAACTCCATCAGGCAGAACTGGACAAACTCACGCGTGACGAGGAGAAGAAGCACATTTCCGTCAGTGCCATCTTGCCTTTCGGCACGAGGATGTCCATCCTGATTGCTCATGCTTGCCATGGGTATACCTTCGACTTTGAGGATAGTCTCTCCTCGAAGAAGGTAATGTTTTCCTCACTGAGTGATACCTATTCAGTGCTAGGGCTGACTGATCCCAATGCGAAAGCAAAGGGTCAGGTCAAAAGACCAGCTGGTAAAGCCAAGAGAGTGGCAACCAGTCTCATTGAACGGGTAGATGAGCTCCTTGAGAGGAGTAAGGATGGTGAGGAGGTTGCTGCTGAGGAGGTGGAGCAGCCTGAAGTGGAAGCGGCTGAGAAGAGGAAAAGGGTGAAGATAGTGCTGTCAGGGAAGAGCACGATATCTGGGACTGAGTCTGATCCCAAGAAGGCCAGATCTGAGGCTGAGGGAACTGACGATGACGTCAGAAAGGAGGGTGCTCAGGGAGAGAGGCCCCTGAAAAGGCTTAGGAAGGGGACCAGAAAATCCCCTGCTAAGAAGCTGCCTGAGGTGAGTGAGAGGGAGAAGTCAAGCTCTTCTGGAGCCTCTGACTTGGAGGAAGTGAGAAAAACTGTCGAGACGGCTGAGTCGTTGCAGCCTGAGACAGTACCCACTCAAACACACCCACACCCTGAAACCCAAACACCCTTCATTCCTGACCCCACACCTCAATCTCCCCAACCACCCCGAACCTCAGAGCCAAATCATCCTACTGAGTCAACGCCTTCAACTTCTCACATGAATGAGCCTGACCAGTCAGCCGAGCCGAACCTTCCAAACCCCTCAGATTTTCCCTCATACCCTAATCCCAAAGACTGTCCCAAATCCATTTCAGCTGAGGAGGACGAATTCCTCGAAGTGGAGGAGGAGGATTTGGATGAACACATGGCTGGAGGGATTCTGGAGAACACCCTTAGGGGGAACGCCACAGAATGGGCAGGGAAGTGCTGGCCTGGGCTATCCAAGTATACTGAGCTGCTGGCGTATGTGATTGAGCTCAAAGTTTGGTTGGACTTCAAACAATCAAACATGCAGGAGCAACATATGCTGGTGGATGCTCGTGGCTGGGAACATTGGGAGACTGAAGAGGCCAAGATTTGCTCTTTCTTTGGACTGACTAGCTGGCTCCAACTTCTGAACTTCGATAACCTGAAGCAGCTAGTGGCTGAAATGATGTCCAGGAGCAAGGCTGACCTCCTTTCTGATGACGAGAAGGAGGATGAGGATGATGAAGGAGCTCAGGGTGGAGACCTGGAGAAGGCAGTGGAGGAAACTGCACAGGAAGTTGATGAGATGAACTCTGAGCCTCAGGCTCAGGGGGAAGGTGATAAGAACACTGGTGCCAAGGGTGGACCAGTGGCTGAGGATGTTGTGAACATCTCAGCTGCCGATGAGACATCTGTCGATGAAGGGATTCCCTGCCCTGAGACAAGAGAGGAAGATGTTGAGGCATTCAAGGAGACTCTCAGTTCCGAGGGACTTGCTCCCAAGGTTCAAGTTAGCTTAGCTGAGCCTGAGGAGGCGGCTATGACTACTTCACAACTGCCTTCAGTGCACCTTGAAGAAGGGACTGATGCTGCAGGGGCTGACAAGAGAAAGCAGCCAATCACTGAGGCGGTCGTTGATGATGAGGATGTGATCATAACCGGGGTCGGACGTGCTGAATTCACCAGCATAGTGGAGGTCAAGCAGGAGAAAACCTCAGAAAATCTAGCTGAACTTCAGGAGGAGGTAATGAGGCTACGAGCTGAGAAGGAAGAAGACTCCAAGGCCCTGGCGAAGCACATCAGGTGGACGAAGTCAGCTTACAACACCCTTGCTAACAGGGAGCTGATTTTGTTAAAGAAAACGATGACTGACACGGCCAAGTCAGTGAGGAATGAGCGAAAGCGCACCAAAAAGATGCTAAGGCAAACCTTGAAGCAGTTGGCTGAGAAGGATGAGCAAAGGAAGGAGGATCTTAATCAGGCTGTGGAGAAGCTTGCAGCTCAGGCTGGGGCACTATTCACTCAGGCCATTTCTGGCTCAGCGTCAAAGTTTGAGCTGGAGTCAGAACGTATTGCTCAGACTTCAAAGGACATTGCTGAGAGACTGACCCAAGCAGATGAGCGATCTGCTCTGGTGGAGGGGAAGATAGAGAAGGTTGAGCAAAGACTCCAACTCTCCATGGAGGTCTTTGAGAAGAAGGTCCAAGCTACAATCAGTTCAGTATCATTTGCAGGGACTGGAATTTCGATGGGAGTTGAATTATTGAAGGAGGGAATTAATGATGTCCATTCCCTAGCCTCCTTTGTAATCAATAGCGGATCTGATGCATTCCCATCCGAGGCCAATGATGATGCCAAAAAGGGGGAAAAGAAGAAGAAAAGATCCCGCCATGAGGCATCTGAGGCAGTCAATCAAGGTGAGACCGTTCTAGCTGACCCTGAAGCCAATCCTGATGGAAACATTTTAAGGGTGAGGAAGTCAGCTAGGTTAGCGGCGGTGGAAAAGGAAGGAGAAGAAATTGTTGCCAAGCTGAGAAAGGAGGCAACAAAGGCAAAGACTAATGAACCTTCCAAGCAACAACCTGAGCCAGTTCAGAGATCGTCTCCCATGAGCTCAAGGAAGAATCACATCACTTACTCAGGTGAGTTGGTTGCGGAGCTATGTGCTGAAGCGTGGGGAGATCAATCTGAAAAATCTGAGGCTATGCGCAGAGCTGAAATTGCTCAGAAGGAGAAGATGCGCATCTTAGAGAAGAAGGTTGAGAAGCTGACGGATATCACTGAGCTTCAACAACGTGAACTAGATGATGCAGTGATCAGCTTGCTAAGGAGGAAGAAGGCGAAGCCTGAGCCAAGGAAGTACAGGAAGAAGCCAACAATTAGGAAATCAACAATTCTTCAAGTCAGAAGGCCAGAATCAGGAGCAAGGGAAGCTTTTGTTGATGAGTTCGTCTCAGAGACATTGAAGGAGTTTTGGACTGATGCAAGGGATGAATTTGTTAGACTGTGGTTTGTTGTGAAGAAGTGGGGCGACACTGACGATATCAATGCCCACTTCACTGACTACATGATGGACAATCATCCTGAGCTATTCCAGAAGATCTTGGAGGAGGCTGAGGCAGCTCAAGTTCAAGTGAAGGCTCCTGAGTTCACCATTCGAGCTCCTCCCTTGGTTCCTGGAACTCAAAAGCATGATACAAAGGCCATTATGATGGAAGTTTTGAAGATAGCCAAAGCTGAAGGGTACGTGAATCAACCTGGAAGACTTGACGAGCTGAAGGCAAGAGTTTATGCAGGATATGGACTCAAACCTGAAATGAGATTAGTCTAGGTGTTCACAGGCTTCTTTGTAATAGATTAGATTCATTGTAATCATTTCCACATCAATCAATGAAATCTATTACTTTTGCCCACAGACAAAAACTCATTTTCTTTTTTGGCTGTTGTTTAAAATTCTGTACTTTATCAAGAATTGCCCTAACACTGTCTTATCTTATAGATAGGTTTATCTTGTTTCCTCTAAGTGTTTTGAGGATCTTTTCAGTGTTTTGGCATCATCAAAAAGGGGGAAATTGTTGGGACATTGTCAGTTTTGACTAAGATCCCAAAGCCCCTGAAAAGATGATTGCCTTAATTTGTCTTTGTCAGGCTAGTCTTGGTTAGGATTAGTACTTAGTCATTTTACACTTCACAGGTACTCAGTGAGAGGAGAACTCACTGGAGACAATCAAGACTCAGAGCCTGAAGACGAAGAGCACCATCCTGAACTTATGGCAGTCCTCTAAGCTGGCTGAGTAAGTGTCAGTGATGAAGAGTATGACCCTGAGGTAATTACTAACTCAGTCCTGAAGGGAACGGGATGTCACTGAGTTAATGGGAAGACTTGGAGTAGAGCCAAGCAATGCAAAAGGAATTTCAGCGTCAGGACAAGACTGGTGGGCTCAAGACAAAATGAACTTAATAAGACAAGCCTGAAGCTCAGGAATAAGTTCTGACATTCTCACCAACCTGATGACGTGGACCAATCCGAGAAGGACACGCACGTACGGAACCTGACATGAAGACTGAATTCAGACTGCATATTCAACGGGCAAGCATTTAATGTGCATTTAATGCAAATACCAAATCCATGCAAAGGACGACTGCTGCATGAAGATATGTCCGTTTGAAGCCACTCTACATAGATGACTAGAAGGCTATCTCTCCAACAGATAGTTATTCAAATCACCTATAAATACAGAAGGCCTTGAACCCATTCAAGGTTACGGGAAATTTCCAAGCCAGAAATTACTCAAACTCTCAAGCATTCAAAGTATTCAACCTTTAAGAGAAGCACTCGAAACCTTCTAAATTTCCCAAGTGTTTCTTAGCAGTTGAGAGTTATTCTGTATTCCAAGAGCTAATTAGAATTATCTCAAGCTTAGAGAGATTATCCAATCCTTAGCATAACTTTGACTTGTAAGGATAATCTCAACCTAGTTGGAATCCAAACTGAAACCAAAACCCTAAGTTAGGCTTGTTGGGAGTAAGTCAGTTAGAGTGTTAGTAAGTGGAGTTGTATAGATCAGTGAGGTTAGCTGGTCTTGGTGCACCTTGGCACGTTAAAAACAAGAATCCCTTGAGTGGATTTCCTGTTAAGTCAGGCCGTGGACGTAGGAGCTTGAGACTCTGAACCACGTTAAACTCCTTGTGTTCTTACTGCTTTGATATTGTGCATACTTGCCATATTACTTGTTCATTCATTGCATTCAAGTTTATCAGGCCTGAATCAATCAGGCTGATCTTCAAAAGAGCACTGCCCTACTAAACACTCTTCAGATTTGAGTAAAACAAGTTTTTCAGAAAGCAAACTAAACAAGACTTTAAACTTTCAGGGCTCAAACATTTCCGCACTGAACTTGAACTGATAGTTAGCCAACTGACCCGCACCAAGTGTAGTCAGTAGGTGTGTTATCAGCTCCTAGTTCTTTACCACTCTGAGCAAAGGGGACTCAGTCAGTTTTAAGGTTGAAAAATTGGCATACGTGTATTCCCCCCCATACACGTATTCCTCAGTCTTATACCGGGACCAACAAGAGCAAGGTCTATTCGTGGCGAGCAGCGTGAAGTCAACAGTGCCCAGAACCGGGGGGACAAAGACAAAGCTAGAATGGTCGACCAAACTGAGGGACAAGCTGAGTCTGCCCATGGGTGAACAACAATGTCTAGCCATGGAACATCTCGTTCCAGTGCACAGGACAGACTTGGCCAACCTCAACTCCAAAAAGAAGTTGCTCGCCAGGGGGCAGGAGATGGGCGAGCAACTTTTGAGCAAGCTCGCCCATCGGTACATGAAAGACTCACTAGATCCGCCTTTGGGCACCTAGGGCCAAATGCGGTGAGAAACCCAAGGAAACAACCTCAGGAGATTCTTCCTCCAAGAGAGGGACTGCGACGAGCAGAAGGGCAAACGTCCTTGCTCGCCGAACAGCCTCCAAGTCAGGGGGCATCTCTTGATGAATTATCAAGCTTAAGAAAAGCGGTGGAGAGCATGCAGGGACAGCTTGACCAACAAAGAGGAATTGGGGCAACCAGCATGCCCTCCTCACCATTATCTTCGATCATTTTGAAGGCCCCAATTCAGAGAAAGATACAGTTTCCGGCAAGCTTGCAATATGAAGGCATTGCTGATCCCCATGTTCATCTAACAAAATATTCAGATTTTATGATCTCTGTGGGGGCAAGCGGTGCGACTCAATGTCAGAACTTTCCCTTAACTTTGGGGGACAGAGTGCATAAGTGGTTTTCAGCAATGCCACCAGTATCTATCCACTCATTTGCTCAGTTAAGCCGGGAGTTTCTCTCCCACTTTTCAACTACAGGATCATACCTTTCCCAAAAGCACCGACTATCAAATTTAAAATAAAATGACGACGAATCAGACCGGGCTTTCATGAAAAGGTTCGATAAAGTATTGCTGGAGGGAGAACCAGTTAGTGAAGATACCAAGATCGTAGCCGTCATGGCCGGGCTGAAAAAAGGGGTCAGACCTATGGAAGAAGATACGTCTGAAGTGCCCAAAAAGTTATGCCAAGTTCAGAAATCAAGTTGGCATATTCGTCTCCATGCATGAAGCTTTACAAGCAAACTTGGGGGACAACAAGGCTGATCCAAAGGAGAATAACAAGAAGCCCGGTGGAACAGGCTATCGGGTCCCTAAAAATATGAGGCATTTACTGAAGGGACGGAGCAGAAGGAAAAGCTGAATCAGGTGCTAACAATATCCATCGATACTGTGTACAAAATGTAATAGAGAAAGAGTTGCTCTACCCTCCCCGGAAGATTCGCCAAGAAACTGGTAAACTCAACCAAAATAAGTATTGTGCCTACCATCAAAGCGTGGGGCATTTTACTAGTGGGTGTAGAGATTTACTCAAGCAAATATGGTGATTCTACGAGGAGGGAAAACTCTCCGAGTTTGTCAAAAGGCAACCTGGGAAGAGAGGTCGGGAGAGCAGTTCGGGAGATGAGATTGACGATCAACCTCCACGAAATAACAGACCTGGATGACAAGCCCCTACTGTTGTTGCTCGCCCGGTAGAAGATTTATATATGATGGAATCCACAGGACCTGCTGGAGGATGTTCTGATGGACGACCACCAATATCTAACCGTAAGAGAAAGGCGAAATTACGAGCAATTGATCATGTACAAGAAATGGGGGTTAATCCATCTGTCCTACAAACCTCAGAATTAACCTTTACTGAAAAAGACTTGGAGGGAATATTAACCCCCCATAATAACTCTCTCGTAATTTGTGCCAAGATTATGGGGACCAGGGTGCATCGCTTGTTGGTGGACACATGGGCTTACAATAACATCCTCTTCAAGAAGACACTTGATCATCTGGGGGATTATGCAGGATATATCCGAGACTCAAATCATCGTATCTTAGATTTTGGAAATGTTGTAACGATCCCTCTGGGAATAATTACTTTGTCTGTGCAACTTGTAACGGTCGAGAAACCCGAGAAAAATATCACAAGAATGGTAGATTTCTTGGTCGTAGATCAAGAATCGACTTATAACGGGTTTCTTGGTCTACCCTTTATGAATGAATTCAAGGCTGCATGTTCAACCTACCATTATTGCATAAAATTCCCAACAGCAAGTGGAGCTGGTTCAATAAAGGGAGACCAAAGAAAAGCTCGTGAGTGTCTCCTACAAATGCAATCAAAATAGGGACGAGTTTCCATGATGGAAGCCACCACCCGCTACCCAGTTGATGAACCATCAGTTCTGGAAGACATGATGGAGGCAGAGGACCATATTGACACTGACGAACAGCTTCTTCTAAGTGAAGAACATCTATTGAACGAGCAACTCATCACCACCCAGGAGAAACTCACACTTGACAAATAAAGTGTGGGTGGTGACGAGCAACATATAACAAATGGCTTGGAGGGCCGGATTTTGACTAACAACAATGGACCAAGGCCAGCAGATGATCTAGAGCCCCGTCTGGGAGTAGAGCCCATGAATATCGAAAATGATTTCAATCCTGAGGGACCAATGCTTGATCCTCGTTGGAAAGGACAAAAACGACGAGAAACTCCAGTTGAAGAACTGGAGGCGTTCAAAGTTAATCCCGAAAATGTGGATCTTGAGTTATATATAGGATCTGAGCTCCCTGAGCCTTACAGATTTCAAATAAAAGAGTTCCTCTGCAGGAATTTAGATATTTTTGCATGGTCACATGCAGACATGGTGGGGATAGATCTAAAGCATGCTTGCCACAAGCTTAACATCAATCAAGCAAGAAGATCGGTCCATAAAAAACGAAGAAAGTATGGCCCAGATAAGTATCAAGCTTTGAATGAAGAAGTAAAGAAGTTGCTAGATAATGATCTAATTCGACAGGCACTTTTTCCACAATGGGTAGCAAACCCAGTCCTTGTGCGAAAGCCAAACGGAACCTGGAGGCTATGCATAGATTTTACAGATCTGAATGCAGCATGCCCGAAGGATAACTTTCCTCTCCCACACATTGATCAATTGGTGGACAACACTGCTGGACATAAAATGTTAACATTCATGGACGCCATTGCTGGGTATCATCAAATCCCAATGCATCCTGACGACCAAGAAAACACAACATTTTATACAAATAAAAACTTGTTGTGCTGGTAAAGAATGTCGTTCGGCCTCATCAACGCGGGAGCAACATATCAGAGGTTGGTGAACAAGATGTTCGACGAACAAATTGGAGATACTGTAGAAGTCTACGTAGACAATATCGTGGTCAAAAGCCCCCGAAAAGAAGATCATCTCCAACATTTAACCCAGGTGTTTGAAATTCTTCGACACTACAACATGAAGTTGAATCCAAAGAAGAGCAGCTTTGGAGTTTACTCAGGGAAGTTCCTGGGCCATCTTGTTAGCCAACGGGGAATTGAGGCCAACCCGATAAAAGTCAAAGCTATTGTGGATATGCAACCTCCACGTTCAGTAAAAGAGGTGCAAAGGCTTACAGGATGCCTAGCAGCATTGAACCGGTTCATATCCCGATCAGGACCATCCATTCTTCGAAGCCATTAAGAAAGGAAAATTTACGTGGACTAACAATTGCCAGAGGGCGTTCGAACAACTTAAAGGCTACTTGGGAGATGTCAAATTTCTATCAAAGCCCATCCCAGGTGAAAAGCTCTATTTGTATCTAGCAGCATCGGAAGTGGCGATCAGCTCTATTCTGGTGTGGGAGGACGGCAAATTTCATCAACCAATCTACTACGCCAGCCAAGCTTTACATGAAGCGGAGATCAAATATTCTCCAACTGAAAAGCTGGTGTATGCACTTATTATGAGTGTAAGAAAGTTACGACCATATTTCTTCGACCATCAAGTTGAGGTGCTAACAACTTTCCCACTCAGACAAATTCTCCATCGCCCAGACACAGCTGGTCGTCTATTGAGATGGTCACTAGAGATTAGCCAGTTTGGGGTGACCTATGCTCCTCGAACAGCGATCAAAGGGCAAGCTTTGGCCGACTTTATTGTCGAACTAACTTTCCCTATAGATCCGACGAGAGGACCAGATCATTCCCGGCATCTCTATATTGAAGGGTCTTCTACCAACATGGCCTCGGGGGCAGGAGTGGTTCTTATTAGCCCTGACAGACAAGTTTTCACCTCGGCAATCAGATTTGGTTTCATGGCTACCAAGAACGAAGCCGAGTATGAAGCTCTTATTGCTAGTCTCCACTTATCCCTTGCAGTAGGTGTCAGACGTTTACAAATATACGGCGATTCACAATTAATTGTGAACCAAGTCCGAGGTGAATACAAAGCGAAAGACGATCACATGATCGAATATCAGCAAATTGTTGCTCACCTAATGTCCTTACTGGATCAAGTTTTCATTGAACAAATTCCAAGGACAAGCAACACTTAAGCAGATGCATTAGCCCGACTAGCAACAAGCGAAGGACCTGCAGAGTTGGCAGACATTATAATCACAAAGATGAACAACCCGTCAACGATAAGCTATAATGTTAACCAGCTAGACGAACAAACCAATGAAGAAGAAGATTGGAGAACAAACTTAGTCAAATATTTGAAAAGTGGAGAAAAACCAAACAACTCTTTTGAAGCTGCCAAGCTAATAAAACAAGCCGCCATATATATTCACAACTTTACAAAAGAGGAATATCAATCCCACTCCTCAAATGTTTGCCTAGGGGGCAAGGACGCGCAATACTCGAAGAAATACATGCCGAAGTATGCGGAAATCACACTGGGGGGCAAGCCTTGGCATACAAAACTATTAGACAAGGTTATTATTGGCCGACTTTACGTCAGGACGCAATCAAGAAAGCAAAGACTTGTCATCAATGCCAGATTTTTGCCCCAAACATTCACACCCCGGCTCAGGAGCTCGTATCAGTTTACAGCCCATGGCCATTTGCAAGATGGGGGATGGACATTATTGGTCCCTTTCCAGCAGGAGTTGGAAATGTTCGATTTGCCGTCGTGGCAGTCGATTATTATATGAAATGGGTAGAAGCAGAAGCCATGGTGAAAATCACACAACATAAGATGATCAACTTTATATGGAATAACATTGTCTGTCGTTTTGGAGTTCCACAAACAATTATGACAGATAATGGTCCGCAGTTCGATGTGAAAGAATTGAGAGACTTCTGCACAAAGTGGGGAATCAAAAAGCATTACTCTACTCCCTATCATCCCCAGTCTAATAGACAAGTCGAAGCTGTTAATAAGATTATCAAGCATACATTAAAAGTACGACTGGCGGAAAGCAAAAGTAGTTGGTCTGAAGAACTTCCGAAAGTCTTGTGGGCATATAGAGTTTCTCCCAGGTCGAGCACCGGAGAAACATCTTTTGCAATGGCTTTCGGAACAGAAGCCGTAATACCAATTGAGTTAAAGGTCAATACAATCAGAACGACCAACTTTGATGTACAGGCGAACAACTCTGCTTTAGCTATTGAAATAGATTTGCTCGAAGAAAAAAGATTAAATGTCGAGCTAAAAAATGCTATCTATAAGCAGCGAGTAGAACACTATTATAATTCCCATGTCAAAGTCAGGGAATTCAGAGTTGGAGATTTGGTTCTAAGAAAGTTGCTCGCCCATCCTCCAGGTGTATTGGGACCGACTTGGGAGGGCCCGTATCGTATAACGGACAAGTTCCTTAATGGTGTATACGATATCGAAGACATTGAAGGCAAACTGGCCCAATACTCCTGGAACGCTGTACATCTTAAGAAGTACTATCAATAGATAGAACAAGTTCAACTCTTGGGCGAACAAGTATCTTAGGGGGCAAGTGAACCAAATGAATAAAAAACTTGCCTAATTTTTTGAAAATTTTGCTAAGTATAGAATGAAAAGTTGCTCGGCACATTGTATAGTTTGGTGTTGTTCGAATTTTTTAGTTCTAGATAGAATGGCTTGGCAAAAATATTATAAGCGAGCATAAGGCTTTTGTTAGTGTTCAAAGTTGTTCATCAGATTGTATATGTTAATGATGAACATTCTTAAAACACTTGTAAATTTTCATGATGTAAATATAGTTGTTTGTTGGAAGATAAGTCTAAAGCTCAAGGTACAAATCCATTTTTAAGGATCAAGGCCATTAAAAGGTTGTTCGCTTTTTAAGATGAGTAGAACCTAAGGCCAAACCCATATTCTATTAAATGGAAAAGTTCAAATCGAACAAACCCCAATATTGTATGTTATAATTGCAAAAGCATTGAATAATAATGTGAAAGCAATTAACATATAAAGAAGATGAGCGAACAAAAGAAACTTCCATTAATATTAATAAGGCGTTAAGCCTAAAAAAAAGGAGTACAAAAGGCAGGGAGGTGGATTACAAAACCTAGCGAGCAACTTTTACAAAAAATTACATCAGAGAATACTAAGTCATACTCCTGATGCTGCTCGTTCTCGGGCAAAGTTTGGGTTTGCTCGGCTGAAGGATCAACAATCATATTTCTGGCCAAGTCATCAGCCACTCTCCGCTCTTCATCGGCGATGGCTTGGGGATCATTATCAACATGCTCGCCGTCGTCAACCGGAACTGGAGGACGGGTAATGGTGATGCTTGGGTCAATGTTTTCGAGATTGATCCCATAATCCACCACGTCTCCTAGTTGCAGCTCGATCCTGTTTGGAGGGGGATAATGCTCGATAAATTCAACAAGATCTTTTCCCAATTCCGTGACCATTTCGGATACTTCGTACAAGCTGGCCATGCGGATGCAGTCAGCATACGCAAAGATATAGCCCAAATTAGTTATAGGGCTACTTCGGAGTTGGAATTCTTGCTCGATCTATTACCTGCTAGGCATCCCCACCATCTATTCTTTTAGGCGAGCAAGTTCAGCCTCGGTTTCTTCCCTTTTCTTCCTCTCTTCTTCCAATTCAGCCTGGGAAGAGAGTAGCTGGGCTTCTTTCTCCTTGAGCTCGGGAGACACCAGCTGATAATCTTCTACATATTTCTTCTCGATGTCATCGGCCAATTTAAGCTGATTATTGAGCCGAGTGATCTGGCCATTAAAGTTGTTCGCCATTTTTTCTTTTTCCTCTGCGAGTTGGCGAATAGTTGCTGCGTGGTGACAGGCAACTTCTTCCAGTTTCGCCATCTGGGCCACTCCTCTTTGGGCAGACACGAGTGAGTTGGCAGCCTACATCATTGACAAATGGAAGTTGTCAATGGCTCCTTGGGCAAGAACGGTTTTGTCCAAGGGTCTCAACCAGGCGCGAGCAATTAACTTAGTAGCCCGGTGAACATGTTCACCGGGAATATCACGGATATTCATCGGGGTCTTCGAGCAGGCAAACTGATGAACCACATCTGCTCGTCCCGGGTGATAATTGGGTCGGTACCTGCGAGCAAGAAAAATTATGGAACTTAAAAGATTTTTTCCTAAATTTGTTGATAAGAAATCGAGATGAGAATTACTTACTCGGTGAATTTAGTTCCATCCTATCCGAGGTAAGTGATATCTTCGGGTCTGCAAGGAGGAGTATGTTTATCCTTGCTCGTCTTACCTCCTTTGTCCACCCTCTCGGTGGAAGTATGGCGAACAACTTCCTCAGTTGGCGGACGAGCAGACGACCCGCCTACCTTTTTCTTCCCCTTATCAATTGTTAAGGGTGGTTGGGAAATGTATGAACCGTCCCCTTTCCTTAACCTTTTAGATCCGTACGGGGAGGAAGTGGGGATGGGTGTTGGTGATGAGCTCGGTGGGAGAGCTGTCTGCTGAACCTGCTCGGCGGTAGAAGGCTTATTTGTCATCGTCAACACCTTTGATGGAGGGTCCCCTTTCACCCTTCTTTCTTTCGGCGGCGCCATTTCAAACACTCTCTGTTCTAGGAGGGCAAAGCTTGGAGGGACAACAACAGTTACTTGCTCGGCTAAAAAAAAAAAGAACACAATTAGACAAGCAAGTAATTTAGGAAGCGAACAAGTATGGAAGCAGGAATTTAGGTCCTACCTGGAGGTACTTCGGCTTGAGCTTCCAGGTGATGAGGATAAGTGTAAAGACGAGCAACTTTTTTACACTTATCCTGGTTTAGATATTCTACGGTCCTCTCCGAAGAATTACAAAGAGAAACAAGACAGGAGGTAAAAAGAAATTTGGAATTAACCTCCTCGTCTTGACTGGCCAACTTCAAGAGTCGAAGACCTGCATGAAAGAGAAAGAAAGTTAAAATTAGTCCCACTTGTATAAGTCAATAAATACAATTGGGCTCACGATGAAGCACTCCATAAGAATCTGAAGTTTGAATCCGGATACTATTCCCATGCTCGTTTGCAGCTGCTCGCCAATCACCCCCAATAAAGAAAACCGATGTTTCCAATCTCGAATCTTGTTCGGCACCCCTTCGGCAACTTTCAACCCTGGGCAAGCTTTTAGATAATAGTAACCTTCTTCGCCCGGTAAATTTTCGAAAGGGAAGACTAACGGCGAATTCTCCCCAAGGGAGTATAATTCCAGTTTTTAAGACAAAGGAAATGAAGAAAAGAGTCAAAAGAAAAAAGATTGCATTAAAATTGAATTAAATACCTTGAGGAAGCAATAAATTTCTCCGGAGAAGCTCAGGAGTCGCCGGAAAATATGGCAAATTCGCTGGAATTCTGAGAAAAACAAGAAGAGTGGGAAATATTTCAATTCCCATTTGTATTTATACCAAGGCCAAAAAATGGGGAACATTGTGTAATTTTACATAATTGACGGGATGAAATTGCAAAGAAATGGGGTCATTTTCGAGAAAGAGCAAAAATAAGAGGACTTACGTGCAATAAACGAAGTGCGTAGCCTCGGGATCAGCCGCACGTGGGCGGCAGGAAAGCACACTGCCCACGTCATCCTCGAAGAACTCCCAGACTCTGGGAAGGCGAAATGGTGGCTAAAGAATTGCTCGCTTAAGAAAGAAGATGTTCGATCTAGTTCCTTACCAGAAAAGTATCTAGACCATAGTTGCTCGGCACAATACTGTTCGCCTAGAGCAACTTCTGATCAGGCTAGGGGGCAATTGTTGATAGGCGAACATAAAGGAAGAAAAGCGAGCAAGATTTGAACTGAAAGAAACCAAGATTATCGAAGTACACAGATTGAGGATGACTAACGAGGACTGACAAAAAAGGGGTGCATAAACCAATCCGAGTTGTGTATTATCTGACGAACAACTTTTTTGACGAACAACTACCAAGCGAACAGATCCAAAGGCCCAGTGCCAAATATGAACCCTACACCAGGTCACAAATGATGAACAATATTGTCAAAAGAAAGTGTATTTACCAGCTTAAAAGATGTAGACCACCAAATCACAAAATGGATCAGCTAGGTGCATGCCGAACAAAGGACAAATATCATGGAGCCCATCCACAAGAAACATAACGGCGAGCAACTTCTGAGCCACAAGGTCGAGAGGCGAACAACTTTTCCAGCTAGGGTACAGGGTTATCCATGCCAACAAGGGCGAACAACGATGAATCCGAGATAAGACCAAAAACAAGACTTTGTAATTAAGTTTTAGCTTAGATAAGATCAAACAAGGTTAAAGGACACATGTCAAGCATGCAAGTTTGGAAGTTCAAAAGTCATGTACACCACCTACTTGGTGGTTAGTATAAATTGTTGTTCACCCTGAATAAATTTTAAGGTCAAATACACAAACACTCCAATTACACACACTCATACACCTAAACATACACACATACAAAATAAATACGAATTCAACTCTCGTATTCACAATTTTACAATTCGAACTATCGAATTTACCATTTACAGTTGTAATCAATCACACGTTCTTGTTTGGTGATTATAAATTTGGTTTAAAATAGCCACTAATCCACGTAATTAGAACCGATCACCAACAATAGGAAAGAGGGCAAAAAATGGATCCTATAGGACTTTGAATCGACTGAAATGGACTCCCAGTTGAGAAGTTATGAAGGTTTTTCGAAAAGTATTAGTTCGGGAGAAGAAAAGTGCTAGAGACCAAGAACTAGCCGTAGGCGCTCGACCAAGGAAGGTGGTCGAGCAGGAGCTGCTCGACCAGGCTCTTTGGTTGAGCGCAATTTATGACCAAACAAAGAATTACTATGAAACTTATCCATACCGCTCGACCAAGGGTTGTGGCCGAGCCCTGGCGCTCGACCAGGTAGCGTGGTCGAGCGGATCCGAGAGCAGATTTTTGAAATCATATAAATTCGATTGAAAACCCTATTTTTAAGGACCACAACACGATTTTTCAGAGAGAAAAAACATAAAACATACCTAGGATTCTTTTGAAGGCTTGGGAGAGAAGATTAGATGGATTACAACAACATATGAAATACGAGACGATCTTTACTTTCACGATTTATCTTGTTCTTCAGTATTAATTGTTTAAAGATTGTTTGAGATTGATTTCTTCATTAATTACAGACTTAGAGTACAATTTTTTTATTCTTAATTGCAATTGAATTCCATAGTTAGTTATATGTTCTTGAATTTCTTGTTGGATTTGATTATGTCTTTGATTATCATAGTTATTACTTTTGAATCAGTCATCAACATGATCGGCTATATTCGTGTACGCTTAGAGTAGGATGAACTCTTAGAATTTAGGATTTTGGTAGGCGATTAGGGTAATCCGTGGTGTGATGAGTTTTATTTCTCTTAATTATTGAATATTTCTAACAAATCCTAGAATAATCATATAATTAAGTCCAAAAATTGTTAAGGAGAGGACAATCGAATCACTCTTTTTCAACGAATAGGCTTAAGGAGATAGTTTTTGAAGGGGTTTGTAATTAACCGGTTTATCTAGAGAGGATGGCCGAATCACCCTACTTGAATTAGAGCCTTAGTAATTAAGCACAACTCATATAATTTGATTAGTGGGTTAGTGAGGTTAAGTTTCGTAAGAGTCAAGTATTGGAGTAAGTATCTGAGCTTTTACTTTTACAATTCTTAGTGCGGAATTAGGGAAGCTGATTGCCTAGTTTATTGCACACTTAGGATTATCCTTTGAACACCACGATTATTTTAGTTGTCGTACCAAATCCGTTAGTATGCGTAGGGATTCCTATCCAAAGCATCATTCCTCTTAATTGTACTTCAATCGAAGTTAGTATAGATTTGTTCCTTGATTGCTTGCCAGTAGTATTTTAGAATTAGATTTTAAATATTTATCATTTTACCCAAATTGTATTCATATTAGCTACGTCACATAGATTTCTAGGGATTTACGCGCATACTAATCCTCCTACGGGTTCGATAGTACTTGGTCCTATACTTGCCTTATGCTACAGTGATCTCATACTCTTGTGGGGTAACTGCTAGTTGAAAGCTATTATTTTACGGCCAAGTCAGTAACCTCTGACACCCGTCTCCCTTTGGGACTGCTCTTTGTCGATTATACAATGGGTTTGGATCCCTTCGCGGGGCAAGGTCGTATCCTTCCTTGCTCGCCACGTCCAGATCGCTCGCGCTACCTCGACCTTAGAAATCTGATAGCCAAGTCAACTTACTAAGTTCCTCGCTTCACGTGCAAGGTTCGGTGGACCTCTCATTGACCAGGACTCCTCGCACTATCACTGTCCTACCTCACCCTTTGGTCCACCATCCTCGCCACCTCTGACGATGTGTGATACTTGGTATTAATAGTACCTCAACATATTTTATATATTCACTTCCATATGAAAGTAATCTTAGGATGGAGAGAGTGTAATTTTTAAAAATACGCGTTGTGGGATCAAACCTTGTTGACAACAATTTCACCCTCATTAAATTATATGCTTGTAGGGCCTCCCCAATCCTCAATATGATGGAGTTTACAAGCACAGAGAACAACTCAACCCACAAGTAAGGAGAAGTAATAGAGAATCATACAAATAAATTAATTACACCCCTTTTACATGGAATAGATCACATGTCCACCAGTGGACACAAACTTATATGTCAATCTACAAGTTTTGAATTTTAAATAAGATGAAATTCTTTCATGGTATCAAAGCCAAAAAGGCTCACACTCACACGTTCTAGGTTCGATTCCAGCTGAAAGCACTTTCACCTATATTAAATTGTTCAATTATTGGGTCTCCTTCCCATGGAAATAATTGAAAATTTAGTACAATAGTGAGTGGAAGTGTTAAAGAATAATATAAATTAATTGATTTCACACCTCTCTACAAGTTCAGACTTAAGATGAGATGAAATTCTTTCATATATGCTAAGAAAAGACTTCGTGACAACAGACAATTCAAGGGGCATGTGAGTTCGGTAATTTAATCGGACACCTATCTGTACTACTATCGATCTTCTTACTTTTGAAAAATGTTAATTAAAAAAACGTGTAATTTGGATTTTTTTAAACATTCCATAAAGGTGGGTTTACTTTGATTGATGGGTTTAGGTTCCGTGAAAAAAAAATAAAAAATGGTCCTATAATTTTATCCTTATATATAAATAATCCTGTAAGTTTTTACTTTTTCAATATTGGTCATTTCCAGTGAAAATATTAAATTTTTGCTGGAAAAGTTATCGAAAAATGGTCGATACTTGTAGCATACATTAATGACACGAAAAAGTATCAAAATGATGAGTTGAATGAGAGAAAGAAAATAATATATACCTTAACTATTATTACCTCACCGTAAATCACTAAATTAGCCACGAGAATGGACTAAATTTGTGATTTTGAAGTCGCAAATCTTGGGGTAGATATAATTGATAGGGAATTTTTCTTCTTGAATGAAATACAGTCCTAATGAAAGTGGTGGCGAACGTCAATATGACTAGAATATAAAATTAGAACAATACTCCAGTTTAAATTTAAATTTTTTTAGCAAAAATAATCAAGATTAATACCTATTGGAAAAATTATACCATATAGGTATAATGGAATACAATCATACATTGTATCTTACCATATGGGATAATTGATTGTGATATTTCATTTATGGATAATTGAATAAGGGGACACTTGGTTAGCAACTCTTCAA
Source organism: Ballota nigra (assembly GCA_947034835.1). Taxonomy (NCBI): domain Eukaryota; kingdom Viridiplantae; phylum Streptophyta; class Magnoliopsida; order Lamiales; family Lamiaceae; genus Ballota; species Ballota nigra. The sequence goes on along the minus strand of OX344727.1, from coordinate 55,356,816 downwards.
TAGTAATGAGAATGAGATTGAAAATTAGTGTAATTATGATGGTTAATGAGAACAAAATCACAACCTCCTCTCCTAAATAAGGTAATCACTACTCCATTTTGATTACTCTATTCTTTTCCTACAATCATCCTCCTCCTCAATCACTCCCCTATTTCTCTAGCAACAACCATTTGTTGTCCACTTCTATTCCAAAATTGGGGCATGACACTAGAAATGGAGTCACAAATGTAACAATTCTTCCCCCAACATATCATTTTTATTATGGGGGCATAGATGGAAAATAATTTTTATTCCTATTACCATTGAATAATGGCTAACCAAGCGCCTCCTAAATTGATTCAATTAGTATGCAAAATGATACATCTAATTATCTCCATAAATTTCTATAAATATGGTGCTCTGGTTTTATACGTAGTACATAAAAAAACACAGAACATATAATTTTCTCTGTATCTTCTGGAGTATCACCACAAGAGCTCCATTAGTTTAAAGTGTGTAATATAGGTGAATACTCTGGTAGTATTCATCTCTTAGCGAGAGTTGTAGGCGAGCCATATCAGATCCACGTGTTCTTATTCCACTGCTCATCGAGGTATAAATAGATTATTTATTTTATATTTTATGCCTTTAATTCTTTCAGTGGTATCAGAGCCATAAAGGCTCGATCTTGCCTCACCAGTTTAACTATTTGTCAAATTTATTTTAGATAAGGTTGTGTGTTGATCAGTTTAGATCGAGAGTGATCTAAGTTGTAACAAGAAGCTGGTACTTGTCAATTCCAGTGAGTTCGTAAGAAGGAGAGTGAGAAAGAAAGACCCCTTGTTAAAGGGAGAGTGGACGTAAGATTTGATATCCGAACCACTATATATCCGATGTTATTTACTGCTTTATTTATGTGTGCATTATATTATTGAAGGCATAAAAATGTTTTATTAAAGATTATTTTCTTAAGCTTCCGCATTTCTCAAAACAGACGAGTCTGCTATCAGACAAGTCTGGTATTTTCGAAAAAGACTTAAAAATTATTTTAAGTGTGAGAAGTCTATTCAACCCCACATTCTAGACTTCTTATTACTTCTCTACTGTTTCTAGTGGGACCAACAAGTGGTATCAGAGCAATGTGTCCTAGACCACTGCTTTGAAGAGCTTTTGGTGGTCACCAGGGCAGATCCACTACATATTTTATCTTTGCATAAAACCTTTTCCCATACATATCAATATATCTTCAAAATTTGCATATAAGAGTCGTAAGTTACCTGAATTTTCTTTTGATGACTATAGCCACTGGAGTTTCACAATCAACAATCATCTTGGAGCTATTCATCACCGCATGCTTGATGTGGTTGAAAGTGGCCCCATAAAATTTTACTGGACTCCTATTGATGATGGCAGATCAGATGCCAGAGAAGAAACAAGTGCAGATGCAGAAAGAGCTACTGGAGATGCCAGACCTGCAAGATAAAGTGTGCTTAAGAAAAAGGATGAGTTGAACAATGATGAAAGAAAGTTGTATAATCTGGACCAGGTAGACAGAACAGAAATCATCAACACACTCACTAAGGAAGTAATTGAGAAAGTGAGAACCTGCAGCACAACCAAAGAAATGTGGGACAAGCTGGCTCTGCTTTGTGAAGGTATAGATAAGATCAAGGAGAACAAGTTGCAAGTTATTCAACACTCATTTGACACCTTCAAGATGAAGCCAGATGAGACCATTGACCAGCTGGACATGCGCCTCACAAATCTCCTCAACAAGGCTAGTGCCTTAGGTAAAATTTACTCTGAAAAAAAAAATTAATTATAAAATTCCTAGACCACTAACAAGCAGGTGGAGAATCAAGGTTACTATTATCAAGGACAGTAAGGATCTGAACACACTAGATCATCATATGCTCTTCTCTGATCTGAAAGCATATGAATATGATTTGCAAGAGGAAGATCAGACATATGAGATTTCTTCCTCATCTGGTCAGAAAGGAGTTGCATTCTCTTCAACTATCAAGACTGAAGAACAAGTGAAGGAATCAGTAGCAGATGACATGAGCCTCAAGGAGCAGGTAGCACTCTTAACTAGAAAACTTGAAAAGATGAGTTCCAAGTATGGCAGGTACAAAAGACACCGGAAGGACACAACCAGAGACATGAGGAGTTCCTTCAAGCCTGCAAAGAAAGAAAGGTCATCTGGAGATTCAAGGGAAACCAGGTTCCAGTCACCAGAGAAGAAGAGAGACTTTAGTCCAAGAAGAAGAGATTCCAGCTCTGGTAGATCAGATTTCAGGAGGAGAGAGAGCAGTCCAGGCAGACCAGATTTCAACTCCAGGAGGAGAGATTCCAGTCCCAGTCCCAGAGTATGAGACAACACTTGCTACACCTGTAACAAGCCAGGTCACTATAGCTATGATTGTCCTCAACTAACTCCTAGAGAAAGAGAAGAGAAAAGACTCAAGAGAGATAGGAGATATGCAGACAAGAGAGCTTTGCTGGCAGAAGAGGAAGATACTAGCTCAAGCTCTTCTTCTTCTTCTGGATTTGGATCAGATGATGATGTTTGTCTCATGGCAGACATAACTGAGGTACAAGAATCTACTTTATGCATTTCTAACTCTAAATATACTCAATCCTCTCACTCATTTGGTATGCAGCAAATGCTATCAGATCTCCAAAAATGTGTTCAACTCTGTCAGAAGCTTGAGAAAGAAAATAGTAGGCTCAAAGCTGAAGTTCAATCTTTGTCTCATGAGCAAAAGTCCACCAGAGAACTCATATGTAACCATGCCAAAGAAGTTCCAACACTTCAGGACAGTGTTACAGAAAGAGATAATCTGGTGAATTAGCTCATGAAAGAGAGAGACTCTATTAACAAAGAGATGGATGAACTCAAAGCCAAATACAAATCCCTTCTCAAGGGAAAACAAGTTGAACAAGTTATTGAGAAGATACTAATGCCCAGAGAAGCTCCAAAGAGACCAAATCTGGTGTCTATCATTAGTGAGTCTTCTCAGCGCATTCATGATAAGAGTGGATTAGGATATTCTGGAGCTAAGAAAACTCATAAGTTTTTCTATAGGATATTCTGGAGCTAAGAAAACTCATAAGTTTTTCTATAGCAAAGACAAGATTGTAAGAGCTGGTGAAGTTGTGGAATACTGGGATGATGAAAATGGTCCAAATGGGCAAGGTTACAAAGTAGTCCTAAACCCTAATAGGGATGACTCTGCTGACCATGTGGAGTATACTCCTGAAGAGGTAACTGAACTGGAAGAATACTTTAAGAGTAAATCTCAAAACAAGGACTCTAAGCAGATTAAAGGATCTGATCAAAGTAACCCTCAAAGAGTGGAACCCAAACAAATTGAGGGACCTCAGAGTAAGACACTCTAATAAGAGGAACTTCAATCAGAATAGGGGACCTCAGAGGAGATACTATGATCAAAGGAACTTTAATCAAAACAAGGGACCTCATAAGAGATTTACTTAGAGAAGGCAATATCAGAATAGATACTCCCAGAGGGACTATACTCACCAGAGAGGATCAAATTTTCATCAGAACCAGAGAAGGTCTTCCAGACCAATCTATAGAAGACCAATTGATCTGGGTGATTATGATACCAGGGATGGTTCTTCTAGGATGTATCCATATTATCAGACCTTTAAATCCATGTCCTTGAGACAAGCCATTCCCAAGGCTAGATTTGAAGTGAGATACACCAGACCAGTCTTTAGGAAAGGTGTTCTCATTAGTCCAGCAGCTCAATATGTCATTGTAAGAGGACATGTGTTGGTAGATAGATTTGGAAGAAAGATAAGATCTCCTCATCCAGCAAGGGATGATCTTTATTTTTGGATTCCTAAAAGAAAAGTAACTAACCAATCAGGACCCAACACCAGTAGGGGACCTAATTGATCTCTCTGCAGGAGGACAAAAGCCCATTGGAGAAAGGATTTTCAAGCAATGGTGTTTGGTACATTGATAGTGGATGCTCCAAACACATGACCTTTGAGAAAGATCATCTCCATGATTTCAAGCATTTGAATGGGCCAAGAGTGATGTTTGGTGACAACAACTTTGGAGTCACCAGAGGAGTTGGAAAGTTGATTATCAATGATGTATCTGTAGATGAAGTCTACTATGTGGAAGGACTCAGGCATAATCTGCTTTCAACATCCCAATTCTGTGACAAGGGATACTCAGTGAAGTTTTCTAGTGATTCTTGCACTGTATTTAATTCTTATAATGATGATATTTTATTAGTTGACTTGAGGAAAGGTAATATTTATCTTGCATATTTCAACAGTTGTCCAAGGAACACTTGCCTGGTTGCCAAAGGATCTGCAGAGAACAGCTGGCTATGGTATAAGAGGTTTAGTCAACTGAATTTCAAGACACTCAAGATTTCCAGAAAGGGTCTAGTTCGAGGTCTTCCTAATGAAGTCTTCAAGAAGAATCATACTTGTGGTTCCTGCCAGAAAGGAAAGCAACCCAAAGCTTCATTCAAAGATGTCTAGAGCACAACCACAACCAGAGTTCTTCAGTTACTTCACATGGACTTTTTTGAACCTGTCTCACCACTTAGTTTTAGTGGAATGTAATATACCTTGGTAATAATAGATGACTTTTCAAGATACACTTGGGTAGTATTCTTGTTTAAGAAAAATGAAACTATCACTAAGTTGCCAGAATTTTTCAAGCAGATTCAGAATGAGCAGAACCAGAGCATAGTCAAGATCAGAAGTGACAAAGGCACAAAATTCCTGAATTCACACATTGCAGAGTATTGCAAGGACAAAGGTATACTTCATGAAACCTCTTCCGCCAAAATACCTCAGCAGAATAGAGTGACAGAAAGGAGGCACAAAACACTTAAAGAGGCTGCAAGGACCTTATTGGCAGAATATAACATGCCTCAAAGGTTTTGGGCAGAAGCCATCAACACAACCTGTTTCGCCCAGAACAGATGCCTCATTGCCTAGAGACATGGTAAGACACCATATGAGGTATGGAAAGGTAAAACCCTATCTATTTCTTTCTTTTATATTTTTCGATGCTAAAGTAGCAGATGAAATAATCTTAGGATATTCCAGCACCAGTAAAGCATACAGAGTTTTTAATAGGAATTCTCTTTGTGTGGAAGAAACACCTCATATTGTGTTTGATGAATCTACTCTTGAGTGCAAGGTGAGAATTAAGGACTTCTCTCCAGAAGAGTCCAAGGATCAGATTACTTCCAAGACAATCAAGGTCAAGCCACTTGTTCTTAATTCAGAGTCAGATTCAGATTCAGGTGGTAACCCATCTTCTGGTTCTCTGGAGTAGAAGTCTTCGCAAGGAGCAGAACCAGAAGAGGTTGGAACTCCTGTAGGGGGAAGCTCTCCTGCAGCTGATGATACTCATCATGGTGCTGCAGCAGATGGTCAATCAGTCCAGTCTAAGGGAAGGAAATGCCTTGTTGATCACCCCAAAGAGTTGATTATAGGAGATCCAACTAGTTGTGTCCAGACTAGGAGAACCTTGAACTTAGCTGCCTTATTCAGTTGCTATGTATCCTTTATTGAGCCCAAGAATATCAAGGAGGCACTGAAGGATTCAAATTGGATAGTTGCAATGCAAGAGGAGTTGAATCAATTCACCAGACAGGATGTTTGGGAGCTAGTAGACAGACCAATACATCAAAAGATGATAGGCACTAAGTGGGTTTTCAAAAATAAGAAAGATGAGAATGATGTCATAACTAGAAACAAGGTAAGGCTAGTGGCCCAGGGGTATTCTCAGACCGAAGGAATAGACTATGATAAGACCTTTGCTCTTGTTGCCAGAATAGAAGCAATCAGATTGTTTCTAGCATATGTTGCTCACATGAAGTTCAAAGTTTACTAGATGGATGTGAAATATGCCTTTCTTAATGGGATTCTCATTGAGGAAGTGTATGTTGAACAACCCTCTGGTTTTAAACAAGGTGCAAGGTGTATAAGCTTAAGAAGGCTCTTTATGGGCTTAAGCAGATGCCTAGAGCATACTATGATACTCTATCTCAATTTCTTCTGGACAACGGTTTTACTAAGGGTAAGATTGATAGAACCTTGTTTATGAAAGAAGAAGGAAAAGACATCCTTCTGGTCCAAATATATGTTGATGACATTATATTTGGATCCCCTAACAAGAAGCTGTGTGAGAAATTTGGAAATCTCATGCAGAGTCAGTTTGAGATGTCTATGATGGGTGAGATGAACTATTTCTTAGGTCTTCAAGTCAAACAATCAGAGAAGTGATTTTTCATTAATCAAGCTAAGTACACCAGTAACATGTTAGATAAATTTGGAGTAGGATCTAGCAAGACTGCCAAGATCCCTATGATGACAAATTTTAACATGGATCCAGATGAGTCTAGAGAGAGTGTGGACCAGACTCAGTACAGAGCCCTTATTGGTTCTCTTTTGTACTTGACTGCAAGCAGACCAGTCATAACCTTTGTCGTGGGAGTTTGTGTCAGATTTCAGGCAAATCCAAAGAAGAGTCATCTGGAAGCAGCTAGGAGGATATTAAAGTATCTCAAGGGAACAATTAATCTGGGATTATGGTACCCTGCAGATGATAACTTTATGTTAAGTGGATATTCAGATTCAGACTATGGTGGTTGCAGAATAGATAGGAAGTCTACTAGTGGAACATGCCAATTTATTGGGAATAAGTTGGTATCTTGATTTTCTAAGAAGCAGACTTCAGTTGCTACTTCAACCACAGAGGCAGAGTACATGGCAGCGGGAAGCTGTTGTTCACAACTACTCTGGATTAGTCAACAACGTAGAGACTACCAAATTAGAGCTAAGGATATACACATATTTTGTGATAGCAACAGTGCAATTGCCATTACCCAGAATCCAGTTCTTCACACCAGATACAAGTATGTTGATATCAGGCACCATTTCATCAGAGATCATGTTGAGAAAGGTGATATAAGGATGGAGAAGATTGCAACAAAGAAGCAGAGAGCAGACATTCTAACTAAGCCTCTGGCAGAGTGATTAGGCGTGAAATTGTTATGTTTTGGTGCCCGATTTACTCATGTTTTGAGTGTTTTCGATTAGTGCTTGGAGTCAAATGAGCATTATTTCTATACATTGATAAATTTGTCTCTTTGATGCTTATAGGTGAATAGAGGATGAAAAGAGGAGTTCGTAGGACTTTGAATCGACTCAAACGGATGCCCGGATGAGAAGATATTGAAGAAATACGATTGGTATTAGTGCGGACGAGGAAAAGTATCATTTGGAAGGATTAGAGATCACTCGAGCGCATAGCTCGAGCGCCACCGCTCGAGCGCCTTACTCGAGTGCGCAAATGAACAGAACAAGTCTTGCGCTCGAGCAGCTCGAGCGCCACCGCTCGAGCGAATCACTCGAGCGCCCAAAAACATACAGAGAAGATTCAGCGCTCGAGCAGCTCGAGCGCGACCGCTCGAGCGAATGCGTCATTCGAGCTACACTACTCGAGCGGGACCGCTCGAGCGTTTTGCTCGAGCGCCCATATACTTTTGCCTCCGGATGCGTATTTTCGGCCCATTAACTCCCGTTTCGACCCGGTGCCTATATATACCTCGTCCAAACACGTTTTGAGAGATCCCGACTTTTAGAAATAATTTTAGACTTAGTTTTTGGAGAGGAAGAAGAAGAGCAAGCTTTATTTTACGTTTTGTTGAGGTTTTGCATACGAATTCTTAGTTTCTTTTCATTAGTTCGTTACTTTAAACGCTTTTAATTTCGTTTTAGTTAATTCAATTTCCGTTCTTAGTAGTTATTTTCTTTTCAAACCCTAGTTCATGTTTCTTATTTTCTTCGTGCAATTCATCATGTTTTTGTTCGTTGTTTCGTCTATTGCTTTTATTTTTGTTATAACCATGTCCTGCTAAAACCCTTGTATGCTTGGGTTAGGATGAACTCGTAGAAGTAGGATGTGGGTACGTAATTAAGGTAATTGGTGACGTTAGTTTTATTCTCTTAGTTAATGAATTCATATAATTAATCTTAACTTTACCTTTGAATTTCGTACGAAAGTGTTAGAGAGAGGACGACCGCATCACTCAATAACAATTAGTAGTCTTAACGAGAGGGTTTAGGAGAGGTTAATTCATCTACCGGTTTAGCGAAGGAGGACGACCGCATCACCTTAGTTAAATTAGGGTCTCATTAATTGAGCACAATTCATTAACTTGTTAGTGGATTAGTGAAGTCGATTGCTAGGATAAAGTATTAGGGTGAGAAATCTTGAGCTTTCATTCTACGATCTTTTACTTAGGTTAATTCTTGTTTGTCACGATTACTTTGATTATGTACCTGCTCCGTTAGTATACGTAGGGATTCCTATCCTAAGCATCACCATCTCTTATTTGAATCCAACCCGTAGTTAATTCGTTTCTTACGTTCTTTAGTTTAATTAGTTTACTTTAGTCTTTTAATTAATCTTTCAAAAAACCAAAAAAACATTACACTCATATTAACTACGACGCGTAGATCTTCAGGGATCTATTCGCATACATACCATCCCTTGGGTTCGATAATACTTGGTCCCTATACTTGCCCATACTACAGTGAACCCGTTCTCTTGCGGGGTAGCTACTAGTAGAAGCTAGTGTAGTCGCTTCAAGTCAATGGCGCCGTTGCCGGGGATGGCGTTGAATGTTTGAATAGGACTTGTAGATAGCTTAGTAGTTAGTAGTGGGTGATTTATTTTCTGTTTTATTTTTATTTTTATTTTAGTCGGCAGTTGCGTTTTGATCCTTCTGCTAGTGTTTTAGGTTTATGAAAACACGCTCACAAGGCAATACGAGCGAAGAGAGATTACCTGCAGATCCTGAGACAATAGCCAGAAGGAACCGAGCCTTCTTGAGAAGAATGACTACTGCCGCGGGAAACAAAGACAAAATTTCTGATGAACTTGGGGAGTTAGACAAGATAGCTGCAGAGTATACTGCTCTTGTGGAACGGGCAGAGGGTGCCAATGGAAATAGCAGTAATCAGCAGATACCCATAGAGGGAACTGAGAGCCCACACCCAAACCTACAAGACACAATCAACTCTGCACAAACACAACCCCAAAACCAGAACCAAAACCTTGCTTACCCACAAAACCCAAATAACCCTTTCCACAATCCAGCATACCAACATTACCCATACCCACCTTATCCTTATCCACCATATCCATATCATCCACCACCAGTCTATAACCAACCACCTGTTTACCAACCACCACCCCAACAAGTACCCGTACCAGCTGCTAATCCTCAATACGTTCCTCAGAACGTAGATCATAATATGGCGATTAGAGGGAGGTTTGCAGCGCAGCCACAACGGTACTATGATGGAGTGGCTTTGCCTCCAGTTGAGGCCAATAACTTTTCAATTTCTCCAGGAATTCTCAAGCTGCTGACCGAGAATCAGTTCAAAGGGGTGATCGGGAAGGAGAATCCTCACACACATCTGAGGAGCTTTCTCATGATAGCCTCAACATTTAATTATAATGGCATGTCTGAAGATGCCAAGAGGCTTAGGCTGTTCCCATTCTCACTGACGGGAATAGCTAAGGAGTGGTACGATAATACGCTCCCGCGGGGAGGTATTACCACTTGGGCCGATCTCGAGCGTCTGTTCCTCGAGCGATTCTACCCTCCATCTAGGACGATCAAGGCTAGAATTGAGATCTCGTCCTTTCGCCAGAAGTCTGGAGAGGATTTACGCCAAGCGTGGGAGAGATACTCAAACATACTGATTGAGTGCCCGCAGCACGGGTACAATGAGGGAGACATTATGGCATTCTTCTATAGTGGTGCCAGCAAGGAGGGTCAAGCCCATTTAGATGCATGTGCGGGCGGAGCATTCCTGAACCAAGGCATAGAGAGGTGTAGAGAGATCGTTGACAACATTGTCACGAATGCCGGTGCTTGGAGTGGAGATGCAGATTTTTAAAGAGTGCATCAGGTTGAGGAGGGAGAAGGAACGAGAAGGCTGCTGATGGCCATGATGGAGAAGATCAACAACCTCGAGTTGGGGAAGAATTTGGGTGGAGAGCATGCAGTAGAGAATGAGAGAGTAGACCAACCCAGTGGACAGCAAGAGGTAGCCAATTACATGGGAGGTCCATATTACAATCAGAATGGCTACCAAGGTGGAAATCAGTATGGAAGGCCTTCTTATGGCCAACCATTTGTGCCTCCAGGCCCTCAGCCACTTCAAAATCAATGGAGGAACACACAAGGAGTTCAAGGAAGCCAGCAGCCTCCTCAAAACACATGGAGGAGGAATGATAATTTTTCTTATGTTAACCCAAAAGCTGGTGTTACTGTTCCTGCAGGTGTTGATCCGGGGTCTAAACCTCCTGGTGGAGAAGACGGTGCATCAACCGAGGAGATGTTGAGAGCTATTCTTCAGAAGGTGGAGGAAGGTAGCAAGCGGTTGTCGTCCTTGGAGTGCGATGTGAAGGAGTTGCATAAGAAGGGTGATCAACGTGATCAAGAGCTCCAGAAGATGAACGTTGAGTGGACTAGAACTCAACAAGAGAACAATAGAAGGTTCACTTCTTTAGAGCTTCAGATGAGCCAAATTGCAAAATCAGTGAATAGAATGCCGGAGGGGAACTCGAAAGAGCAGTGCAAGGCGATCCAGCTGAGAAGTGGAACCAATTATGAAGGTCCTCAGATGCCTGCTGATTCTGAGACGCCCCAAGAAGAGATTGAGCCTAAAGGAGATGAAGTTGAGAAGGGGATTGAAAGTAAAGGGATTGAGAAGCATAAAGATATGGATGAGTCCCAGAAGGGCAAAGGCCTTGAGGAGGTTGAGAGAGTTCCTAAGTGGAAAAAGGCAAAGGAAGCAAGGGAGAAAGTGAAAGAAACAGAAAGAGATGAATGGGGGGTACCCAAATCGGTGATACCTGTCCCATATCCACAGCGCTTCATGAAAAAGAAGCTTGATGAGAAATTCGCTAAGTTCCTTGATGTTTTTAAATAATTGCATATTAACATTCCTTTTTATGATGCTTTGGAACAGATGCCGCATTATGCGAAGTTTCTGAAGGACTTGATCGCGAAAAGACGGCGAGTGGATGAGCCGAAGTTGGTGCAGTTGAACCACGAGGTGAGTGCATTAGTGCACAAGGCGCTTCCACCTAAGCTGAAGGATCCCGGGAGCTTCACGATCCTATGTGATATTGGGAACGGGATCAAGAAGGGAGCGTTGTGCGACCTTGGGGCGAGCATCAATCTCATGCCGTTGTCGCTTTTCAAGAAGTTGGAAGGTGGTGAACTTCAACCCACAATGATGACGCTTCAACTAGCCGATCGGTCTATTACTCGACCTCAAGGTGTGGTTGAAGACGTCCTAGTGAGAGTTGGAGATCACATCTTTCCAGCCGACTTTGTAGTGTTAGAAATGGAGGAAGATGAGCACGTGCCCCTGATTTTGGGAAGACCGTTCTTAGCTACGGCGGGGATGGTACTAGACGTGGCGAATGGGAAGATCACGTTGAAGGTTGATGATCAAGAAGTGAAGATCTCCCTATATGAAGCCATGAAGCACCCGAAGGAGGATGAGAGCTTGTATTGCATGGATGCCATTGATCCTCGTGTTGAAGACACGCATTCTCTCCCTACTCCATCTCATATTCATGATTTTGTTAGTCCTTCAATTGATAATTTAACCCATGAGCGTTATGATCTTGATTATTTTGATAGGGATGAAGTGAAGAAGTTGAAGGATGAAGAGGTGAAGAAAGTGGACGTGGTCCAGTTAGACGGGAAAGGAGGAGTTAAGAAGAAAAAGTCCAAAATCAAGAAATTGTTTAGTAAGACTCCTCCAGATAGAGGCAAGAAGGAGTTGAGACCCATAACACTTGGGGATGGGAAGAAAGCAAAGGTACTCATGATGGTGGGGCATCAAGGAAAGGAGTTCAAACACCACTCTTATGAGAGTAAGGGAGGTAAATTTGCGTATGATGTCCCATAAGCTCCTTTGATCTTGGTCCGGCATGAGGACCTTAAAAATAGCGCTGAATGGGAGGCAACCCATTTTTATTTGCTTTTGAGTGTTTTTTTTTAGTTATTTTCCTTTTATGTTACTAGGATGTTGTTGAGTCGTATGTTTAACCTCGTACTTGAGAGTTTTATTTTGTAGGCTTGTCTCTAAAGGAGTAAAGGTATCATGGAGTTATTTAGATTGAAGGAACCAACTTGAGACAAGGGAGTGTGCAAAGCTATTGAGAGAAACTGAATTGTTCGGTTGAGGTAACCCACAACCCCAAACTTAGACCTCTAGCAAGGTCGAAGTTTGGGGGGGTGGAGTTTTTTATTTGTTTTATTATTACATTGCACCGGAGCACCCCTTATCTTTGAGTTGAGTTAGTTATTTGGTGCCTTGAGATGCTCCTTGGGCTATTATTAATTTGTTTTGTTACTCAATATTTTATGCCTATCAATCACCTTATGCTTGTTGATTGCTATCTTTGAGTATGATTTGATGAGTAGGGTGAATTGTGAGGCTGAGTTAGGAGTTTTCTTGTGTGAGTGTTTGAGTTAGAGTTGATTTGAGAAAGAACTTGTATGCTTGTAAATTTTTCTTTTGAGTACTTGTGTGATGATTGTGAGAATGCACTAGGGCTAGCTTGGATGTGAAAGCCGTGAGAGTTGAGCCTTACGAGATTTAAATGCATGATTTAATCTCTTCGTTTGTGAGTGGATCGTCACCTTAGAGGATGCTAGAACTTGCATGTGCTCTTGCTTCTAGATTGTGTCTAGTTTGATATGCCGAATAGGATCTTAGGCCATTTTTGAATTAAATAAGTCACTTAGCCAAAATTTTCCTTACCAATGACATTGAATCCCTTGTTAGCCCCTTTGAGCCTAGAGCCTATTTTATTTGCTAGCACATATGAACACTATTCCAATTCCTAAGCCTTTTGTCCCAATTTGAGTGGAGAATAGGAAAGTGTGAATGTGAAGGGAGTGAATTGAGTTGAAAAAAGAAAAAGTTGTTTGTTGAGTGAATATGAGAAGAAGGGTGTGAATGAGATTTGAGTTGTGGAAAAAGAACAAAAAAAAAAAAAAATTTGAGAATGAGCAAAAGAAAAAATGAGCTCATGTGTTTGTGCGAAAAAGAAAAAAAAAGTGAAAGAGTGAGAAAGAAAAAAATTGAAGTGTTGAGAGTAGTGGAATTAAAGTGTATTGATTGCAAATGTTGAAGTGATTCTGCTCCTAATCTCAAAGTGCCAAAGTTGATTTTTCTATTCTCCATTCACTTGAGTCACTTACCCCATATTGTTATCCCACCTGTCCAAAGAGCCTACATTACAACCTTAAGAAAAGTCCTTTTTGATTCGGCATTGATTTCTAGAGTATGGTCGAAGTTGAGAGCATTTACAAGCCTATGGCTGCCAATATGTGTGATTGATTGATTGAGTGCGTCCCTTAAACAATGTTATACACTTGTGAGGGAGTGAAACACACCGTTGAGTGCACGTCCATGCTTGATCTTGGTGTTTCTTGTTATTATTGCATGAGTACGATAAAAGAAAGTGAGTGAGTATACGGGTGATTGATCTTTAAAACTCGAGTTCAATTACTTGCATGATTTGATTCTTGATTCATTCCTAACAATTTCACTTGACTTATTATTTCGTTGCTTGAGGACAAGCAACATGGTAAGTTTGGGGGGGTTGATTAGGCGTGAAATTGTTATGTTTTGGTGCCCGATTTACTCATGTTTTGAGTGTTTTCGATTAGTGCTTGGAGTCAAATGAGCATTATTTCTATACATTGATAAATTTGTCTCTTTGATGCTCATAGGTGAATAGAGGACGAAAAGAGGAGTTCGTAGGACTTTGAATCGACTCAAACGGATGCCCGGATGAGAAGATATTGAAGAAATACGATTGGTATTAGTGCGGACGAGGAAAAGTATCATTTGGAAGGATTAGAGATCACTCGAGCGCATAGCTCGAGCGCCACCGCTCGAGCGCCTTACTCGAGCGCGCAAATGAACAGAACAAGTCTTGCGCTCGAGCAGCTCGAGCGCCACCGCTCGAGCGAATCACTCGAGCGCCCAAAAACATACAGAGAAGATTCAGCGCTCGAGCAGCTCGAGCGCGACCGCTCGAGCAGCTCGAGCGCGACCGCTCGAGCGAATGCGTCATTCGAGCTACACTACTCGAGCGGGACCGCTCGAGCGTTTTGCTCGAGCGCCCATATACTTTTGCCTCCGGATGCGTATTTTCGGCCCATTAACTCCCGTTTCGACCCGGTGCCTATATATACCTCGTCCAAACACGTTTTGAGAGATCCCGACTTTTAGAAATAATTTTAGACTTAGTTTTTGGAGAGGAAGAAGAAGAGCAAGCTTTATTTTACGTTTTGTTGAGGTTTTGCATACGAATTCTTAGTTTCTTTTCATTAGTTCGTTACTTTAAACGCTTTTAATTTCGTTTTAGTTAATTCAATTTCCGTTCTTAGTAGTTATTTTCTTTTCAAACCCTAGTTCATGTTTCTTATTTTCTTCGTGCAATTCATCATGTTTTTGTTCGTTGTTTTGTCTATTGCTTTTATTTTTGTTATAACCATGTCCGGCTAAAACCCTTGCATGCTTGGGGTAGGATGAACTCGTAGAAGTAGGATGTGGGTACGTAATTAGGGTAATTGGTGACGTTAGTTTTAATTCTCTTAGTTAATGAATTCTTATAATTAATCTGAACTCTACCTTTGAATTTCGTACGAAAGTGTTAGAGAGAGGACGACCGCATCACTCAATAACAATTAGTAGTCTTAACGAGAAGGTTTAGGAAAGGTTAATTCATCTACCGGTTTAGCGAAGGAGGACGACCGCATCACCTTAGTTAAATTAGGGTCTCATTAATTAAGCACAATTCATTAACTTGTTAGTGGATTAGTGAAGTCGATTGCTAGGATAAAGTATTAGGGTGAGAAATCTTGAGCTTTCATTCTACGATCTTTTACTTAGGTTAATTCTTGTTTGTCACGATTACTTTGATTATGTACCTGCTCCGTTAGTATACGTAGGGATTCCTATCCTAAGCATCACCATCTCTTATTTGAATCCAACCCGTAGTTAATTCGTTTCTTACGTTCTTTAGTTTAATTAATTTACTTTAGTCTTTTAATTAATCTTTCAAAAAACCAAAAAAACATTACACTCATATTAACTACGACGCGTAGATCTTCAGGGATCTATTCGCATACATACCATCCCTTGGGTTCGATAATACTTGGTCCCTATACTTGCCCATACTACAGTGAACCCGTTCTCTTGCGGGGTAGCTACTAGTAGAAGCTAGTGTAGTCGCTTCACTACTCGAGCGGGACCGCTCGAGCGTTTTGCTCGAGCGCCCATATACTTTTGCCTCCGGATGCGTATTTTCGTCCCATTAACTCCCGTTTCGACCCGTGCCTATATATACCTCTTCCAAACACGTTTTGAAAAATCCCAACTTTTAGAAATAATTTTAGACTTAGTTTTTGGAGAGGAAGAAGAAGAGCAAGCTTTATTTTACGTTTTGTTGAGGTTTTGCATACGAATTCTTAGTTTCCTTTCATTAGTTCGTTACTTTAAACGCTTTTAATTTCGTTTTAGTTAATTCAATTTCCGTTCTTCGTATTTATTTTCTTTTCAAACCCTAGTTTATGTTTCTTACTTTCTTTATTCAATTCATCATATTTTTTTTCGTTGTTTCGTCTATTGCTTTTATTTTTGTTATAACCATGTCCGGCTAAAACCCTTGTATGCTTGGGTTAGGATGAACTCGTAGAAGTAGGATGTGGGTACGTAATTAAGGTAATTGGTGACGTTAGTTTTAATTCTCTTAGTTAATGAATTCATATAATTAATCTTAACTTTACCTTTGAATTTCGTACGAAAGTGTTAGAGAGAGGACGACCACATCACTCAATAACAATTAGTAGTCTTAACGAGAGGGTTTAGGAGAGGTTAATTCATCTACCGGTTTAGCGAAGGAGGACGACCGCATCACCTTAGTTAAATTAGGGTCTCATTAATTAAGCACAATTCATTAACTTGTTAGTGGATTAGTGAAGTCGATTGCTAGGATAAAGTATTAGGGTGAGAAATCTTGAGCTTTCATTCTACGATCTTTTACTTAGGTTAATTCTTGTTTGTCACGATTACTTTGATTATGTACCTGCTCCGTTAGTATACGTAGGGATTCCTATCCTAAGCATCACCATCTCTTATTTGAATCCAACCCGTAGTTAATTCGTTTCTTACGTTCTTTAGTTTAATTAGTTTACTTTAGTCTTTTAATTAATCTTTCAAAAAACCAAAAAAACATTACACTCATATTAACTACGACGCGTAGATCTTCAGGGATCTATTCGCATACATACCATCCCTTGGGTTCGATAATACTTGGTCCCTATACTTGTCCATACTACAGTGAACCCGTTCTCTTGCGGGGTAGCTACTAGTAGAAGCTAGTGTAGTCGCTTCAAGTCACAGAGACCAGATTTAGAGAGTTAGCTTTTGAATTAGGGTTATTGGATCCAGAGATTGATTTGTTTTAGGGGGAACACCAGAAGAGTATCCTTATTTTATATAAAGCATATAATTTTTTAATATTATTACCTGTCTGCAGATCAGATATACTAGAAGAGACACATCTCCAGATGAGACATGATACCAGATTCCTTGTGGATGGAATGGGAGTCAAGACTATTGTCAATCTGCTTTAAATATAAGTGAGAGGAATTATTAGGTTAGTGTAGGTTGACATGAGATGTCACGTAGAGCTACTACACTAGACATGCATGATGATGTATACTAAAAAACAGACTTTAAGTATAAGTGGGAGATTGTTGGAGTTATACGTGAAGTATGCTTTTACTTTGTATAACTCATGTATTAAACACTTGTTTATGAGAATAATTCTTTTATCACATTTGCTTTAAATATGATTGAATGTTGAATATTTATTGCAACCAGTTTATTATAAGTGGTACTTGTTACATTGTAGTTAATGTGGTGATACCCGATCACGGAAGATCACATTAACGGTTTTCTTGTAACTAAAGGTACAAATTCACGACCCAGGTGGAACTGAACAATCCACCGTGAAAGGTCAATGTGTATATCTCAGATTGGCTTGTCTTGACCAAGATATTGCACTAGCACATTTAGTATGTGTTGAAGAGGACCTACAGCGAGGATAAATTCTTCTGTTTTGAAATGTGAAGAATTAGACCTCAGTGGTTATTGATTTCTTAATCTCCGTCACTTAAATAGGACCATGTGTGCTTAATGGTTACTGCTTTGATTCATGTTGGGTGAAAATCGTCGTGACTTCGAACTTTGTGTTTTGGGCAGTAATATTAATCATACGACGGTTGCTAAGGTTTAATACGGAGAAACGCGTGCGAGTACGGCTCGTGTGATTAGTCCCCTTGGTGGGCTCAGAAGTTTTATCGTACCAAATCTTGCAAGTGAAGAATCAGTTTCTTCGGTATGGATAATAATGTTGAGCTGTATTTACTCCAAGGTGAAATATATTAATTAATTTAGAGCTATTCAGAAGCTTAATTAATTAATGGACTTGATAATCGTAAATGCGGGAAATAATAACCGGGAGCCCATATTATCGTAATATGGATTAAGATGGATAGTGCAATATTAATTTATTAGTGGTAATAATTAATATTAATGGGCTGAATTATATTGGGGCTCAATATTGAAATTCATAAGTCCATTAGGAGGTCCAATCTTAATTCTCCTTAAGGCCCCTCAAGTAGCTCATTAAGTAGCCCAATAATGATAAGGTGATTAAAATAAAAAGAAAATATATTGCTGATTTTTCTTTGTTATTTTCGAAAATAGCTTATTTAGGATAGAAAAGATTTTGTTGATTTTCTTGGAAAGATATTATGGAAGATAAGTATTTTTGGAATACAAGATTATCTCATATATTCAAGAAGATCCAAATCTTAGATTCTTTCCTTGTAAATTTTGAAAATTGCAAGCCTAAATAGGAGGGTGAGATTTTTGTGGAATATTTATTATGGAGAAAAGAATATATAAGATATATTCAAGATTTCTTAGAGACTAAGAAAAGATTTTCTCCAGGCCCGTAAAATACATAAAAATTCGGTCACTACTCTTATATATAGGGGGTGATTATTTCATCCCCAAGTACAAAATTCCATGTGTTGGAAAAATCAAGAGCATATATATTTTTCTTTTTCCTTAATTATTTAAATTACTTGAAAGTACTTCCCACCGGTGATCGAGTAAGGCGAAAGGGAAATACTTGAGAAGGTCTTTGGGTTGATAAAGCGCGTTTGTGATTGTCCCATTTTATTCAAAGGCCAATTCTACGAGAGGTACGTAAATCACATAACTTCTTAGTTTATTCCGCCATAGATTTTATGTTAATTAATTCAACATGCATGATGATAAAATTGTTGTTGAAATTATTATTTGAATTAATTAGGATTAATTCATGCTAGTAATACTTGTATTTAAATTCTTATTTAAATTTCATCCCGAATAGTTCCCGGACACCCCTATTTTCCCAACACATGCCCGTCTCTTATCATTTGAACACATCCAAACACTCCTATTTATAGTTGTGAATTAATTAGTCCTTGGAATGCTAGCAATCAAAGATTGATTATATGATTGATTAGTTGACCTCATTATTTGATTGAATATTCAAAAATTTCAGTCAATCAATCAATCATTCCTCCATCAGTTGACTTCTAGATTGTCTTCTTCTCTATCATCGAACTCCAATATCTCATCATCTCCAGATAACTACGAAGCCTCCATGTGGGTGAACTAATCCGTCATACACTTCACCTTCGCCTGGTCTAGTCTGGGGTCGCCTGGCCTCTCCTAGTCAGGACTCGTCTGGTCAGAGCTCATCTGGTTAGGACTCATCTGGTCTGAACTCTTCTGGTCAAGACTCATCTGGTTAGGTGACTCTTCAGGTCTGGCACTTTGTCTGCTCTGGTCTGGTCACCTCGTCTTGTCTACACTAGTCTGGTCACATCATCTGGTCTGGACTAATTTCTTCCTCCTTAACCAAAGACCTATTCTAGACCTAGACTAATTTGTAGCTGACTAACCGGGTTCAGCTAGTCCTATTACAAGTTCTTATTTTAATATCTTCAAAATATCTAATCTATGTCCCAACATGATTTCTGAAATTCTCACCTACCTGATGACGTGGACCAATCAGGGGAGGACAACACACATATGAACCTGACATCAAGCCTGGCCATTCCTGCAGTTTTTCAATGGGCATGCATTTAATGCACTTACCAAATCCATGCAACCAGGCGGCTGCATGAAGGACTATGACCGTTTGAATTATCCTACAAGAAATGTGATTAGAGGATTATCTCTCCAACGGATAGTTTTCAAAATCAACTATAAATACAGAAGACCTTAACCCAAACAAGGTTACGGAAAATTTCAAAGCCAATAAATTACTCAAGACTCTCAAGCATTAAACCATTCAAAGAAGCACTCGAAACCCTCAAAATTTCCCAAGTGTTTCCTATAGCCTAGAGTCATCTGTATTCTAAGAGCTTAAACATATACACCCTAAGCTTAGAGTGATAATCCAATCCTTAGCATAGCTTTGTCTTTTAATGATTATCACACCCTAGTTGGAATCCAAACCAAAACCCTAAGCTTAGTTAGTGTTAGGTTTGTTGTTGAGGTAGAAAGTGGTTAAGGAAGGAGGACTAGAACTCGGGAATTCTAGGGATCAGTGAGATTGATCATTATGCACCTTGGCACGTTAAAAACAAGTCAATCTATTAAGGGATTCTCCTGTTCAATAAGGACTATGGACGTAGGAGCTTGAGTCTCTGAACCACGTTAAATCGCTCTGAGTTGTTTACTGCTTTGATATTGTGCTTAACTGTTTATCATATCATTCATTGCATACTTTGTCAGTGTTGAATCAATCAGCCTGACCTTTGAACTCATTGCACTGACCTTTTAACCACGGCTTCTTAAGTAAGAAAAAACTCAGTTTTCAGAAATAATATAACAAGTCTAAATCTTTCAGGGCTCACACATTTTCGGACTCAGGCATAAATAGATAGCTAGCCAACTGGCTTGCCTCTGGGCCGTTAGTAGGTTTATTATCTATTCAGTGCCTAGCACTTAACTCTGAGTAAGAGGGACTCAGTTTCGAAAAAGACTTGTATACGTGTATCCCTCCATACACGTATCACTTAGACTTGCCCGGGACCAACACGGGTCGATCACTGCCAGCGTGGTATTTGCTCTGAATCGCATCACCTTGCCGAAAGGCTCACTGGGTGAGCAGCGATCTAGTTTGAGATGACTACGTGGATGAGACAGCTGGCAGTAGAGTTGTGGCAACACTGAGCGATTTGATTCACTAGATTAGGGCTATTCACGGAGTTCGGAGATTACCAAACCCGTACCAAAATCTGCATCAAAAAAGAACCGAACCGAAAAAAGTATGGACTTTTTTATTTTAACCGTACCAAACCGAACCGAATATTTTTTTTGGTACGGATCTGGATATTACCAAATTAACCGTACCAAAAAATTGAATGTAACCGTACCGAACCGTACCGCACCGAACCGAACCGAACCGAACCGAATAACCGAATTAAATATGTATTAAATTTTAATTATTTTTAATTTTTTATTTATTAAACATTATTATAATGTTATTGAATTCAAGTACAAACATACGATAGTAAAATTTCTCCTCGTTTTCAGAATACAAACACTATATTATTTATCTTATTAAGTTCTTAAAATGTTAACTTATGTTTAGGTGTATATCAAAATGATTTAAATTTAATTTTTTATTCTTTTAATTTCATTTCATGTATATTTATTTCTTACAAAAATTTGAATATGGTGTACCCTAAGGTAAGAATAACGATCAACGTGATTTTAATATTGCACTTTCCATTCACAAGATTTAAATATATATATATATATATATATATATATATATATATATATATTCTATATATTTATTTATTTATATACTATATTTTTAATGTTCTATTGGGGGTGATTTACATCAATTTTTTAACCATCCATTATCATATAATGTATTATATTCGAGCTTGTACTGATATATATTTGATTATGGTTGAAGTTATGTAGTATTTGTGTGAGTGTGCATGCATCAATGTGTTTTTTAATTGATTAAAAAGGAGAGAATGATAAAAAATGGTAAAAAGCTTGTTTCTCCACTCCGTTCCGTACCGATCCGATCGGTCCGTTTATAGCCGAAAATCCGCTCCGATCCATACCGAAAAATAAAATATCCGTACCGTACCATATCGATATTTCAGTACGGACACTCAAATTTTAAAATAACCGAACTTTGATATAGACACAAATATTTTCAAATATCCATTTTGGTCCGTACCGTGAACAGCCCTACACTAGATCATCGTGGCGATCACACCTTTGAGGCGACAACAATCTATTACGTTGCTGACTGCCACAAATTTCAAAATGGAGCCCTGTCATGAATTACCTATGAGTTGCCAATGGCTATTTTCGATCCGCTTGTGGGGTTGCATCTACTGTGCTCGTGGCTGGTAGCAGTGTTTCAGCTGGTGGCGACCGATAAACACGGGTAGAAGCATATATAATTTTATTCCTTTCTGCTATGGTGGTTCTGCGTAAATGACCAGGGGCCTGGGATTGAGAATTTAATTCTCCCAGGCCCTTCTTTGCAAGTAAAAGATTAATTGCAAAATAACCCCTAACAATTTTGAAATTTAAGAAAGAGTTTAAGGCCATGATTGGTTGAGTAATTGTATAATCAAATAAAAACTAAGGCCATGTTTGGCTTGTTCTAATTTGTAAAATCTGTTTTTGGCTAAGTGTTATTTGTTTTAGCTAAATTTCGATTTTTTTGGAAAATTGATAAGGGGTTGTTTTGGTTGGACCAAATTTATAAATTTTTAATAATTTCGGGCAAACTATTTTTTTATAAATTAATCAAGAGCTTGGAGCTTGTTGATATTTTTTTAACAATATTTTATCTACGGATAATTTATTGTTTTACACCTTTATTTATTTTACGTGTTACTTTACGAATATTAAATATTTTACGTGTTTACTTTACGACATGAGAACATGTTAAAATTTTATTTGGTAATCCTATAAGCTTTTTTTTTCTTGTGTATAAGGTTTGATCATGAGTTATAATGACACATTTTTTATCCTGTCCACTTGTAAGAAATAATAAAATATTAAAGTGGATCAGAATAAAATTTATACAACATACTAATATCTAACAAATTGCGCATTAATACAGAATGAATGCACAATTAGCTTTTTTTTTATCTTTACGGTTATGGCAAACTGGATGGCCAGAATTATGCCATGTGGCACCGTAAGATACAATTTATATTGCATCAGAATGAAGTCCTTGATCAACTCACCAACTCAATGGCTCCACCACTTGAGCTAGAGAATAGACAAAATGCTCAATATCGTCGCAATTTGGACGCGTACAATAAAGCGGCAAGTAAAGATAACTCTGTGTGCTATACTATGTTGAGTTGTATGCAGAATCATTTGATCCGTGAGTTTGAAAGATATCCCACGGCTAAAGAGCTTTTGGAAGGTCTGAAGGTCACGTATGGTACTACCTCTGCTACGAGACTAAGGGCTTTTGCCCTTAAGTTCTAGCAATACGTACTTGACCCAAGGAATTATATGAGTAAGTATCTTGATGTCATGAGAGACATGATTCAAGAACTTCAGAATCCTGGGAATGAACTCACTGATGAACAACAAGTTTTGGCAGTCTTAAGGTTGCAACCTGAGCAGATTTGGGAACATGTTAAGCTTGTGTTCACTCATAACGAGCAAATTCAAACTTTTGCCAGTGTCGCCCATCATCTTAGACTTGAGGTTGACTATCGAGAGACTGAGAAAGCACAAGCACAAATTGTTTCTCTTATCGCACGCACTGAAAAATGTAAGCCTTACAAAGGTAAGCGTTGGAATAAGTCAAAAGATGGTGCTGAACAGAGCAAGATTAAGAGCCAAAACTTGGGCCCGAAAGGTGATAAGACTAAAAAGCATCGTGGGCGGAAAAAAAAGGAATACTTGCTTCAACTGTGGAACGATGGGTCACTTTGCTAGTATTTGTACTGAGATAAAGAAGGTAATACCCGCTCCTAGCTCATCTGAATTATTTGTTTGTTAACATGTATTCGTTGCTAATTCTCTCCTTGGTTGGATTGTAGACACCGGAGCAACCAAACATGTGACAAGAGAGAGAACATGATATGTAGATTACCATCGAGTGATGATATGCAGCCAGTACATTGCTATGGGTAATTGTGCACAAGAGGAAGTTGTATGAGTTGGTTACTACCAAATAAAACAAAGCACATGGCATATGTTGACCCTTACTGATGTGTTTTTGCGCTATGTTGACCCTTACTGATGTGTTTTTGCGCTAAGCATTCGATGTAATCTACTTTCCATTTCAGCATTTACGTCTTCTGGTTTTTCTGTTTGATTAGATATTGTTATCTATTTTTTTTGGTAATAACTTATATGGCATGGGACATTTGAATAATGGTTTTTTCAAATTAGACTTATTCAATGACAACACTTCCTTTATTTCTTCGTATGTTGATGTAAATTCTGTGAAATGACATGCAAGGTTAGGGCACATATGGCAAGAAAGAATAACTAGGTTAGCTAGAGAAGGTCTTTTAGGCAATCTCGCTAAAGTCAATCTTCATGTGTGTGAACCATGCAAGGCAGGAAAAGCCTGCCGAAAGCCTTTTGGAAAGGCACAGAGGGCTACGCAACATCTAGAACTTGTTCACTCAGATATATGTGGACATGTGAATGTGAGAGCACGACACGGTGCAACTTATTTCCACACTTTCATTGATGATTATTCACGCTATGGTTCAGAGTATATCTTATCTCACCGCTCAGAAGCGCTAGATTGTTTTAAGCGATTCTTAGTAGAGGCTGAGAACCAAAGGGATAAGAAATATTAGGTTTTACGCACTGATAGAGGACAAGAATATTTAGCTGATCAATTCAAATAATATTGTGAGGAAAAAGGTATCATTAGACAACTGACCATTCCATAAACTCCGTAACAAAATGGTGTTGCTGAGAGAAGGAATATAAAACTTCTAGAAATGGCCAGATCAATGATGGCGAAGACAAATCTTCCAATATCCTTTTGGGAAGATGCAATTTTGACTGTTGCTTACATATTGAACTGTGTATCGTCCAAGTCAATCTCTTCAATGCCATATGAATTTTTGTTAGGATATATTTTGTTAGTTTTGAAGATGTTAAAATCATATGATGTAATAGGACCAGTTGAACCTGTTAGTTACCTGATGAATATATTAGGACTTATTCTAGGGGGAACTAGTGGACCAGAAGAGTTGGCCAGAAGACCTCTTCCAGATGAGGTTCCAGAGCTGGAGACTCTCCAGCATTCCCCAGTCCAAACAAGTCCTGAAAACTAGACGAGTCTGTTGATTTAAGAAAAACCTTAGAATCACTTCATGAATCTAGGCAACTCTTTAGATCACTAGCCTGGTTTGGACCATTAGACATCTTAAGTTTTCTGGTATCTGGTCATCTACTCTTACAGACCAGCAGAGAAGATATTAAAGGAAGTCCTTTACCGTTGGTGATTTAAAGCAAATTAAAGATCAGAATTGGAAAGTCAGCGAGATTCAAATCCAAAGGATCCCACCAACTCAATCAATCAATTAGGAAAATTGATTGATTAACTTCCTAATATAGGGGATCTGATTAGATTAGCTCTTCTAACGGCTAATCCTAATTCACCCTATAAATATGAAGTTCTGGAATGAAGAACATACACATGCAAGAACCATTCAAGCACATTCATAGAGAAAAAAGACATTCCAGTTCTCAAGTTATATATATTTACTCTTTAAGGAGTCTGTTGGAAACAGAAAACTCAACCCATTCATCTAACTAGATAAGATTGTTGTATTGAGTTAGATCGATAGATCTAAAGGTGTAACAAGGAATTGATACTTGTCAATTCCAGTAAGTGGGTGAGTTAGTAAGAAAGGCCCCTCGTCAAAGGGGGAGTGGACGTAGGATTTTATATCCAAACCATTACACATCTTGTGTTATTTACGTTCTGCACTGCATCTTTACTTAGTCTTGCATTTAACTTTTTCTTACTTAAAAGGATTTTTATCAAAAGTTAAGTTAGTCGCTTCCGCACTTCATACCAGATTACCTTTCACCAGACGACTCTGATCAGAAAACACCAAGTCTTCTGATATTTTTGAAAGATTTATAAAATTAAGTTTTAGTGATAGAAGTCTATTGACTTCTTAATCCTATAAAACTGTTTCTTGTGGGACCAACAGTTGTGGCATAATAGAAAACCTAACTTAGAAGGTTTACGCCCTTGGGGGGCAGTCGGGTTTGTCCACACTACTTCTCATAAATATGGGAAATTTGGTCCTAGAACGATTAAATATACCTTTATAAGGTATTGTGATCACTCAAAAGAAAATACCATGTATGGAAACCACCCGGATGGGGGAATGACTGAAATTGGGTCGAGTGATATTGATTTCCTTGAGGAGGAATTTCCAACATCCCTTATATTACTAAAAGGGAGTTCCAACTATCCACATGTCATTCTCTCATTCATTTTGCTTACATGTCATTTTGTGAATTATTTAGGAAAAAATAATTTACATGTCATTACCACCTATGTGGCATAATTATGGAAATTACACATGTGACTTTATGAATCTTATGTGTCATTTGTGGAAGTTATATATATGGTTTTATGATTATTATATGTCATCTGTGACTTTATATAATAAAAGTCTAATAAAAAAAATGCATTTATAAGGATTTGAACTCTACACCTCCTGAGTAGAGTTTTAGATGTTTACCAATTAAGCTATGCTATGAATAGCTTCAAAGAACAAATTCTATTGTATTTAACTATATTTGATGATATCCTATATTTAAAAAAAATTATATTAATAAAGTATATTTAATTTTAAGTATTATTAAATTTATAAAATTCTAATTATGTGAAATTTCAATATTTAACTTAATTATTTTTATTATCTCATTATATTTGAGGATTTTCTATTTAGAGAATCTTAATTTGTAAAAAATTAAAAAATAGAATTTAAGTATATTCAATAATTTTAATTTATACTATCAATTAAATAATTAACTTTTTTTTAGTTTTAACATTTAATTGGCAAATCTTATTGTTTAGAAAACACAGTAAACCAAAATTATAATTTTTTATTTTTTTATTTATTTTAAATCAAATTTGATATATCATTTTTTTATTGACTTAATTGTGTTTAACATGTGTCATTATATTTGTGTAATAATATTGTCTCTAACTAAAAGAAATGTAATATTTAAACAGTGCACACATTTATATATATGCACATATTTTGAATACCTATTTTATTTAACATAATATTTATATTTTTTAAATAGTAAGTCATATTAAAGCTCAAAATGATTTATATTGTCAACATTTTTTTTATTCTAAAATGCTTATTATTTTATATTATATAATTTAATGACATATATATATGCATGTATGGAAATTACTTATTTTGTACATGTACAATAAACGAAATATTTATATCGTAAAATATACTCCCTCCGTCCCCTCTTAATATTCACACTTTCCTATTTGGGATGTTCCACAATAATATTCACACCCCAAAAAAGTAAATAAAACACTCTCACACTACCTACTTTAATTCAAAATACTCTTCATTCATTGGTTCAAAAAGTCAATAAAGCAGTTTTTCTTAAAACCTGTGCCCACACAAGTGTGAATATTATTAGGGGACGGAGGGAGTATTATTTAAATAATTTATGGATTTAATATATTTGAAAAAAAAATAAAGCTTTAAAAATAATATAAAAAAAATTAATAAGTTTAGGGTTAATTCTATATTAATTCACAATCTTTAGGCTCAATCTCAATTTAATCAAAACATTTAAATTCATCACATCTTTAGTTATTTCAATCCGATATATGAATTGTATTTTTAGCAAAAAGAAAAATGCATGAGAGTGCATTAGTGCTTGGATGGAAAATCGACTGAGGAAATCATCCAAGAGAGTAAAAAAGAATATTAAAAATCGTAATTAAAATGAGATTGAGCCTAAAAGTCGTGAATTAATAAGAAATTAACTCATAATTTTATACATATATATTATTGGAATATATTCATTATATAATATAATTATACTATTTTACGATGAATAAATATATTTAAGTATATAAAATTCATAAACAATTATTTTTTGCGAAAACTCTGTGCAATACGCGGGCACTCATCTAGTAGGAGAAGTAAAATGGAGTCTTGAACTTTACGAGGTACAAGACACTAGAATTCCTGGCGAGGATAAGATTTCACAATCTGATCCAACTATCGATGGGAATGATGGTAGTAATCCCAGAGTCAGTGGAAGTGATCCACTTGACGATGACTCTCAGGATCTAGAACTACGACGAAGCAAGCGTGGAGGAATACCCCGAAGATATTTTGAAATTGAGGGGGAATCTTTCATGTGTGCGGTTTTAGATATTGATGAACCATTCACTTATGAAAAGACTATGACTTCTCCAAACGCCAAATAGTGGATAAATACTATGGAGGATGAAATGAGCTCTATGTCTAAGAACCAAGTTTGGGAGCTTATCGATCTACCGTCGGGATGCAAAATTATTAGAAACAGATGGGTTTTCAAAGTCAAGCGTAAGACAGATAGTTCAATAGGCAAGTATAAAGCTCGCCTAGTGGCGAAAGACTTTACACAAGAGGAAGGTGTGGACTATGAAGAGACATTCTCCCCAGTGGTGAGATTTGCCTCTATCCATCTCTTACTAGCGATTGTTGTCCACCTCGATTTGGAATTGTTCCAAATGGACGTGAAGACAACATTCTTTAATGGAGAATTGATCCATGAAATCTATATGGATCAACCTAAGGATTTTCAGGAAAAGGGACAAGAGCGCAAAGTGTGACGCTTAAAACGTTCCATTTATGGATTGAAACAATCATCTTGACAATGGAATCTAAGATTATATCAAGTTATCATTGCGATAGGTTTTATGATGGTGAAACAAGACCATTGTGTGTACATCAAAAGGGATGATAGAAAATTCCTGATTCTCTCGTTGTATATGGATGACATTTTATTGGCTGGTAATGATATGGATATCATTGAAACTACTTAAGAGTGGTTGACCTCTACTTTTGATAGGAAGGACATGGGAAAAACTGAATACATTCTTGGTGTTAATATACATCGTGACTGTTCTAAGAAACTCTTATGTTTGTCTTAAGAGAATTATATTAAGAGGGTTCTAGAGCGATTCCATATGCAAAATGCTAAACCCGTTGACACACATATGGATAAGAATTGTGTTCTTAGTCTGGAGTTTGTGCACGGACGGGTTTTCTCCATTTGAAATGCACGGAAAGAAGTATTCATTGTGGCATATGCTATTGACTCCGTATAATCTACCGTCTTGGTTGTGCATGAAGTCACACCTTATCTTTCTGACTATCTTGGTGTCTGGTCCACACAACCCTAAGCATAAGATGGATGTCTATCTTCAGCCACTCATTAAAGATTTATTATTTCTGTAGCATACGGGAGTGGAGACGTACGATGTGCATAGGAAGCAGAATTTTAGGTTGTGTGCTGTTGTTTTGTGGACCATTAGTGACTTTCTAGCATATTCTATGTCAAGGCAAGATCTTTGGTGGAACTTTCTAATTCATCCGAGGAAGACCCTACACAACCTGAAAATGCATTTCAAACTGAGGTCCAAGAAGCTCAAACAGTGGTCCTTGAAGAAGGTGTAAATCTCGTTGTGGACTAGGTAGCTGCAAATCTAGAAATGATAATAGTTGAGAGCGATAAGAGGAACGAACAAGATCAGATAGAAAAGGAAGAGGAAGAAGAAGAAGATGTTGATAGGCGAACAACAATGAACAAAGGGTGAACAAGTTTTACCGCTTAAGCATGGATTAAGGCAACAACCAATCCACATCCCTATGATGAACAAGTATGATGTAATGGTGGTGCATAAATTAATCCAAGAAGTGCTCTTACATCCACCAACATTTCTGGCGGACAACATTTTGACGAACAACTTTCTGGCGAATAGCTCCCATTAAAGAGAATTACCCAGATTTGACAAATCCCAATTTACTGACGGGCGAACAACTTATAATGAAGGAAACATGATGGAGATCAGCAACCTAAGTGATGCCGAACAACCCAATAGACGAGATAGACTCTAGAGAAGACTTTGTAACTAAGATTCAGCTTAGATAAGGTCAAATGAGTCAAAGAGGACACATGTCATCCATGCAAGCATGGAAGTCCACAAGTCTCATCCACCACCAGCTTGGTGGCCTGTATAAATAAGCTGCTCTCCATTAATGAAAATTAAGTCCAAATACACAAAAAAAATCTCCCTACACACACTCATATACCACAAAAATGCACACATACGAAATAAATACGTAATTAATACATGTATTTACAATTTTCTAATCTGATCTTTTGTATTTACTACTTACGGTAGTAATCAATCACTCGAAATTGTTTGGTGATCCTAATTTTGACTTAAAACAGCCACTAATCCACGTGATTAGAGTCTATCATCAACAAATTAGCGCTAGAAAGAGGGTTCCGAACCTCCGATTCGTGTTAAATTTCAAGAGATTCAAGTCAAGAACTTGAAGATTCAAAGGAGTTCTTGAGTTTTCTTCATAAATTCTAGGAAAATTGCTCAAGGTGTTCTAGGTGTTCTTCAATCAAATATTTAAAGATTTGAAGATTCAAATAGACACATAATTAAGATGCCTCAATCCAAGGAAACACAACTTTCACATCCCTCAGCTAGGACTCCGGCGACCAGAGCGTCATCCACTGGTCGATGTGCCCAAGAACCACGGCCGACGAACAAAGCTAGACCATTCGCCTTGACAAACAATATGCCCCCAGAGTTAGAGGCACTGACTAGCAACCCTGGAGAGCTAGCCCGTACTATTGTTGCCTTGCAAGCCTTGCAAAAGAAGCAAGAACAAGCTGACCCTTCACAAATAAGGGCCAAAACAAAACATGTTGACACATCCAGGCCTAGACTTGCTCGTGATGAATAGTAAAATGAGGCAGACAGTGCTCAAGTCCAAAGGGCCAAGGGCAAGCCAAGGTGGTAGAACAAAAGGAAGGCCAGGCTAAGTCTGCCCATAGTCGAGCAGCTGGGTCAAGTCAGGGGACGTCCCATCACAGTGTCCAGGATAGGCTGGGTAGACCCCAACCACGGTAAGAAGTTGCTCGCCCGAGAGCATGTGATGGGCGAACAGCTCTTGTACCAGCTCGCCCATCAGTGTATAAAAGATTATCCAGATCAGCCTTTGGGCGTCTGAGACCAAATGCGGCGATCAACCCAAGGAGGCCAGCTCATGAGGTACCCCCTCCAAGTGAGGGACTGCGACGAGCAGAGGGTCGTACACCCTTGCTCGTCGAACAGCCTCCGAGCCAGGAGGCATCTTTGGACGAGTTGGTAGCCTTGAGGAAGGCAATTGAGAATATGCAAGGTCAGTTAGAATTGCAGAAGGGGGTTGGGGCGACCAACATGCCAACTTCACCACTATAATCTTGAAGGCCCCAATCCAGAAGAAGATTCAATTCCCGGCGAGCATCCAATATGAAGGCATAGCAGACCCCCGGGTTCATTTAACAAAATACTCTGATTATATGATCTCCATGGGGGCCAGCGATGCCACCCAATGCCGAAATTTTTCCCTAACAATGGAGGATCGGGTGCATAAGTAGTTTTCTGCCATGCCACCAGCATCCATCTATTCTTTCGCCCAACTGGGCCGAGAGTTCCTCTCCCACTTCTCTACAGCCGGATCGTACCTTTTCCAGAAATACCAGTTGTCTGACCTGAAACAGTCTGATGACGAGTCAGATCGGTCTTTCATGGAAAGATTCGACAAAGTACTGTTAGAAGGGGAGTCCGTCAGTAAAGACACCAATATTGTAGTCGTTATGGCCAGGTTGAAGAAGGGCACCAGACTTTGGAAATAAATGCATCTAAACTGCCCAAAGAATTGTGTAAAATTCCATAATCAGGTGGGAGTCTTTGTTTCCATGCACGAGGCTTTACAGATGAACATGAGGACAATAAGGCAGACCCGAAGGAAAACTCGAACAAACCTTGCGGAACCGATTACCGAGTCCCAAAAAATATGAAAGCATTCAACAAAGGGACGGAGTTGAAAGAAAAGCTGAACCAGGTGCTCACCGTATCCATTGACACGATGTACAACAATGTGAAGGAGAAAGAATTTCTCTCCCCACCAAGAAAGATTCGCCAGGAGACTAGCAAACTCAATCCGAACAAGTACTGTGCTTACCACTAAAGTGTGGGGCACTTTATGAGTGAGTGTCGAGATTTACTAAAGCAGCTCTGACGATTTTATGAGGAGGGTAAGTTGTCCAACTTTGTTAAGAGACAACCTGGCAAGAGGGCCCGGAGCTCTGATGATGAAGAAGACGAACAACCCATCAGGAGCAATAAGCCCCGGCGACCAACTCCTAAAGCAACAACAGGCCCACCAGAAGAGATCCTAATATTGGAGCTGTTAGGACCAGTTGGAGGATGTTCAAATGGACGGGCCCCAATGTCAAAGAGAAAGAGAAAAGTTGAGCTACGCGCAGTAGTTCATGTTCAAGAACCGGAGTAAACCCCGCGGTCAAGCAACTTTTGGAGTTAATCTTCAGTGAAAAAGATTTGGATGGAATCTTAACCCCCCATAACGATTCTCTCGTTATATGTGCTAATATTATGGGGACCAAAGTACACCGATTGTTGATTGGTACCGGAGCCTACACCAACATAATCTTCAAAAGCACGCTTGACAAACTCGGTGATTATACAAGCTATATTGAAGATTCGAATCACAGAATCCTAGGCTTTAGTGATGTTGTAATTGTTCCATTGGGAATAATTAGGTTGTCTGTTTAGCTTGTATCGATCGAGGACCCAGAAATGAGATTAACTAGAATGGTAGAGTTTTTTTTATCGTAGATCAGCAATCTACCTATAACGGGTTCCTTGGTCGATCTTTTTTTAATGAATTCAAAGAAAAAATTTCGACCTACTACTATTATGTAAAATTCCCAACCTCAAAAGGCGCAGGATCCTTGAAAGGAAACCAGAAGAAGGCAAGATAATGCCTCCTCCAACTTCAATCCAATGAAAAAAGAGTTTCAATGATGGAAGCATCCACCAGCTATCCGACATATGAACCATCAGTTCTGGACGATATACTGGATTCTAAAGAAAACCAAATGGAGTTGGACTGGCAGCCCCTTGCCCTGGGCGAGCAACACTCACCTAATGGCGAACAACCTGTTCAAGAAGTGAGAATCTCTGCATTGGCCGAGCAACATATGAACATTGACGAACAACCTTTTGTGAATAACTTGGAGGGCCAGAATTAGGTGAACAACGGGACAAGAAGATGACCTGGAACCCCACCTTGAAGCTGACCTAATGGACATAAAAAAATAATTTTAACCTTGAGGGACCAATAATAGATCCCCGTTGGAAGGGACAAAAACGACGAGCAACTCTAGTCGAAGAGCTGGAGGCTCTCAAAGTTAATCCAAAAAATGAGGATCTAGAACTCTACATCGGGTCTGAGCTCCCAGAACCTTATAGGACCCGAATGGAAGAATTCCTCAAGGCTAATCTAGATACTTTTGCATGGTCACATGCAGACATGGTGGGGATCGATCCAAAATATGCCTGTCTCCGACTCAATATCAATCCAGCAAAGAAGCCAGTCCATCAAAAAAGAAGAAAATGGGTCGGACAAATATCAGGCCCTCAACGAAGAGTTAGAAAGTTGCTTGATAATGATCTAATTCGGCAAGCTCTTTTCCCACAATCGGTAGCAAACCCATTCTTGTTGCGAAATCCAAATGGAACTTGGAGGCTATGCATAAACTTCACTGATCTGAATGCAGCCTGCCCAAAAGATAATTTTCCCCTTTTGCATATTGATCAGTTGGTACACAGCACGGCGGGGCACAAAATGCTAACTTTTATGGATGCGTTTGCTGGTTATCGTCAAATTCCAATGCATCCCCATGATCAGGAAAATACGGTGTTCTATACAAACAAAAACCTACTATGCTGGAAAATGATGTCATTCGGACTAATTAATGTGGGAGCAACATACCAAAGGTTGGTGAACAAGATGTTCGATGATCATGTCGGAGAGACGTTGGAGGTGTACTGTTAGGACAAAGTCAGTTTTGAGTTGATCCCAAAGACTCTGAACAGATGAGTTTGCCTAAGTGTGTAATAGTCAAGCTAGTCTTGATAGGATTAGAACAGGTTAGAATATTATATATTCACAGGTACTCAGTGAGAGGAGAACTCACCGATGGCACTTAAGACTGAAGCCTGAAGAACACAAGAGCACCATCACTGAACTTAAGTTAGTCTTTCTAAGCTGGCTAACTGAGTGTCAGGATGAAGAGTATGATCCTGAGATCATTGCTAACTCATCAGTCCTGAAGGAGTTAGGCTGCACTGAGCTTTTAGGAAAGACTTGGAGTAGGATCCAAGCAAGCAAAATGAATGTCAGTGCTGGACCATGTACGTAGATGAGGACAAACCTGAACTCAGAAAAGACAAGACTGAACTGAAGAATGAGTTCTGACATTCTCACCTACCTGATGATGTGGACCAATCAGAGGAGGACGAGTTATGTACGGACACTGACTTAAACCTTTCATCCCTGCAGTTTTCAACGGGCATGCATTTAATACATTTACCAAATTCATGCAAGTAAGCGGCTACATGCAGGAATATGTCTGTTTGAATTATCCTACAAGTAAGGTGATTATAAGGCTATCTCTCTAATGGATAGTTTTCTAAATTAACTATAAATACAGAATACCTTGACCCAAACAAGGTTACAGGAAATTTTGAAGCCAAGAAATTACTCAAGACTCTCAAGCATTTAAGCATTCAAAGAAGCACTCGAAACCCTCTAAATTTCCCAAGTATTTCTTATAATCTAGAGTCATCTGTATTCCAAGAGCTTACATATACACATCCTAATCTTAGAGTGATAATCCAATCCTTAGCATAGCTTTGTATTGTAAGGATTATCACACCCTAGTTGGAATCCAAACCAAAACCAAAATCCTAAGCTAGTCAGTGTTAGGTTTGTTGGTTGAGGTAGTAAGTGGTTACGGAAGGAGGACTAGAACTCATAAATTCTAGGGATCAGTGTGATTGATCATTGTGCATCTTGGCACGTTAAAAACAAGTCAATCCATTAAGGGATTCTCCTGTTTAATCAGGACTGTGGACGTAGGAGCTTGAGTCTCTGAACCACGTTAAACTGCTTTGATATTGTGCTTAACTGTTTATCATTCATTCATTGCATATTTGTTAGTGTTGAATCAATCAGTCTGACTTAGTAAACTCAACGCACTGCCCTTTAACCACGGCTTCTTAAAAGGAAAAACTCCATTTTCAGAAATAACTTAACAAGTCTAAATCTTTCAGGGCTCACACATTTCCGCGCTCAGGCATAAATAGATAGCTAGCCAACCGACTTGGTTCAGAGTTGCTAGTGGGGTTGTTATCTATTCAGTGCCTAGCACTTAACTCTGAGCAAGAGGGACTCAGTTTCGAAAAAGATTGGTATACGTGTATCCCCCCCATACACGTATCACTTAGACTTGCCCGAGGCCAACAAAGTGATTTGGCCTTATGCTATCAAGGTGTCAGTTTAAAGCTACTCGGTTGCAGGGATGCCAATGGATTAGCCGATAGAGATGAACGAAAATCTACATCGGGATATGCATTGTTATTGGGAGACAATGTAGTTACTTGGTGTAGTAAGAAGTACTCTTGCATATCTTTATCCACCATGAAGGCAGAATATATCGCTTGTACATTAGCGGTTCAAGAGATTATCTGGCTAAGAAGATTTATTTAGATATTGCGTATTACAACGCATGTTGATGAGGCAGTAGTTGTCTATTCTGACAATACTGCTGCACTGGCCTATACTAAGGATCCTAAGTACTATGAAAGGACTAAGCATATTAATACCAGATATCACTTTATACGAGATAACATTACGCAAGGGCAAGTAGTTCTCAGGCACATTCACACTGGTGAAATGGTTGTTGATCCTTTCACTAAGCCTTTGAATAGAGATGCATTCAAGAGGCATATTTATAGTATGGGACTTCGTAGAATTGTAATTTCTTGGTGCATGTACGAACATTTTCATTATTAATAAAATACCCTATGTTGTTTTTATTAGATTTACTAAGTCTATTGTATGTAATTTTCACAAGGCTTTGAATATTCCTCTCACACGGGAATTCGCCCTGGCGCATTGATAACGAGAAGGATGAGACTGGCAGATCAAAATTCTGATGAGTGATCACCTTGATGAGAAACAACATGCAATGTAGTTGCCTATAGTCGCCTTGATAAAGAGATCAAGATGAGATCATATTTTGATCGATTATGAAGTATGTCCTAACTTCATAAAAGCCTATTGATAGCCGAGTGTCTAGATTATTATAAGTTATTTGGGAGACTAACTTATAATGATACGCAGGTCAGGCATTGAACCAGCGACTAGACCAAGACTCGTATGCTATTTTAGAGTGTGACATGCCCAAATTGAGTGGGAGCTCCATCATAATATGTATTCATACTACATGTGCTTAAATGACGACATATATAAGAGGAGTGACTGAATAGATCCCTGCTTCATCACTGTGTGAGCTCTTATGGTGATTAAAAAGTGTCCTTTGGGACTTTCAGACTCTTTCATGATGTGTAAGCTTGATGAAGCTACTTTAGCATGTGGAGCATGACTAGGTAAGTTGTCAAGTCCAAGCTGATTGGCATGAAGGGCCAAGAAAAAACTATGTCGGTAACGCACTTGTGTACTATAACTTAAAGGCCGGTCGACTAAGTCAAAATATTGTTTGACATAGTCTTGAGTATAGTTATGAATAATATATGGTCAAACATGCTCTATGAATATGCATATGATGGGTCATTAATGTTTGACTTGGTGTGATCATATAGTTTGGGTTACATGGCGAGTCTCCTGAGTTGATGGGTTATGTTGGCTGGGTGATAGCTTGATATGGCTCTCCTCACTTTGTTCCATCTTTTTCTCGCTTGGTCGCACACTTTATTTTAAGTATGAAAGAAGGTATGTGGGATGAGAATTATAAGTTCGATTGAATTTGACAAGATATATGTGTGAGTGGGAAATGTTGGAAAATTATACCATATGGATATAATGGAATAAAATCATACATTATATCCTACCATATGAGATAATTGATTGTGATCTTTTATTTATGGATAGTTGAATAAATTGATTCAATTAGTACGCAAATTGATGCATCTAATTATGTCCATAAATCCCTACAAATATGGTGCTCTGGTTTCATACCCCATGATATTAGAAAACACGGAACATATTTCTCTCTGCATCTTCTGGAGTATCATCACAAGAACTCCATTAGTCTAAAGTGTGGAATATAGGTGAATACTCTAGTAGTATTCATCTCTTAGCGAGAGCTGTAGGCGAGCCATATCAAATCCAGGTGTTCTTATTCCATTGCTCATCGAGGTATAAATAGATTATTTATTTTACATTTTATGTCTTTAACTCTTTCAATATCAAAAGGACCAAAATTGATAAAGTTAAAATTTACAAAATTACTTATAAATAACAAAAAGTTACATGATGATTTGTGATTTGTTTCCCTTTAGATTCCCTTGGTCAACTCTTGTGGGATTGGGTTAAGGTATGCACTGTTATCCTTTGTTTACTCATTAGACCTCAACCCATGCTATTTATTATTTATATTTTCTAGAGGAAACAGTTAGATTGGGTTAATAAATCTTCTAGTTTTTTCGGGTTTAGTTAGGCAACCTAAATGGGATCAATCCCAGAATAGCCCACATTTATGCGAATGAAATAATTTATTCCATTTTTTATTTCATAGTTATGATTGACACATGAATTTTTTAAAACATTTAACAAATCACCATAATTTTGGATCCATGCGTTAAACATCCAGCAGGTGAAACATCAAGTAACATATAAAAAGTGAAGAATAGGTCTTGTGTGAGGCATGAGACGGAGGGATGAGGTATAAATAGAAAATGATGCATTAACACTTTAACAGGAGTGAATGTTAATTTATGTTGTCTCATGCCATTAGACCATCTCATGCAAGTTTTTGCCAAAAGTGAAACAGATGAATTCAATCGACATATATGGGGTGTCAAAATAAACAATAGTTAGTGTTTGTCTAATGAGTATGTATAGCGTAAAATTGGTTTATACATGAATTATCGAAGGATATTGGTTGTTACCACTAAAGAGTATTAGGTGTTTTTACTGAAGGGTATTAGTTATTTTCACTGAAGAGTCTTAGTTTGTTTTCACTGAACAACTAAGACTTTTCAATGTAAACTAGTAACACATTTTAGTGGAAACAACTAATATTGTTAGAGATCTTAACGAATACACTTTGATGATTCATGTATGAACCATTTTTACTTTATCTTGTCTAATAGTTGCAATTTAGCCTTTAAAGGCAAAGTAATCGGAGCCTAAGACCGTAAGACGGTATTGCTTGAAGTATTGACTTGATTAAAACCTTGATGGCGTCTTATTTAGCCACTCATTCTCTTTAGATATCCGAACTTGACCTCTTACATTTGAGTGTAAATGTGAGTACTCCCAAATTCTCTGGTACACA
Organism: Ballota nigra; assembly: GCA_947034835.1. NCBI lineage: Eukaryota > Viridiplantae > Streptophyta > Magnoliopsida > Lamiales > Lamiaceae > Ballota > Ballota nigra. The sequence goes on along the minus strand of OX344727.1, from coordinate 55,318,893 downwards.
ATCATATTTAGGGAACGTTTGATATCATCAGTATTTTTAATGGGAGTATTAGCGCTGAATGTTAAGGTAATTATTACAATTTGGCCGGGTCACACAGAGGATAAATCGAAAATGACAAGACTTATTCATAAGTATAAACTTGATACCAAGATGCATTAACTGATACTTGCATCATTTTATATTGTGATTTCAGTTTACAAATCTAATAATATCAATTAACGTATGTAATCATATCGATAAACACATCTAATTATATTAGTTTCATACTATGAAAAAACGTTCAGTGGAGAATTTGTTATAGACAATTATAATTGCTAGCCAGTGAATATCCACATCGAGTTTAACTATTTATTTCCTGAAAACATGATTTAACTTAAAAAAAAAAAAACCATAAAAGATGATTTAACTTTAAACATGATTTAACTTTCTCCATTCTACATCAATTTGCACACTCATTATTTTGGCCTGTTCCACGTCAATTTGCAAACTACTTAAAAATGAAACATTGATTTGCATGCACATCACAAATATATACATATATTTATTTATATGTTACTACTTTATTAAAAAAATACACACTTTTTTTAAAAAAAGTAATCTTTTAGGGTACAAACTTATGCGGAACGAAAGGTATTATATGAGTTTTTTGCACTTTTGGTCCCATTGGACATGTGATGTTTTATTTTCAGTCCCACCCAAAATACTTTTGATCCCATAAGAATTTTTTTTGGCACTTATAGTCCCAAACGTTCCCAAACTTGCAAAATTAGTCTCAAACTTGACGGCAACTAACATATAATAACAGAGTTGCACATTTGGTCCCATATGATACACTTGCAGATTTGGTCCCATAGGATAAAAAACTCATATTTTTTACCTTTTTTTTTTTTACCAAAATAATTTTATAAAAAGAAATATAATTACAATATATATACAAATTTATTTTTATTTTACAATAATATATATATATATATATATATATTATTTTAATCAAAAAAATAATTAGAATAATTTAATCTATATTAATTATTTTTAAATAAGAACAGTTTTTTTAACTTTTGTGCCATTTTTTAAATAATAATAATAATTTTCTCAACATCTTATTTAATTAATAGTTCACTAATTATCCCTTATAAAAATCTCTAAATTACATATCATTTCACTAATAATTACACACAAAAACATCTTTCTTTTGTTTCATTCCTAAAATTTAACAATACCCCACATAAAAATTATATTATCCATTTTTATGTTGATTGTTCAATAAAAATAACTTACCCTATGTTTTATTTAATTAAAAAACAAATAAATAGTTCTTTAAAAAATAGAATAATTTAATTCAATTTAATTTTTAATAAGGTTTTTAACATGTACAAAGATTGCTACATTATAAAAAATATTTATAAATTGGTACGTTATAAAAATTGGTACGTTATTAAATAAAATTGAACAAAAATTGGTATTAAAATGTACAAAAATCTTCACTATGTTATAAATACTGAACCGTACAAAAATTGGTATTAACATGTACCGAAATTTTGGTACGAACACGGACACTCATATTCTAAATTACCTAAATTTTTATGTGGTTGAGTCTATGAAAAATTGAAAGATGAAGTCTGTGGAATTTTTTTCTAACTTTGTGGTGTGCAAGTTATTTTGAAATGTTTGAATAAGAAAATGTGCAAGTTATTATGGGGCCGAGTGAGTAATATTTTTTTTAATTATAATAATTTTTATTTATTATATATCTAAAAATTAAAATAATTAATAAAAACCTTATTAAAAATTAAATTGAATTAGATTAAATGAATATTAAATTATTCTAATTTTTAAATAAATATTTATTTGTTTTTAATTATATAAAACATAGGATAAATTATTATTATTATTATTATTGAACAATCGGCATAAAAATGGATAATATAGTTTTTATGTGGGTGCATTGTTAAATTTTAGGAATGAAACAAAAAAAAGATGTTCTTGTGTGTAATTATTAGAGAAATGATATGTAATTTAGAGATTTTTATAGTGGATGATTAGTGAACTATTAATTAAATAAAATGTTGAGAAAATTATTATTATTATTTTTAAAAAAAAGGCACAAAAGTTAAAAAAATTGTTCTTATTTTAAAATAATTAATATAGATTAAATTATTCTAATTAATTTTTGTTATTAAAATAATATATATATATATATATATATATATATTATTGTAAAAAAATTGTATATATATTGTAATTATATTTCTTTTTATAAAACTATTTTGGTAAAAAAATGTGAGTGTTTTTTTATTCTATGATACCAAATCTGCAAGTGTATCTTATGAGACCAAATGTGTAATTCCGTTATCATCTATTAGTTGTCGTCAAGTTTGAGACTAATTTTGCAAGTTTGGGACTATAAGTGCCAAAAAGAATTTCTATGAGACTAAAAGTGTTTTGAGTGGGACTGTGAATAAAACATCACATATCCAATGGGATCAAAAGTGAAAAAAAAAATGCTCAGTATTATATTTTAGGCACATGTTGAGTTAATCGAAATGCATGTTACAAGTGGTAAGTAGCTAGGTACAACTAATTAATTATGGTTGGTGCTCTTAGGCTCACAACTAAAGAGTTATAGCTAGCATTGCAAGTTGGCAAAATAGTATTATTTTTATTAAAATATATATCACACACAATTGTTAGGAGAACTAATACAAATAGATTAATTTCACAATTTAGTATAAGTTTGGACTTTTCAATAAAATGAAATTCTTTTATGATAAAAAAAAAAAAAGAATTAAAGTTTGAGCTTTTATATCACTATAGGAAATCATAGAATATTCTACGAAAATTGTTGGCTACAAAATTTCCAATAAAAATTTTTGTAATAGAAATTGCCTATAAAAAAATTATAATTATATAGGTATTTTTATTCTTTAGCTATAAAGAATTTGCCTATAAAATTTTCGTAGACAAATTGTTTGTGGGTAAATTTTTGTAGACAAATTGTTTGTAGGTAATTAATACTTAGAAATTTCATTTTGTAAGAAAATTGATTTTGTAGACAAATTGTGTGTAGGTTGAGCAATGAATATGTCTATACGATAAGAAAATTTTGTAGGCAAGTCGTAAGCAATCTCATTACAAAATTTTTTTTATTGAAAATTTCTATAAGAAATATTAATTTCGTAGACAATTTTTTATTTTCACGTATAAATTCTTTCAAATGAGATAATTAATACTCCCTCTGTCCCCTATTAACTTTCATACTTTCCTTTTTGGGACGTCCCACAATAACTTTCACACCCCAAATATGGAAATAAAACACTCTCACATTACCTACTTTAATTCAAAATACTCTTCATTCATTGGTTGAAAAAGTCAATAAAACAGTTTTTCTTAAAATTTATGTCACCCCACCTATGAAAGTTAAGAGGGGAGTAATATTTACCATCCAAATTAAATTCATCAACATAAAGTTGTGCGTATGTATTAAATATGTTGTCCACACCGATAAAGAAACGAGTACTATATATGTCTTACTAGATTAGTAACCCGCGTTTTACGCGGGTTGTTCGGTAAATTAATTTAAAAATTCATATTTTATTGACGCATCATCACATTATTAATACAATTAATTTTAATATACACACATACTGTACGTTGATTTTTTTTTAAAATTAATTGCATATGTATTATATATACTTAACTAAATTTGATCATCGTAAAATAATACAATTATATTATATAATAAACATATTTAAATTGTATGTATGGATAAAAAATATTGGTTAATTTCTTAGTAACCAACGACCTCTAGGCTCAATCTCAATTTAAATACAATTTTTAATATTTTTATTAAAATTCACGTACTTTTTTTTTTTGTTTCAATTTGATATTCGCTTTTAAATTATGATATATATTTCTCAACTATGCATTACACACCTCTCCTTGCCTCCCTAAGACGATTTACTTGATGTTGGGAGATTTCTACCCAAACAATAACACACACCCATGCATCATTTTTTTTTTTGTTGCTAAAAGTGCAAGTCATATATCTGATTGAAAACTAAACATTGGTGAATTTATATAACTTTATTGAAAGTTTTGATTAAATAAAATGTAAATTAGTACATAATTTTTATACACTCAAGTTATATACAATAAATATTCAAAGCTCATATAAATTTGTAGTATGGCTAAATTGGTAAACATCTTAACAATTGCTCATGAGGTGTAAGGTTCAAATCCACTTGTATGCCCATTTTTTTTTAATTATTATTAGATTCCTTATTATATAAGACCACATAAATGACACATAAGCAACGCATATACGAAATAAATGACACGTAAGCATTCGACACATAGGCGAACTTAATCTCGGGACGACACATATGCGAAATTAATCTAGAGACGACACATAAGCATGTCAAACTCCCTATTAGTATAATAGGGGATTAAAGTATGTATGTCATTTTCAATTTGAATAATAATTAAATAATATGCACATAACTATATGGTTAATGAAATTATTAGGAGTAATAAATGGTAAGATGTGAAAATTTTATTGTAATTCTATAAAGCAAGTATTGAGAATTACATAAAATACTATAACATGTTACGCCTCACACGTGCAGGTTCAATATTTATTGTTCACACTGAATTATACATTTACTGTATCAATTTCAACAACTTCAAACATCTATCTCATTTATCAGTTATAGACACGTCAGCGGAGTCCAATTCAAGCCATGAAATAAAAGCAAGATTTCTGAGGCCAAGTGATTGTTTCAATGAATTATCAACAAAATAATAATTAATTATTATTATATTATCCTAAATAGACAAATATTAGCATGGCACGTTTAATGATTACATCCGGGTGTGGTCATGGTGTAATATGACACCTATAAAAAAAAAGCCCAAATCATGATTATGGGCTTTATGGCTTAAGATTTAATATTAAAGAGGTGTACGAAGCATAAGTACTTATTTTAAAAATTATCTCCTTACATTTTTAGCTTTTTAAAAGTGTTTTTAAACTGTCAATAAAATTTACAAACACTCCCTAAATATTAGTGATGTAGAAACCGGTCTAGGCGGCCTCCTCCCGACCCGATTTCTACAAAATCGGTGGCCTTAGGCGTTTTCAGGCTAGGCGCCGCCTAATCGGCCGTAGGATGTTTGATTATACAAAAAAATATGTGATTTACAAAAAAAATGTTTAGGCACTAGGCGCCTAGGCTGCCATAAAACGTCCGATTTCCATTTTCGATTTTTTCACCTTTGCTAAATATAGAATTGTATCTTAACATTTTGTTAGTAATAAATTATAGCTTAAAAAATCAATAATAAGAGTTATTGAGAAGACTATCCATGATAATTGGATGCTCAACCCAATAATGGAGTAAGTTTTATATGAAAATTGTTGATGATAATATTATTATAAAACAGTTTTAAAATATTAAATATTTGATCAAAAATATTAAAAATCTCATCAATAGTACCAAAAGTTAGGGTAAAAAATATCAATAACAATTATAATATAATACCACTGACCCGATCTTTTATACTTTTGATCAAATATTTGATATTTTAAAATAATTTATAGTAAATTTATCATGAATTATTTACATATAAAACTTTATCATAACGAGGGGCTTGAAAGTCATATTATTGGTTCTCCCGCAAACAAGACGAACCATATAATAACTATGCGGTCGAAATATAGCTTTACGAGTAAGTTTATTGTAAATTAGTTTTACTATGCAACTCAAAATAGTTTAGTAATTTTCGTTATATAATATTATTATCAAATTAATATTTTTTAACGAAACAACTACTACTATTAAAAATACAAATAAATTATATGACAAAACTATTTTACAATATGATTTATCTAGCTTTACAATCCACTTCAATTTCAAGAGTTTTCAAGCATGGCAAATCCTTTAAAAGTGGATTTGTCCATTATATACTAAAATACCTTAATCTTTTGCCCAATATCCTTTCAAACTAATTTATTTTTCTCGACCACATCAACTCCATAATTTGTGAAAATAGAATACGTCTTCAAATTTTCTTCTTAGTCACCACCAATTGCTTCTGGGATTGCAAACAATTATGAAAATCTTCATCGGTTAAGACAAATTTGAATTTCAATAATACAAACAACTATGTAACCTGCACCCACCAATTTGTTAAGCGCGAACAGATTACAAAATAAAAAATCTACGTTAACAAAAAAAATTCACATCTAAAGGTTGCATGAAGGATGTGCCTAATAATTCCAAATACGAAAACAAAACAAAATAAAAAATTTAATGTAGTACGTGTCTATTGTCTAGTGTGATTTGTATTTCTGTCGTGATTTATAGATTGTTATATATTGACAAAGTTTATTTAATGAACCTTCGTATAATGGTGGTGGATTCCTTTGAAAAAGAAAAAGGTTTACAAGAAGAGTATGCATAAAGTGAAATTGGTTTATATATGAATCACTGAAGGGTATTAGTTATTTTCACTGAAAAATATTAGTTGTTTTTATGAAGAGTATTACTGATTTACACTGTAAAGTTTTAGTTTATTTTCACTGAACAACTAAGACTCTAAATCAATAATACTCTTAAGTAAATAGAACTAATACTCTTCGATTAAAACAACTAATATCTTTCAATAATTTATGTATAAACCAGTTTCACTCTATACTTTGTCTTACAAGAATATAGTTTTTCTATTAGGAAAAACTAGAAAGTTTTTTTTATCTTGTGTGATCATGTGTGATGGTCAAAATTAATTAATAACTCAAAAATAAAGTTGGTACGAATTAGTGAGTAAACAAATAAAAGTACAAAGATATACTTGAATTTAGATTCGTCTCATTGTCTAAAAATCAAGAAATAACATGAAACTAGTTGGACGAAATGTATTTTTACGGTGTTGCCTATGTAGTACTCTCTCTGTCCCGAAATTTTCTTCACGTTTACTGTTTTCATGTATTTTAGCGAACGAGTTTTTTATTAGTATTTAAAATTATAAAATAATTTTTAAGTCACTTTATAATAAAGGAAAGATGGATCTATCACACCACTTTTTAAAAGTCATTTATCATTTCAAATATTCACTACAAAAAAAAACGCGGATTAGCGACCGACTTAAAGACCGATTTTTTGTCGCAAAAGGTGATTAGCGACCGATTTCTGACCTAAAAAATTCGACCGCCGTTCAGTCGCTGATATGACCGGGTCTGGTCCGGTTGGGTCAGTTTTTGCGACCGCTTGAAGACGATCGCTAATAAGGTTCAGTGGGATCGAACTCGCGCCCATTGGGTTCCGGGCAAGGCGCGAGCCACTGACCCATTAGTTCATATTAGGCGAGCCATATAGCATATAAGTCTTTCTAAGACTTGTAGAAATAAATGGGCACATATGCTCCCAAGAGAAATCGAACCGCCGACCTTCGAATGACCCGGAGGAGGCATGGACTACTAGGACAGTTGCAATTACTGTTCGTTTTTATGCATTTAATTGTATATAAGTTCAAATTGGCTCCCGTTTTTTTTTTTTAATTTATCAAATTAATTCTTTTTTTGTTTCTAATTCATTTATATGTATATATTTACTAACTTTTTTTAATTTTGTAAATTTAATATTTTAGACTAATATAAATTATTAATTTTTGTTTTTTGTTTTTCATGCATTTAATTGTATATAAGTTCAAATTGACTCCCGTTTTTTTTTTAATTCATCACATTAATTCCCTTTTTTTTCATTTATATATATATATATATATTTAATAACTTTTTTTTTTTGTAAATTTTCATACATTATATGCAAATCTTGATTCATACAAATTATTTATTAAAGCATAATAAAAACATAAATTAACTAAATTCACTGAAATATTGTTTAAAAAACATAAATAAACATAAATTAAATCAAATTCACAAAAAAATACAAATTAAATAAATTGTTTAACATCACTCTCCTCTCTCTCTCCCTCCCTCTCTCTCTCTCTCTCTCTCTCTCTCTCTCTCTCTCTCTCTCTCTCTCTCTCTCTCTCTCTCTCTCTCTCTCTCTCTCTCTCTCTCTCTCTCTCTCTCTCTCTCTCTCTCTCTCTCTCTCTCTCTCTCTCTCTCTCTCTCTCTCTCCATCTTCTTCTGAATGGATCAGACCATCTCAGATCAAACGCCCGTCTAGTGCTCGGTTCAACTCCACCCACTGCCCACGCTCCCACCGCTTCTTCAAGTCGTAGATATATTTTTGTACCGCTCTTGCGCTTTCACGCAGAACAAGCCGTACATAACACTATCGTGGGTAGGGTCCCAAACGCACCGCCTCTGCAATTAAATTAAAAATAGAATATTAACAAATAAATTAAAAAATTCAAAATTCATAATAAATAATTTTTTATACCTTGAACTCATCAAAGTACTGCACCCTCTTTTGCTCGGGCACTTGGGTTTACGAGTAGGCACCATACTCAAATGAGATCATCCTAATGACCTCTAAGACGCGACCGCTAGGCTCATGGACTGGAAACAACATGTGACAACAAATTAAAAATTCAAGTTGATAATAATATAATTAAAAGTATATATAGTTCATTAAAAAAATACTTACTTGTTGTCAACCGGGATAACAGTGAGACGGTTATCTTGAGGGTTCATCTGTAAATATATCAATCAACTAAATTAATTCATACATATATTTATATATATCAATCAACTAAATTAATTCACACATGCGTATATATACCAATCAACTAAATTAATTCATACCTACGTATATATATATCAATCAACTAATTAATTCATACCTGCGTATATATATCAATCAACTAATTAATTCATACCTGCGTATATATATCAATCAACTAAATTAATTCATACCTACGTATATATTCCAATCAACTAAATTAATTCATGCCTACGTATATATATCAATTAACTAATTAAATTCATACCTACGTATATATATCAATCAACTAATTAAATTCATACCTACTTATATATATCAATCAACTAATTAATTCATGCCTACGTAAATATACTACTAATCAACTAAATTTCACACCAATCATATATATATATATATATATATATATATATATTTTTTCTTTTTATAAGTGAAGCTAAACATATATAATTCAACTAATTAAACATCAACTAACATAATTTCAACAACCACATAAGTATATAATTTTCTCAACAATATTAATATATAATTTCCTAACAAACATACATATAACTATCCTACAAACAAATATAATTTTCTCAACATTATAATTCATAAAACATGATTTAAAAATAATTTAAACGGTTAAAGTTTTAAAAACTCACGGTTATTGTGTAGACGGAGATGCAACTAGTGTTTTGATCGGATGAAATCCACGACGCACGCGGCGGCGGCGGCGGAGACAAGTTTTATGCATATATAAAATAGCGTATGGAGTCGATATATAAAGATTTTAATAAAAATTAGTGACCGCCAAAGACGGTCGCTATTGACCAATTTTTGGTCTTTTTGACCGATTTTGTCGGTCCATTTGACCAATTTAGGATTAGCGATCGATTTAAGGCGGTCGCTAAACTGTCCGCATTAATAACCCTCAACTATTACCAAGACGGGTCAAAACTTACCGATCTGCGACTGCCACTAGGCGGTCGCTGATCTGGCAGTTGAAATTATTTGACGACCTTTAGGTTTAGCGACCGCTTTGTCGGTCGCTAAAATTCTTCAATTAGGGACCGACCGAGTAAGGTGGTCGCTAATTGTTCGTATTGGAGATCAATTTTTTATGGCGGTCGCAAATTTTATTACTTTGAAACTATCAGTCTCTTTCGGTCGCTAATACATGATTTTGAGACCGGTTTTTTGGCTGTCGCAAATTTTGGTCGCAAAAATGTGATATTTTGTAGTGATTAATAAACAACTCACTTGCTAAAACACGAAAAAAGGTAGTGGGAATTAAGTCTTGAAACGGAGGTAGTACTTTTTAGGTATTTGTCTTTTCAAAAATATATATGTCCATCGATGGAAACAAAATTATAGGGATTAAAATTATTTTTGTCCTAACTTTTTAACTTTTTCTTTTTGATTTCGTGAGTTGAACAAAAAATACAAACATTAACTCTTTAATGAAAACATTTCTCATCAATAGTTCAAAACTAAAAAAGCCTAGATTTTTTTCCCCAAAATCGTCTTCCCCAAAAGTCCCGAAATTGAAGCATATCCAGCAAAGCAACATCGCGACCATGGTGTTTTCCGGCCAAAGTAAAATCCCCCAACCCTCCCCCTAAAAAAAAAAAAGTTGTTTGAACAAAAGCTCTAGATAAAAAGGTCCCAAATTGATTTCCCCACATACACACAAACTTAGCGGGCAAAATCGAGAAAATGTCTTATTTTGGTGGAACCCAGCTTCCGGTTAAATGCTATTGTCGTAGAGAAGTTATTGTTGTCACCTGTTGGAAGGGTAGAAACGACGTCGCTCCTCCGGGTATGCTTCGATTTGGGAACTTTTGGGGAAGACGATTTTGGGAACATTTTTTATAGGGTTTTTCTTAGTTTTCAACTACTGGTGAGATACGTTTTCATTTAAAGAGATAATAATGGTATTTTTTGTTCAACTCACAAAAATAACGTAATTTGTAGGTTTAAGTTTCTAGTTTTTTTATTGACTAATGTGTTAGCATTAGTTTTTTTAGTTTTATTACTGAGTCAGCGTGCAACATTCATAAAACGGGACTCGTCATCCTACTTCGCCGGAAAATAGTAGCACGTGACCGACACGTGATCAATAACGTCTTTTCATGTGTTTTTCGGCCATTTGTGACTGATTTGGGTAAATTTGAATTGTTGTGCGACTAAATTGAAAATTTAAATAAGTATGAGACCAAAAAGAAAAAGTTAAAAAGTTACAGGACGAAAGCGGTTTTAATCCCCAAAATTATATATACACTGTGAATGTGATAATGACACATAAATAATCAATTAAATTAATCGTGAATCCTCTTTTTATAGGTCATTATTACATTTGTGTGGAATTGATCACATGCCCACCGTGTACATAATATTATATACCCACAGCGAATGTGTTAATGACACATAAAAAGATATAAACAATTAAATCGAGTCATGGCAGCAGCAGCAGTGTGGGAGTTTTATCTCTCCAATGTGGGGGATAGCTCCTTGTGGGCACCAGACACTAGTCCTCCCACCTAATGGGCCACTGAGTCACCATGATTTACCATCTCCACCATTCCTGTCGGGCAAGGAGGTGGGGGCCCTGGGGGCGAGGGCTTCGCCTTTTGCTACAAGATATAAACAATTAATTAAAATAATAGTGGATCCCCTACTTATGTGTTATTAACACATTCGCGGTGGGTACCGGTGGGCACGTGATCATTTCCATACATTTGTAATAGTAAATAAGGTTGTACCCAACTGTTAACATGCGATCATATTCATTTTCCTTTTATACATAATTGAGTTGAAGATATAAAATGCCAAAATTCTCCATCCCAATTCCACACTTTGTTGCTATTTCTCTTTTATTTTCTCCAGGAACTTTTGTGGCCATTCATTAAAGATAAAAAATGAGAGGGATTGAATAACTACAAACATTACAGTTTGAAAGGAAGAAATCGAGGAAACAAACAATATATAACCCAATCCAAAACAATATCATCGTCACCTCAGAAACAAACAAAAACTTAATAAGAGATATTTGATTTGGGATTCAAATCCAGATTTTAAAATTTAGTGAATTTTAAAATCAAAATTCTAAAATTTAGCGTGGGTTTATAAGATACTCACTATGTCCCAAACTCGTTTACTACATTGCCAAAAAAGTTCGTCTCATACTCATTTGCTACATTTACTTTTGGCAAAAAAGTAACAACACTTTTTAATATTATATTCTCCATACACTAATAACCAAAAACATCTACTTTATTACTTTATCATCACTTTATCACTTTAAATACTATAAACAACTCTTTTCTTAATAACCGTGCAAACAGTAAATGGGAAGTTGAGTTTGGGACGGAGGGAGTATAATTTTACTTTATCTATAAAAGTTAATAAAATTATATTATTATATTATTTTAGAATAGTGATTATCATGATTTGATGATCGTGTAATGATTAATGTGTTTACATATATTTATAGGGGAGGATTTGAATATCTTATTTTAAAATTTCAAAATAAAACAATATTTAAATTTTGAAATCTAAAATCCGGATATCAAAATCTAAATCAAACATCCTATAAGGCCACGTTTGTTTCGGAATTTAGGTGTGCGTGTGAAGTCATTACTTTATATCTACATGATGTAAAATCCTTGATGAATAATAAAAGCATGTTTTTTTTTTTAAATTTTGGTAGAGTGGGATTTGCTTTATGTAAAGTAAGATGTGTAAGAGTAAAGTAAATTGTGTAAGTATAAAGTAGAAAAGAGAGAGTATAAGTGAGCGAAAAGTAAATTATATAGGGAAAAGTAATAATATTTTAAATTATATAAAGTAAAATTGTATTAAAAAAAGTAATAATAAATTTTATAGATATTTATAGGTAGGGGTGGAAATAGGCCGAGCCGAGCCGAGCTAGGCTTCTCGTTGGACGGCCTGGGCCTGCTATTTAATCTTTGGGCCTAAGTCTGACCTGTTATCTGTCATAGACTTTTTTCAGAGCCTTGGCCTGACCTTTTTAATAAATAGGTCTGGCCTGAAAGCCTTTTAGGAGCCTTTTTAATCATATTTACAAAATTATATTCAATAATTATTTTATTATTAAATCATAACAATTAACTCTTTAAATCTTAAAATGAAGATTAAAAATAATTTACCAAAGAATTATCAAATAATAGCAAAATAAAAAATTCAAATAATATTTATCAATATTTTTACACACATATATATATATATTAAATATTTATTATATTTTATTTTATTATTATATATTACATTACATTATATTATATTATATATATATATATATATATATATATATATTTAGTATAATTAAATAGGTCGGCCTGTTGGGCTTAAAAGGCTTACAGAAAAGCTCAAGCCTGGCCTATTTAAATAAATAGGCTTTTAAAAAAGTCTGAGTCTGGCTCATTTGTTAAACGAGCCGAGTCGAGCTAGGCTTTAGGTAGGCCGAGCCGTAGGCAACTGTCGGGTAGTCTGACCTATTCCCACCCCTATTTATAGGTGTAAATGGAGAACGAGATGTGAAAACTAGATTTTAAATCTGTAACCTGGATAGGACTTGGTCAAAGTTATAGCCATGTCCGGTGAAATTCCGAAACAATTGTAAACTTGTGAAAGTTAATCATGGAATTTTTGTTTCATAATCCATTGCACATAAAACAATATAGTTATCCATTCTAGTATATCTTTCTTATAAAAAGATCGGTCCTTTAGACAAAGTTTTTGTAAGTTTTGTATAAAAATGATTCACATAAATTTATTATGAAAGCAAAATATTGTGTGAACATGTTTTATCATGAAACTTGTTTGAAGAATATGAATTACTTTTATTAAAGGGTATTAGTTTTGAAGGGTATTAATTATTTTTACTAATTTTTTTTAGGAATATGAGTTGTTTCGTTAATTAATCTACTAAAAAGTATTAATTGCAAACTAATTTTACTATAAAAAAAATTCACACTATATCGATATTACTATTTAATCTATAATATTTTATCAGCATTATTACAGCGTTGCAGGCGGATGGACATGGTATATAATATATTTAAAAAATTTGAAAAAAATATCAGGAGGCGTTTGGTTAACAACACTTCAATGGTAATGAGAATAAAAATTATTTTTCATCTATGCCTTTATAATAAAAAAGATATGTTAGGGGAAGAATTGTTACAATTGTAACTCTATTGCTAATGTCATACCCTAATTTGGGAATAGAAGTGGACAACAAATGGTTGTTGGTAGAGGAATTGGGGAGTGATTGAGGAGGATGATTGTAGGAAGAGAATAGAGTAGTTAAAATGGAGTAGTGATTGTCTTCTTATTTAGGAGAGAAGGTAGTAATTTTTTTTCATGAACTATCATAATTACACTAATTTTCAATCTCATTTTCATTATTATTGAACATTGAAGAAAGCGCCCCCTCAGTAATTATATAAATAATTATTGTAATATTTTCTTTTTCTTTTTTGACAGAGTAATATTTTCTATTTTTAAAATGTAAAAAATTAAGTGATTAATGAAAAAAATATTATACGTGGAAAATTTATTTATTGAGTGTCATAAGAAAAAGTTAATTATCATTTTAAATATCTATTTATGTAATCTATAATTCTGTAAAAAATTATAATGTTATTTGAATGATTTGATTGTATTAATTAAATGATATTGGGGTACATTACAGTCACTGATTTCCGAGCTTACTCTTTAGTTTTGGCTCACTCACACTCGTTAGAACTTAGAACAAAAATGAAAAGTAAAAAGAAAAGCATATGTATGACTTTGTTCCAATATTCTTATTTTCGAATTGTCATGTTTTAATTGCATGGACTAAATCGTTATAATTTCAATTCACTATAAATTGTATATGTTGTTTTGCTTTAAAAAAACAACTGTTAATATTTTATTGTACTATATCTTATAAAATTAGGTGCAGTTATAAATTTTGAATACAAATAAAAATATAAGAATAACTGAATAAGTAAATGGCTCTGATACGAGATGATTGATATGCCATAATACATTTGACATGTTTGATAGGGTGTATTAATGAGTGATAGATATCTTAATATATCTAATATGATGTTTGGTTATCAATATTTATAAATATATTGACCCGATATTAAATTAGGATCCAGATTCTACTATACTAATTTCATGTATTTACGTATCACATTTCAATAGGTGGTATTATTAAAACTATAGTTAGGTATTAAGTTTTTTTCCACTTTCTACCCTAAATATCTCACCTTACCCTTAAAAAAAAAAGGAATAAAGCTAGAATTATCTCTCCCATAACTTCGATGATTCGTCCATGGAATGCATGAAGGTCAATTAGCCTGAAATTCCAATTTCTCAAGAAGAAATAAATGAGTTCGTAGTCCTCCGGTGAGGAGAGGATGTTGCAAGGGAGTATCCAACAATGATAGATGCATTGTAGGAAATATAATTTTAATTCTTGTTCTGTAAAATTATTTATAAATATATATATATATATATATATATATATATATATATATATATATATATATATATATATATTCTCGACGGATGCAATTGTCCTCATATCCTCTGCAACACAAGTGGCCATGGTTGGAGAATAATTCTTAGAGATGATTAAAATGTAAATTGTCTTATAATTTTGAGGGTAAAAATATTTTTTTCATATTTATCAATAATTTTATATAGGTTAGCAAATAACCTATAAAATATACTACTTTGTATATCAAACAATAGATATATGCATAAAACATGTATAATATTAAAGTTTAAATTATCATATCGTATCATATATTTACTACCAAACGATGGTATGACCATTATCCAATCTATTCCAAATATTATTATCGATATCTATACATATATAAAACGCAAATTGTTATATGAAATATTTACGGATCTAGGATCCGTAGAATAATCCATATTCAAAAAATGGATCTTCCCCTTCACCGCCAAAACCAGCGCGCGCTAACAATCCTGCCCTGCCCTCCCTCCTTTCCTTCGCCCACCGACTGCGCCAACAGCCCCCCCCCCGCGCTAACAGCCCATTAACCCTGCCCATCCCCAGCCCCAAACACTCAGTTTCCTTCGATCCCTGCAAATCGACAACCTCTTTTCGATCCCTGCAAATATGCAACCTCCACCCCCACCCCCAACCTCCCCACCCCCGATTCCCCTTCCTAACCTTCGGCCATCCCATCCCAACAAAAAAAAAGCAATTCAGAGCTAGAAACGATAATCGGAGACGACTGAGAAAAGTAAAACAATATAAAATTCACCAACAATTGATTTTTTGAAATCGATTTGCAATCCCTAATGCCTTGAAAAAGTTCCTGAAAATTTGTGTTACTATAAGGGAGCAAATATGTGTTAATGTTAGAAGAAATGTGTGTTACTATTGGACCAAATGTGTGTTACTATTGGAGCAAGTGTGTGTTACTATTGGAGAAATTGTGTGTTACTATTGGAGAGAATGTGTGTTACTAAAAATATATGTTACTATTGGACCTCATGTGTTACTATTGGAGCAAATGTATATTACTGTTAGAGTGAATATGTGTTACTATCATAACAAATGTGTGTTAGTACAAATATGTGTTACAATTGGAGCAAATGTATGTTATTATTAGAGTAAATATGTGTTACTACAAATGTATGTTAAAGTTAGAGTAAATGTGTGTTACTAAAAATGTGTGTTATTTTTGGAGCAAATGTGTGTAACTGTTAGAGGAAATATATATTACTATTGAAGTAAAGTGTGTTAATGTTAGAGTAAATGTGTATTATTGCAAATGGGTGTTAAAGTTAGAGTAAATGTGTGTCATTAAAAATATGTGTTACTATTGAAGTAAATGTGTGTTACTGTTAGAGGAAATATGTGTTACTATTGAAGCAAAATGTGTTACTATTATAGTAAATTTGTGTTACTATAAATGTGTGTTAATGTTAGAGTAAATGCGTGTTACTATTGGAGCAAATGTGTGTTACTGTTGGAGGAAATATGTGTTACTATTGAAGCAAAGTGTGTTAATGTTATAGATGTGTATTATTGGAAATGTGTGTTAATGATGGAGCAAAAATATATTTGATGTTAGAGCAAATGTATGTTATTGTTGGAGCAAATATATTTTAATATATAAAACAATAAATTTAAATTTAAAGGGATGAGAAATAAATTAAAAACACATATTTGATCTTGTAAAAATATATATTTGTCATTATTATTATTTTAAAATAGAAAAAACCTGTTTTTAATGACTTGTAACCCACATTTGCCCATATAGTAACATACATTTGCCCATACAGTAACACAAACTGGGAGCGAAAAACCTGAAACTTGACTTGCCGAGAATTTAGAAAAAACCCACCAAATCTGACCCGGTCAAGATCCGCGAATTTTTACCTGGAGCGACCCGACCCATGATGTTTTTAATATTTACCTATATTAGGTATATTTCACATGTGAAATATTTCACAAGAGAGCTCCTCAATATAAAAAGAATAAAAATGGATTTTTTTTTTTTTTTGCAAAGTATAGAGTGAATCCTGTTTATAAATAAAATTGGATCCGCTTACCCGTAATATAATTCGCGGGTTATAGTTGTTAAGCTGGGTTAGTATAACAAATCAATATGGTTAGCTATATGACAACTCTATTTTTTTTTTAACCATATTTCCTTTATTTTATTTTTATAACTTTTACGTGGCTTTATTGTGTGTGTTTCCTTTATTCTGTAACCTTCTATTTTAATTATTTTTTACCATTCTTTTCTTTTTAGTTTATTTTTTGGATCCAAATATTTTTAAAATTTACTTGAATTTAATTAATTTTATAAATTCACATTTTTTTCTATGACAAAGTATAGAGTAAAAATAGTTCATACATGAACCATTTAAGAGTATTAATTGTTTTAACTTAAGTATTTCAGTTGTTTTCCCTGAAGATGATTAATTGTTTATTGAAAACAAACTAAGACTCTTCAGTGATAACTACCAACACTCTTCAGTGAAAACAACTAATATTCTTTAGTGAAAGTAACTAATACCCTTTAGTGATTAATGTATAAACCAATTTCAACCTATACATACTCTTTTTTCTATTATTCTATAAATTTAAAGAATTATTAGTTATACATGATTAGTTTTTAATTATATGAATTATGATTAATTTGACATATAACATATTATTTTTAGCATAAAAATTAGTATTTATCGTGATAACTGAATGTTATAACCCACATTATAAAAGGGTATTAGTCGTTATAATTGAAGGGTATGACCCACATTATAAAAGGGTATCAGTCGTGATAACTGAAGGGTGTGACCCACATTATAGAAGGGTACTAGCCGTGATCACTAAAGAGTAACGTTATAAAAGGGTATTAGCCGTGATAACTGCAGGACATAATATTACTAAGAGTATGTATAGAGTGGAATTGGTTAATGCATGAATCATTGAAAGGTATTAGTTGATTTCGCTAAAGAGTATTAGTTGTTTTCATTGAAGAGTATTAGTTGCTTTTACTGAAGAGTGTTAGTTTTCAATAAATAAATAATACTTTAAATGTGTTGGAGTTATACGTGAAAGTATGTTTTTACATTGTATAACTCATGTATCAAACACTTGTTTATGAGAATAATTCTTTTATCGCATATGTTTTAGATATGATTGAATGTTGAATATTTATTGCAAACAGTTCATAATAGTACTAGTTACATTGTAGTTAATGTGGTGATACCCGATCACGGAAGATAACATTAACAGTTTCCTTGTAACTAAACGTACATTTTCATGACCTAGGTGGAATTGAACAATCCGTCGTGAAAGGCCGATGTGTAAGTCTCAGATTGGTCTGTCTTGACTAAGAGATTGCACTAGCACATTTAGTATGTGTTGAAGAGGACCTACAGCGAGGATAAATTCTGCTGTCCTGAAATGTGAAGAATTAGACCTCAGTGGTTATTGGTTTCTTAATCTCCGACACTTAAATAGGACTGTGTGTGCTTAATGGTTACTGTTTTGATTCATGTTGGGTGAGAATCATTGTGACTTCGAACCTTGTGCTTTGGGCAGTAATATTAATCATACGACGGTTGCTAAGATTTAATACGGAGAAACGCGTGCGAGTACGGGTCGTGTGATTAGTTCCCTTGGTGGGCTCAGAAGTTTTATCGTACCAAATCTTGCAAGTGAAGAATTAGTTTCTTCGGTACTGATAATAATGTTGAGCTGTATTTACTCCAAGGTGAAATATATTAATTAATTTAGAGCTATTCAGAAGCTTAATTAATTAATGAACTTGATAATCTTAAACGCGGGAAATAATAACTGAGAGCCCATATTATCGTAATATGGATTAAGATGGATAATGCATATTAATTTATTAGTGGTAATAATTAATATTAATGGATTGAATTATATTGGGGCTCAATATTGAAATTCAGAAGTCCATTAGGAGGTCAAATCTTAATTCTCCTTAAAGGCCCCTCAAGTAGCCCATTAAGTAGGCCAATAATGATAAGGTGATTAAAATAAAAAGATATATAATGCTGATTTTTCAAGGGTAATTTTCGAAAATTGCTTATGTGGAGTAAGAAAAGATCTTGTTGATTTTCTTGAAAAGATATTATGGAAGATAAGTATTCTTGGAATACAAGATTATCTCATATATTCAAGAAGATCCAAATCTTGGATTCTTATTCATAATTTTCGAAAATCACAAGTATATTTAGGAGAGTGAGATTTTTGTGGAATATTTTATTATGGAGAAAATAATATATGAGATATATTCAAGATTTCTTAGAGATTAAGAAAAAAATTTCTCCAGGCCCATAAAATACTCTAAATTTCGGCCACCTCCATTATAAATAGGGGATGATTATTTCATCCCCAAGTACATAATTTCATGTGTTGGAAAAATCAAGAGCATATATATTTTTTCCTTTTCCTTAGTTATTTAAATTACTTGAAAGCATCTCCCACCGGTGATCAAGTAAGGCGAAAGGGAAATACTTGAGAAGGTTTTTGGGTTGATAAAGTGAGATCGTGATTGTCCCGTTTATTCAAAGGCCAATTCTACAAGAGGTACGTAAGTCACATAAATTCTTGTTTATTCCGCCTAGATTTTATGTGAATGAATTCAACATGCATAATGTTAAATTTGTTGTTGGAATTATTAATTGAATTAATTAAGATTAATTCATGCTAGTAATAATTGAATTTAAATTCGTATTTAAATTTCATCCCGAATAGATTCCGGGCACCCCTATTTTCCCAACAACTGGTATCAGAGCCACGGTTTCGGGCTCTGGTCTTTAAAGTGGAATTTAAATTGTTAGACATTAAATTGAAATTGGATAGTAGAATTGCTAGATCTTTTTTGCAGGTATCCAATTGTCATGGTTTTAATGTTTATTTTTTTATGCGTGTGAATTAATTGTTTTTAATTCGATTCATTCGAATTCGTTTTTCTCGTGAGAAAATCCACGAGTAGATTAGTTTTTTTTATTTTGATTTGATCATTGTAATAGACTAGTCTAGATCTAGTATTTATTTATTTTTAAATAAATTGTAATCGGATCGAGACGAAGAACGAAGAATTAAAGATGGCGTACTCGGACGACGGATGCATGTGTGGCGCATGCATGGGCGTAAAATCATGCATGGGGTAAAAAACAAGAACGAACGGCGAAACTCGGTGCACGGGGTGCGCGAGGCGCACGACCCACGCACGACGGGTGGCACGGCGCGCGCGCGCTCGGGGTTGCTGCCCGGCGCTCGGCCGCTGTGGGCCGACGCGCGTCGTATCTCGGGCCGTGGAATTTTTTTTTAAATTAATTTCAGTTCTCTATTTTTTGTATGATTTTAAACGTCGTCCCGAACCCCAAACGAAGTTATTTTTTATGAAGTGTTGCTGTTCGAGTGGGACCGTGTCGAGACGAACGATGGAAAACAACAAGGACGATATTTCGTATCAAGACATGAAGAAATTAAACCGTGACAATTGGATTTGAGTGCTCTAATGTGTTTAATTTTGTTTTGATGGATGTTTTATTTCGTGCACTTATTATTATTTGTTAATACTCCCTCCGATTCAAAATGTTTGATGTTTTAGAGTATTTTTTTTGTTTCAAAATATTTGATGTTTTAGGGTAGTTTGCACCTTATTTTCCTATTATGCCCCTATTTAAATCCCCTTAAAATATCACTCATATTTTCTCCTTACCTTTTAATAATTTTACACCATAAATAAACTAGTTGACCTTCCATTAATTTCTATTCAATCAATATATCATAAGGGTATAATAGTCATTATACACTACTTCTTAATTCTCACAACAAATCCTAAAACATCAAACATTTTGAATCGGAGGGAGTATATGTTTGCATGAATTTAATTTTCTAAGAAAAAAACCTTACTTTCAAAAATTACTAAGTATGTTTATTTAATCGCAATTTTATTCCGGATATTAAAATTGGATTAATTTGGCCTCCATAATTTATTTATTTGTGAAGTTCTTTTGGAATACATTTCCCCCTCAGATCGGCCAAAAGAACGGATTTCACATGAATAAATTCCGAAAGGATGATTGTGGATTATTACTAGTGGCGGTATTGACCCTCACCACGAGTGGCTTGCTCAAAGCGAAATAATAATCCTGTATTTAATTATGGTTATTACTTAGGCATAAGAAATTGATATTAACTTACTCCCCTCGGAGTCCCTGTCAATTTTTATGTGGTCAAAGTGGGAGCCAACTATTAATTTTGAATTAAGGATTTGTAACTTTTAAGTTTGTGATCCACTTGAATGTGTTTAAATGTATAGACCACCCCTCGTGGCACATTTAAATTGTTTCGAGATGTTGGCTGATGCATGATTATATTGTTTTAAGGTTTCAATATAATTGATGTGATCGAATTATGTGATAATTTCATATTTTTCTAGATATTGATATGAATGTATGTTTTATTCTCATTTCATCACGTCGCAACCTTTTAATCCACTGTTTAATATACTTAAATTTAATAAACTTTTTGGAGAGAATTATATCGATTGGAAATGTAATTTTAAATTTATCCTTACTGCACGAAAATACAATTGGGTTATTCACGTTAATAAACCCGGCAAGCCTAATGATAAGTCAAGCAATGGGAAAAGGCAGTTTATGATTGACAGCGTGACAATGAACACATGAAGTGCATCATCTTGACATCTATGTCTGAGGATGTGAGGCGCGTTCATGAAGACATTGTATCCACTGTTGAAATCATGGAAAGCCTTGAAGAGATGTTTTCACATCAGAATTCCATGACTAATCAGTTCACCAAACATGACTCGGTCAAGTTGGAAATGGTGGAAGGAACGCCCGTGAGGGAGCACGTTCTCGAGATAATGGCATACCTTAACAAGTTGGAAGTACTTGGTGCGGATTTTGATGTCCCTTCTCAGGTTGATTTCATATACCATTCTCTACCGACTACCGAGAAGCTTTGAGTAGTTTCATATGAACTATCAAATGAATGAACGGACAAGTCGTTTGCCCGAGCTCTTGCAAGCTCTAGTTTCGGTGGAGGTGATAATGGAGCACCAGTCTAGTGCTATGGTGGCTAATGGTCTGTCTACCTCTTTTGGTCCCAGGGGAGGGAAAAAGAGGAAGAGAACCAAAGGCCGGATCCAAGCAAATCCAATTGTTGCGAAAGGCAAATGCAAAGGCTAGCATCGAAGGGGAAGTGTTTTAGTTGCGGTGAGAGAGGACAATGGAGGTCTGCCTGTTCCAAGCCTAAGAGGCTAGGAAAGTTAGGTAATTCACACACCCCAGTCGTCGAAACTTGTGAAGTGGCGTATGCTGTCTATTCGTAGATAGTGGATACGAGAGCTACTGATCACATTTGTTTCATGGGTTCAAGCTAACCCGATGACTTAACGGAAGTGAGATCCCCATCACATCGGGCAATGCTACGAGAGTGACAGCTGAAGCAGTGGGAGAAGTGCGCCTATCTTTTGAAGATAGAGTTATGGTCTTGAGAGACGTTCTTCATGTTCCTAGTTTAGAAAGAACTCAACCTTCAGTTTCTAAACTGTTTTGAATAGATACTCAGTTTCTTTTAATAAGAATGTTATTATTTCTTGAAACGATGAGTTTATCTGTTCCGAAACTTCAATGGATGATCTTTATACCATTTTTGGGCACACCACTCACAAAATTGAATCTAATAACACATCGATTATTTCGAGTAGTAAAAGGAAGCATTTTTCGGACATGAACGAAACACTTCTGTGGCATCTTAGATTAGGTCATATTAATCTAATGCGGATACAAAGGTTGGTGAAAAATGAATCCTTGGAGTCACTTCAAGTTGAGTCATTTCCAACTTGTGAATCCTGTTTAGAGGGTAAAATGACCTAGAGGGCATTTGGAGCCAAGGGGAATAGAGCCACCAAAGTGTTAGAACTCGTTCATACCGATATGTGTGGTTCAATGATGATCATAGCAAGAAGGGGTATGAGTAATTTGTCATTTTGATGATTACTCGAGATATGGATACATCTACCTTATGTTGCATAGGGAAAGAAGTATCAAGTTTCTACGATTTGATCGTGGAGGCGAATACCTTAGCGATGAATTCTTGAACTACCTATCGGACGAAGGGATTGTATCCCTGTTGACCGTACCGGGAACCCTTCAATAGAACGATGTGGCGGAACGAAGGAACCAGACTCTTTTAGAAATAGTCAGATCCATGATGAGTTATTCGGATTTACCCAAATCGTTTTGGGGTAATGCCTTGGAAACGGCGGCTTACATTCTAAACTTGGTGTCATCTAAATCGGTTCCTAAAACCCCAATGGAATTGTGGATCGGGCACAAGCCCAGTCTAAGACACTTGCGGATTTGGGGTTGTCCGGCATACGTGCTAGACAAGGAAGCCGGTAATTTGGATCCACGTTCGGAATTAAGGCTGTTTATAGGATACCCTGCGGGAACGAAAGGGTGTATGTTCTATAGTCTCAAGGATCAAAAGACCGTGATTAGTTCGCACTTTACTATATGAACAAAATAAAGCCCAGAAGTGAGATTACCTTAGACGAGTTAAGAGGGCAAACTCTTATACCAAGTATACAAGATGATGTACCACACGTCACACCTTCACAACCGGAACCCCGTCGCAGTGGGAGGATTGCTAGGCAACCCGAGAGATTCATGGGAATAGGAGAATCTTCGGATTTGATTCCCGGCGATGAATCAGGCCCATGGACATACGACGAGACAATCCAAGATAAAGACGCGGAGTACTGGCAAACAACAATGGAAACCAAGATGGGTTCGATGGATCATAATCAAGTGTGGGAGTTGGTCGATCCACCCAATGGGGTAGAACCCATTGGATGCAAGTGGGTGTACAAGAGGAATAGAGGACCGGACGGAAGGGTTGAGACCTTCAAAGCAAGGCTAGTGGCCAAAGGGTATACTAAAAAAGAAGGGATTGATTATGAGGAAACCTTTTCGCCTGTAGCTATGCTTAAGTCCATCTGTATTCTCTTGTCGATCGTTGTGCACCTAGATTACGAGATCTTGCAAATGGATGTCAAGACAGCTTTCCTTAACGGAAGTCTTGACGGGATAGATATCTATATGCAACAGCCCAAAGGTTTTATTGAAAAAGGCCAAGAGCACCTCGTATGCAAGCTTAAGAGATCCATTTATGGACTTAAGCAAGCATCGCGTACTTGGAACCAGTGTTTTGATCAAGTGATTAAGTCTTATGAGTTTGATCAAAACGAGTTCGAGAGTTGTGTGTATAAAAGGTGTGACGGAACTGCGATGGTATTCTTAGTATTATACGTAGACGATATTCTGCTCATTGGAAACAATGTAAAGGTATTGTCAGACGTAAGGGTATGACTATCAAATCAGTTTGATATGGAGAACTTAGGGAAAACCAGTCACATCCTTGGGATCAAGATCACTCGAAATCGCAAGAGGAGGATGTTGGGCTTATCGCAAGTTTCATACGAAGCCACTGTTTTGAAGTATTTCAACGTGCAAGATTCCAAGAAAGGTTTTGTACTTTTTAGGCACGGAATCCATCTATCCAAAGAAATATGCCCTAAAGACGCAAGTGGAGATAGATGACATGAAAGACGTTCCGTATGTTTCGGACGTAGGAAGTCTTATGTATGCAACATTGTGTACGAGACCGGATATCTGCTTTGTCGTGGGCATGATGGCAAGATATCAAAGTAACCCCGGGAAAGCACATTAGATTGCAATTAAATGCGTTCTTTAGTTTCTGAAAAGAACTTGGTATGGAATGTTGATTTAATAGTCAGACAATCTAGTTCCCGTGGGATACACAGACTCAAATTTCCAATCAGACATAGACTCCAGAATAACTACCTCGAGTAGTATGTTTTGCATGGGAGAAGGAGCCATGATATGGAGAAACGATAAGCAGAAATGCATCGTTGATTCGACCATGAAAGCCGAATAAGTTGTTGGTCCCAAAAAGGTTATCCAGCGGAAACGTTTTGAGTTTATTTTTAATGAAAACCCAATTTCTAATTAAGTACTAAAATTTAAAATGCAGAAATCTAAATTGCAGAAAAGTAGAGAACACCGGATTTATAGTGGTTCGGACCAACTTGTCCTACGTCCACTCTCCCTTTCTCCAAAGGGGTCTTTCTCACTCTCCAACCAACTTACTTACTACTGGAATTTCGGAAGTACCAGCTCCTTCTTACAACTTACACCAACCTTATCTAACAAGATGAACAGGTTGAGTAATAATCCAACTAAACTCCTAATAGAGTGTATATAAACTTGAATGAACAAGGTGAGTGATTGGAAGAGTTCGTGTGTTCTTGTTGTGTGCTCTCGCGCGACTCTTCTATGTTGAACTAATCCAAGCACTCCTATTTATAGTTGTGGAATAAACTAGCCGTTGGAAGCTAGAAATTCAAACAACCATAATTGGAGGAATATAATCAATTAAAGATTGATTATATGATTGATTGACTTTCAATCAAACAATCAATCAAATCCTCCATCAGTTGACTTCCAGATTGCTTTCTTCTCCATCATGATCTCCAAAATCTCCTTGTCTCCAGATTACACGCAGCCTCTAAGTGGGTGAACTAATCCGTCTCTCATCTGGTCTGGTCTGGGGTCTTCTGGTCTGGTCTCATCTGGTCAGGTAACATTTCTGCTCTGGTCCTCATCTGGAAGAGGTCTCCCGGCAGACTCCTCTGGTCAGACTCCTCTGGTCCAAGCTCCTCTGGCAGACTCCTCTGGTCCAAGCTCATCTGGTCAGACTCCTCTGGTCAGACTCCTCTGGACCTCATCTGCTCTGGCGACTCTTCTGCTCTGGTGACTCTCATCTGGTCACCTCTCATCTGGTCACCTCATCTGGTACCTTCTCTGGTCACCTTCTCTGATCACCTCATCTTGTACCTTCTCTGGTACCTTCTCTGGTCTGCACAGATTTCTTCCCCCTTAATCAAAGACCTATTCTAGACCAAGACTAATCTGTAGCTGACTAACAGGTTCAGCTAGTCCTATTTCAAGTTCTTGTTTTAACATCTTCAAAACATCTAATCTATATCCTAACAATTTCCCCCTTTTTGATGATGTTAAAACTGGAAGAACTTTAAATAAAACAAGACAAGAAAATATTGAAATAACAAGTAGAGATTCTAGCAGGCTGGGTCAACTGATCTTCCCCCTCAAAGTATGCTCAGCTGATATTGGGGCAAAACATCAGCTGGTCTTCTTGTGTATCTGCAGGCAATCAACTTTTTGGTACCCTTCTGGGTCCAGGGGGGTTAACACAACATTTAGGAAGCCATAAGAATAGATCATGCCTTTTGGAATCAGGTGATCTTATCTTTCTTCCATATATATCAACAAAAACACACTGAACATAAGAAGCTTCGACATGGTTATTTCTTCTAGAGGCTCTTCTTCTCTTATGAGCTTGTCCAGTAGAAGAAGTAACTTGTCTTAAAGCAACAAACTTGAAATTCTTTTGATAAGGATAAGTCTTACTAGAACCATCAAAGGTTCCAGCCGGTCTGGCAGGTGACTTGAAAGTCCTCTGCAGGTGAGTAGGAGTCATCTGGTTCTGCCTCTTTTGAGAAGATCCAGACTTTCTTCTACTCTGCTGGCCTGGCTGAGGTCTTTTATTCTGGGTATAGCCCTTCTTAAAATTCCTCCTCTGCCTTTTGGGTTTTTTAGTTTTAGGACTCATCTGCCCATTAGACTGAGTTGCCTGGTCAGCTGGCCTTTTACCCTTATCAATAAAATTACTAGTCTGTTCTTCTTTCTGAACATGTGAGGATTCAGGTTTGGTATAACCAAGGCCTGTTTTATCATGCTCTCTTTGAGATGAGGCAGCTATATGTGACACAACATTGTTTGCTATAGTCAGCTGCTCCATTCTCAGCTTGAGCTTGTCCTCACTATCTTTTGCAATTTTGTTTTGATGGAAGAGTTCATCGAACTTAGCTTCCAGCAGAGTATATTCATTATCTTTCTCAATGTTTTCAACAACAACTTTTCTATTAGCTTAGTTTGTTCATCACATCTGGTTTTCAAGTCAGTGGACTCTTCTACCAGAGTTTGAACTTGTTCAGCTGGTAGATCAGTTGGGTTGCTAAAACATTGTGAAAGCTTCTGATTTTCTGCTTTCAACTTTGTGTTCTCTTCTTCCAACTTTTGACAAAGTTGTATAGAAGTTTGGAGATCTAATAGCATCTTCTGCATATCAGACTCCTCTGATTGTTCAGAAAACGAAGAATAAGAAGAAGAAGAGGGAGTTCGATTGCATACCTCGTCTGTCATAAGACAAACCTCTTCGTCTGGTCCAAAATTTGATGATGAACCAGAAGTGGATACCTCATCTTCCTCATCTGCTAAGCTTCTTTTGGAGTGCCTCCTGGTGTCTCTTCTACTGCATCTCTTTGAGCCCATTTCTGCAAAATTTGTTAGCACAACAAATACTTGGGTTTTCAAAAAAATGGATCTGCCCTGGTGACCACCGAGATAATTTCAAAACAGTGGTCTGTAGGACACACTGCTCTGATACCACTTGTTGGTCCCAAAAAGGTTATCCAGCGGAAACGTTTTGAGTTTATTTTTAATGAAAACCCAATTTCTAATTAAGTACTAAAATTTAAAATGCAGAAATCTAAATTGCAGAAAAGTAGAGAACACCGGATTTATAGTGGTTCGGACCAACTTGTCCTACGTCCACTCTCCCTTTCTCCAAAGGGGTCTTTCTCACTCTCCAACCAACTTACTTACTACTGGAATTTCGGAAGTACCAGCTCCTTCTTACAACTTACACCAACCTTATCTAACAAGATGAACAGGTTGAGTAATAATCCAACTAAACTCCTAATAGAGTGTATATAAACTTGAATGAACAAGGTGAGTGATTGGAAGAGTTCGTGTGTTCTTGTTGTGTGCTCTCGCGCGACTCTTCTATGTTGAACTAATCCAAGCACTCCTATTTATAGTTGTGGAATAAACTAGCCGTTGGAAGCTAGAAATTCAAACAACCATAATTGGAGGAATATAATCAATTAAAGATTGATTATATGATTGATTGACTTTCAATCAAACAATCAATCAAATCCTCCATCAGTTGACTTCCAGATTGCTTTCTTCTCCATCATGATCTCCAAAATCTCCTTGTCTCCAGATTACACGCAGCCTCTAAGTGGGTGAACTAATCCGTCTCTCATCTGGTCTGGTCTGGGGTCTTCTGGTCTGGTCTCATCTGGTCAGGTAACATTTCTGCTCTGGTCCTCATCTGGAAGAGGTCTCCCGGCAGACTCCTCTGGTCAGACTCCTCTGGTCCAAGCTCCTCTGGCAGACTCCTCTGGTCCAAGCTCATCTGG
Organism: Ballota nigra; assembly: GCA_947034835.1. NCBI lineage: Eukaryota > Viridiplantae > Streptophyta > Magnoliopsida > Lamiales > Lamiaceae > Ballota > Ballota nigra. The sequence continues at coordinate 55,290,290 of OX344727.1, read as the reverse complement.
TCAGACTCCTCTGGTCAGACTCCTCTGGACCTCATCTGCTCTGGCGACTCTTCTGCTCTGGTGACTCTCATCTGGTCACCTCTCATCTGGTCACCTCATCTGGTACCTTCTCTGGTCACCTTCTCTGGTCACCTCATCTTGTACCTTCTCTGGTACCTTCTCTGGTCTGCACAGATTTCTTCCCCCTTAACCAAAGACCTATTCTAGACCAAGACTAATCTGTAGCTGACTAACAGGTTCAGCTAGTCCTATTTCAAGTTCTTGTTTTAACATCTTCAAAACATCTAATCTATATCCTAACATAAGTAACTTCTTGTGAAGCAGCGAAAGAAGCGGTTTGGCTCAAGTACTTCTTAGTGGACTTGGACGTTGTTCCGAATTTGCCCAGCATAATCACTGTCTATTATGATAATGCCGGAGCAGTTGAAAATTCAAGGGAACCGAGAGCCCACAAGGTCAGCAAACATATTGAAAGGAAATACCATCTTATACGAGAAATCATTAAGAGAGGAGATATAGAGGTGGCAAAGATAGCGTCGGGAGACAACCTAGCTGATCCATTCACAAAGGGTCTGCCTCAGAGTACATTCGAGAGACATGTGGATGGAATGGGAGTCAAGACTATTGCCAATCTGCTTTAAGTATAAGTGGGAGGAATTATTAGGTTAGTGTAGGTTGGCATGAGATGTCACGTAGAGCTACTACACTAAGACATGCATGATGTATACTAAAAAGCAGACTTTAAGTATAAGTGGGAGATTGTTGGAGTTATACGTGAAAGTATGCTTTTACTTTGTATAACTCATGTATTAAACACTTGGTTATGAGAATAATTCTTTTATCACATTTGCTTTAGATATGATTGAATGTTGAATATTTATTGCAACCAGTTCATTATATATAGTACTTGTTACATTGTAGTTAATGTGCTGATACCCGATCACGGAAGATCACATTAATGGTTTCCTTGTAACTAAATGTACAAATTCACGACCTAGGTGGAATTGAACAATCCGCCGTGAAAGGTCGATGTGTATATCTCAGATTGACTTGTCTTGACCAAGAGATTGCACTAGCACATTTAGTATGTGTTGAAGAGGACCTACAACGAGGATAAATTCACTAGTTCTGAAATGTGAAGAATTAGACCTCAGTGGTTATTGATTTCTTAATAGCCGTCACTTAAATAGGACCGTGTGTGCTTAATGGTTACTGCTTTGATTCATGTTGGGTGAGAATCATCGTGATTTCGAACTTTATATTTTGGGCAGTAATAATAATCATACGACGGTTGCTAAGATTTAACACGGAGAAAAGCGTGCGAGTACGGCTCGTGTGATTAGTCCCCTTGGTGGGCTCAAAAGTTTTATCATACCAAATCTTGCAAGTGAAGAATTAGTTTCTCCGGTACGGATAATAATATTGAGTTGTCTTTACTCCAAGGTTATATATATTAATTAATTTAGAGCTATTCAGAAGCTTAATTAATTAATGGACTTGATAATCTTAAACGTGAAAAATATTAACCTGGAGCCCATATTATCGTAATATGGATTAAGATGGATAGTGCAATATTAATTTATTAGTGGTACTTATTATTATTAATGGGCTGAATTATATTGGGGCTCAATATTGAAATTCACAAGTCCATTAGGAGGTCCAATCTTAATTCTCCTTAAGGCCCCTCGAGTAGCCCATTAAGTAGCCCAATAATGATAAGGTGATTAAAATAAAAAGATAATATAATGATGATTTTTCAAGGGCAATTTTCGAAAATTGCTTATGTGGAGTAAGAAAAGATCTTGTTGATTTTCTTGAAAAGATATTATGGAAGATAAGTATTCTTGGAATACAAGATTATCTCATATATTCAAGAAGATCCAAATCTTGGATTCTTATTCATAATTTTCGAAAATCACAAGTATATTTAGGAGAGTGAGATTTTTGTGGAATATTTTATTATGTAGAAAAGAATATATGAGATATATTCAAGATTTATTAGAGACTAAGAAAAAAAATTCCCAGGCCCATAAAATACTCTAAATTTCGGCCACCTCCATCATAAATAGGGGATGATTATTTCATCCTCAAGTACATAATTCCATGTGTTGGAAAAATCAAGAGCATATATATTTTTCTTTTTCCTTAGTTATTTAAATTACTTGAAAGCATCTCCCACCGGTGATCAAGTAAGGCGAAAGGGAAATACTTGAGAAGGTTTTTAGGTTGATAAAGCGAGATCGTGATTGTCCCGTTTATTCAAAGGCCAATTCTACAAGAGGTACGTAAGTCACATAAATTCTTGTTTATTCCGCCTAGATTTTATGTGAATTAATTCAACATGCATGATGTTAAATTTGTTGTTGGAATTATTATTTGAATTAATTAGGATTAATTCATGCTAGTAATAATTGAATTTAAATTCGTATTTAAATTTCATCCCGAATAGATTCTGGGCACCACTATTTTCCCAACAAAATGAATGTTACCAGTACCCCCCACCTCCCCCCGTGAAATCGTCCATATCTCTGCAACTCTAAACCCCACCCCCAACCCACTCTCTTCCTTCAATTTCACAAAAGTAAACCAAAAAAAGCTTCAATTCCACAACTAAAATGGTGATTCCTTCTCCTTCTCTCTTCACATTCTTCGCAATCACTCTTCCCTCCACCACCACCTCTAAAAACTAAAATGCAGCAAATCCTACTAAACTTCTCCAACTCTGTTAAGCTCAAGTAAGTCAAACTTGATTACCAATACCTCGTCAATCACATTCTTACCTTTTTCCTCATTCCAATCATGATGGCAATCCTCCTCCAAATCCTCCGCCTCGGCCCTTACGAAAATCACAGCATTTGGAATCCCTCCAATTCGATTTCATCCAAATCCTCTGTCTTCATCGTCGTCTTCACCAGCACCGTCTACTTCATGTCGAAACCCCGATCAATTTACCTTGTTGATTACTCCTGCTATAAGCAGCCACCCACTAGCAGGACGTACAAGTCCAAAAACAGCTTAAAGGTACAATCACTCCAAACAGCTGACAAGGTTTTATTTGGATCTTTATTTGCTATTAGGATCCAGATTTATACATAAATCCATTTCACAGTATACATACTTTCTTTTTTACCAGATATAATCATACTTGTTTTATGGTGAACCGGTGAACTTCATTCTCAATAAAAGCAGCCCTGATATCAATCAATTATTTTTTTATATTCTACTTTTCATGAAAGTTTTCAAATATTTACAAAAAATTTCATTTCAAATATTTATTTTTATCAAATTAATTGTATTTCTACGGATTTTTCAATTTGACATACATATTACACCTTTAAAATATCAAATTCAGATCTAAAATAAAATGTGCAATTTAATATTTCTAGAATGTTTTAATTAATTTTGACTATATGTTAAAAAAACTAATTTTTTTCCTATATGTTTTATTAAATTTTAGTATTTAAGATTAGTTTAGTGTATAATTAATAATTACACAATTAAAGAAGTTATTTTTAATTTTTAAAAATAATTTTTTTGTTGGCATCTATGTAGATATTTATATGAAATTTTTAGCCATGAAGTCATTTAATTGTATTTTATTTTATTTTTAAATAGAAAAAGGAATTTATTTAACCTCCAAACATTACAAGGAACTGGAATATAAGAAATATACCAGTCCACTTCATTACGTTAGAATATATACTTGTTGTTGTAAAATAAAGAACGCAAAGCAGGAACACCGATTTGTTTACCCAGATCGTCAATAATGACTACGTCTGGGGGCGTACCAAGCTAGAAGTTTTTCACTATACTTTGTTATGTGTATACAATATTGAGTATAGGGATATATTTATAATATCGAAACCCTAATCAAAACCCTAAATCCTATTTAGGTTTTAGCTCATAAGTAATGTCCACAACAAATCTTCCGGATTTGCTATATTAAATCTTCTGGATTTAAGACACTCCCCCTTGGGTATTACGACGTGAGGTATATGTCTCGTCAGAAAACTCCACATGCTAGGTAGCGATAAAATGTTTAGCTAGGGATGAGTGCAATTATTGATCTTCCGGATCCAACCTTCAAGATTGTTTCAAAGTTACCACTCCCCCCGAAGACAATAACCTTTTAAGCCTTTTCATCCCGATACAATAAATATAATTTTCAAAAGTAGAGGTAGGTAGGGACTTAGTGAACAGATCTGTTATTTTGTCACTAGATTACACCTTTTGTACGGTAATTACACAACTATTCTGGAGTTCGTATGGGTGGAATTTTTTTTGTGAAATATATTTCGTCAGGTTTCCCTTAACGTACCCATTACTCATTTGTGTGATGCAAGCTGTGTTGTCTTCAAATATAACAGTAGGGGATGTATCATTTTTAATAATACTACACGAGTCACCAATGTGTTTTACCAATGATCTCAACCAAACACATTCTCGTGAAGCTTCAAACAAAGCTATTATCTCTGAGTGGTTTGAAGATGTGGTAACCATAGTTTGTTTAACCGATCTCCATGAGATCGCAGTACCACCATAGAGAAAAACGTAACCATCAAATGTGCAGTCAGTGAACCGGACCGTTAATTGATCCCCGGACAAAGGATCTAGGTATCTCAAGATGGATGGAAAGTCATATCCAACATATATACCTAGTTTCCTTTATGGGCCCATAGAGGTACGTTTCGGTAATATTATTGGAACATATACTGCACATCCAAATATACGAAGATGAGAAATGTTAGGTTATTTCCCACGCAATAGCTATAGGGGGAATGATCATTATATGCAGTTGGACGGATTTGTATCAGATGTGATGCATGTAGAACTGCATGCCACCAACATGAGGTGGGTAAGTTTGAGTTCATTAGTATTGGTCTAGCGATTAATTTGATACGTTTTATTAGCGCCTCAGCTAGACCATTTTGGGTGTGGACGTAAGGGACCGAATGCTTCACTTTAATTTCCAGTGCCATACAGTAATCAGTAAAGGCTTTTGAGGTAAACTCAACAGCATTATCCATACGAATTAATTTTATTGGATAATCTGGGAACTGAGCTCGAAGCTCAATAGTTTTTGCAATAAGATTGGCAAAGGCTTGATTGCGGGTGGACAACAAACAGGCACAAGTCCACCGAGTGGAGGCATCAATTAAGACCATGAAATACCAAAATGGTCCTGATGCTGGGTGAATCGGTCCACAAATATCTCCATGAATCCGTTCAAGGAAAACTAGAGATTCAAGTCCCACCTTAGTGCGCGACGGCTGCACTATTAACTTTCCCTTTGAACATGCATCACAGATAAATTCATCAACATGGGGAATTCTATTATTCGATATATTATGACCAGTGGAATTAGATAGAATCCTACGTATCATTGTTTGTCTTGGATGACCTAACCGTTGATGCCATAATTTAAATGAGTTTGGGTCATGAAATTTCACACTCACAATCCGGAAGAGAAGGAGGGAAGTTTTTCAATAACTTCTTTACGACTACCTCGAGAGACAGTCATCAAAAGGTATTCGTTATTATTCTCAGTTTCAGTTTCAATGTGATGGCCATTAGTTCTTATGTCTTTAAAATTGAGAAGATTACGCTTTGACTGTGGATACAACAAAGCTTTGTCAATTATGAGTTCGGTACCCATATGGAGGATGACAGAGGCTCTTCCGGAGCCCACTATCATAATATTATTATTGGCTATTATAGTTACACTCTCTTTTCTTTCTATCAAGTTATGAAAATACTTCCTATCTCTTAAAATTGTGTGTGTGGTGGCACTATCTACCATACATAAATCACAATTTGCATCCATCATGCTAGAGGAAAATACCTCAAACCTAATAGCTGATATGTTCACAAGCCATGTATAAGAATAACAATATCCACAAATATAACGGATAACATATATTAAAGTAAACACATCAAAGCTAAACTACAAATGTCATACCGAAGGTAAAATAATGTATAAAAAAACAGGATCCATAATAAAATGTCTCAATCAAAATAAAGTACTTAAAATGATCAAATATTCGAATCACTCAATATCTTTATAGTCTTTGAGCTCCAGGCCCAAGAGATCGTTATTGTCATGGTCAAATCCTGCTTCAGGCTAATTGGCATGGTGAGATTCACCCTGAGGGGCCTTCCCCTTATTGTCCTCTTGCTGCTTTTGATAAGCCTCAACCAAATGCTTGGAAGTGCGACACGTGCGATACCAATGACCTTTGTCTCCACATCTATAGCAAGTTTGTTCAACCTTGACTTGAGAGTCAGATTTTTGTGGAGCGGAATTTATGTTGGGTTCACCCTTTCCACGATTTTGAGCTTGATTGTCGTTTGAGGTTCCTCGACCACCAGATTTACCACAACCTAGGCCTCTACCCCGAGTATGTTCCTTTCCTTTCCCTCTTCAACGGTTACGCCCATTCAGATTTCCATGAGATATAATATGTGCTTCGAGCACTGCTTGTGAGTCAACCAGTCTAGAATTATGATTCCTCATTAGGAGTTAGTTATGCTTTTCTGCTACTGGAAGTGCAGAAATTAGCTCTGAGTGGGCAGTATTGTTTTTGGCCTTGTACTGCTGCTGGAGTACAAGGATACTAGCGTAGAATGTTGTTAGCATTTTTTGTATCAACTCGGCCTCAGTTATTGCTTTCTTGTACAACTTTAACTGAGATACAATACGGTGCAAGACAGAATTGTACTCCGTAACAGACTTAAAGTCTTGAAACAGAGGTTCAGCCAATCTTATTGTGCCCGAGGGAGGATTATATTGTTTAATTGTTGAAAACGGTCCTTCAGGGACTTCCACAACACTCCGGGGTCTTTTTCAGTAAGTATTCATTTTCCAGGTCCTAATTCAGGTGGTGCCTGGGAAAAATCAATATTTTCGCCTTTTGGGCGTTAGTCATTGACTTGAAGCGAACTACACTAGCTTTCTACTAGTAGTTACCCCGCAAGAGAACGGGTTCACAGTAATATGGGCAAGTATAGGGACCAAGTATTATCGAACCCAAGGGAAAGTGTGTATGCGAACAGATCCCTGAAGATCTACGCGTCGTAGTTAATATGAGTGTAATGTTTTTGGGTTTTTGAAAGATTAATTAAAAGACTGAATTAAACTAAGTAAACTAAAATACTAAATAAATCAAATTAACTAAGGGTTGTGTTCTAATGAGAGATGGTGATGCTTAGGATTGGAATCCCTACGTATACTAACGGAGCAGGTACATAATCAGAATAACTGTGACACACAAGAAATAACCTAAGTCTAAGAATGCAAGGTGAAAGCTCAAGATTCTAAACCCTAATACTTTACCCTAACACTCGACTTCACTAATCTACTAACAAGTTAATAGATTGTGCTTAATTAATGAGACCCTAATTTAACTAAGGTGATGCGGTCGTCCTCCTTCGCTAAACTGGTAGATGAATTAACCCTTCCTAAACCCTCTCGTTAAGTCTACTCGTTGTTAAAGAGTGATACGGTCGTCCTCTCTCTAACACTTTTCGAACGAAATTCAAAGACAAAGTGAAGATTGATTTTAAGAATTCATTAATCAAGAGAATTAAAACCTAACGTCACAAGTTACCCTAATTACATACCCACATCCTACTTCTACGAGTTCATCCTACCCTAAGCATGCAAGGGTTCTAGCCTAACATGGTGGTTTGAATAATAAAAGCAATCACAAGAACAATAATCATATGCATAATTAAATTAACGAAAGAAATCAAGAACATAAACGAAAGAACAAATTAAAGTCTCTAAAGAAATCTATATAAATCTGAAAAACTAGGTTTAATCGTCTCCAAGAGTAAAGAAAGAAAGAATTAATCTAATACGTTCAAAAGAAATACTAAAACGAAGAATTCGTAAATTAAAACCTCGATTACAACGTATAAAACTCTTCCAATCTCCCTCCCAAGTTTTCTCCTCGCTCAAAATATGTAAAAATATGTATTGGTATGTTGTTATATGTGAAAATATGCTTGGAAGGGGTATATATAGGCTTTGGGACGAATTTGGGCGATTTTGGGCCAAAAACACGCAAAAACGCTCGAGTGCAGGTGCAGCTCGAGCGCCCCATTCGAGCTTGGTGGTCGAGCGAGGCGCTCGACCGCTGGCTGTACACATGTTCGTAAAACCTTCATAACTTCTCAACCGGGAGTCCGTTTTGGCCGATTCAAAGTCCTACGAACTTCTCTTTTCGCCCTCTATCCATCTATGAAAACCAAAGAGACAAATTAATAATTTTATAAAAATGATACTCATTTGACTCCAAACACTCGTCGAAAATACTCAAAACATGGGCAAATTCGGCACCAAAACATAACAATTTCACGCCTAATCAGTGGATTTCGAACGTTCGACAATGGTTCCGCTCAACTCAGTCGAGTCTAGATGAATCTCAACATCTATAGCCCATGTCAGGTAATTACTACCATCGAGAGCGAGCTCAGTAAATTCTCTCTTGGTAATGTCAGACATTCTCACTATAATATTTAAAGTGACATGGTCAGTCTTGTGACCTTTTGTTGACAATAGAGAAATAAGGATTTATTTAATCATGTTCAAACACATAGGTGCAAGTATTTGACATCGTCTACCCAAATATAATTTACAGTCCGATAAGTACTGGACGCCGCCTTTCCAGACAATGTATGCAGACTATAATATTAAAACTATGTGCTAAAATAATAATGCATGCATGAGCAATTATCATTTGTAGCATGCACATATAGAAATTAATCACATAAAATAAATTAATATATTGAGAACTAATATAAAATTAATTCTAAAAAATTTTGGGCTTAATTATTATATGCAACAATTTATTTCATTTAATTGTAAGGCCCGAGTTAATTAAATTAAAGATATTTTTTTTTTAATTTTCTGATGGTCCCGGAAAACTTTCGCATATACTGAAAATATGAGAATTTAGGAGAATTTTTTTTTTTTAAAATTGAGTGAGTTCAGTGAGGGACACTCAAGTCACTGGATTGCTGAGAGACAGAAGCATCAAGTCAGTGTTGACTTGAGGGCTCAGTCTCTCAACAAGACAGTGACTCGAGAGGTTACACTCCAAGTCACTGCATTACTTAGAGGCTGAGCTACCAAGTCAGTGTGGAGTCTTGGAGACTCATGCTCTAAGCAACACAGTGACTCGAGATACTGAACTCTCGAGTGCGATCTTAAATTTGTCAGTGAGATTGATTCTCCCTGACTGATTTTCTCTTTGAAATATACTCAGAGAGCATATACTTTAAAATATTTATCAAATACTTAAGTAACACAAGAAGTTTAACGTGGTTCAGAGACTCAAGCTCCTACGTCCACGATCCTGATTTAACAGGAGAATCCACTACTTGGGATTGGCTTATTTTTAACGTGCCAAGGTGCACCCAGATCAATACACATGACCTTGCTCTCTTTCTTCCTTCACTAAACAACTTCAACCAACAAACCTGACAAATAGGGTTTTGGTTTCAGTTTGGTTTTCTCCAACTAGGTGAGGTTTTCCCTTACAATGTGTTAGCCTCAAACTAAGATTGGAAAAACCTCTCTAAGCTAAGAGTTACAGGCTTGACACTCAATGAATATATGTGAGGACTCTAATGGTCAGTGTCGTGGGTGTAGAAGTGCTCCCTTATATCTCCCTTGAACTGCACTATTACTCTTACACCCTCACAGCTCGTAGGTGTAGATTTTCCTCCTCTCACACACTTGAACATGCAGCTATGAGCTTGTATTTATAGTGTGGATTCAAATGTAACTATTAGAGGGAATCACATTTGAATCCAGACAATTAATAGGTTCACGTACTTTTTCTTGGAATGCGGACTTGTTAGTGTCGGATATCCTGTCTTGACTTGATTGGTCCACGTGGACTGAATCCAACGGATCTTTGGTTCAGTGAGCTTGATCAGGGCGCACTAACTTCAAATGACTTATCCTCCACTGACTTATCCTCCACTGACTTGATGATCTTCAGTAGACACATCTGTCTTCAGTCTAGTTGTCCTTCAGAGATTCTTGGAGATCTTTCCAAGAAGTTTGTCATAAGGCTGAATGACAAACTTCCCTGACCACAGTAGCCTGACTCCTTCAGGGCCTACTTGGTACAACACTGGTCCTCCTGATCATGCTCTTCACTGAGTAGTCCACTGACTTAGCTTAGAATGATCAGACTTGTACTCAGTGGGACTTCCTTCAGGCTTCTCTTCAGGTTCAGATCTTTTGACATGACTTCAGTCTGTTATCTTTGTGATGTCATCTTGACTTTCTCAGGCTCTTGTCAGTGAGTTCCCCCTCGCTGAGTTCCCCCTCAACTGAGTTCTTCTCAACTGACAACATGTTCAACTGAAAAACAGACTAGCCTAACCTGAAACTAAAGATACGACTGCTTCAAACATATTACATGTGATTTTGGAAAATCATCAAAACTAATATATCCCAACAATTTCCCCCTTTTTGATGATTTCAAAACCTCTAACATTGAAGATTTTTCTATTATAAGAATTATGTCAGAACAACAAGTAATAGTTGAAAAATGTAGAAATTCCCATAGTTTAAAACATTGAAGATCTGTTCGGTTGACCATTTTTCTTAACAAAACTGGATCAGTGATCAGGTGAACAACCCGCTCTGATACCAATTGATGATCCTGGAAAACATTCGCAAATACTGAATATATGGGAATTTAGGAGAATTTTTTTAAAAAACTGAGTGAGTTCAGTGAGGGACACTCAAGTCACTACATTGCTGAGAGGCAGAGGCATCAAGTCAGCGTTAACTTGAGGGCTCAGTCTCTCAACAAGACAGTGACTCGAGAGGTTAGACTCAAAGTCACTGCATTACTTAGAGGCTGAGCTATCAAGTCAGTGTGGAGAATTGGAGACTCATGCTCTAAGCAACACAGTGACTCGAGATACTGAACTCTTGAATGCGAGCTTAAGTTTGTCAGTTAGATTGATTCTCCCTGACTGGTTTTCTCTTTGAAATATACTCAGAGAGCATATACTTTAAAACATTTATCAAATACTTAAGTAACATAAGAAGATTAACGTGGTTCAAAGACTCAAGCTCCTACGTCCACGATCCTGATTTAACAGGAGAATCCACTACTTGGGATTGACTTGTTTTTAACGTGCAAAGGTGCACCCAGATCAATACACATGACCTTGCTCTCTTTCTTCCTTCACTAAACAACTTCAACCAACAAACCTGACAGATAGGGTTTTGGTTTCAGTTTGGTTTTCTCCAACTAGGTGAGGTTTTCCCTTACAAAGTGTTAGCCTCAAGCTAGGATTGAGAAAACCTCTCTAAGCTAAGAGTTACAAGCTTGACACTCCATGAATATATGTGAGGACCCTACTGGTCAGTGTCGTGGGTGTAGAAGTGCTCCCATATATCTCCCTTGAACTGCACTAATACTCTTACACCCTCACAGCTCGTAGTTGTAGATTTTCCTCCTCTCACACACTTGAACATGCAGCTATGAGCTTGTATTTATAGTGTGGATTCAAATGTAACTGTTGGAGTGAATCACATTTGAATCCAGATAATTAACAGGTTCACCTACTTTTTCTTGGAATGCGGCCTTGTCAGTGTCGAATATGTTATCTTGACTTGATTGGTCCACGTGGACTGAATCCAACGGATCTTTGGTTCAGTGAGCTTGATCAGGGTGCACTAACTTCAGATGACTTATACTTCACTGACTTGATGATCTTCGTGTAGGTAAAATTGGGGTGCCCGGAATCTATTCGGGATGAAATTTAAATACGAATTTAAATTCAATTATTACTAGCATGAATTAATCCTAATTAATTTAAATAATAATTCCAACAACAATTTTATCATCATGCATGTTGAATTAATTCACATAAAATCTATTGCGGAATAAACTAAGAAGTTATGTGATTTACGTACCTCTCGTAGAATTGGTCTTTGAATAAAATGGGACAATCATGAACGCGCTTTATCAACCCAAAAACCTTCTCAAGTATTTCCCTTTCGCCTTACTTAATCACCGGTGGGAAGTGCTTTCAAGTAATTTAAATAGCTAAGGAAAAAGAAAAATATATATGCTCTTAATTTTTCCAACACATGGAATTATGTACTTGGGGATGAAATAATCATCCCCTATTTATAAGAAGCAATGGCCGAAAATTGTAGGCTTTATGGGCCTGGAGAAAATCTTTTCTTAGTCTCTAAGAAATCTTGTATATATCTCATATATTCTTTTCTTCATAGTAAAATATTCAACAAAAATCTCACACTCCTTATTATAGGGTAGTTTTCGAAAATTATAGGATCAAAATCAAGGTTTGGATCTTCTTGAATATATGAGATAATCTTGTATTCCAAGAATACTTATCTTCCATAATATCTATCCAAGAAAATCAACAAAATCTTTTCTCTCCTAATATTGCTATTTTCGAAAATCATCAAGAAAAATCAGCAATTATATTTTCTTTTATTTTAATCACCTTATCATTATTGTACTTAATGGGCTACTTGAGGGCCTTAAGGAGAATTAAGATTGGACCTCCTAATGGACTTGTGAATTTCAATATTGAGCCCCAATATAATTCAGCCCATTAATATTAATAAGTATCACTAATAAATTAATATTGCACTATCCATCTTAATCAATATTACGATAATATGGGTTCCAGGTTAATATTTTTCACTTTTAAAATTATCAAGTCCATTAATTAATTAAGCTTCTGAATAGCTCTAAATTAATTAATATATTTCACCTTTGAGTAAAGACAGCTCAACATTATTATCCGTACCGGAGAAACTAATTCTTCACTTGCAAGATTTGGTACGATAAAACTTCTGAGCCCACCAAGGGGACTAATCACACGAGCCGTACTTGCACGCATTTCTCCGTGTTAAATCTTAGCAACCGTCGTATGATTAATATTACTGCCCAAAACACAAAGTTCGAAATCACGATGATTCTCACCCAACATGAATCAAAGCAGTAACCATTAAGCACACACGGTCCTATTTAAGTGACGGCGATTAAGAAATCAATAACCACTGAGGTCTAATTCTTCACATTTCAGAACAGAAGAATTTATCCTCGTTGTAGGTCCTCTTCAACACATACTAAATGTGCTAGTGCAATCTCTTGGTCAAGACAAGTCAATCTGAGATATACACATCGACCTTTCACGGTGGATTGTTCAATTCCACCTAGGTCGTGAATTTGTACATTTAGTTACAAGGAAACCGTTAATGTGATCTTTCGTGATCGGGTATCAGCACATTAACTACAATGTAACAAGTACTATATATAATGAACTGGTTGCAATAAATATTCAACATTCAATCATATCTAAAGCAAATGTTATAAAAGAATTTTTCTCATAACCAAGTGTTTAATACATGAGTTATACAAAGTAAAAGCATACTTTCACGTATAACTGACTTGAAGCGATTTACTAACTTCTACTAGTCGCTCACCCGCAAGCGGACGGGTTCACTGTAGTAAGAGTAAGTATAATGACCAAGTAGTATCGAACCCAAGGGATGGTGTATATGCGAATAGATCCCTGAAGATCTACGCGTCGTAATTAATATGAGTGTAATGTTTTTGGGTTTTGAAAGATTAATTAAAAGACTAAAATAAACTAATTAACTAAAGAATGAAAAAGAACGAATTAACTAGGGGATGTTTTCTAATGAGAGATGGTGATGCTTAGGATTGGAATCCCTACGTATACTAACGGAGCAGGTACATAATCAAAATAACTGTGACAAACAAGAATTAACCTAAGTAAAAGAATGCAAGGTGAAAGCTCAAGATTCTAAACCCTAATACTTTACCCTAACACTCGACTTCACTAATCCACTAACAAGTTAATGGATTGTGCTCAATTAATGAGACCCTAATTTAACTAAGGTGATACGGTCATCCTCCTTCGCTAAACCGGTAGATGAATTAACCTTTCCTAAACCTTCTCGTTAAGACTACTAATTGTTATTGAGTGATGCGGTCGTCCTCTCTCTAACACTTTCGTACTAAATCCAAAGGTAAAGTTCAGATTAATTATAAGAATTCATTAATTAAGAGAATTAAAACTAACGTCACAAGCTACCCTAATTATGTACCCACATCCTACTTCTACGAGTTCATCCTACCCTAAGCATGCAAGGGTTTTAGCCGGACATAGTTGTAACAAACATAAAAGCAATAGAAGAAACTACGAACATAAACATAATGAATTGAACGAAGAAAATAAGAAACATGAACTAGGGTTTTTAAAGAAAATAAATACGAAGAACTGAAATTGAATTAATAAAAACAAAATTTAAACGTGCTCAAAGTAACGAACTAATGAAAAGAAACTAAGAATTGAAAAGAAACTAGAATTCGTATGAAAAACCTCAACAAAACGTAAATTAAGCTTGCTCGTTCTTCTCCTCTTCAAAAACTAAGTCTAAAATTATTTCTAAAGTCGGGGATTCTTCAAAACGTGTTTGGAAGAGGTATATATAGGCACCGGGTCGAAACGAGAGTTAATGGGCCGAAAATACGCATCCGGAGGCAAAAATCTATGGGCGCTCGAGCAAAACGCTCGAGCGGTCCCGCTCGAGCAGTGTAGCTCGAATGACACAATCGCTCGAGCGGTTCCGCTCGAGCTAGTCGAGCGTTGAAATCATTCTGCATGTTTTGGGCGCTCGAGCGATTCGCTCGAACGGTGGCGCTCGAGCTGCTCGAGCGCAAGAAAGTTTCTGTACGTTTAGGCGCTTGAGCAATGCGCTCGAGCGGGGGCGCTCGACCTAGTCACTCGAGTGACTTCTAACTCCTCCCAAGTGATACTTTTCCTCGTCCGCACTAATACCAATCGTATTTCTTCAATATCTTCTCATCCGGGCATCCGTTTGAGTCGATTCAAAGTCCTATGAACTCCGTTTTTCGTCCTCTATTCACCTATGAGCATCAAAGAGACAAATTTATCAATGTGTAGAAATAATGCTCAATTGACTCTAATTACTCTATAAACTCGACCAAAACTAGGGCCTTTCTAGCTACGAATCATGACAATTTCACGCCTAATCAACCCCCCCAAACTTACCATATTGCTTGTCCTCAAGCAATGAAATAATAAGTCAAGTGAAATTGTTAGGAATGAGTCAAAAAATCAATTATGCATGCTAATGAACTCAAGCTTCAAAAGTCAATCACCCGTATACTCACTCACTTTCTTTTATCGTACTCATGCAACAATAATAAGAAACACCAAGATCAAACATGGATGTGCTCTCAACGATGTGTTTCACTCCCTCACAAGTGTATAACAATGATAAAGGGACTCACTCAATCAATCAATCACACAAATCAGTAGCCATAGGCTTGTAAGCACTCTCAACTCCGACCATACTCTAGAAATCAATGCCGAATCAAAAAGGACTTTTCTCAAGGTTGTAATGTAGGCTCTTTGGACAGGTGGGATAACAATATGGTAAAGTGACTCAAGTGAATGGAGAATAGAAAATCAGACTTCGGAACTTCGAGATTAGGAACAGACTACTTCAAACATATTCAATCAATACCCTTTCAACTCCATACTCTCAACACTTCAAATTTTTTCTTTCTCACTCTTTCACTTTTTTTTTTTTCAATCACTTTTTTTTTTCTCTTTTTTCACACAAACACATTAGCTCAATTTTTTTCTTTTTGCTCATTCTCACTTTTCTTTCTCTTTTTCCCACATCTCAAAGCTTCATCACACCTTCTTCTCATATTCACTCAACAAACAACCTTTTCCTTTTTTTCAACTCAATTCACTCCCTTCATATTCACACTTTCCTATTCTCCACTCAAATTGGGACAAAAAGGCTTAGGAATTGGAATAGTGTTCATATGTGCTAGCAAATAAAATAGGCTTTAGGCTCAAAAGGGCTAACAAGGGATTCAATGTCATTGGTAAGGCAAATTTTTGGCTAAGTGACTCATTCAAATCAAAGATGGCCTAAGATCACATTCGGCATATCAAACTAGACACAATCAAGAAGCAAGAGCACACACAAGTTCTAGCATCCTCTAAGGTGATGATTCACTCACACACGAAGAGATTAAATCATGCATTAAAATCTCATAAGGCTCAAAAGCTCACGGTTTTCACATCCATGCTAGTCCTAGTGCATTCTCACTTTCATCACACAAATACTCAAAAGAAAACTCATAAGCATACGGGTTCTTTCTCAAATCAGCTCAAACTCAAACACTCACACAAAAGAATTTCTAACTCACTCTTACAACTCACTCTACTCATCAAATCATACTCAAAGATAGCAATCAACAAGCATAAGATGATTGATAGGCATGAAATATGCAATCTCGAGTCAAATCGAAATCACCCCAAGGAGTATCTCAACTAACCAATAACCAATCAAACTCAACTCAAAGATAAGGGCGTGCATGCATGTGCAATGTAACAAGAAACATAAAAAAACTCCACCCCCCAAACTTCGACCTTGCTAGAGGTCTAAGTTTGGGGTTGTGGGTTACCTCAACCAAATAATTCCGTTTCTCTCAATAGCTTTGCACACTTCCTTGTCTCAAGTTGTTCCTTCAATCTGAATAACTCCATGATACCTTTACTCCTTTAGAGACAAGCCTACAAGCAACTTACTTAAATCTGAGGTTAAACATACAACTCAAAATACTCCCTAATAATATAAAAAGACACTAAAAATAAATGAAAGCAAATAAAAATGGGTTGCCTCCCATTCAGCGCTATTTTTAAGGTCCTCATGCCGGACCAAGCTCAAAGGAGCTTATGGGACATCATACTCAAATTTACCTCCCCCACTCTCATAAGAGTGGTGTTTGAACTCCTTTCCTTGATGCCCCACCATCATGAGCCCTTTTGCTTCCTTCCCCACCTCAAGTGGTATAGGTCTCAACTCCTTCTCACCTTTATCTGGAGGAGTCTTACTAAACAATTTCTTGAGTTTGGACTTTTTCTTCTTAACTCCTCCTTTCCCTTCTAACTGTACCACGTCCACTTTCTTCACCTCTTCATCCTTCAACTTCTTCACTTTATCCCTATCAAAATAATCAAGATCATAACGCTCATGGGTTAAATAATCAAGTGAAGGACTAACAAAATCATGAATATCAGAAGGATTAGGGATAGAAGGCGTGTCTTCAACACGAGGATCAATGGCATCCATGCAATACAAGCTCTCATCCTCCTTCGGGTGCTTCATGGCTTCATATAGGGAGATCTTCACTTCTTGATCATCAACCTTCAGCGTAATCTTACCGTTTGCCACATCTAGCACCATCCCCGCCGTAGCTAAGAACGGTCTTCCCAAGATCAGGGGCACGTGCTCATCTTCCTCCATCTCTAGCACTACAAAGTCTGCTGGAAAAATGTGATCTCCAACTCTCACAAGGACGTCTTCAACCACACCTTGAGGTCGAGTAATAGACCGGTCGGCTAGTTGAAGCATCATCATTGTGGGTTGAAGTTCACCACCTTCCAACTTCTTGAAAAGCGACAACGGCATGAGATTGATGCTCGCCCCTAAATCACATAGCGCTCCTTTCTTGATCCCGTTCCCAATGTCACAAAGAATGGTGAAGCTCCCGGGATCCTTCAGCTTCGGTGGAAGTGCCTTGTGCACTAATGCACTCACCTCGTGGTTCAGCTGCACCAACTTCGGCTCATCCACTCGCCGCCTTTTCGCAATCAAGTCCTTCAGAAACTTTGCATAATGCGGCATCTGTTCCAAAGCATCATAAAAAGGAATGTTAATGTGAAGTTGTTTAAAAACATCAAGAAATTTTGCAAATTTTTCATCAAGCTTCTTTTTCATGAAGCGCTGTGGATATGGGACGGGTATCACAGATTTGGGTACCCCCCATTCATCTCTTTCTGTTTCTTTCACTTTATCCCTTGCTTCCTTTGCCTTTTTCCACTTAGGAACTCTCTCTATCTCCTCAAAGTCTTTCCCCTTCTGGGACTCATCCATATCTGCATGCTTCTCAATCCCTTCACTTTCAATCCCCTTCTCAACTTGGGGCGTCTCAGAATCAGCAGGCATCTGAGGACCTTCATAGTTGGTTCCACTTCTTAGCTGGATCGCCTTGCATTGCTCTTTCGAGTTCCCCTCCGGCATTCTATTCACTGACTTTGCAATTTGGCTCATCTGGAGCTCTAACGAAGTGAACCTTCGATTGTTCTCTTGTTGAGTTCTAGTCCACTCAACATTCATCTTCTGGAGCTCTTGATCACGATGATCACCCTTCTTATGTAACTCCTTCACATCGTACTCCAAGGATGACAACCGCTTGCTCCCTTCCTCCACCTTCTGAAGGATCGCTCTCAACATCTCCTCGGTTGATGCACCGCTTTCTCCACCAGGAGGTTTAGACCCCGGATCAACACCTGCAGGAACAGTAACACCAGCTTTTGGGTTAGCATAAGAAAAATTATCATTCTTCCTCCATGTGTTTTGAGGAGGTTGCTGGCCTCCTTGAACTCCTTGTGTGTTCCTCCATTGATTTTGAAGTGGATGTGGGCCTGGAGGTACAAATGGTTGGCCATAAGAAGGCCTTCCATACTGGTTTCCACCTTGGTAGCCATTCTGGTTGTAATACGGACCTCCCATGTAATTGGCTACCTCTTGCTGTCCACTGGGTTGGTCTACTCTCTCATTCTCTACTGCATGCTCTCCAACCAAATTCTTCCCCAACTCGAGGTTGTTTATCTTCTCCATCATGGCCATCAATAGCCTTCTCGTTCCTTCTCCCTCTTCAACCTGATGCACCCTCTGAAAATCTGCATCCACACCCCAAGCACCGGCATTCATGACAATGTTGTCCACGATCTCCCTACACCTCTCTATGCCTTGGTTCAAGAATGCTCCGCCCGCACAAGCGTCTAAATGGTCTTGCCCCGCCTTGTTGGCACCACTGTAGAAGAATGCCATAATGTCTCCCTCATTGTACCCGTGCTGCGGGCACTCAATCAGCATATTTGAGTATCTCTCCCACGCTTGGCGTAAATCCTCTCCGGACTTCTGGCGAAAGGACGAGATCTCAATTCTAGCCTTGATCGTCCTAGATGGAGGGTAGAATCGCTCGAGGAATAGACGCTCGAGCTCGGCCCAAGTGGTAATTGTTGGGAAAATAGGGGTGCCCGGAATCTATTCGGGATGAACTTTAAATACGAATTTAAATACAATTATTACTAGCATGAATTAATCCTAATTAATTCAAATAATAATTCCAACAACTAATTATCATCATGCATGTTAAATTAATTTCACATATTTAACTAGGCGGAATTAAACAAGTAAATATGTGATTAACGTACCTCTTGTAGTAATGGCCTTTGAATATACGGGACACTTGTAATCTCGTACTATCAACCCAAAACCTTCTCAAGTATTTCCCTTTTCACCTCACTTGATCGCCGGTGGGAGACGCTTTCAAGTAATTTAATAACTAAGGAAAAAGAAAAATATCTATGCTTCTTGATTTTTCCAACACATGGAATTATGTACTTGGAGATGAAATAATCATCTCCTATTTATAATAAGAAGTGACCGAATTTTTTGGGTATATTTGGGCCTTGAGAAAATCTTTTCTTAGACTCTAAGAAATCTTGAATATATCCTATATATTCTTTTCTCCATAATAAAATATTCCACAAAAATCTCACTCTCCTATTATTCATGAAGTTTTCGAAAATTTATAGAAGAAATCCAAAGATTTGGATCTTCTTGAATATATGAGATATTCTTGTACTTCTAGAATACATATCTTCCATAATATCTTTCCAAGAAAATCAACAAAATCTTATTTCTCCTAAATAGGCCTTATTTTCGAAATTTTCATTAAAAAAACAGCATGATATAATCTTTTTATTTTAATCACCTTATCATTATTGGGCTACTTAATGGGCTACTTGAGGGGCCTTAAGGAGAATTAAGATTGGACCTTCTAATGGACTTCTGAATTTCAATATTGAGCCCCAATATAATTCAATCCATTAATATTAATTATTACCACTAATAAATTAATATTGCACTATCCATCTTAATCCATATTACGATAATATGGGCTCCCGGTTATTATTTCCCGCGTTTAAGATAATCAAGTCCATTAATTAATTGAGCTTCTGAATAGCTCTAAATTAATTAATATATTTCACCTTGGAGTAAAGACAGCTCAACATTATTATTCGCACCGAAGAAACTAATTCTTCACTTGCAAGATTTGGTACAATAAAACTTCTGAGCCCACCAAGGGGACTAATCACACGAGCCGTACTCGCACGCGTTTCTCCGTATTAAATCTTAGCAACCGTCGTATGATTAATATTACTGCCCAAGACACAAAGTTCGAAGTCACAATGATTCTCACCCAACATGAATCAAAGCAGTAACCATTAAGCACACACGGTCCTATTTAAGTGACGGAGATTAAGAAATCATCAACCACTGAGGTCTAATTCTTCACCTTTCAGAACAGAAGAATTTCTCCTCGCTGTAGGACCTCTTCAACACATACTAAATGTGCTAGTGCAATCTCTTAGTCAAGATAGACCAATCTGAGCCTTACACATCGACCTTTCACGGCGGATTGTTCAATTCCACCTAGGTCGTGAAAATGTACGTTTAGTTACAAGTAAACTGTTAATGTCATCTTCCGTGATCGGGTATCACCACATTAACTACTATGTAACACGTACTATATATTGAACTGTTTGCAATAGAAATTCAACATTCAATCATAACTAAAGCAAATGCGATAAAAGAATTATTCTCATAAAACGAGTGTTTGATACACGAGTTATACAAAGTAAAAGCATACTTTCACGTATAACTCCAACAATCTCCCACTTATACTTAAAGTCTGCTTTTAGTATACATCACGCATGTCTTAGTGTAGTAGCTCTACGTGACATCTCATGTCAACCTACACTAACCTAATAATTCCTCCCACTTATACTTAAAGCAGATTGACAATAGTCTTGACTCCCATTCCATCCACATGTCTCTCGAATGTATTCAGAGGCAGACCCTTTGTGAATGGATATACTAGGTTGTCCTCCGACATTTATCTTTGCCACCTCTTTATCTCCTCTCTTAACGATTTCTCGTATAAGATGGTGTTTTCTTTCAATGTGTTTGCTGGCCTTGTGGGCTCTCGGTTCCCTTGAATTTGCAACTGCTCCGACATTGTCACAAAAGACAGTTATCTTGTCGGGCAAATTCGGAACAACGTCCAAGTCCACTAAGAAGTACTTGAGCCAAACCGCTTCTTTCGCTACTTCACAAGCAACTACTTATTCGGCTTCCATGGTCGAATCTGCGATGCATTTCTGCAAATCGCTTCTCCATATCATGGCTCCTTCTCCCATGCAAAACACACTACCCGAGGTTGACTTTCTTGAGTCTATGTCTGATTGGAAATCCGAGTCCGTGTATCCTACGGGAACTAGACTATCCGACTGGTAAATCAGCATCTGCTCCCGAGTTCTTTTCAGATACCTCAAGATGCACTTTATGGCAGTCCAATGGTCTTTCCCAGGATTACTTTGATATCTTACTACCATGCCTACGGCAGAGTAGATATCCGGTCTCGTGCACAGCATTGCATACATAAGGCTTCCTACGGCCGAAGCGTGCGGAACACCTTTCATGTCATCTATCGCCGCTTGCGTCTTAGGGCTCATTTCTTTCGATAGATGGATTCCGTGCCTAAAAGGTACAAAACCTTTCTTGGAATCTTGCTTGCTGAAACGCTTCAAAAACAGTGTCAATGTATGAAGCTTGCGATAAGCCCAACATCCTCTTCTTGCGATCGCGAGTGATTTTGATCCCAATGATGTGACCGGCTTCCCCTAAGTCCTTCATATCAAATTGTTTTGACAGCCATACCTTTACGTCTGACAATACCTCTACATTGTTTCCAATGAGCAGAATATCGTCTACGTATAATACTAAGAATACCACCGCAGTTTCGCCACGCTTCTTTTACACACAACTTTCAAACTCGTTTTGATCAAACCCATAAGACTTAATCACTTGATCAAAACACTGGTTCCAAGTACGCGATGCTTGCTTAAGTCCGTAAATGGATCTCTTGAGCTTGCATACGAGATTCTCTTGGCCTTTTCCAATGAAACCTTTGGGCAGTTGCATATAGATTCCATCAAGACTTTCGTTAAGGAAAGCTGTCTTGACATCCATTTGCCAGATCTCGTAATCTAAGTGCGCAGCGATCGACAAGAGAATACGGATGGACTTCAGCATAGCTACAGGCCACAGGCCACAAGCATTGCTTTGAAGGTTTCAACCCTTCCGTCCGGTCCTCTTTTCCTCTTGTGAACCCACTTGCATCCAATGGTTCTACCCCATTGGGTGGCTCGACCAACTCCCACACTTGATTATGATCCATCGAACCCATCTCGGCTTCCATTGCCGTTTGCCATGACTCCGCGTCTTTATCTTGGATTGCCTCGTCGTACGTCCATGGGTCTGATTCAACACCGGGAACCAAATCCGAAGATTCTCCTATCCCCATGAATCTATCGGGTTGCCTAAGAACCCTCCCACTACGACGGGGTTCCGGTTGTGAAGATGTGACATGTGGTACATCATCTTGTATACTTGGTATCGAGGTTTGACCTCTCAATTCTTCTAAGGTAATTTCACTTTTAGGTTTCCGATTGTTCATATAGTCTTCCTCCAAGAATTTAAAGTGTGTACTAATCACGGTCTTTTGATCCTTGGGACTATAGAACATACACCCTTCCGTTCCCGCAGGGTATCCTATAAACAGCCTTAATTCCGAATGTGGATCCAACTTACCGGCTTCCTTGTCTAGCATGTATGCCGGACAACCCCAAATCCGCAAATGTCTTAGACTGGGCTTGCGCCCGATCCACAATTCCATTGGGGTTTTAGGAACCGATTTGGATGGCACCAAGTTTAGAATATAAGCCGCCGTTTCCAAGGCGTTACCCCAAAACGACTTGGGTAAATCCGAATAACTCATCATGGATCTGACCATCTCTAAAAGAGTCCGGTTCCTTCGTTCCACCACACCATTCTGTTTAGGGGTTCCCGGTGCGGTCAACTGGGATACGATCCCTTCGTCCGATAGGTAGTTCAAGAATTCATCGCTGAGGTATTCGCCTCCACGATCTGATCGTAGAAACTTGATACTCTTTTCCCTATGTTTCTCGGCTTCGGCCTTAAACTCTTTAAACTTTTCAAAAGTTTCAGACTTATGCCGCATAAGGTAAATGTACCCATATCTTGAGTAATCGTCAATGAAGGTAACGAAATACTCATACCCCATTCTCGCTTTGATCGTCATTGGACCACACACATCGGTATGAACGAGTTCTAACACTTCCGTGGCTCTATTCCCCTTGGCTCCGAATGCCCTCTTGGTCATTTTACCATCTAAACAGGATTCACAAGTTGGAAACGGCTCAACTTGGAGTGATTCCAAGGATCCGTCTTTCACCAATCTCTCTATCCACTTTAGATTAAAAAGACCTAGTCTAATATGCCATAAAAGTGTTTCGTCCATCTCCGAAGAACGCTTTCTTTTATTGCTCGAAATGATCGACGTGTTATTAGATTCATTATTTGAGTGGTGTGCACACTTAATCGTATAGAGATTGTTTACCAACGTTCCATGACAGATAACATCATTCTTAAAAGAAAACAGTAACAACTTTATTAAAAGCAACTGAATATCCATCAAAACAACTTAGAAACCGAAATTAAATTCTTCCTAAAGTTTGGAACGTATAAAACATCTCTTAAAAATTAAAACTCTATCTACAAAAGATAGGTGCACGACTTCCACTGCTTCGGTTGTCACTCTCGTAGCATCCCCCAAAGTGATTGTGATCTCATTCTTGCTAAGTCGCCGGGTTAGCTGGAACCCCTGAAGAGTGAAACAAATATGATCAGTTGCCCCGGTATCCACTACCCAAACATGGGCAGCATACGCCGCAACAAATGTTTCAACGACTAAAGCATGAGACTTACCTTTCTTTCCACCCTTCTTAGGCTTAGAACAGGTCGCCCTCCAATGTCCCTTCTCACCACAATTAAAGCACTTACCCTTAGCAGCTTTCTTTCCACCTCCTTCTCCCTTTGCCTTGGGTTTCGCAACGGTTGGATTTGCTTGGGTCTGGCCCTTCGTCCTCTTCTTCCCTCCCTTGGGACCTGAAGAGGAAGACGGACCGTTTGCCACCATAGCAACGGTTTGGTGATCCATTAGAGTCTCCGCCGATACCAAAGCTTGCAAGAGCTCGGGCAAGCTATTTGCCCGGTCATTCATTTGATAGTTCAATTGAAACTGCTCAAAGCTCTTCGGCAGAGAATGGAGAACGAAATCGACCTTAGTAGGGAGGTCAAATTCCGCACCAAGTACTTCCAACTTGTTGAGATAACCCATCATCTCGATTACGTGATCCCTTACGGGCGTACCTTCCACCATTTTCAACGAAAGCATCTTTCGCATGGTGATTTGCCTAGCCGTACGGTTCTGATGTTGAAACATCGCTTCAAGATTTTGCATTATCTCAGAGGCGGTCTCCATGTGTTGGTGTTGGTGTTGCAACACATCTGACATTGAAGCCAGAATAGTACACCTAGCCATCTCATCGGAATCTAACCAACTCTTATGCTCTTTCTTATCCGCTTTCGTGGCATCTTCGGCAAGCTCTTGGGGCTTAGGAGTGGTAAGTACCCACTTGTGGTGTTGAGCGGTTAGGACAATATTAAGGTTACGTTTCCAATCAACATAGTTCTCACCAACAAGTTTGTTATCTTTAAGTATACTAAACAGTGGATTAAAAGGTTGCGACATGATGAACTGAGAATAAAACATACATTCATATCAATATCTAGAAAAATACGAAATTATCACATAAATTTGATCACATCAATTATATTGAAACCTTAAAACAATATAATCATGCATCAGCCAACATCTCGAAACAATTTAAATGCGCCACGAGGGGTGGTCTATACATTTAAATACATTCAAGCGGATCACAAACTTAAAAGTTACAAATCCTTAATTCATAATTAATAGTTGGCTCCCACTTTGACCACATAGAAATTGATAGGGACTCCGAGGGGAGTAAGTTAATATCAATTTCCTATGCCTAAGTAATAACCATAATTAAATACAGGATTATTATTTCGCTTTGAGCAAGCCACTCGTGGTGAGGGTCAATACCGCCACTAGTAATAATCCACAATCATCCTTTCGGAATTTATTCATGTGAAATCCATTCTTTTGGCCGATCCGAGGGGGAAATGTATTCCAAAAGAACTTCACAAATAAATAAATTATGGAGGCCAAAATAATCCAATTTTAATATCCGGAATAAAATTGCGATTATAAAAACATACTTAGTAATTTTCGAAAGTAAGGTTTTTCTTGGACAATTAAATTCATGCAAACACATATTAACAAATAATAATAAGTGCACGAAATAAAACATCCATCAAAACAAAATTAAACACATTGGAGCACTCGAATCCAATTGTCACGGTTTAATTTCTTCACGTCTTGATGCGAAAAAATCATCCTTGTTGCTTTCCGACGTTCGTCTCGACGTGCTCCCACTCGAACAGCAACACTTCTTCAAAAAACAGCATCGTTTGGGGTTCGGGACGACGTTTAAAATCACACGAAAAAAAACACGAACCGAAAAAATTCCACGGCCTGAGATACAGCGCGCGTCGGCCCACGAAGTGGGCCCGCGCGCTTCCCGGCCCGAGAAGCGCTGGAAAAGCGCCCGAGGGGCGCCGAAGCGCGGCCCCGAGTTGCACCCGAGGCGCGCCCGAGGCGCTGCACAGAAGCGCGCCGAGGCGCTGCCTGGGGCGCCCCGAGGAGCTGCCGACCCCAGCTGAGGCGCGTGCGCGCCGTGCGCGCGGCGCCGTGCGTCCGTTGCGCACGGTGTGCGCCGTGCACCCCCGTGCGCCGTTTTTTCGCCGTTCGTCCTCGTTTTCTTCACCCCTTGCATGATTTTACCTCCATACACGCGCCACGCATGTATGCGTCGTCCGGGTACGCCATTTTTAATTCTTCGTTCTTCGTCACGATCCGGTTACAATTTATTTTTACAAAAAAAATAAATACTAGATCTAGACTAGTCTATTACAATGATCGAATCAAAATAAAAACAACTAATCTACTCGTGGATTTTCTCACGAGAAAAACGAATTCGAACGAATCGAATTAAAAACAATTAATTTACACGCATGAAATTAACAACATTAAAAATCATGACAATTGGATACCTGCAAAAAAGATCTAACAATTCTACTATCCAATTTCAAATTTAATGTTCAACAATTTAAATTCCAATTTAAAATTCAGAGCCCGAAACCGTGGCTCTGATACCAGTTGTTGGGAAAATAGGGGTGCCCGGAATCTATTCGGGATGAACTTTAAATACGAATTTAAATACAATTATTACTAGCATGAATTAATCCTAATTAATTCAAATAATAATTCCAACAACTAATTATCATCATGCATGTTAAATTAATTTCACATATTTAACTAGGCGGAATTAAACAAGTAAATATGTGATTAACGTACCTCTTGTAGTAATGGCCTTTGAATATACGGGACACTTGTAATCTCGTACTATCAACCCAAAACCTTCTCAAGTATTTCCCTTTTCACCTCACTTGATCGTCGGTGGGAGACGCTTTCAAGTAATTTAATAACTAAGGAAAAAGAAAAATATCTATGCTTCTTGATTTTTCCAACACATGGAATTATGTACTTGGAGATGAAATAATCATCTCCTATTTATAATAAGAAGTGACCGAATTTTTTGGGTATATTTGGGCCTTGAGAAAATCTTTTCTTAGACTCTAAGAAATCTTGAATATATCCTATATATTCTTTTCTCCATAATAAAATATTCCACAAAAATCTCACTCTCCTATTATTCATGAAGTTTTCGAAAATTTATAGAAGAAATCCAAAGATTTGGATCTTCTTGAATATATGAGATATTCTTGTACTTCTAGAATACATATCTTCCATAATATCTTTCCAAGAAAATCAACAAAATCTTATTTCTCCTAAATAGGCCTTATTTTCGAAATTTTCATTAAAAAAAACAGCATGATATAATCTTTTTATTTTAATCACCTTATCATTATTGGGCTACTTAATGGGCTACTTGAGGGGCCTTAAGGAGAATTAAGATTGGACCTCCTAATGGACTTCTGAATTTCAATATTGAGCCCCAATATAATTCAATCCATTAATATTAATTATTACCACTAATAAATTAATATTGCACTATCCATCTTAATCCATATTACGATAATATGGGCTCCCGGTTATTATTTCCCGTGTTTAAGATAATCAAGTCCATTAATTAATTGAGCTTCTGAATAGCTCTAAATTAATTAATATATTTCACCTTGGAGTAAAGACAGCTCAACATTATTATTCGCACCGAAGAAACTAATTCTTCACTTGCAAGATTTGGTACAATAAAACTTCTGAGCCCACCAAGGGAACTAATCACACGAGCCGTACTCGCACGCGTTTCTCCGTATTAAATCTTAGCAACCGTCGTATGATTAATATTACTGCCCAAGACACAAAGTTCGAAGTCACAATGATTCTCACCCAACATGAATCAAAGCAGTAACCATTAAGCACACACGGTCCTATTTAAGTGACGGAGATTAAGAAATCATCAACCACTGAGGTCTAATTCTTCACCTTTCAGAACAGAAGAATTTCTCCTCGCTGTAGGACCTCTTCAACACATACTAAATGTGCTAGTGCAATCTCTTAGTCAAGACAGACCAATCTGAGCCTTACACATCGACCTTTCACGGCGGATTGTTCAATTCCACCTAGGTCGTGAAAATGTACGTTTAGTTACAAGTAAACTGTTAATGTCGTCTTCCGTGATCGGGTATCACCACATTAACTACTATGTAACACGTACTATATATTGAACTGTTTGCAATAGAAATTCAACATTCAATCATAACTAAAGCAAATGCGATAAAAGAATTATTCTCATAAAACGAGTGTTTGATACACGAGTTATATAAAGTAAAAGCATACTTTCACGTATAACTCCAACAGTAATACCTCCCCGTGGAAGCGTATTATCGTACCACTCCTTAGTTATTCCCGTCAATGAGAATGGGAACAGCCTAAGCCTCTTGGCATCTTCAGACATGCCATTATAATTAAATGTTGAGGCTATCATGAGAAAGCTCCTCAAGTGAGTGTGAGGATTCTCCTTCCCGATCACTCATTTGAATTGATTCTCGGTCAGCAGCTTTAAAATCCCCGGTGATATCGAGAAGTTGTTCGCCTCAACAGGAGGTAACGCCACTCCATCATAGTACCATTGTGGCTGCGCTGCAAACCTCCCTCGAATGGCCATATTGTGATCTACGTTCTGAGGAACGTGTTGAGGATTAGCAGCAGGTACTGGTACTTGATGGGGTGGTGGTTGGTAAACAGGTGGTTGGTTGTAGACAGGAGGTGGATGATATGGATATGGTGGGTAAGGATAAGGTGGGTATGGGTAATGTTGGTATACTGGGTTGTTAAAAGGGTTATTTGGGTTTTGTGGGTAAGCAGGGTTGTTATGAGGATTATGGACAAGGTTCTGAGCTGGATTCCCTACGTTTTGTGTATCCGGGTTTAGGCTCTGGCTATCCCCTAATGGAATTTGATTCTGGCTACCACTAACTCCAGTGCCTTCAACTCGGTCTACTGCCTGATTGAGATCGTTGGCAGCATCGTCCAACTCATTATTGATATCCATTGGTTCCATTCCTAAGTCGGCAGCGTTCATCCTTCTCAAAAAGGCTCGGTTCCTTCTGGCTATTGTCTCAGGGTCCAACGGTATTCTCTCTTCGCTCGTATTGCCTTGTGAGCGTGTTTTCATAAACCTGACACACTAGCAGAAGGGTCAAAACGCAACTGCCGATTGAATACAAATAAAAATAAAAACAGAAAATAAATCACCCACTACTAACTACTAAGCTATCTACAAGTCCTATTCAAAAGCATACAACGCCATCCCCGGCAACGGCGCCATTGACTTGAAGCGATTTACTAACTTCTACTAGTCGCTCACCCGCAAGCGGACGGGTTCACTGTAGTAAGAGTAAGTATAATGACCAAGTAGTATCGAACCCAAGAGATGGTGTATATGCGAATAGATCCCTGAAGATCTACGCGTCGTAATTAATATGAGTGTAATGTTTTTGGGTTTTGAAAGATTAATTAAAAGACTAAAATAAACTAATTAACTAAAGAATGAAAAAGAACGAATTAACTAGGGGATGTTTTCTAATGAGAGATGGTGATGCTTAGGATTGGAATCCCTACGTATACTAACGGAGCAGGTACATAATCAAAATAACTGTGATAAACAAGAATTAACCTAAGTAAAAGAATGCAAGGTGAAAGCTCAAGATTCTAAACCCTAATACTTTACCCTAACACTCGACTTCACTAATCCACTAACAAGTTAATGGATTGTGCTCAATTAATGAGACCCTAATTTAACTAAGGTGATGCGGTCGTCCTCCTTCGCTAAACCGGTAGATGAATTAACCTTTCCTAAACCTTCTCGTTAAGACTACTAATTGTTATTGAGTGATGCGGTCGTCCTCTCTCTAACACTTTCGTACTAAATCCAAAGGTAAAGTTCAGATTAATTATAAGAATTCATTAATTAAGAGAATTAAAACTAACGTCACAAGCTACCCTAATTATGTACCCACATCCTACTTCTACGAGTTCATCCTACCCTAAGCATGCAAGGGTTTTAGCCGGACATGGTTGTAACAAACATAAAAGCAATAGAAGAAACTACGAACATAAACATAATGAATTGAACGAAGAAAATAAGAAACATGAACTAGGGTTTTTAAAGAAAATAAATACGAAGAACTGAAATTGAATTAATAAAAACAAAATTTAAACGTGCTCAAAGTAACGAACTAATGAAAAGAAACTAAGAATTGAAAAGAAACTAGAATTCGTATGAAAAACCTCAACAAAACGTAAATTAAGCTTGCTCGTTCTTCTCCTCTTCAAAAACTAAGTCTAAAATTATTTCTAAAGTCGGGGATTCTTCAAAACGTGTTTGGAAGAGGTATATATAGGCACCGGGTCGAAACGGGAGTTAATGGGCCGAAAATACGCATCCGGAGGCAAAAATCCATGGGCGCTCGAGCAAAACGCTCGAGCGGTCCCGCTCGAGCAGTGTAGCTCGAATGACACAATCGCTCGAGCGGTTCCGCTCGAGCTGGTCGAGCGTTGAAATCATTCTGCATGTTTTGGGCGCTCGAGCGATTCGCTCGAGCGGTGGCGCTCGAGCTGCTCGAGCGCAAGAAAGTTTCTGTACGTTTAGGCGCTCGAGCAATGCGCTCGAGCGGGGGCGCTCGACCTAGTCACTCGAGTGACTTCTAACTCCTCCCAAGTGATACTTTTCCTCGTCCGCACTAATACCAATCGTATTTCTTCAATATCTTCTCATCCGGGCATCCGTTTGAGTCGATTCAAAGTCCTACGAACTCCGTTTTTCATCCTCTATTCACCTATGAGCATCAAAGAGACAAATTTATCAACGTGTAGAAATAATGCTCAATTGACTCTAAATACTCTATAAACTCGACCAAAACTAGGGCGTTTCTAGCTACGAATCATGACAATTTCACGCCTAATCAATAACTCCAACAATCTCCCACTTATACTTAAAGTCTGCTTTTTAGTATACATCATCATGCATGTCTAGTGTAGTAGCTCTACGTGACATCTCATGTCAACCTACACTAACCTAATAATTCCTCCAACTTATACTTAAAGCAGATTGACAATAGTCTTAACTCTCATTCCATCCACATATCTCTCGAATGTACTCTGAGGCAGACCCTTTGTGAATAGATCCTCTAGGTTGTCACCCGAAGCTATCTTTGCCACATCTATATCTCATCTCTTAACGATTTCTCGTATAAGATGGTATTTTCTTTCTATGTGTTTGCTGGCCCTGTGGGCTCTCGGTTCCTTTGAATTTGCAACTGCTCCGGCATTGTCACAATAGATAGTTATCATGTCGGGCAAATTCGGAACAACGTCCAAGTCCACTAAGAAGTTCTTGAGCCAAACTGCCTCTTTCGCTGCTTCACAAGCAGCTACATACTCGGCTTCCATGGTCGAATCGGCGATGCATTTCTGCTTAACGCTTCTCCATGAAATGGCTCCTCCTCCCATGCAAAATACACTACCCGAGGTTGACTTTCTTGAGTCTATGTTTGATTGGAAATCTGAGTCCGTGTATCCCACGAGAATAAGACTATCTGACTGGTAAATCAGCATCCACTCACAAGTTCTTTTCAGATACCTCAAGATGCACTTTACGGCAATACAATGGTCTTTCCCGGGATTACTTTGATATCTTGCCACCATGCCCACGACAAAGCAGATATCCGGTCTCATACACAGCATTGCATACACAAGGCTTCCTACGGCCGAAGCGTATGGAACACCTTTCATGTCATCTATCTCCGATTGCGTCTTAGGGCTCATTTCTTTAGATAGATGGATTCCGTGTCTAAAAGGTGCAAAACCTTTCTTGGAATCTTGCATGCTGAAACGCTTCAAAACAGTGTCAATGTATGAAGCTTGCGATAAGCCCAACATCCTCTTCTTGCGATCGCAAGTGATCTTGATCCCAAGGATGTGACCGACTTCCCCTAAGTCCTTCATATCAAATTGTTTTGATAGTCATACCTTTACGTCTGACAATACCTTTGCATTATTTCCAATGAGCAGAATATCGTCTAAGTATAATACTAAGAATACCACCGCAGTTCCGTCACGCTTCTTATACACACAACTTTCGAACACGTTTTGATCAAACCCATAAGACTTAATCACTTGATCAAAACACTGGTTCCAAGTGTGCGATGCTTGCTTAAGTCCATAAATAGATCTCTTAAGCTTGCATACAAGGTGCTCTTGGCCTTTTTCAATAAAACCTTTGGGCTGTTGCATATATATATCTTTCCCATCAAGACTTCTGTTAAGGAAAGTTGTCTTGACATCCATATGCCAGATCTCGTAATCTAGCCTTGCTTTGAAGGTCTCAACCTTTCCGTCCGGTCCTCTTTTCCTCTTGTACACCCACTTGCATCCAATGGGTTCTACCCCATTGGGTATTTCGACCACTTCCCACACTTAATTATGATCCATCGAACCCATCTCGGTTTCCATTGCTATTTGCCACGACTCCGCGTCTTTGTCTTGGATTGCCTCGTCGTATGTCCATGGGTCTGATTCATCACCGGGAATCAAATCTGAAGATTCTCCTATTCCCATGAATCTCTCGGGTTGCTAGCAATCCTCCCACTGCGACGGGGTTCCGGTTGTGAAGGTGTGATGTGTGGTATATCATCTTGTATACTTGGTATCGAGGTTTGCCCTCTCAATTCTTCTAAGGTAATTTCACTTTTAGGCTTCCGATTGTTCATATAGTCTTCCTCCAAGAATTTAAATGTGTACTAATCACTGTCTTTTGATCCCTGGGACTATAGAACATACACCATTTCGTTCCTGCAGGGTACCCTATAAACAGCCTTAATTCCGAACGTGGATCCAACTTACCGGCTTCCTTGTCTAGCACGTATGCCGGACAACCCCAAATCCGCAAATGTCTTAGACTGGGCTTGCGCCCAGTCCACAATTCCATTGGGGTTTTAGGAACCGATTTGGATGGTACCAAGTTTAGAATGTAAGCCGCCGTTTCCAAGGCGTTACCCCAAAACGACTTGGGTAAATCCGAATAACTAATCATGGATCTGACCATTTCTAAAATAGTCTGGTTTCTTCGTTCTGCCACACTGTTCTATTGAGGGGTTCCCGGTGCGTTTAACTGGGATATGATCCATTTGCCTGATAAGTAGTTCAATAATTCATCGCTGAGGTATTCGCCTCCACGATCTGATCGTAGAAACTTGATACTCTTTTCCCTATGTTTCTCGGCTTCGGTCTTAAACTCCTTGAACTTATCAAAAGTTTCAGACTTATGCCTCATAAGGTAAATGTACCCATATCTCGAGTAATCGTCAATGAAAGTGACAAAATACTCATACCCTATTCTCGCTTTGATCGTCATTGGACCACACACATCGGCATGAACGAGTTCTAACACTTCTGTAGCTCTATTCCCCTTGGCTCCAAATGCCCTCTTGGTCATTTTACCCTCTAAACAGGATTCACAAGTTGAAAACGGTTTGACTTGGAATGATTCCAAGGATCCGTCTTTCACCAATCTCTTTACCCGCTTTAGATTAATATGACCTAGTCTAAGATGCCATAGGAGTGTTTCATTCATCTCCGAAGAACGCTTTCTTTTATTACTCGAAATGATCGACGTGTTATTAGATTCATTATTTGAGTGGTGTGCACACTTAATCATATAGAGATTGTTTACCAACATTCCATGACAGATAGTATCATTCTTAAAAGAAACAGTAATAACTTTATTAAAAGTAACTGAATATCCATCAAAAAATAACTTAGAAACCAAAATTAAATTCTTCCTAAAGTTTGGAACGTATAAAACATCTCTTAAAATTAAAACTCTATCTTCAAAAGATAGGTGCACGACTCCCATTGCTTCGGCTTCCACTCTCGTAGCATCGCCCAAAGTGACGACGATCTCATTCTTGCTAAGTCGTCGGGTTAGCTGGAACCCCTGAAGAGTGAAACAAATATGATCAGTTGCCCCGGTATCCACTACCCAAACGTGGGCAGCATACGCCGCAACATAAGTTTCAACGACTAAAGCATGAGACTTACCTTTTTTTACCGTCTTCTTAGGCTTAGAACATGTAGACCTCCAATGTCCTTTCTCCCCGCAATTGAAGCACTTACTCTTACCGAATATCTTCATACCGTACGGTTTGAATGCTCTTTTTTTTTTTTGCTATTAAGAGTGAGTCTACTGGTTTGGTTATGATCAATCTCCTTTTTCTCAATCTTACCTTCCATTGGCCTAGATTTCGAGAAAAAGCTCTTAATCACCAAGGTCTCATCCTTACTCCCTAAGTACGACTCTACCAATACCAAAGCTTTGAGCAGGGTGTCTAAAGTGAACTTGTGTTCCGATAACACGTATTCCCAAAAGAACCCATCAAAACTGCTCGATAGCTTTAGGAGTATGGAATCAATTTGACTTTCTTCACTTTGTCCGGTACCAAGAAACTCAAGTTTTTCAAACTCACGCCTAAATCTGAGAACATGATCCCTTACAGGTGTCCCCTTCACCATTTCCTTCGTGAGCTTCTCACGAATAGTGAACAAATTCGCCATGGGGTTTTGATGGTGAAACATCTCTTCAAGGGTATCCATGATTTCAACAGCCGCCTCAATGCCTTCATGAATGCGTTTCAAATCTTCAGACATAAATGTCAAGATGATGCGCTTCATGTGCTCATTGGAATGCTTCTAATCATCGAATACTGCATTTTCCCTATTACTTAACTTATCATTAGGTTTCTTGGGTACGTCAACGCTAAATATCCAATAGTGTTCTTGTGCAGGTAGGACCATTTTCATGTTACGTTTCCAATCAACATAGTTCTCACCAACAAGTTTATTATCTTTAAGTATACTAAACAGTGGATTAAAAGGTTGCGACATAATGAACTGAGAATAAAACATACATTCATATCAATATCTAGAAAAATACAAAATTATCACATAATTCGATCACATCAATTATATTGAAACCTTAAAACAATATAATCATGCATCAGCCAACTTCTCGAAATAATTTAAATGCGCCACGAGGGGTGGTCTATACATTTAAACACATTCAAGTGGATCACAAACTTAAAAGTTATAAATCCTTAATTCAAAATTAATAGTTGGCTCCCACTTTGACCACATAAAAATTGACAGGGACTCCGAGGGGAGTAAGTTAATATTAATTTCTTATGCCTAAGTTATAACCATAATTAAATACAGGATTATTATTTCACTTTGAGCAAGCCACTCGTGATGAGGGTCAATACCGCCACTAGTAATAATCCACAATCATCCTTTCGGAATTTATTCATGTGAAATCCGTCCTTTTGGTCGATCTGAGGGGAAAATGTATTCCAAAAGAACTTCACAAATAAATAAATTATGGAGGCCAAATTAATCCAATTTTAATATCCAGAATAAAATTGCGATTAAAGAAACATACTTAGTAATTTTCGAAAGTAAGGTTTATCTTGGACAATAAAATTCATGCAAACACATATTAACAAATAATAATAAGTGCACGAAATAAAACATACATCAAAACAAAATTAAACACATTGGAGCACTCAAATCCAATTGTCACAGTTTAATTTCTTCACGTCTTGATGCGAAATATCATCCTTGTTTCTTTACATCGTTCGTCTCGACACGCTCCCACTCAAACAACAACACTTCATCAAAAACAACTTCGTTTGGGGTTCGGGACGATGTTTAAAATCACAAAAAAAAAACAAGAACGGGAATAAAATTTCACGGCCCGAGATACGGCACGCGTCGGCCCACGGGGTGGACCGTGCGCCTCTCGGCACTACCGCCGAGCGCCGAGAGGCGGTGGCTCGTGCGCCTCGGCTCGCCCGTCGTGCACGGTGTCGTGCGCCTCGCGCACTCCGTGCACCAAGTTTTGTTGTTCGTTATTTTTTTTCATCCCATGCATGATTTTACGTCCATGCATGCGCCACGCATGCATACGTCATCCGGGTACGCCGTCTTTAATTCTTCGTTCTTCGTCTCGATCCGGTTACAATTTATTTACAAAAAATAAATACTAGATCTAGACTAGTCTATTACAATGATCAAATCAAAATAAAAACATCTAATCTACTCATGGATTTTCTCACGAGAAAAACGAATTCGAACGAATCGAATTAAAAATAATTAATTCACACGCATGAAAAACTAAATATTAAAACCATGACAATTGGATACCTGCAAAAAAGATCTAACAATTCTACTATCCAATTTCAATTTAATGTCTAACAATTTAAATTCCAATTTAAAGATCAGAGCCCGAAACCGTGGCTCTGATACCAGTTGTTGGGAAAATTGGGGTGCCCGGAATCTATTCGGGATGAAATTTAAATACAAATTTAAATTCAATTATCACATTTCAGAACAGAAGAATTTATCCTCGCTGTAGGTCCTTTTCAACACATACTAAATGTGCTAGTGCAATCTCTTAGTCAAGACAAACCAATCTGAGACTTACACATCGACCTTTCACGGCGGATTGTTCAATTCCACCTAGGTCGTGAATTTGTACGTTTAGTTACAAGGAAACCGTTAATGTGATATTCCGTGATCGGGTATCACCACATTAACTACAATATAACAAGTACTATATATAATGAACTGGTTGCAATAAATATTCAGCATTCAATCATATCTAAAGCAAATGTGATAAAAGAATTATTCTCATAACCAAGTGTTTAATACATGAGTTATACAAAGTAAAAGTATACTTTCACGTATAACTCCAACACTTCAGTAGACACAGTTGTCTTTAGTGTAGTCCTTCAGAGACTCTTGAAGATCTTTCCAAGAAGTTTGTCATAAGGCTGAATGACAAACTTCCCTGACCACAGTAGTCTGTCTCCTTCAGGGCCTACTTGGTACAACACTGATCCTTCTGATTATGCCCTTCCTTCAGGCTTCAGATCTTTTGACATGACTTCAGTCTGTTCTCTTTGTGATGTCATCTTGATTTCCTCAGGCTCTTGTCAGTGAGTTCCCCCTCAACTGAGTGCTTCCTCAACTGAGTTCTTCTCAACTGACAACCTGTTCAATTGAAAAACAGACGAGCCTAACCTGAAACTAAAGATACAACCCTGACTGCTTCAAACCTATTACATGTGGTTTTGGAAAATCATCAAAACTAATATATTCCAACAATTTCCCCCATTTTGATGATTCCAAAACATCTAACATTGAATATTTTTCTATTACAAGAATTGTGTCAGAACAACAAGTAATAGTTGAAAAATGCAGAAATTCTCATAGTTTAAAACATTTAAGATCTGTTCGGTTGACCATTTTTCTTAACAAAACTGGATCAGTGGTCATATGAACAACCCGCTCTGATACCAATTGATGGTCCCGAAAAACTTTCGCAAATACTGAAAATATGGGAATTTAGGATATTTTTTTTAAAAAACTGAGTGAGTTCAGTGAGGGACACTCAAGTCACTGCATTGCTGAGAGGCAGAGGCATCAAGTCAGCGTTGACTTGAGGGCTCAGTCTCTCAACAAGACAGTGACTCGAGAGGTTACACTTCAAGTCACTGCATTACTTAGAGGCTGAGCTACCAAGTCAGTGTGGAGACTTGGAGGCTCATGCTCTAAGAAAAACAGTGACTCGAGATACTGAACTCTCGAGTGCGAGCTTAAGATTGTTAGTGAGATTGATTCTCCCTGACTGATTTTCTCTTTGAAGTATACTCAGAGAGCATATACTTTAAAACATTTATCAAATACTTAAGTAAAACAAGAAGTTTAACGTGGTTCAGAGACTCAAGCTCCTACGTCCACGATCCTGATTTAACAGGGGAATCCACTACTTGGGATTGGCTTGTTTTTAATGTGCCAAGGTGCACCCAGATCAATACACATGACCTTGCTCTCTTTCTTTCTTCACTAAACAACTTCAACCAACAAACCTGACAGATAGGGTTTTGGTTTCAGTTTGGTTTTCTCCAACTAGGTGAGGTTTTCCATTACAATGTGTTAGCCTCAAGCTAAGATTGGTAAAACCTCTCTAAGCTAAGAGTTACAAGCTTGACACTCAATGAATATGTGTGAGGACCCTAATGGTCAGTGTCGTGGGTGTAGATGTGCTCCCTTATATCTCCCTTGAACTGCACTAATACTCTTACACGCTCACAGTTCGTAGGTGTAGATTTTCCTCCTCTCACACACTTGAACATGCAGCTATGAGCTTGTATTTATAGTGTGGATTCAAATGTAACCATTGGAGGGAATCACATTTGAATCCAGACAATTAATAGGTTCACCTACTTTTTCTTGGAATGCGGCCTTGTCAGTGTCGGATATGTTGTCTTGACTTGATTGGTCCATGTGGACTGAATCCAACGGATCTTTGGTTCAGTGAGCTTGATCAGGGCGCACTAACTTCAGATGACTTATCCTCAACTGACTTGATGATCTTCAGTGGACACAACTGTCATCAGTGTAGTCCTTTAGAGACTCTTGAAGATCTTTCCAAGAAGTTTGTCATAAGGCTGAATGACAAACTTCCCTGAGCACAGTAGCCTGACTCCTTCAGGGCCTACTTGGTACAACACTGATCCTCCTGATCATGCTCTTCACTGAGTAGTCCACTGACTTAGCTTAGAATGGTCAGGCTTCTCTTCAGGTTCAGATCTTTTGACATGACTTCAGTCTGTTCTCTTTGTGATGTCATCTTGACTTCCTCAGGCTCTTGTCAGTGAGTTCCCCCTCGCTGAGTTCCCCCTCAACTGAGTGCTTCCTCAACTGAGTTCTTCTCAACTGAAAAACTGTTAAAGAAAATAATTGGTGGTATTAATTTATAATTAATTGGTATTAAAGTTTAATTGAGACTTTAATAGTTGACCAATTAATTTTGGGTGTTGAAATTAATTTCTCAGAAATTAATTATTACATGAGCATTCTTCTCTCAAAGTAGATGAGAATGGTGTATTCATACTCGCAAAACCGATTTTCGGTGAGTGAGAAATTGAATCAGAAGTCGAAAGGTTCAACACTTAATTTTGGGAATTAAATGCGTCATTTAATTCATCCCACATTGGAATTTTAGAATACTAATATACATAATATTAGTATGGGAATAAGGAAGTATAATAAATTATAGTTGGTTTCTAGTCAATCAAAGTTGCCACACGCGCGCGCGCTCGCCTAGTCGAGCCGCACCGTACCCACGCCCGAGCCCGTGGCCTTGGCCTTGGTTCTTGGTTCTTGGCAATTGGACTTTGGGCCTTGGGCCCAATGGGTATCTAATTTTTTGGAGAACAAAAATTAGGATATAAGGTCCATAGAATTTGGGTCGATTCGGTTCAGAGACCCACCCGGTTAGAGAGGTCAAACCGGATCGTCAGATACTTCATAAGAGCACATAAAACACATGTGCTAAATTTGTGGGACGTTACCAGCGTGATTTAAGAAAATGCGTTCTGGGTCAACTTCTATTACAGACTTGCCACCAACGAAAATGCATCCGCATTTAATGCCCACACGGTTTTTCCTTCTGTATGGAGTGGAGGTTCGCCTATAAATAGCGTCCTCATGCATTTGCCTGGTCACACACTCAGAAAATCTTCTCTTCTCCTTTGTCTCTCCGCATATAGATTCTTAAGAGCCAGTCCAGTCGAAGCGCTCGTTTTGTTCGCCGGAGCTCCAAGACCTGTGGTGCTACACTCTTGGAGACGATAGTGATTTTTTACCTTTGGGGACAAATTTCCAAGACCGAAGAGCACTACCAGGGAAATTTTGTCTTGCGGGAAGAGGGCTTCCTCGACTCGTCACCTTTGCTGTTGTTTCTTTTTCTTTCCTCTCATTGTAATAAGTATTCGAGTTGTAATTTTCTTTTTTTATTTTTTGAATTATTATTTCCGCAATCAAATCCTATTTTCTACAACAATCGCAAGACAAAATTTTGTTTTTCAAAAATGTCTGACGGAAATAACAATTCGGAGTCTGCTAACCAGGGAAACACTGTTGTTCCCACTCCCTAGGGCACCACTACCCCCATTCCCCCTATAACTGTCCATATTGGACAGACCTCTAATCCCTCTGTGGTGAGCCCTTTCCCGTTTGATAACTCGAGACCTTTTATGGTCCAAAGTGAGAGACCCAAAAAGTTTTCGGGTAAGAACTTCAAGAGGTGGCAACAGCGTATGCTGTTCTTTCTGACCACCTTGAGATTGGCGAGGTTCCTTACTGAGGACCCCCTGCAGTTGTTGAGAACGATACGTAGAATGAGGAAGTTCGTGTCCACTGGTGGGAACACGACTTCTATGCTCAGAATTACATTCTAAGTGGTCTGGCAAATGCTTTGTATAGTGTCTACCAGAAGTGTAAAACCAAGGAAATATGGATTTCCTTGGAGGCCAAATATATGGCTGAGGATGTTGGTACTAAGAAGTACTTGGTTGGGAAGTTCTTGAACTTCAAGATGGTGGACTCGAAGTCTGTCGTCGAACAAGTTCGAGAGTTTCAGTTGATTCTGCA
This sequence comes from Ballota nigra, assembly GCA_947034835.1. NCBI lineage: Eukaryota > Viridiplantae > Streptophyta > Magnoliopsida > Lamiales > Lamiaceae > Ballota > Ballota nigra. The sequence continues at coordinate 55,249,926 of OX344727.1, read as the reverse complement.
CGACATTGCTGCAGAAGGGATGATACTGCCAGATGCTTTCCAAGCCACTGTAGTAATTGAGAAACTGCCTCCAAGTTAGAAGGAGTTTCAGAGCCACTTGAAGCTGAAGAAGAAGAGTATGACCTTGCAAGAGGTTATAGGCAAACTTCAGATTTGCGAGGGTGGGCTGGATAGGAACAAGGGTCAGGAAGAGGCCAAAGCTAATTTGATGGAGTCAAAGAAGCGCAAGAGGCCAAATTCTGACAAAGGCAAACAACCAGTTGTAACTCGACCCAAATTTACTGGTGACTGTTACAACTGTGGAAAGTCAAACCACATTGCAAGATTCTGCAAAGCCCCAAAGAAAGATGTCAATGACAAAGGCAAGGGCAAGCAGTCCAGTGCGAATGTGGTTGAAGGGGATTTCATTAAAGAGGACCTGGCTGCAGTGACCACTGAAGTGAACCTTGTGGGCAACCCAAATGAGTGGTACATCGATATGGGGGCTACATGTCATGTCTGTTCTGACAGGAACGCTTTCTCGACCTATGTGCCAGCCAATGGGAAAAAGCTGCACATGGGGAATCAAGCCACGTCTAAGGTGGCTGGGGTTGGCAATGTTGTTCTGAAGCTGACCAATGAGAAGAACATCATACCGAGAGATGTCCTGCATGTCCCGGATATTCGCAAGAACCTCATCTCTGGCTCTGTACTAGTGAAGAATAATTTCAAACTTGTATTCGAGTCTAATATGGTTGTTCTTAGCAAGTTCTCAGTGTACCTAGGTCGTGGATATGTCCACGATGGTCTATTTAAGATGAGTGTCATTGTTGTACACCCCAAGGGAAAATCTGTTATGAATAAAGAAGCTTCTACTTCTTCTTATATCGCTGAGTTTTCAGATTTATGGCACTGCAGATTGGGACATGTAAATTTTAAATCGATAAAATGACTAGTAAGTTTAAATTTACTAGATATAAAGAATGTCGATTTAAATAACAAATACGAAATTTGTGTAGAAGCTAAGATGACAAAGTTGTCTTTTCCTTCGGTTGAAAGGAACTCAGAACCTCTAGAATTAATTCACACTGATGTGTGTGACTTAAAATTCGTACAAACTAGAGGAGGGAAGAAGTACTTCATCACTTTCATAGATGATAGTACGAGGTTTTGTCATGTTTACCTTTTGCACAGTAAGGATGAAGCGTTAGACGCTTTTAAATTGTACAAAAGTGAAGTGGAAAACCAGTTGAATAGACAAATCAAAATGGTTTGTAGTGATAGAGGAGGAGAGTATGTAGCACCGTTTGAGAAGATATGCTCCGAATCCGGAATCATACATCAAACTACTGCTCCTTACTCGCCTCAATCTAATGGTGTTGCGGAACGAAAGAACCGAACACTCAAAGAGATGATGAATGCTATGCTTATTAGCTCCAGTTTACCGCAAAACTTGTGGGGGGAAGCCATTCTGTCGGCTAACCATATTTTGAACAAAATTCCACATAAGAGTAAAGATGTGACTCCTTATGAATTGTGGAAGGGGTGGAAATCGTCGTATAAATACCTCAAAGTGTGGGGGTGTTTAGCAAAGGTTGAAGTGCCTCTACCTAAACAAGTTAAAATCGGCCATAAAACGGTTGATTGCATATTTGTTGGGTATGCACTGAATAGTAGTGCCTATCGGTTTCTGATTCACAAATCAGAAGTTCCCGATATGACAGAAGGCACTTATATAGAATCGAGAAACGCTGTGTTTTTCAAAAACATCTTTCCTTGTAAGACCAAGGAAGATGAGATATCAACCAAAAGACCTCGAAATGTGGAGGTTGATGAGGATGCTGGTCCGTCCACTCAAGATAGTGGCAAGTTACGACGCAGTAAGAGAGCTAAGATAGTTAAAACCTTTGGTCCCCATTTCATCACTTACGTGTTGGAAGAGGAACCTAGGACTATCAAAGATGCTCTATCTAGGCCAGACGCTCTGCTCTGGCAAGAGGCGATTAACAGTAAAATCGACTCTATCATGCAAAACCACACGTGGGAGTTGGTTAATCTCCCACAAGGTTGCAAGCCCTTAGGATGCAAATGGATCCTTAAAAGAAAGTATAAAGCGGATGGGTCAGTTGAAAATACAAAGTCCGCTTAGTGGCCAAAGGGTTCAAACAAATCGAAGGGTACGATTTCTTTGATACCTATTCACTTGTAACGAGGATTACTTCCATTAGGGTGCTAATCACGATTGCTGCTTTGCAAAATTTCGAAATTCACCAAATGGATGTTAAAAATGCATTTCTCAATGGTGAAATGGATACAGATATCTATATGGATCAACCAGAGGGGTTTGTAGCACCTGGAAATGAGAAGAAGGTGTGCAAACTAGTGAGGTCGTTGTATGGGCTTAAGCAAGCTCCAAAACAATAGCATTTGAAATTTGATAGCACCATGTTATCAAATGGCTTTCATATTAATGAGTGTGACAAATGTGTGTACGTGAAAAGTACACCGAAAGGATTTATCATATTGTGTCTATACGTTGATGACATGCTCATTATGAGTAATGATCATGATTTACTCATTAGTACGAAACGCATGCTGAGTCAAAACTTCGACATGAAAGATTTGGGTGTTGCTGACGTGATTCTAGGAATCAAGATCAGCAGGACATCAAATGACATATCTTTAACACAATATCACTATGTAGAGAAAGTGCTAAAGAAGTTCAATGCCTTTGATGATCCACCTGCAAAGTCCCCATTGGACATGAGTGTGCATTTGAGCAAAAATAGAGGTATTCCTGTAGCTCAACAAGAATATGCTAGAGTTATTGGTAGCATAATGTACATTTCGAATTGTACGCGTCCCGATATAGCATGTGCAGTGAATAAACTTAGTAGTTTCACAAGCAATCCAAGTAATGAGCATTGGAATGCACTCAGGAGAGTCTTGAGGTACTTAAAATATACTCTCGACTTTGGGCTACAGTACACTAGGTATCCTGCTGTACTTGAAGGGTACTGCGATGCTAATTGGATATCAGACACTAAAGAATCATTCTTCACTAGTGGATATGTATTCACTATAGGAGGAGCGGCTGTGTCCTGGAGATCGACTAAGCAAACATGCATAGCCCGATCCACCATGGAATCAGAATTCATAGCTTTGGACATAGCTGGTGAAGAAGCAGTGTGGCTTCGAAATTTCCTCGAGGATATTCCATGTTGGGAAAAACCCGTACCTACTATAATGGTACATCGCGACTGTCAAGCCGCAATTGGTAGGGCTCTAAGTGACATGTATAATGGAAAGTCTAGACACATTCGTCGTAGATATAACTCCATGAGACAATTGATCTCAAGTGGTGTGATGTCCATAGACTATGTGAGGTCTAAGGATAATCTAGCGGATCCGTTAACTAAGAGCATAAATCGAGATCAGTTGTCTAAACTGTCAGAAGGAATGGGTCTGAAATCCATAAAAGTGAACTGAAGCAGTGGTAACCCAACCAAGTTGACTGGAGATCCCAAGATCTTGGTTCAACGTGAAAACTAAGCTGTGGAAGTTAAAGGATGCACTTGGTAACCCGACCATTCCTTAGAGGACAGTGCACCAAGTGAGAACCCGTATGTGGTACAGGCTAAGTCTATACGACTTTTAATGAATCCTAAGTCCATGTGGGGGACGGAGTATTGCGGGATACTCAAGAGGAGTTCACCTATGTAAGTGTGAGGTGAGAGGCCACCTCAAATATCAGTGGATATTAAACACTTATGAATCCAAATGGTGTCCATGGCCTAAACGGATAAAAATGTGAGAACAAGAAATGAGTGTAGAAATGTTATTGTGTCAGTATTACTGTCTAAGTGCACACCAAGGCGGAATGGTTCAAGGCAATGTATCTACCAGGCTGTCGGTGTACTCGGTAGTGCTTGACTATGGAAGGTTCAAAGCCACAAACTACATATCCAGATGCAATAATGTTTTGTGTTTGAACTGGACTATGAGTCTGCATGTCTATAGGTTCAATTTCCACTCATGTGGGGGATTCTTAGAGAAAATAGTTGGTGGTATTAATTTATAATTAATTGGTATTAAAGTTTAATTGAGACTTTAATAGTTGACCAATTAATTTTGGGTGTTGAAATTAATTTCTCAGAAATTAATTGTTACATAAGCGTTCTTCTCTCGGAGTAGATGAGAATGGTGTATTCATACTCGCAAAAACGATTTTCGGTGAGTGAGAAATTGAATCAGAATTTGAAAGGTTCAACACCTAATTTTGGGAATTAAATGAGTCATTTAATTCATCCCACATTGGAATTTTAGAATATTAATATACATGATATTAGTATGGGAATAATGAAGTATAATAAATTATAGTTGATTGCTAGTCAATCAAAGTTGCCACACGCGGGCGCGCGTGCACCGGGCCGAGTCACGCCGCACCCGCGCCCGAGCCCGAGCCCGAGCCCGTGGCCTTGGACTTGGACTTGGTTCTTGGTTCTTGGCAATTGGACTTTGGGCCTTGGGCCCAGTGGGTATCTAATTTTTTGGAGAACAAAAAATAGGATATAAGGTCCACAGAATTTGGGTCGATTCGGTTCAGAGACCCACCCGGTTAAAGAGGTCAAACCGGATCGTCAGATACTTCATAAGAGCACATAAAATACATGTGCTAAATTTGTGGAACGTTACCAGCGTGATTTAAGGAAACGTGTTCTGGGTCAACTTCTGTTACAGACTTGCCACCAACGAAAATGCGTCCGCATTTAATGCTCACGTGGTTTTTCCTTCTGCATGGAGTGGAGGTTCGCCTATAAATAGTGTCCTCATGCATTTGCCTGGTCACACACTCAGAAAATCTTCTCTTCTCCTCTGTCTCTCTGCATATAGAGTCTTAAGAGCCAGTCCAGTTCGAAGCGCTCGTTTTGTTTGCCGGAGCTCCAAGACATGTGGTGCTACACTCTTGGAGACGATAGTGACGTTTTACCTTTGTGGATAAATTTCCAAGACCGAAGAGCACTACCGGGGAAATTTTGTCTTGCGGGAAGAGGGCTTCCTCGACTCGTCATCTTTGCTGCTGTTTCTTTTTCTTTCCTCTCATTGTAATAAGTATTCGAGTTGTAATTTTCTTTTTTTTTTCTTTTTTGAATTATTATTTCCGCAGTCAAATCCTATTTTTTACAACAAAAACAGACTAGCCTAACCTAAAACTAAAGATACAATCTTGACTGCTTCAAACCTATTACATGTGGTTTTGGAAAATTATCAAAACTAATATATCCCAACATTTTCCTTTCAGAAAACCGGCCCAGATTAATTATTTAAAAGAGGCCCAAAAGGTCTTTTAAGTCCTTTTATTCAACGGCCCAAAGTTAATAAATGGAAAGCCAACAAATTCTAAAATGACCATGGGTAGATGATCACACCCCAGGAGCACCGCCGCCTTTCCATAGCCGGACAATGCACGCGTCCTCGTCGAGTCAATTTCAGGCACGATTGTGGATGCTCACCGCCCCTCAAATGGTCGGTAATTTTCGATTTCATAGCCGATGCTCTTTCAGCGGCTCTGGTTTCCGATCAGCAGCACCGCTTACTGAAGCCTGCCGCTGAAAAACCAGGGATTCATGACCTCGTCTGGCACCTCCGTAATTACAAAGACACAATCGGAATCGCCGCCTTCGTGAAATCTTAGCGACCTTCGGAGATACTCTGCTTCAGGCTCAAGGTCCACGATCGAGACGCCAGCGATTTTGAAACTCATAGAAGCGCGACACACACACCGTCAGTTTAAAAAAGGATTTACAGATTGCAGCGTTGTCTGCTGTCGCTCGGCTATGCCGTTGCCAGCGGCTTCATCGACTGCAGGTCGCCGAGATTTTTTTACAGCCGGCGAATTCAACCATGTCGCAGAGGTCGATGCCAGAGAAGGGGATCGAGACCTGTCGGATCCGGGCACCATCGGGTTCTGCCGGAACCCTAATTTTATTATTTTAAGGGTTTTCGAATAAATAGGCGACGAAATTAGAAGCATGGGGTATGTACTCAAACAAAGTTATGTACTTATCAGTTAATTAATTATCTTGTAATAATAAACACTACAGTTAATCAGAAAGTTTAATTTGAAAACGTTATCCAAATTGAGTTAATGAATGAAATTTCTTTAATGAAATAAAAAAGGATTGGTACCGTACGCCTTGCGAAAATTTGAGGGTTGGGAGCACTCGTGCTGATAACGTGTTGTAAAATAAAGAGCGCAAAGCAGGAACACAGATTTATTTATCTAGTTCGTCAATAATGACTACGTCGGGGGCGTACCAAGCCAGGAGTTTTTCACTATACTTTGTTGTGTGTATACAATACTGAGTACAGTGATATAATTGTAATATCAAAACCCTAAAGCATATTTAGGTTACTTGCCCCATAAGTAATGTCCACATCAAATCTTCCGGATTTGGTATATTAAATCTTCTGGATTTACAACACTTGCAACAGCTAGTAAACACCTAACCAAATATAGAAATAAAAAACTTACAATAGGATTAATTGATAGCCACCATACCAATATTTCTTGGATTCAATGCCCATTGACTAAAAGGTCCAATTCGAACTTTATCACCTTTAGCAGATAGCCAAGAACATGCCCTTGCTACAATTTCCTCCCAAGTTTTCATAGCATTCGGGATGAGCCCGTTAAAGATGTTATTATTTTTTGTATTCCAAATTGTCCAAACCACTGCAATCCACAATGTATCTACCACCCTTGAGTTCTTTTGTCCATCCAACACCGAGCCATTAAGGAACTTACATTCAAGAGAAAGTTCCTTAATGGCTCAGTATGGAGGACTGAATGGACACGAAGTCAGCTGAAATAACAAGCCCAGATTTCACGCGCAAAATCACAGTTGAAGAAGATATGATAAATATCTTCATCTTCTCTTGAGCAGAAGCCACATTTTGGATCACCAATACACTGTGACATACCTCGTTTGATTAAATTGTCCTTTGTCGAGAGTTGGGCCCAGAGAAGTTTCCACGCCACTGCTTGATTCTGCTTTGGAGCAAAGTTACGCCATAGGTTTCTAAAGCCCTGTTTTACCCAACTGCTCTCCTGGTCTCGTTGTGACTCATGCAGCAGCAGGGTATATGCCTCCTTTATAGAGTAGATGTCATTCTTGGAGTGTATCCATTCCCATCCGTCTTTCTTATTGGGATCAACGTGATACCTGTTTATACATGTTAGTAATTGATTTAATAAATTCAATTCCCTTTGTAACAATGGCCTAGACCATTTGAACTCCCAGACCCACCCATTCTACCCCCAATTTCCCATATCCTTCACTGGCTTCTCTTTTTGCTCACTCAACCTAATAAATCTATTAAATTTTACACACAACTCATCTTGCACCCACAACTCCCTCCAAAACTTAGTATCTCTTCCATCTCCCAACACATTTTTGAACTCACTACCCGTCCCTCCAACTCTCATATCTCAAAACAGCGAACATAAATCCCCCACCAGCCCGAAGTCACCTTTCTCCTCCTGCTCCCCCCCCCCCCCCCAAACTCACGTTTCTTTTGCCATCATGCAATTCCCACAGTCTCCCATATTTAGATTTGACTACCCTTACCCATAATCTCCCCTGCTCATTAAGATACCTTCAAACCCACTTCCCCAGAAGTGCCCTATTAAAGATCCCCAAGTTTTTTTTTTTACCTCGAGACCCCCTTTTGATTTTTCTTTACACATATTTGCCCAGCTGACCCAAGGAATTTTATGGGCGTTATCACTCTCCCGCCCCCTCTCCACAAGAAATTTCTTTGTATGCTAACTAATTCTCCAAGGGTTTTTTTAACAAGATAAAAAGATAGACAATAGATCGGTATTGATGAAAGTACAACTTGAACAAACGTAATTCTACCACCGAAAGACAATTGTTTATCCTTCCATTTTGCAAGCCTTTTCCGATTCTTTTCCACCAAATCAATCCATGACTCCGAATTCTTTTGGTTAATGCCCACATTCATCCCCAAATAAGATAACTTTCCACACCCTTTCTTACAGCCCAAAATTGCAGCCCCTTCGCTCAAGACTTCCTCATTTAAATTAAATCCCCAAAGGCTGCTCTTGAAAATAACAATGAGTCTGGACAACGTTTCAAAATATCGTAGAATATATTTGATAGCTCTGATATTACCCAACTTGAATGGACACACGAAAATCGCATCATCTGCATACTGTAGGTGCGAAACACTAATTTTATTTTGGCCAACTTCAACTGCTTCAAGTAATTGAGACTGGATAGCTCAAATAATCAGAAGGCTTAACCATTCCGCCATGATAAGATATATAAACGGTGACAAGGGGTCACCTTGACTTAACCCCCTTTCAAGCCTAAACTCTTTTGTAGGATTGCCATTCACCAAAACCGATGCCGATGCAGTGGACACACATTTCATAATCCAGGATCTCTATTTATGGCAGAAATTTATACCAATTATCATTTCATTCAAGAATTCCCAACATACCGAATCATATGCCTTTGCAAAGTCGACTTTGAAGACTGCCAATTTTTTATTTTTCCTATTAGCTTCTTCTAAGATTTCATTCAGCACCACAATGCCGTCCGAGATTTGCCTCCCTCCAATAAAAGTTGATTGGCTTTCAGAAATAGAGGATCTAAAACCTTACATAATCTGTTGGCAATTACTTTGGATATAATCTTGTAGAGGCACCCTATTAAAGAGATAGGGCGTAACTCGTCAAGAGAGGAACTCGTGTCTTTTTTTGGAATGAGAACGATGAATGATGGATTCATTCCTCTCACAATCTTGCCATGGTTGTGGAAATCACTCATCATTATGAGAATATCAGCCTTCAATAGCTCCCAGTTGTTCTTCAGAAATCCAAAGAAAATACTATCGGGGCCTGGACTTCTATCAGAATTGCAAGACCATATTACTTCTCTGGTTTCTTCCTCCGTAAAACTAGTTGTGAGAAAAATGTTCTCACACTCCTCAAGGCGTTTTGTGAAAAATTCTACTGGAATTTCCGGTCTCGTCCATGCAGTCTTTCTAAAATGCTTGCTGAAGTAATAATATACTCCTTCTTTTACCCCGGGATAAAATTCAGTCCAAATGCCATCGAAGTAAAGTCCTTCAATGTTGTCCATTTTCAGCTTGTTGTTAACCTATCCATGGTAGAAACTCGAATTGATATCTCCTTCATTGATCCATTTGACTTTAGCCTTCTGGTGGTACAGTATATCCTTCCAAATGAGTGGCCGAAGCAGCTCAGCAAAGCATTGTTTCCTTCTTACGATTTCCATTTCTTCAAGCCCCAGTGCATCATCAATCTTGTCTAGACACTCAATTTCATTTTTCTTTTGAGAGATATTTTCCTCCAGTGAGTCGAATATTTCTTTACTCCATATCTTAATATCTGCTTTCAACCTCTTCAATTTTTCTTTCAAGACGAAGCCTCCCCATCCCTCAACCTGATATTCAATCCATTTGGATGTCACAAACCTTTTGAAATCAGAATGTGCCAACCATCCATTGAAGAATCTAAATGGTCGAGGACCCCAATCTATGGCTGGAAAATCGATATAAATAGGGCAATGATCTGATGTTGTCCTCCCCATGCTCTTTAAAGTGCTTCCTGGCCATCTATTCAATCATTCTGTATTGAGAAGAATTCTGTCTCACCGACTTTTACACGACCCTTCAGGGTTGTACCATGTGAAGCACCATCTAACTAATGGTAAATCGATCAGTTGGTTATTTGTGATGAACTCATTGAAGGCTCCAATGTCACGATTTTCACTATACTCTCCATACCAACTCTCCCTTCCTTGCACCTGACTGTGTTAAAATCACCAAGAACACATATGCAGTTATCCTTATATTGCTCAAGCACCAGACTAATTGAATTCCACAACTCGATTTTCTCTGCAAATGAACATGATGTATAAACATTTATTATACAACACTGTTTACCATCCCCAACCCAGAACCCATTAACCACAAGGAACCCCCGATTGAACCAAAAACTAACTTTGTAAAAGACAGTAGTATCCCAAATAGAAAGTATCCCAGAGTTGCCAACAGAATTTAAGCATGCCAAATTGCAGTTAACAGAATTCCAAATAGATTTACATAAGGAATTTTTCACTACCTCCACATTCGTCTCCTGGATGCATCATAAGTCGAATTTGTGTTTCTGGACCATTTCTCTAATTTCTCTCCTCTTCTCGTTCTTTCCAATCCCTCTTGCCTTCAGACATAAAATCTTCATTGGATAATACCTCTACCACCCTTCTTCACTCTTCTCTTTTCCTTTCTTACTATGTCGATTCAAAGTTTAAAAAGATGGTGCATTAAAGTGCAAAGAAAAAAAATCATATTGTAATTGATAAAAATCATAAAGTTCTTGATTCTTTTTGCAATTAACCCTAATAATAATGATAATATTTAATAACAATAATTATTTCATACATTGCTAATAATATAAATAATAAAGAAATATAACAATTAAAAACTAATACCCACTTTGTCCAATTTTACTAGTCATGATTTTTTTGTCTGTTGTGTTTTGTGACATGTTGAAGGGTATTATGGGGTATTATGATGTTTATGAAAACTATGATACTTATATTTTTTTTCACAAACAATCACTTTATTCATAAATGGACATCACATTACTCCATAATGTGTTTCAATATATGATTAAAAAAATAAAAAAATAGGACTAGTAAAATTGGACGGATGGAGTATTGATATACACACACACACACACACACATATATATATATATATATATATATGTGTGTATAAAATAGCACTAACCGACTTAAATTTAGCAACCATTGAAATTATTCGCCAAAATTACTGTCAAATTAAGAAACATGATAATAATTTATTATAATATATATATATATATATATATATTAAAAAGTAATAATTTATTTATATATATAGTGATAAATATTGAGAAGTAATTAAAAAAATATAATATTCAATGTAAATTGATATTTTTTTTAAGAAAAAAACTAATAAGAATATATATTTTTAGATATATTTTATGATAAACCTAATAATTCAATGATGGTTATATTTTATATTATATAGTGCATATATATTACTCCCTAGTTCCTCCGTCCATGAATCTTTTACTCCTTAATTGTTGGACACAATGTTGTGAAGCGTTTAGTCCAGGGTAGACGAGGATCTCGTTAAGGCCGGATGATGAGATCAGAGTTCCTCAACCACGACCTCGTCAGAAAATACCTCATCACTCCAACTCTTCGTTGTTTGACACTGGGACCCCGAAAAGGAACCATACCCATACCAAGGTCAAATACATACCTCAGCAAAGCCATTCGCCTTGTTGTCATGACGACCACAATAGTACCTCGTCGGACCCATGGCCTCATCGTGCCAAGAGAAGATCCAGACTCGAGATAGGGTCAGTGTAACGCCCCAAATCCAGAATGCAAGTCCTTGCTGCTTTAGCACTCTGGACTCAAGTCGTCACTTAGTGATTGTAAAAGCTGAGCATAAAAATTTCGTTTTTGAAAATATAATATCCATCTTGAAAGATACTTTGCAGCTAGAGACTTTAAACGCTTGTTAAGACCATGATCATACATAAGAAATTTATTAATTAAAACTTGGTCATATTGAAAACATTAGTCTTAATATTAGAACTTTAAGCATAAATCATCGATCAACCAATCTAGTTTGTTAGTTGTACAACATTTGGTACCCAAAAGTAAGAACATTAAAGTTAAGGTTCATTAATAATGTCTAAGATAGATTTGGGAGGGTCCGTGTCTATTGCAACTCGCGGGCCTCGGCACCATAACCTGAAAATGTTAAACATTGGGGTGAGATATAAATCTCAGTGGATAACCTGTACGCTCTTATACAGATTGGTATGATTCCAAAAAGTTTATTGTTTTACCCCTTCCCATAATTTTAATTTTAAAGTATATTAAAAGTATTTTATTTTACTTGCAACCATCCATACATACATACCATACATTTATATATACATACCATACATTCATACATACATACCCGCACTATGATAATTTACGTTAGTCGTATGAGCAGTCTTAATTTCAACATACTCTACAGATATGTCTTAATTTAAACATATTATGTGATGAAACTTTTCATTGCACCCGTATTCGCACTATGACAACTTACGTTAGTCGCACTATTCTGAGTACGCAAAGACAGTATTACCCCCTTTGGCAATTCACAACATAAACATCACCATCAACACATAAACTTGTCATTTTATACATATTATGTTGTATATTTACGTTTGTATTACTTTGCTTCAAAAATATACCAACAGTCCGTATAAAATTAACAACTGCAATACAGATAATGTTACCCACCTCTTAACTTTTAAGAAAAGCTATAAACTTCTTCTAAAGTCCGGGAACCCAAGGACTATAGGGACATCCGAGCTCTGACCAGTGCCGCACTTCACCTAGCATAGTTTCTTTCACATCTTAGTCATTATTTTATTCTTAAACATTCATGAATACCACTTAAGTTATCTTAGACTTTCCATAGATAAAACACATTGATCACATAATCCTTATTTTGTTACTTTTCTCGATTGGAGAGTTTTTTTGGGTCTACGAATCGTCTTTTACGTCCGAAGTTCTTTTGATATTTTCTTACTTCTTCGCACATCATATAAAAAAGATTTGTTAATATTATATTAGTTGTTATTGAGTTTAACGGGGACGTTAAACTCCTTTATTTACACTTCTTACTCAAAGACTTCACTACATTTAAATTCCTTAAAACATGATTTAACAAGTCTTACAAATCAAATAAAACACTTAAATCATTTGAAACTTAACATAGTAACATTTCAATATATATATATATATATATATATATATATATATATATATATATTTAACAAGTTTGCATACTTGGTTCTTAGAAAACAACTTATTGAAATATTTATTTCTTTAAAAGGTCGATTTTTCATGCATATAATTCGTGAAACATCTTAACTTCACAAAATCGTGAATCTTGACATTTAACATAAATACTACATGAATATGATTATCACTAGTGCAAATATCTTCCTTAAACATGATTTTCTAGACAAACAAGTTATTCATAAATGCATAGATGTACACATTCTTATAAAACTATGCATTTAATTGCCATAAAAACACACTCATAGAAAACTATTTTCATAGCATCATTGCTCAATATACATATTTTCAATTCAAAGATTAAGGCTAGTCATACTCATTAAAACTTAGGTATTTATTTTACAAGTTCTTACTTGTCTAACCAAGATTTAAACCCTTAAACATGTCATTGACTACTAAACTCCTATCCGCATGATACTAAAGTGTTCTAAGTTCTTATCCTATCATGCAAGACAAGTATGAAACACTTAAACAAGAAAACATTTCAAGTTATCAAGTTAAAAGTTGTGCAGTTTGTTCTCATAAGTCTTCTACTTGCAACTTTAGGTATTTTTCAAAAATACTTAAACACATCAAAAAATTATGAAATTTATACAGTAGCTACATCTTAAAATGAATAACACATATAAAGATTATTCTTAGATATTTGGTGTGTCAAAAATAGGGTTTTGAGTTTATTTTTAAAATTGGTACAAAAACTATCTTTGTTTTACAGAAGATTGACAGTGACGCGTCATCAACAAAATAATTTTAGTAAAACTATTTAGACACGCCCTAAAATCATGGAAAATTTTATAGACAACGCTAACAACACCTAGTATTTAAATATGACTTTTACAAAAATTAAGTCCTTGCCGATAACTGCCAAATCTTTCCTAAACATGAAAATAGTTGCAGATTGTCACACTTTATTTAAAAAATCATAGGTTATTGAATATAAGTCCAAATCACATGAGACCAGTGGAAAATGAAAGATACTTTAACCTACTTTCCAAATATATAAACAAATATCTCAAATAATATAGTATAAAAAATCATTTTGTTCCAGTAGCATCAGGCTGCTACAAATCTTGGTTTACATCTTGCATACATGAACACTTATTTCCATTTCTATTTCTATCATGCCATAATAATTATCATACCATATATTCATCAAATAATACTTCATCTAACATGTATTTAAGCATCCAAAATAAATATTAAACCTAAACATCATGGCTTTCTAAATAAAAACTAAACATGCTCATATTAACACAATACTTAGAGTTTTAGAGTTGTGGGTTTAAAACATTTGTAGACCTTTCTTCTTAAGCTAAGGGGGCCTTATTAGCTCTTGAAACCTTCAACCAAGAGTGTAGGAATGCTTGGAACTTGGGTGGGAGGCCTTCTTCTTGGAGAAAATGGGGAGAATAACTTTTCTCCCCAAGAAAAGAGTTATGGCCGAATTGGCTTAGGAGGGAGGAAAGAGTTGTGGCTTTTCATTATTTTCTTGTACTTGTGGGAGAGAATTATGAAGCCAAAAATGAAGGGAAGGGGGGTATTTATGGAGGGGTGTTACTCAAAAAAGGGGTGGAGCAAGGAATGAGAGAGTAAGAAAGGTGGTCTTGACCATTCCATACTTGGTCCCCAAGTTTAAGGATGAAAGTGATGGGTGTAAGACTTTGGTGTGGGGAGGAAGTTTTCTCCCCCCTCTTAGATGCACATGCAGGATTTTTAGGGTCTTGGGGCTGCCATTTTGGTGGCCCCAGTATTTTGGGAAGCGGTTTGATCGAAACTGTATTTTTCGGTGTTGATTTTGAGGTCCGAAAATTATTATTTTTGTTCAATAATTATAAGTGATATTTGGACATCAAAATGTCTATTTGGAATTTAAGTTTTGTCCATATTATAATTTTGATATAAATTTTTATTTGTATTTATAGTGCTAGGAGTGCTCCCGGCTCAGATTGCTCGTCTGTCGCCTGCAAAATCAAAAACTACGACATATGGTCCTTTCACTAGAATAATTCATGTAATCATATAAACATAAATTAATTAAAAATACATTTTGGTCCGGGTATTACAGTCAGGGCCGACATCCTATCACCTTGGAAGAGAAGATGAGAAAGAAACTACATACTCGTTCTTATCCGATTAAATTCGTGTCAGATGCCTCGTCAGGCGATCGTTCCTCTTAAGGACAATGAATAGTGAATCGACGCCTAACCTAGGGGTGTAAATGAGTCAAGTCGAGCCGAGTAGTGCTGAGCTCGAACTTGACTCGAATGCAATACTCGAAGCTCAAACTCGACTCGAACTCGGTCGAGCCTAATTTTTTTAGCTCGAGCTCAACTCGTCAAAAAACTCGATAAACTCGAGCTCGACCCGATTCGACTTGATAACTTTACTATTTTACAAAAATAAAGTGTAAAACGTATTTTAGTCCATTTTTTTGTCTAAATCTTGCATATCAACTACACTTGGAAATTCAAACAACTCAAAGTTCACAAATACAATAATATTCATTAAAGTTCCAAAAATTGAAAAACAATGTCAAATGCACAAATTTTCCCAAAAAAAAAAAAATATTTCGTGGGTCGTGAGACATGAATTTTCTTTCAGATTTTGGAAGTTATAAGAACGTAAGCGTACCATTTGTATATATTTTATTTTATATTTAAAAATATTACTATAAATAATATAATTAATAAATAAAATTAATTAATGGCAAAATAGTAAATATTGTGCAAGCTCGATTAGGCTCGCGAGCCTCGCGGGCTGAGTATTTATAAACTCGAACTCACGAGCTCAACTTGATTAGATTCGAGTTAATTTCAATCTTTTTACGAGTCGAGCACGAGTAACTCGCGAATCGGCTCAACTCACTTACAACCCTAACCTAACCCAGTCAGCATGCCATACTTTGGGTGCTAAATTCCTGGATTTGAGGAAATATTACACCAGACTTTACACTTGTCATCTTTGTAATGGCTCGAGTCCACCAACCCAAGGGGATTCGGTCCAGCCTCGAAACTAGGGTCAATCCATGCATATAATGTTTGGGTTGCCCGGGACAATTAGGGCAGTCCAAGAGTATGTCCTTTGGCTATAAATACAGTTATCTTGACATTTAATAAAGGATCGCAAACATTAAAACACAAGTCTACACTTAGAGGGGTGTATTGGTTATAGAGTTTGTAGGATTTTTTTAGACTTTTAAAGTCTGGGGGTATTCAATTTAGATTTTCAAAAGTCTTTAAAAATCATGAGGTATTCAATACGAATTTTAAAAAGTCTTAAAAAATCTTTAGGTATTCAACAGTCTATGGATTTTAATACTCCACGGATTTTCTTAGATTTCCCTTCCAAAATATAAATAAATTTCACTCTTCAAAATCTCTTCTAATAACCAGAGATTTCTACGGAATTTGAAAAGTCTTAAAAAATCTTTAGGTATTCAATAGTCTATTGACTTTCTTTAATTCTTTTCCATTGGGATATTAACGGGGCGGAGATGGGGGGTCATTCCCCATCTCCGTCCCTGCAAAATAAATGGGGAAATTTTTTCCCCCATCCCCGTCTCGCGGCGATTCCCCGTTCCCCGCCTACTTATTTTTTTTTATCTCATTTTTAAAATATAAAAAAATATTTAAATTAAAAACTTTAATCATACACAACAATTACTTTAAGTTGGTGTTAAAAAAATTAATTTAAACAATTTGAAGAACCTCTAATTCTAATATTTTTAATTAAGATATATACTAAAGTGAAAATAATATAATTTGGAACTAATAACATAACATTAAATAAAAAATGTAATTTTTTATAAATAGTTAATTGAGTAGGAAACTATGAAATATTTATTTGTAATTTACTTTAACATTAAAATTATATATAAATATATTAATTATATAAAAAATAATGCGGCTCCCCGCGGGAACAAGACGGGGATCCCCCGGGCTGAGAATACTATCCCGGTCCCTGCCTACGGGGCAAAAAAAATTCCGTCCCTGTTTGCTTTGGGGATTACACCCCCCCGGTTGTTAAGTCTACTCTTCAAAAAATATAAATAAATTCTACTCTCCAAAATCTCTTCTAACAACCTGAGACTTCTAATGAGGGCGAGGTATAACGGTGATGGAAATGAAGATGAAATAATAATGTATTTTTTTAACTAATGTATTTTTTTTCTAAATAATTTGGATAACTTTTTTTTATATATAAGTGTGTCTCATATATATTTGCATCAATGGTTCCAGCATTGGGGTCTATGTAAATCCATGTAAATCAATAAAAAAATGTATTCCACAATCCTGTAAAGTCTATGAAAATCCAAATAAATCAATAAAAAAAGTCAGTCAAACTCTGCATGGAGTCTATAGATTTTCTAAATCCACAAACTTTTTAAAGTCCAAAAAAATCCGATAGAATCCCAATTGAATACACCCCTCTTAGACTTGACAAATCTCTGTGCATTTTTTTTTTTTTTTGTTCTTAATTTATTATCATCTTCATCACACCAATAAAAGCATATGAAACCCCTCATTTATTAGTTGTTAACCATCCCTAAGCCACGTCCAACTCATAATCTATACGAATATTCCGGGTAACAACACACCAAATTTAATGAAAAATTGTATTTTGGCATGTGTTATTTCGATTTTAATATTAATTAATCCGCAAATCCAATAAATTTTAACCCAATTAAGCAATTATATAAGTATCTTTATTTTGTATTATGTCTATAAATCACCGTGTTAGTATCTCTACATATGTGTGTGATATGTTCATCAAATTTAATAAGTTTGTGATACAGTTAAAAATACATTTATCTTAAATTTATTCTGTAAATTTTAATTTTCTTTAACTATGTATTTTCAAATATTTTGTTGGATTAGGAGAATATTTCAGGTGAGTTATGTAAATGTCTTCAAAAAAAATTTCAAATCAAGAAAATTTATCCGAAAAAAACGGGATGGTGCGATGACGAACGTTTGCCGAAAACCACAAAAAAATGTAGTTTCCATAGAAGTATTTTAAATTTGTAGTCTTTTTTTTACTGCATGTTTAATATGAATTCGTAGATATTGCAAATATCTTTATTGCGTAAGACGTAAACATATTATGTGGTGAAATGCATATTAACATTGTCACTTATAAAGAAACCATAATTTTTATTACACTCTATTTACTACTCCATTTTTAATAAATATATCTTCAATAAAAAGAATAATAATACTGTTTCTTCAAAATAAAATACATTTTTTAAAATTGGATTACTAATAAAGACACTCTAACGTAAACAATACACTTTAATATTAATAAATTGTATAATTATATATAGTCGTGCATCATACGAGTTCAATAACTAGTATTAAATAATAACTTTAACAACTGATAAAGTGGCATAGCTCAAGTGGTTAGAGCTCCACTACCTATGACCGAGAGGTAATGTGTTCGAGTCATAACTTTATAAAAAAAAAAAACTTCAACAAACAACCAACATAATTATATTTCATCATATCATATCTATAACTATAAAATTATTAAAAACTCAATTATATTACTAGTGTAGCACTCGCTTGCTACGCAATAAATTTTGTATTATAATAGTGTAGCACTCGCTTGCTACGCAATAAATTTTGTATTATACAAATTATAATATTTATAATATTTGACTAACTAATTTCGATGATTATGTTAAAATTTTAATATATTCACGTGCAAAGTTAAATATAAAAACTTAATGTCTATTAATAGGATAAGATTAAATAAATAATATAGTTATTGTGTTTCCAAGATAATGTGAATAAGTGAATTGATATTTAGGAGGGTGTATTGGTTTAGGATTTCATAAGATTTTAAAAGATTTTTTTTCTTGTAAAAAAGTTCAAAAGTCCATTGGTATTCAATTAGGATTGGGGCGTTCATAAAATGGTACAATAGCAAACCACTATTTACAAGATAGTACAATGTTAAAATTATATATTTATGTTCAATTTTTTTTGTGCATCTGTTCAATTATTTTGTACCAATTTGTAAAAGGTGGTTTGAGATTGTATTATCCAGCACTTAATCCATTAGGATTTTTTGTCACTTAAAAACAATCAACTGTTATTCAATCTGGATTTTCAAGATTTTTTAAAGAGTTCATTCAAGTCCATTGGTATTCATTCGGGACTTTTTACTATTTAAAAAGAATTCATTGGTATTAAAAAATATAAAGATTTTAAAGGATTATTGTGTTAGATGGATTTTGAAGGACTTTTTAGTGGTATCTATAAATACCAACAATCCCATCCAAAACCATAAGATTTTAGAGGACTTTTGAAGTGAAATAGTAGGTGTGCCGAAATAAACCGAAAATTTGAGATATATCTAAGAATTAAAAACTCAATTTTCCAACACTCTGTTCTGTGTCCACAGAAGTTTTCAATCTCATTTGCTTGATCTGTTGTTTTTTGCATACACCCATGACCAACAAATTTGTTCACTTAGTAATTGAAATCCATGACCACTAATTTATTATTTTTTGTATACACCCATGACCATGCTCTTCCGCGTTATTGTTCCTCTGTTTCTATTAATTTTCAACAAATTGAAATCCAAATCCAACCCAAATATATCAAAATCATATCCAATAATCGGTTCATTTCCCTCAATTAAGAAAAAAAGATTACAGATTTGTGCAATGGATAATTTGTAAATTAGTGGTTTGAGTAGTTGGAATAAAATTTTACACACAATTTATCCCTCATAATTTTTATTGAGAATAAAAAGTTTAATATAACACATATTACATATTAACACACATATATATACGTGTATATATCATAAAATATATATATCGTGGACTATAACATTTCAAATTTATGAAACTTTTGATCCTAAATTTTTTTTGAATGTATGAAAAAACATTTTGAACTCTTTGTATGTCACAAATCTATGAAATTCTACAAAGTCCACAGAGTCCTATATAATTCATTAAAATCCTAATTTAAAAAGTTTTACAGAATTCTGTAAAATCTTAAAAGTCATAAAAATCCTGCAGAGTCTTTTAAATCTGCATGACTTTTTTCAGTTAAAAAGGTCCTTTAAAATCCTAATCCAATACACCCTAATTTCACATAATTAGAATTTTAATATTTTAATTAATAAATTCATCAATATAATAAATATGATTAATTTTCAAATTTGCGCTAATCACAAATTAAAGATTTTCTAAGTATATAACTATCTCAAATATAGTGAGATAAAACAATTACATCATGTCTTATTTACGTTTATAGACTTAAATTAAATATAATATTATATTTATAAACCAATATACGATAAAGTGTTTGATATCAAACAAAGATTACTACGAAGAAATGTTCAATGAAAAAGATATTAAAATTATTTACAAATTTATACTCCATCCGTCCATGAAATATAGACATGTTGCATTATGCACGGTTATTAAAAAACTTGATATGATGGGTAAAAGTAAGTGTGTTAGATCATTTTGTGGTGGATTACCGAAAGTGATTTAAGAATTAAGTTTTCCCCTACATTTCTAAAGGAGGGAAATTTAAAATCTGGCTTTATATTTTCAATTAAAAAATAAATAAAAATTACATTTAAAATATTAATTAAAAGAAGGAGGCTTAAATATTTTTACTGCGTAGTGCATCATTTCATTTCTCTCCCAATCACATCTCTTGATGTGATTAAAAATAACTCATCCCTCCCAATTTTCACCCAAAACACATTTCATTTCCCTCCCAATTTCATAGTGGTGACATTGAAAGACAAAAATCGGCAACTAACAACTCATAACTCAACCATTAAGAGTCACTAATCATCATCTAACACATCCCTCAGATTATAATATCATCATAGGGTCATTAATAGGCACACAAGTCTCCAAACCATGGAAAATCCATAGTGGTGACATTGAAAGACAAAAATCAGCAACTAACAACTCATAACTTAACCATTAAGAGTCACTAATCATCATCTAACACATCCCTCAGATTATAATATCATCATAGAGTCATTAATAGGCACACAAGTCTCCAAATTATGGAAAAATCCATAGGGTGACATTGAAAGACAAAAATCAGCAACTAACAACTCATAACTCAACCATTAAGAGTCAATAATCATCATCAAACACACCCCCTCGTGTTATAATATCATCATATGGTCATTAATAGACACACAAGTCTCCAAACTATGGAAAAATCCATAGTGGTGACATTGAAAGACAAAAATCAGCAACTAGCAACTCATAACTCAATCATTAAGAGCCAATAATCATCATCAAACACACCCCCTCATATTATAATATCATCATATGGTCATTAATAGGCACACAAGTCTCCAAACTATGGAAAAATTCCTAGTGGTGACATTGAAAGACAAAAATCAGTAATTAACATCATCTCAGCAATCAACAATTAACAACAATACACATATTTTTCAACAATTAACATCATCTCAACAATCATACCCAAGATACCCATATAATCTTGCCCAAAACCAACAATCTAGATGCCAAAATTAACATGCATAGAGAGGGATATCAGAGAAGATCTCTCAAGAAGCTTTAACACTCCTGGAATCCAGATAGCATAGTGTTGAACCGTAAACTGACGCACTTCAGGGTTCTGGGGCCCCCAACACTCCCCCAAATTTTTGAATAATCATCTAACTCGATTTCTTCCACCATAGCTTCGAACTCGATTTCCTCCACCACGGTTTCGGCCACCACACCATCGGACTCCGAATCGGCCACTGCACCATCGGACTCCGAATCGGCCACTGCACCATCGGACTCCGAATCGGCCACCACCACCGTCGACATTCGAATCGGCCACCACACCGCGAGATCCAAATCGGACGTCATAGCTTCGTAATTAGAATCGTCCATTATCTAAGAGAGTGGTGGCGGCGGATCGTGGTGCAGCAGCTGTGGATCGTGAGCGGCGGCAGCGTGACACGAGTGACGGAGTGAGCGGTGGTGAACAACGGATTGTGGTTAGAGAACGGACTGTGGTGAGCAGCGAACAGTGGTGGGCGAGAGAGAACTAGGGTTTGTGAGAGTGAGAAACGAAGAGTCTGGAATGACTAGAGATAGAAAGAAACTAGAATAGGGTTTGTGGGATTTTTTGTTTTAATAAGTGTAATTAAATTAGGGAGTTAAATGAGGTGTGTTAGTAAAAGTAATTATGTCAATTTTTGACAACATGACTATTTTTCGTGGACAACCAAATAAGACAACAAGGACTATATTTCATGAACAGAGGGAGTATATGACTTACTTGGTAAGTAAATAAGGATGATGTAAGAGGTGTAAAATTCAAATCTTAGTTATTGTATATTTGTTTTCTTTTTTGTTAGACTTCACATTAAAAATATGCCATATGGAGACCACATATTAAAAACAAATTAATAGAAAAATATCACATCATTACCACAAATATCATCCCGTCTTCATATGCCGTAATAAAATATCACTTCATGAGAATGTGATATATCATCCCGTCTTCATATTAATTTGACACCTCATCCAAATTAATCATAAGATGACAAATCATCAATTCTAACTCCCTGTTTTTATAGATGACTTAGTTGGTAAGTAAATAAGAATGATGCAAGAGGGGTAATGTAATCTTAGTTATTACATTTTAAATTTTTTTTAGTAGTTATTGGGTGAAACCGTATGAAACGGCGGGATAAGATATAAATTGTGCATGACGCATTAACACTTTGACATAGATGAATGTTAATTTATGTTGTCTTATGTCATGAGACGGTCTCACATAAATTTTTGTCTTTTCTTTTTTTGTTAAACTACACATTGAAAAAATGACATATCATTACCACACAGACACACATATATGCACTTCATGAGAATTTAACACATCGTCCAAATTAATCATAAGATGACACATCATCAATTATACCTCCGCAATACTCCCTCCGTCCCCATTTCGATTGCTTACTTCTCTTTTTATAAATAGACAATTTTTATTTATCAAAATCTCCAAAATAGTTTTATTTGCTTTTATTTACCACAAATTCACTAAAAAAAAAAAATTTATCACTATAAATACTACTCCATTCCTCCCCTGTTAACTTTTATATGTGGAATGACACACCTTTTATTGAAATTGGTTTATTGACTTTTTGGACAAATAATTTTTTTTTTTTTTTTTTAAACGTAGTTATTGTAAAAATATTTTAGTTTCATATTTATGGTGTAAAAATTGTTGTAGAGTGTCCAACTATAGCATTAAAAATGAATAATTGAGATGGGGAGTGTACGGGATATATATATATATATATATTACTCCATCCGTCCAATATTAGTAGGCCTACTTTTTGGGCAGTTATTTTTTGTCATAAGTTGGAGGTTATTATGAGGTATTGTGAGGTTCATTTATCAATAAAATTATTGTTTATGAAAAATATAAGTATCATATTTTCCATAAACAATAATTTTATTGATAAGTAAACCTCACAATACCTCATAATACCCTCCAACTTATGACAAAAAATAACTGCCCAAAAAGTAGGCCTACTAATATTGGACGGAGGGAGTACTATTATTATTATTATTTTTTTTTTGAGAAAATCTCCCAAAATCTGTAATTTGCAGCGTATATATATTCTGTCAGAAATTCAAGGGAAAAATCTTTGGCAAAACGCAGCAATCCTCAGCGGCTGCGAAACTCAGAAACCCAAAATACCAAAAAACCTTATCACATCTTACATCTCTCATCACTCTTCCTTCCCCCCTCTCTCTCTCCTGGCTTATCCATAAACCCTTCTCTCCGGTTCTTCGTTCAATTTCTCTCCAATTCAGTACATCCATGGCGTCGGAGGAAGCGGCGGCGTATCCTACCACCGAAACTTCCACAGGTTCTTCTGTATCTTTTTCATCTCCACTTGAAAATGAAGTTTTATTGAATGAACCAATTGTTTCGAACGATAATAATGGCAATATTAGTGGGAATGATACTAAGGGTAATTTATCTGAGGATGAGGGTTATGTGAGCGGTTATGAGGAGTTTGAAGGGGAGGTCGTTGGGGACGGGAATTTGGATTCCTCTGCAAAGATTGAATCCTTGCCGATTGAAGGGGTGGTTGTGAGCGATGATGTCGAAAAAGAGAATAAGGCTAGTGAGGGAGATAAGAATGTGGTTGGGGTAGAATCAGAGGGTGGGATTGTTGCTAATGATAGTAGTGGTGAGGGGAAAGTTGTTGATTCAGTGGAGAATTTGGGCGTGACTTCCGAGGAGAGTGGTTTGGGTGGCGGAGAGGTAGAGGCGGTGGTTCAAGAAGTCGATATAAAAGGGGAGGAGGATAAGAGTGGAACCTTAAGCCAGGTTAGTGACCCTTTGGTGAAAAAAATGGTTGAAGATGCTGGTGAAGTGGAACCCATGCCTGATTCAATTGTTGATTCTATACAGGTTGATGTGGCTGGCCCCGGGGTGGTGGTTGTTGGAGAGACGGAAGAAAATGGAGATAAGCCGGAGGAAGTGGTTGCTGAAGTGGCGGTTTCTGAGCTGGAGGTTGTTAGTGTTGAGGATGTGAGCTTCACACCTGAAGGGGACTCCGTGGTTGATGCCATTCAGGTTGATACGGTGGAGCCTGGAGTCGTTATTGGGGAGACGGAAGAAAATGGAGATGAAAAGATTGAGGGAGCTGAGGTTCCAGTTGAATCGGTTGGTGATGGTGTTGTTGGAGATGTGAGTTCTAGGGAAATTGGGGTGGATTTAGAAAAATCTGAACCTGTACTTGACAATTCAGTTGATGTTGTTGAGTCGAAGCCACTTAAATCCGACCAAAATGTGGTGGATGATGAAAAGAATGAAGGAGCTGTTGTTAGTTTGGTGAATGGAGTTGTTGATAGCAGTGGAACTCTGGAGAATGGCATCACGGCCAAGACTCCCACTGATGAGGAGGACAGGATTGTGGACGAATTTGTCGGGAGAACCTTAGATGCTGGTACTGTGCAACTCAATGATAAGCATAGCGATGTTCATGCACAGGAGAATGGAGATCCCCAAGAAATTAGAGAAGTTGAGGATGAGATGGATGAAGATCTTCAGCCCGAAGCCTCTGATGAAGAAACTGATGGTATGATCTTTGGGAGCTCGGAGGCTGCTAAAAAGTTCATTGAGGAGTTGGAACGAGAATCTGGGGGGCATTCTCTTACGGGTGTTGATGGTTCACATGACCAGTCCCGGGATGGTCAAATCGTAACAGATTCAGAAGAGGAGGAAGAAGGTGAAGGGGAAGGTGATACTGACGATGAGGGAGATGGGAAGGAATTATTTGATTCTGCTGCTCTGGCAGCTCTTCTGAAGGCTGCAACAGGTGCTGATTCCGGTGGTGGGAATATCACTATCACCTCCCAAGATGGGTCTAGGCTTTTCTCGGTGGAGCGTCCTGCTGGTCTTGGATCTTCTCTTCAGTCTCTGAGACCTGCTGCCAGATCGACCCGACCAAGCCTTTTCAGCTCTTTGACTCCTGCAAATGGTGGAGAGACTGAGGAAAATTTGAGTGAAGAGGAGAAAAAGAAGCTGGAAAAATTGCAGCAGATAAGGGTGAAGTTCTTGAGGCTTGTTCATCGATTAGGCCTCTCACCGGAAGAATCTGTGGCGCAACAAGTTTTGTACAGGTTGGCACTTCTTGGTGGAAGGCAAGGGACCCAAACTTTTAGCTTGGATGCTGCTAAGAGGACAGCTTTGCAGCTCGAATCAGGGGAGGGAGATGATTTGGATTTCTCGATTACTATCTTGGTTCTTGGAAAATCCGGAGTGGGGAAAAGTGCTACCATAAACTCATTATTTGGAGAAGAGAAGGCTGCAATTGATGCATTTGAAACTGGGACAGCTTCTGTTAAACAGGTCTCTGGGCTTGTGAATGGAGTTAAGATTCGTGTTGTTGATACACCCGGTCTTAAATCTTCCGTTATGGAGCAGGGTTTCAATCGTGGTATCTTGGCTTCTGTAAAGAGGTTCACAAAGAAAAGTCCCCCCGATGTTGTTCTTTATGTCGATCGTTTGGATGCACAGTCTAGAGATCTGAACGATCTACCAATGCTGAAGACTGTTACTGGTAGTCTCGGTTCTGCCATCTGGCGAAGTGCCATAGTCACCCTTACTCATGGTATGTCTGCACCCCCAGACGGACCTTCCGGTACCCCTCTGAGCTATGAGGTGTTCATCTCTCAGAGATCTCATGTTGTCCAGCAGTCCATTGGCCATGCTGTGGGAGATTTACGAATGATGAGCCCAAGTCTGATGAATCCCGTTTCTCTTGTCGAAAACCACCCCTCTTGTAGGAAGAACAGGGAGGGTCAGAAAATACTCCCTAATGGTCAGATTTGGAGGCCTCAGTTACTGCTACTATGCTACTCGATGAAGATTTTATCAGAAGCAAGTTCGTTCGCAAAGCCTCAAGATCCATTTGACCACAGGAAGCTCTTTGGCTTTCGAGCTCGAGCTCCACCACTTCCTTACATGCTATCCTCGATGTTGCAGTCTCGTCCACACCCAAAGCTTCCATCCGATCAAGGCGGTGACGGTGTTGATTCGGATATTGATTTGGATGATTTTTCGGATTCTGATCAGGAAGAGGAGGATGAGTATGATCAGCTTCCCCCATTCAAGCCTCTCAGAAAAGCTCAGCTAGCCAAGCTCAGTAGAGAACAGAGGAAAGCCTACTTCGAAGAGTATGACTACCGGGTGAAACTTCTGCAGAAAAAGCAATGGAAGGAGGAGCTGAGAAGAATGAGAGAAATCAAAAAGCAAGGAAAAGATGCTGCTGCAGCAACTGATTACGGGTTTCCAGAGGATGATGACTCTGGAGCTGCTGCCCGCGTGGCTGTTCCCCTGCCCGATATGGCTCTCCCTCCCTCTTTTGACGGCGATAACCCTGCTTATCGGTACCGTTTCTTGGAGCCCACTTCACAGTTTCTTGCCCGGCCCGTTCTTGATACCCATGGGTGGGACCACGACTGTGGCTACGATGGTGTCAACCTTGAGCACAGCCTAGCTATCGCTAGTCGCTTCCCAGCATCTTACACTGTTCAGATCACAAAGGATAAGAAGGACTTCTCCATCAGTTTGGATTCCTCGATTTCCGCTAGGCAAGGAGAGAATCTGTCCACCATGGCAGGGTTCGACATTCAGAGCATAGGAAAGCAACTTGCTTACATTGTTCGTGGAGAAACCAAGATCAAAAACCTCAAGAGAAACAAAGCAACTGGTGGAATATCCTTCACATTCTTGGGTGAAAACATTGTCCCTGGTGTGAAGATCGAAGACCAGATTACGTTTGGAAAGCAGTATGCCTTGGTGGGCAGTGCTGGTGCTGTACGATCTCAACATGACACTGCTTATGGGGCCAACTTTGAGTTGCAGAGGCGGGAGCTCGACTACCCGATTGGGCAGGTTCAGTCAACATTCAGTGTGTCCATAATAAAATGGAGGGGAGATTTAGCTTTGGGGTTCAATAGTTTGGCCCAGTTTGCTATTGGACGTAATTCCAAGGTTGCTGTACGAGCTGGGATCAACAACAAGCTATCCGGTCAGGTTACGGTGAGAACGAGCAGCTCCGAACATCTTTCTCTGGCCCTTACTGCTGTGCTTCCGGTGGCTCTTTCTATCTACAAGAAACTCTATCCTGGTGCAGGGGACAAGTTTTCAATTTATTAGTTTTCGTTTTGTTTCATTTCCTTTATTGCTGCTGTTTTCGTTGCTTTCTATTATAAACATGAGTATGATTTGAGACATAATAGCCTTTCATATTGGCTGCTTTTTGAATAAATATTTGTTATTCTGGTTATAATTCTTGATTGTATCTCAACTTTTTCTGCCACGTAGAATGTAGTGTTGATGAGATGCAAATTAACAAGGGGTTTTATTATCTGATTCTTCTGTTTATATTTGTATGTTAGTTCATTATATGTACATTGTTGACTATCATATTGTACTTTTTACTGTTTGATTCTTCTGTTTATACTTGTAAGATTTTGTGTAATGATATGTACTCTATAAAAACATTGATGTTTATATTTGTATCTGTGTGCATCGTATGCATCCCATTTTTGATTAAATGCATTGGGCAACAATTTGTACAAGGTTACCATTCAGCCGTAATGTCTTTTTTCAGCATCCAAAGATTGGTTAATGATCTTCACATGTCTTTGTTTCCTTACCATGAAAACCACTTTTCTGAGAACATGAATGTTTAATTTGTGTGTGTGTGTACAAGGTTCTGAAATTGGGGTTTTAAGCCCTATTTTACCAATATTGCTTCTGTATATGGACATTGATAGTTGATATTTTTTGCAATCATAATTGTTTGTGGATATCTTTTAATTTCTAAATGTGTTTTATCTCTTATTTTAATGCAATTGATGCATTCCCGTTAAAAAAGAAAAATGCACTTAATGCATTAATGTGGCGAGTGTTAGCATTAGCAACAAGATAATAGAAAAGGAAATATTCCTTATAATAAGAGCGTCAAATAATCGGGACTTTTAGCTCAACCTACCCATCCAAGGAACTTTAAATATTGTATATTAAAAAAAAAAAATACTATTCAAGTACCAAAATTTTCTAAATCTATTTTACTTATTAAATATACTCCAATAAAATTTAAAATTAATATATATTACTAAATATACTATATTACATTCCTATAATATCCTTCATCATTTAAAATATTTCCACCCTTCCATTAAATATAACCCCACTTACTAAACATTCTCATCCTTCCATATTCTCGTGATCATCTCTCTTCTTTGAAAAATTAATTTGTTTTATTCTTTAGCTTTTCATCGAAATTTGAAAAAAAATATTAAAAATTAAATATATTTTGTTTTTTATAAATAATTAATTAAATCTTTAAATAATTATAAATAAAAAATTAATTTTGCAAAATAAATATCTTAAAAAATATTGAAAATAAAAAAATATATAAAGAGTCTTGTAGTAATAAATTAAATTGTATAAGATATTTAAATATAATTCAATTTTTTTTTAAATAATTGAATTAAGAAAATAAATTAATTAAAAAAATTAGCTTAAAATGATTTAAACCTAAATAAAATCAGACAAAAATTAAATAAATAAATAAAATTCTAAAAATAATTAAATTAAAAAATCAATTAAAATTTTTGAGGGAAAGAAACCTACATAAAATAAAATAAATATAAGAAAAGCCAACTAAATCTAAAAAATTAAATTTAAAATCAATAAAAAAATAAAAATATTAAAAAAGGAAAAGGCGAAATATAAATAAAAGCAGAAAAGATTTTATTAAAGTTAATTACATTTTCATAAATAATTACACTAAAAGATTAATTAAATTTTTATTTTTATTTAGCTTCAATTGAAATTTTAAGAATTTTTATTTTGAAGATTTAATTGATCTTTTTTATTATTTTTTAGTTAATTTTTTAAAATTTGGATTTTATTTTAATTAAATTATATTGAAGATTTAGTTGATTTTTTCTTCTTCAATTTTTTAGATATTTAAGAATTTTTAATTAATTTTTTAAATTTCATTTAATTATTTAATTGATTTTTTTTGGATTTTAATTGTTTTTTTATCAATTAAAAGTTAAAGTACTAATTTTAAAATTAAATGACTTTAAAGACTAAAATCAAAATCAACAAAAACTAAGAAGATAATTCCTCCCATATATATATAAAAGAATAACTTAGTTATTTTATTTATATCTATTTTTATCTTTAATATTATGGGTTTTTAATAGAGATAATAAATGATATGATACTTGAATGCATATATTTTAGGGATTTTGTATCTTTACTTAGTCAAGATATTCTGTTGTAATCTTCATGATCTTCTCCCTTGTATCTAGGAGATCTCTTTGTTGTAATCCCTTATTTATTAGTGATTCATTCTACTCACCTAATTAACAGTGATATTCATTTCATTCTCACATGGTATCAAGTCTTTCTGATCCTAAACCCTAGCTTCCCTCTCCCTCACTTTCTTCGGCCGACTCTCTCTTCTCTCCAATGGCCGTCGCCGCATCTTCTGATCCTATCCCGATTGTCGCGATGAGCGCTATGATCCTTATTCATCTCACTTCTTCTAACTATCTTGCGTGGAAACGGCAGACTATGCCGGTTATTGAAGGTTTTGATCTTCTAGGTTCATTGATGGATCATCTGTTCCACCCCCTCCCACTGTGACTGCCACCGACGGCACGGTCTCTCCCAACCCTGATTATGTTGTTTGGCGTAGAAAGAATCAGAAATTACTTAGTGTTTTGTTCTCCACTCTCACTGCTGAAGCCATAGCCAAGGTCGTTGATTGCACGTCCTCTCACGCTACTTGGCTTGCGCTCGAAAGCGCGTTTGTGAACTATTCCTCTTCGCGTGCTAATCAGTTGAGTGAGCAACTTCTGTCTCTTCACCGCGGCTCTCTTACGGTGGAGGAATATGGTCGTCAATTCAAATCGTTTTGCGATCAACTCGCTGCGATTGGTCGACCTCTGGACGAAACGGACAAGAGTCACTGGTTTCTCCGTGGCTTAGGGCTCCAATTTGCGGGCTTCGCGGATACTCGTCTTGCCATCACTCATGTTCCTGATTTCCGTACCATCTTGCATCAAGCCATCTAGTTCGATGTTATGCTCAAAGCTATGGAGTCCTCCTCTAATACTGAACCAGCGGCTTTTGTTGCTAGTGGCCATAATCAATCTTCTCGTGGTCAATCTTCACCCTCGCTGTCTCGGGGTGCGCAACAGCAACGTTTCTCCAATTCTGCAAATCGGTCCAGCGGAAATTTTAGTGGAGGTCGTGGGGGTCGTCGTCCTCCTCGGTGTCAAATTTGTCGGGGTGATCATTATGCTTACAAGTGACCGCAATTTCTCAACACTCGAGCCACTCCCACTGCTCAATTGGCGCAAGCTTTCACCTCTCAGTGCACTGTTTCCGAGCCTACATCGGATTGGTATCTCGATTCTGGCGCTTCTGCTCACATGACCTCTCAGACGTCTACTCTTGAAAAATTTGAGCCTTATAATGGTAACGGTTCTGTTATTGTTGGTAATGGTGAATCTTTACGTATTACTCATATTGGTACTGGCAGGTTAAATGATAATGTTAATTTACTTGACGTATTGGTTGTGCCGCACATTACCAAATTTTTTTTATCCATTAGCAAATTGACTTTTGACTATCCGGTTGATGTCATTTTTTCTGATTCATGCTTTACTATTTAGAACCAGGCCACACGGACAATGCTGGCTCAAGGAAGATGTGACAAGGGATTGTACGTTCTTGATCGGGGAATTCCAGCTTTAGTTGCAGCGCTCCGGAGGAAGGTTTTGAAGGCCAGTTTTCATTTATGGCATTTACGATTGGGGCATGTCCCTTTTTCTGTTATCAATTTGCTTAATAAATTAGGGCATTTAGGTGTTACTTCGTTGTTGCCAGACCCTAATATTTGTGCTCTTTGCTAGTTGGCCAAGAGCAAACGCTTGTCGTTTGATTTAAATGAGAAACGTGCTTCATCTGTTTTGGATTTAATTCATTGCGATTTATCGGGTCCTGCTCCGGTTGTTACTTCGGATGGTTTTCTTTTTTATGCTGCATTTGTCGATGATTTTTCTAGATTTACATGGTTATTTCTGTTGCGAGCAAAGTCTGATTTTTTTTATGTGTTAGTCTGCTTTCACAAATTTGTGTGCAATCAATTTTCTACTACTGTCAAAGTATTTCAAAGCGATGGGGGAACGGAGTTTGTAAATTCACGAGTTAAGGAGTTTATGTCTTTGCATGGCATTCACCATCACATTTCATGTCCATACACACCTCAGCAAAATGGGCGTGCTGAGCGCAAACATCGCCATATTTTCAAGACTGGGTTATCTATGTTGTTTCACTCATTTGCACCGGCCTCTCTTTGGTTCGATGCTTTTGCCACAACCGTATTTGTGATAAATCGTCTCCCTTCCTTGGTTCTTGCAAACAAGTCGCCATTTGAGACTTTATTTGGCTATGCTCCTAACTATGCCAACTCCAAACCTTTTGGTTGCAGGGTGTTTCCGTATCTCCGCTATTATGCAGCACATAAGCTAGAACCTCGAAGTCGTGTATGCATATTTTTGGGCTATAGTAGTTCGTATAAGGGTTTTCGTTGTTTGGATCCAGTTTCCTCCCGTGTGTACACTACGCGCCATACCCAATTTAGTGAACTGGAGTTTCCTTTTTCTGGAGTGGCATCGTCCTCCCCAGCCGCTGAGTTGGATGTTTCCACCTTTTTGGATGGTGCAAGTTCTTCTACGCATTCTATCGTGCCACCTCAACAAATGCCTGGTACTTCCCGTATTCCTGAACAGCAGCTTCCGTACGTTCGCCGGATTGTTTCTTTGGTTGATGAGGGCTCTCTGCCTACGCCTACAGGCCCATTGAATGCACCACCAGCTGTGCCCGACGCCAATCCACCACCTGCTGTACCCGACATCGATCAATCGGCCATGCACGACGTCGCACCACCTGTTGTGCTCGACGTTGAGCCCCTTGCCATGCCCGATGATGTGTCTCCTGTCGTACATGATCATCATGTTCCTCTTAATGCTCTTGTACAGGCTCCTGCACCCCTGATTCACCCCATGGTTACTCGTGCTCGTGCCGGGGTTTTCAAGCCTCGGTATCCTGAGGATTTGGCTTCAACTGCACTCCTTTTTGCTTTGGTCGCTGCTTCTGAGCCTCGTGGCTTTAAGTTTGCGGCTAAGTCTCCTAAATGGATGGCCGCCATGCAAGAGGAGATAGACACATTGCAAGCTAATGGGATGTGGGAATTAGTTCCTCCTCCTCCGGGCAAGAACATTGTTGGATCGAAATGGGTCTTCCGAACCAAATTCCATGCAGATGGGTCCGTTGAAAGGTATAAGGCTCGTCTCGTTGCTTACAGATTTACCCAGATTCCCGGAACCGATTTTCACCATACTTTCAGTCCCGTTGTTAAGGCGTCTACAGTCCGTGTCATCCTGGCTTTATCGGTTCAGCAGAATTGGTCCCTTCATCAACTTGACGTAAAGAATGCTTTTCTCAATGGTGTTTTTGACAAACCGGTTTTTATGGCTCAACCTCCTGGTTTTGTGGATCCTCGATTTCCCGATCACGTATGTTATTTGAAAAAGGCTCTATATGGCTTGTGTCAAGCTCCGTTGGTTTGGTTTCAGCGGTTTAGCACTCTTCTTCTTAGTCTTGGATTTTGTCAAAGTCGTTCGGACTCATCCTTGTTCACGTTTCATCACGGTGCTTCGGTTCTCTATCTCTTGCTTTATGTCGATAATATCATCGTTACAGGCAACGATGAGTTAGCTCTTCGGCGTTTTATTGATAGAACACATCGGGAATTTTCTCTCAAGGACTTGGGCCGTCTGAATTATTTTTTGGGGCTAGAGGTATCCTACACGCCAACAGGTCTTTTTATTGGGCAAGCAAAATATGCTCATGACATTTTGAAACGAGCCGAATTACTAGACTCAAAACCGATTAGTACACCCTTGGCGGCAGGTGATACACTGGTAAGTGAAGGATCCCCCTTCCGTGATCCTACCTTGTATCGTTCTTTGGTTGGTGCTCTTCAGTACTTAACTATCACTCGTTCGGATCTTGCGTTTGCGGTCAATCTTGTCTACCAGTTTCTACACTCTCCAACGGATGACCACTTCTTGGCTGTTAAGCGTATATTACGATATGTGAAAGGTACGATGCATTTTGGCCTTTCCTTTTCTCGACATCCAGAGTTTTCCATTATAGGCTATTCTGATGCTGATTTGGCTCGTTGTATTGAGATGCGGAGGTCTACGTATGGTTATTCAATCTTTCTTGGAGGTAATCTGGTTTCTTGGAGTGCAA
This sequence comes from Ballota nigra, assembly GCA_947034835.1. NCBI lineage: Eukaryota > Viridiplantae > Streptophyta > Magnoliopsida > Lamiales > Lamiaceae > Ballota > Ballota nigra. The sequence continues at coordinate 55,216,088 of OX344727.1, read as the reverse complement.
AGAAGAAACCTACAGTAGCCCGTTCGAGTTGTGAATCTGAGTATAGAGCCATGGCTAATGCTGCTGCTGAATTAGTATGGCTCACGAACCTTCTGCGTGAACTAAAAGCTCTACCTAAGGATCGTCCTCAACTCTTGTGTGACAACAAGAGTGCTCTCTTTTTGAGCCAAAATCCGGTGACTCATAAACGTGCTAAACATATCGATCTGGATTATCATTTTTTTCGCGAATTGGTGTCTTCGGGAAGGATTTCGACTGGTTTTGTCCCATCTCATCTTCAATTAGCTGATATCTTCACCAAAGGTCTTCCTCGTCCTGCATTTGAGTTTCTTCGATCCCCAAGCTTTGCGTCGGCCTTCACCCCACGCAACGCTTGAAGGGGGGTAATAGAGATAATAAAGGATATGATACTTGAATGCATATATTTTAGGGATTTTGTATCTTTACTTAGTCAAGATATTCAGTTGTAATCTTCATGATCTTCTCCCTTGTATCTAGGAGATCTCTTTGTTGTAATCCCGTATTTATTAGTGATTCATTCTACTCACCTAATTAACGGTGATATTCATTTCACTCTCACAGTTTTGTTTAGATAATTTTGGAGTACGAGTAGTGTTACTCTTTTGAAAAATGTCACCCACTACCTTTTTTTGTTTTTTTTTTTTTTTGTTTTGTAAAATGTCTTGTAAAACTCTTGGGCAAACATGTTTAGGGCGCAATATTTGTGCGATATTTTTAGAGACATATATACAAAAAAAAAAAAAAAAAACCTATATTGGTGACATTTTTACAAAATACAACATTAAAATTTCCCATCCATTTCTGTACTAGAAGTCTAGGAGCTTAGAAGGGGATTTAAGACAAACTAGTCAAGTAATAGATATTAGATAGAACATGACATCCTTTCAGGAAAAAGAAATAAAAAAATATTAAATAGAACATGACTTCGGCTATGCAAAGAATTTATAAGGGAAAATAGAATTTTTTGTTCGGTGAGTTTGGTCACCTTTGTTTTTCGTCTAACTAACTTTTAATTTTATTTTTTAGTTCGATAATTTTTCAAAAATTAACTTTTTCGTCCTAAAACTGGCTACAGAAGGTTACCCAACCGGTGATGCTGACGTAACACGATTTTTTTATTTTATTTTATTATGATATATGTGATATATATATTAAAATTAAAATTCATATAAAACATTAATTTAAAAATCCAACCCCACCCACCCCCCAAAACAGTGCACGCCCAAATCTCGATCTCCACTGCCCGCCACCACCCACCCTCCAAACCCGTTGCCACTCGGAAACCCACCATTGCCTCCACCGCTCTGCATCCCCGGAGGGAGACCAATTTCCACGCGACATTCCCAGAGCTTTAGCTGAGTCAAATTAGGGGTAGGGGTAGGGGTGGGGGCGGCCACCACTCGAAAACCCAACCACCGCCCACTGCCGCCGCCCTTTAGACCCGCCGTCACTCGATTTCCACCGCCCGCTGCCACTAGATTTTTCTCTCTATTTCGGTCGATTGGGCCCGTTCTATTATAGAACCCCTCCCAACCATTTGCCCACCGTCGTTTCTCCCCCAACAGCTGTGGCGTCGCACGCCTCCACCGGCCCTTCTGGTTCTCCGTTGCCAGCTACCACATCGGCGTCTCAATCTCCGCCGCCCTCAAGTAAAAAAAATATGTATATTTTCTTCCCATTAAAGAAAAAGAAATTATCCGTGCCACGTCAGCGTCACCGATTGGGTAACCTTCTGTAGTCGGTTTAGGACGAAAAAATCAATTTTTAAAAAATTATCGAACTAAAAAATAAAGTCAAAAGTTAGTAACACTAAAAACAAAGGTGACCAAACTTACCTAACAAAAAAAACTCTATTTTCCCAATTTATAATTACAACTTAAGTCGTCGTTCTTAACGTAAAGCGGGAAATGGGGGAGGAGGGGGAGCTGAAAGCGATTCTGAGGGAAGCTTTCGGCGATTCATCGTCGGAGAGCGACGGCGAGACGTCGTGTGATAGTCGTCGACGGGTTCAATTTAACGATTCGAGTGACGAAGTTGTGAGGCCTCAGTCAATCTTTGGGGATACCCACATTTGGGAACCCATCACTGAAATCAACGGCCTCTGGATTTGCAGGGGCTTTTTGGCTGCCGATAAACAATCTTACTTGTTATCTGCCCTTGAGAAAGGTGATCCCATGATTATCGCATTTTTTTGTGGTGAAATCATCAGATGTTATAGTTCATAAGAATTCATGCTTTGATTTTATATGATGCAGAGGGATATTTGACTGAAGCCTCACACAATCAGGTACTTAACCGTTAACTCTACAGCTTCCTTTATACTAAATTTCCAGCACTTTTCAGACTCTTTTCTGTATCGAATCTGCAATTTAACTATTTGATTGTTGGATAAATATCTGGAATTGTTCCCTTATTCCATCTAAGAGCTCCTTTGTCAAATTACTTGCTAAACTTAAATGGGTAATTTGAAATCCTCTACTGCAAGTTTTGGGCTAGGGTTCTCTTTTTGCTCAAGGTTTTAGTTACTCATCTGTGATATAGCTCTCAGATACTTGTGTTTTCCTTTTTGTGAAAAGCATTAGAATTCGGTAATTCTCTTTTCCTGTGTGCCCATATTGATGAGTGCCAAACTGATCTATATAAGTGTTGAGAAACTGATCACATTTGTGGCATCCCTAAGTTTATAACACCAAAGAAGTAAATTATAGTACTCCGTCGTTTTAATTGTAGCTATCAACTAGTTGCAGGTGAGTTGATTGCTTCTAGCTTCTAGACCCCGAGAGTACACAAATTTTAATCTATGCATATGAAACTGTTGTACGTGTTTCCTCATTATGCATGTTCTTTTTTAGAGTGTGGTAAACCCAAAAGATAATATGCTAGAAAACTTTTATTCTAAAAGCATTAATCTCGTGCAATGCATCCAAAAGATAACATGCTAGAGAACTCTTATTCTAAAAGCATTAATCTCTTGCAATGTAGGCTATGAGGTTTGGAGATCTCCCACCTTGGGCCCTTGAACTTTCATACATCATCCGCCAGAATGTTCTATTTAGCACTCATTTTTCTGAATCCATGGACCAAGTGTCTGGTGAGAACAGTAAGGAACCACACTTATTTCCACCAGAATTGCTTTGGAGGGAACCATTTTTCAACCAATTCATTGTGAATATATACCAGCCAGGTGAGGTGCGTTCTGATCCTTCCATTATCTATCAGATGGTCAGCTACTTAGGGGGCGTTTAATTCAAACTCTTTAATTGGAATCATTGAATAGTTAATTACAATGAGAACTATAGTTACATTGTTGGTGTATTGCCCTAATTTTGGAATAAGTTGGGACAAAAGAAATTATTGATGGAAGAGAAATGATTTTATGGAAGGAGGTAGTTAATCAAATGGGGACAATGATTAACTTATTTTGTATCTCAATAACTCGTACGAAATATGATGGAGGTGAATCAATCATCTTTCGTTCTCATTGACTACCTTAATTACTGTATATTCATTTGCATAACCATCCTCATCGAAAAATTTATGAATTGAGTGCCCCCATAATATACAGATATACAACATCGCCTCTGAATAGGAATTTGATTAGATAGCATTCTCTACACACGGTAATTTTATCTATATATGCTGCAAGTCCGCTGTTATACAATTGCAAAATTATTCTTTTCCTTCTGAGACTTTTTGCAGTCGTTTTATCCTTCTCTCTAGCTCTTTCTTATGCATCAAAGTGTAGGGTATTCGAGCACATGTTGACCTGATGCGTTTTGAAGATGGGATAGCAATAATCTCCTTAGAATCGTCGTGCATAATGCATTTCAGTTCAGCTGACGATCATATTGAAGAGACAGCCTCAGCAAAGATTCCAGTACTTCTGACCCCGGGATCTTTAATCTTGATGTGGGGTGAGGCAAGATATCTATGGAAGCATGAGATAAATCGCAAACCTGGATATCAAATCTGGCAAGGCAAAGAAATCGAGCAGAAGAGAAGAACCTCTGTCACCCTTAGAAGGCTATGTCAAACAGAATAGAGTCAGCGAGTATAATACCACCAGGACTCATCTGTGGTTCTGAGCTTTAATTGAGAGATCTACTACCTCTTTAAGATGCAGGAGAAAGCCTGATAATTCTCAACAAGATTTTGTAATACTTTTCAAAATCAACTTTTAAAAAATACCACCTTTAAATTCACATGTAAAATTTTGTCCTGTGAGTAAAATACCAAAAAATCGGACCGAAGTTCGGTTCGGTTTTTGACAATGAAATTCGGTTTTCGATTTTAATACTTCAAAAATTCGGTTTTAAATTTTATATATATATTTGAAATTGACCTAAAATTAATCACTAAATTATTACACAGTTCACAATTCTTCTACTAAAAATATTTAAAGAAACATAATAGATCATTATATTAAACATGTGTTATATGATTTTTGTTGAAACATAATAGATCATTACTAGCTACCCAGGCCACTTATATCCATTAATCTGAAAAAGACGAATAATTATAATCAGTCAAGTCAAACAAAATGTGACTTGCGCTCTATAGTATTTCCATTTAGACAGCCATCCAGAACACAATTTTTTGTTAAAGTCATAATTGCGAGAAAGAGAAATTTTAGCAACAAACTTAACTGACCATATAATCAAATATTCCAGGCCATCTTCAGTAAGGAGGCAATGATCACAAGTTCAACTTAGATTCTTTAAGCCACAATATCTCAATTGCTAACATTAAAAACAAAAGCTAAGGCTTCACCATGGACTTTTAGATGGTAGAATATGAACTTCACTAATGCAAGCTCTTGGACTGGCAAGTTCTATGAACTACAACCTGAAATATTATCATCTTATAAACAAAGTTCAAAAGAGCATAGACAATTGGAATTTGAAGAACTAAGCTAACAAACACAATGAACTCACAACTACCCAAACTGAATACACCAAATAGAGATTCCACATGCTTAACTAAAATCCCCCATGTTCAGGAATACATATAATCTCAAATCAATCTCAATTAATTAGAAGACTGGAAACAAAAACAGATGTGCAATAAATCAAACTTACTCGGTGCCCTTCTGCCTTAAGATACGGAACTGCTTCGGCGACAAAACAGTGCGCCACTCCTCCTCCGACTTCTGCACTGATCCTGGTGCAGCCATCACCACCACAGACCGGCTTCTGAAGCTCTTCTTACCCTGCGAACGCGCGTAATCGGTGAAGGGCGCGGACGGCTCGCCTCAAACAGGTTTAGCAACAAAGTTCCTTCTTAGAGGCATTTCGTCGAACAAGTCGTATAAGCTTTAAAATTGGGTTTCCAGCTAAACTGCTCTAGTAGAGGAGGCAAATCACAAGCGGTAACAGTTTGCCCAGCTTTGCAGAGTCCATTTATCACAGTGAGAATCATTACATCAATAGGCTCACAGATTATCAAAGCCAAAAAAATTCTTGAACAATGCCCATGCTTCTATGACTTTATGATCTAAAAAGTGCCCTTTAATGAGAATTGTGAATGTTGTGGTGTCGGGTTTGACACCACTCTTGAAGAAGATGCCAAGGATAGCCCGTTTGAGAAGGCAACAATAATTAATTGCTATGTTCATCATGAAATCATCAACAGGGGCACATATTCGACACATTTCGTCGAACACAGAGAGGGCAACACAAGACTATGGCCGCATTCTTCCCATTTTCCGAAACAAGCAAATAACATCATATACATCATTAATACTGCTGAAATCTATTCTTTTCTTAGGTGAAACCAACCTACCTTTGTGACCTACATTATGAAAACTCAAACGGAAGACGGAGAATAGAAGAGTAGCAGCACCAAATTCATGAGAAGGTTTAGCCCCAATTCCTCTTCTAATCAGCTCAAGGTTTAACGCCTTTCGACTCATCATTTTTCAAGATACAAATTACGTACGGAAAATTCAAGAAAGAGAATAGCTCGAATGAAGGGTTATTTTGGCACAAGCTAGGTGCAACATGTTTAATAACTTCACTCCATTAATTTAAGCCAAAATTTAGTCAATTTTTAATAGAGACCAATGTCTCAAAGTTCCAAATGTATGTTCTAATTTTAGGGTAAAAGTAATTTTTTAGTTTCTTAATTTTGCACTCTTTACCAGCCATGGGGATGAATCACCTAGACTACAATGGCTAAACAAAACATAAAACCAGGCCAAGAGTTATAACAAAAAAAGCTCTTTGATATATAAGCAATCAAACAAATTTTCATAAATCAAGAGAAACAATAAAAATATCATTCATTGGCTGTGTATTCCCAAAACCCAAAAATTCTGAATGTTCTAAGCAAGATAATTCATAAATCTCCCAATACTCAACAAGGAAACCTTACGTGTCCGTATATTATTATCATAGCAACAATTATCATTTTCGTACTCAAAGAAATATAATAGCAATATATTCAGAAAAACTCATGTTTTATTCTCACTATACTACAAAATATATGGCTAAAGGAATGAATTAGCAAACTTATCATAATTTTTCATTTAGAACTTTTATCAAACACTTGGAAGACATCTATGTGACTGGAAATTTTCTTGACAAATACTATGAGTAATTCATGTTTTTATCACCATACTACAAAAATACACGACCAATATAGCTTTTGAATTCCACCAACTGAAATCAATACTAGCAAAAACGATACGAAATTCGATTCAGAGAGACGAGTAAACCAGTAGCACCTCGATTCAGAGAGGGAGGCGCAGGGAGGAATGCGTGGGTGAACGAGAAAGGACGGCCAAGAGAAGATCCGGTGGGTAGCGAAGAGAAGAACGTCTATTCCGTTCGGTTCAATTCCCTTTATGCGTAATTGAAATTCCAACAGAGCATAATAACAATTATTATTTGGTAAGGTGCAGCTTACTTGATCACAGCAAACAAATTGTGGTAGAGCAGGACACAGAATAACTTGTGCAATTTTCAAGAGCTAAATAATTAACTGAGTCTTTCAGAAATGTGACATTTTTATACAAACAGAGGAGCTTTTACAGTATACGTCATGTAATAATCTCCTACTATTTTTTGTGAAATTTAAACTATGTTACATACAGGACAAAAAGCTAAATAAATAAAGACAAAGCTTGTGTGAATCATTGATACAGGACGAGCCTAAAATTGGCGACAGCAAGCAGCAGGGCCCAAGCCAAACATGGCTTAACCAAATCCCCCGCAATCGGATTCATATTCCTAAACACCTTGGTACACCCTAACAGAACCCCAAAGAGGGCCCCACAGAGCACTAAGCCGATCCGAATGGCGCCCGCCCCGAAGACGACCGGGTACCAGACGAGGCTGAGGGCGAGCTGGGCCAGGTAGAGAGCCAGGGCCATGGGTTGGCGGTGGAAGCCGCCCTCGGCCCAAACCAGCCACGAGGAGAGGCCCGATAAGAAGGCGGTGGTTAAGCAGGCCAGGTGGAGGGCCCACAGAGGGGGGAAGTAGAAGGGTTTGTGTAGTCTGCGGTAGCGCGTGGTGGAGCCGAACAGGAATATGTCGAGGAGGGTTAGGACGAAGGGGAAGGCCACGGCCAGGCTGAGGGATCGGAGGCCGCGACGCGCCGCCGCGGATTTCTTCGGTCTGCGGGGGTTCATGTCGGCGTCGGCAGTGGATGTTTGTGAGCGGTGTGTGAGGTGTTGGGAAGACATGATTAGAGAGAGAGAGAGAGAGAGAGAGAGAGTATTGAGGAGGGGGGGCGGAGAGAGGGGATTATGTAGGGTGGAGCGTGTTTATCTGGTAGTTATGCATGGGGGGAGACGCCACGAGGTGGCAGAACGAGGACAAGTGGCCAGATCTGGTGCCGTGACTCAATAACTCTCATGCATGAATGAGTATTCTTTTTGCTTCGGAGCAGAATACTTATTTTGAATATTTTGACTATTTTTATTCTTAAATAACTCCAATTTTCTACTTGATTTTATGAATTCATCACCCTCAAGTCGGTTTTTCCTTTTCTTTTATTTAATGAATTTGAAATTCAGTTTATTAATGAATCATATTTTATTATCCAATGTATGTTTTAAATTTATACTAATACTTTTGATAAATAATGTTAAAATACCTAGTATTTGCAAATTTAAAAGTTAACATTGTATGCACAACTTCTAAAAATAAGTCAATACAAGGCATGAGAGGTAACTTTTGAAAACACCTGAGACCAAGGTTGAAAATATCGGTATCGGTGGATATATCGAGACCTTAAATTTGTGGAAATATCGATGGATATATCGATATCGGTAAATTTAAAAAATCATAAAAATTTAATAACAAACATTTAATACATAAAATTTACAATAGAATTAACCAAATTTTACATTTGTGATATTTATCAAAATTATGGATATTTTCTCGATACTTTTTCGATATTTACCAATTTTTTGCGATATTTTACCAATATTATGTTCAATTTACACAAAAATATAGTCGAAATTGATCTTGCATACCGATATTTATCGATTTTTTTACAGATATTATGGAAATATCGTTACCCCCAATATCGATATCGGTGACCACGAAAAATTGAAATTTCCGAATATTTTCATCCTTGCCTGGACCATCTCCAATCCAGCAAATACACTTTGCAATATCTATATTCTATACCACGGAGCCAAAATTCATCTCCAACCCAACAATAGAACCCAGCGCAATAAATTGCTGTCAATATCGCACTGTGTTCAGCGGCAACGGTTCATTCTCATTAATGTAATAAGTGCAATTAAGGACCGTAATTAATAGAATTCCTTTGACTAAAAGTCTAAAACGCTGCGTTTAGTAAAAATCGTTCGCTTCGGTGTTAGGAACCACGCAGCCAATCTCAGCCGGTGACGAACTCTCCGCTCGATGCCGCGACAAGCCACCGCTACTCGTTCACTGGCCGCCGGCGGATCTGAAGCGGCGAGCAAACATGACTCTTTTATTGAACTTTTTGTCAGAAACCGCAAGCTATCATTTGCCATCGCCGTGCTCCTTTCCGATGCCGTTCTGGTTTCTCTGATCATCTCCTATGTCCCATGTGACTTCCAAATCCACGCTCATTTTTCGTAACTGCGCTGTTTCTAATTATTTTTCTTTAATTTAAACGTTATTTGGGTTGTATGCGTTTCAGACACGAAGATTGATTGGGATGCTTACATGTCTCAGGTGAACACATATTCTGATACTTCTTCTTCGTTTTGTTTTTCCCTAGTTTGATTTTGAAGTAAATAGAGCATTATGAATTTCTACTTGCAGTAATGTATCAGATAGAAGGACGATGAAATTTAGTTGTTAGAGGCCTTTTCTTTTTTCAGCTAAATCCTAGGTCCAGAAAATACCTAATTTCTGGTGGTTAGTTATAATTCTTTTACTATCATAATTTAGAAGTTTGATTGTGCAATTTTTTTGATCAGGTTAATGGTTTTCTGGGAGGAGAAAGAGATTACAGCAAACTGAAAGGGGATACGGGGCCTCTGGTATATCCAGCTGGATTTTTGTATCTATACTCTGCTATACAGTATGTTACTGGTGGTGAGGTTTTCCCTGCCCAGGTATATTTTCAATTTGGTCTGTTTACTTAGAGAAAATCATCTTGTGTTTTGTCTTGTGCAAATTGGAATAGGAGTATATAAAATTCCAAACGACATGTATAGTTCAAATACATATGTTATTCGATTGTTATTATATAGTGATTATCATTCTCTGGCATTTTACGGAGGCATTTTTGATGAACTTTTAATATCCTTTCAAGGCTTCAACTCTATTCTACGCGTGTTGGAAATCTGGAGTTTCTAAATTGTGGCTGCAAATAGTACTTTGAAAATCTGAAATATATATCTCGCAACTGCAAATGAGTTTCTCATATATGTGGAATTATGTTCTTGTTCTTATGGGTACTGTGTACTCTGGGTCTTCTGTATGCAGTTATATCTCAATGAGCTGTCTTCGACATCTTGATTGAGGTTTCTTTGCATTTGGGAAGTCTTTTAAAATTGTTCTTCAATGACCTGATGCAATTATATTGCAATATTGTATTGCTATCTCCACCATATCTAGCAGATTAAAGATATATTTATTCTTAAAAATAGACTCATGTGATTGTGTTACTTAAAGAGTACTAGCTGGAGGCAGGGAAGTTATATTTACTCGTTTCTTCACTTTAAGCTGTCTTTTATTTCTTTATCTTTGTACTGGGGGGTCATAACTTCTGATGCTCTTGAGTGCAGATCTTGTTCGGCATACTCTACATTATGAATCTTGGAATGGTCCTGTTAATTTATTTGAAGATTGATGTGGTATGGAACTTAATACTTTTTTCATTATTTATAACTTCCGACTTTTTACAAACTATTATAAGTATGGAAGTTGAAAAATATCTGATGTTTTCTGGTCGGAAGTTATTTCTTAAAATAATAGTATAGTGAAAATGAAAGAAGTGCTAAAACCACTCCTTATCGAAGGATACTCCTGTTCCCTTTGGAAGTTGGATTTCAATCATTTTTCTGCATTAATCATCTATAACAAATTATTAGCTGTATCATCTGGTTTAAATTTTAGATAACCTGTCTTGCAGGTTCCCTGGTGGGCTCTTTGCTTGGTCTCGCTGTCTAAAAGAATGCATTCAATCTTTGTACTTCGCTTGTTCAATGACTGTTTTGCCACAACTATATTCCATGCTGCGATGGTTTCATTTCTGTATCAGAAGTGGCATCTGGGTTTAATTATTTTCAGGTAGAATACCAGATTTTAATTGATTGTTGTCACTAAATGCTGCTGTAATTATTTTATTGGTGTATTTATTGACTAAAGGTGTTCTAGACGTTCTTCCTGTTAGCACAGTGGAGCTGTCTCTGTGAAGATGAATGTTCTTCTTTATGCACCTCCCTTGTTACTCCTCCTTCTGAAGGTAAGTTGCTTTTATTGCTTATATTTGCACAGCTCTGAAGATGGACATTTATAGCTAAAGCAGTTTTTACTCTGTATGGAATTTTTTTGAAATACAGGCATTGGATATTTTTGGGGTTATATCTGCTGGTGCTGGTGCTGCTGTTGTGCAGGTGCTTTCTTCTTCTTGATTATGTCACTGTTTCTTGATGGGACACTATTAAAATCATAGGTGCTCCTTGAAGTGTCATTTTGTAAAGTACTTACTACACAACTACATACTTTTACTTAACATGTTCTTTGTGCTCAATTTTGTTTATTTATTACTGTGAACCAGTAATCACTGAATGCAACCATACTTCTGCAGATGCATTATCTGATTGCAATCTTCCATTATTTGATTGGAATCTTTATCTCTAAAACCACCTTTACTGGATGATTTTGCAGATTCTCTTAGGGCTACCTTTCATATTACCATACCCAGCTGAATATATCTCAAGGGCCTTCAATCTGGGCCGTGTCTTCATCCATTTTTGGTACTCTCATTGACCCAGACAATTGTACTAATACTATGCATGATACTCCCTCCGTCCCAGGGGAATTTGCACACTTTTCTTATTTGGACATCCCAAACGAATTTGCGCACTACACAAAAATGAAACATTGATTTGCGTGCACACTCACAAAAATATACACATATTTATGCATATGCCTTTACTTTACCCCTTTTCTCAGTCCATGTGCAATCCCAAGGGTGCAAATACCCTTAGGACAGAGAAGTACTTGTTATCTGATTTGTTGGCTATACACTTGATAAAGTTAATGATTATTTGATGTGAGTATTGTATGTGGGTTATAAATACATCAGGACAAACTTATGATTATATATTTCACCTAGGCATGTGGAGTTTCAGAAGCTTCTTTTATGATTATAACTAACAAAGGACAATGTTTTATCTTTATTCTCCAGGTCTGTTAATTTTAAATTTGTCCCAGAACAATTATTTGTGTCTAAAGGATTTGCACTGTTTCTACTGGCTGCTCATCTTGTGCTGCTTGCTGTCTTTGCTCATTATAGATGGTGCAGGTAAGGATTATGACTATCAGAATGTTGCTAATGGCTTTTAAGCTGGAAGTTTTGTAATTTGTTCTCTTTGATGTATGGTAAAGTTGTTTATGGACACTAATTTTGTTATTCCTTGTCTACCTCCATTGCTTCATCCCACCTAGCAAAGATGTATCATAAAAGCCTTTAATCCTAGTTTAAGTACATTAAATTTTCCGTTTGTCCATTCTTTGGCTACTGTATTTGCTCGTCAATTTTCTGATATTTTTAAGTCTTTCGGGCTTTGAGCAGGCATGAAGGAGGACTATTCCTTATCTTGCATTCCAAACTTGCTCAAATGAAGCTCAGATTTTCTAATCTCAGGCACAAGTTAGGTTCCAGGGTTCTTAGAGCAGAGCGTAAGCAACGGATAACTAATTTTCATCTCCTCTTCTAACAGTTGGATTATATTTTTCTGTTTTTTACGCTTATTTTATTTGTGGTTGGATTCAGATATTGCAACAACTATGTTTGTTGGGAATTTCATCGGAATTGTTTGTGCTCGATCTCTCCACTATCAGTTCTACTCTTGGTATGTGATCCTGGACATCTTTTAGTAGATGCATATCTTTATACAAGGACCATTAGTAGTCTCGGTTTTATATGCAACTTATTTACAAATACCCTGTTTACAGGATTTCATGCAAAACAAACTTTATCATGAGCTATTGTAACATAAAGACAGATAGGTTTCAGATAATACACTTTCTGAAAAAATAAGTTTCGTCTAACATCCAATTTATGACATATCATTTACTGCGTGCAGGTATTTCTACAGCCTACCCTATTTACTGTGGCGAACCCCATTTCCTACCTGGTTACGGTAGATTTCTTGACATGAAACCCAGTCCCCTAGCCCTTTTACAAAATTTTCGCTTAATAATCCCAAAAAGTGTTTCTTGCTCGCAGTTTAATTTTGTTCGTTGCAGTGGAGTTTTGTTGGAATGTCTTCCCTTCTAACGCTTACTCATCGATACTTCTGCTTGGAGCCCATTTAATCATATTGAGAGGTCTCTGGATGGCACCGCTTGAATATCCATACGCTGATGATACAAATGACAAACCGGCATCTCTAAAAAAGAAGGCCAGATGAAGACTAAAGTTAGTGTATGTCAAATCATATTTTTTCGTGTTCTACTTACACTTCTGTTGGTTGGATGTGAATCTGGGAAGAAATATCCAATTCAACGAAAAAGGTTTTAGTATTTGAGTTATGAAAAGAGAGCTCTTTTATTTCGGAATTAGACCTGCTATTAACTTCGGATTATCTTGAGGCACTTAACAGAATTGTTGAACCATTGAATAGTCATATTAATTTTTTTTGGAGTGTAGCTTGAATTTCATTACGTTTTTGCACTGTGAAATGTGTTGAAAATGAGAGCCTGATTGCATACGACTTTTTTTTTTTTTTTTTTGAGTAGTTATATTTATGAATTATGATGAAATTGAATTTGTGTTGTTTGATTATTTTTAAATTAAGATATGTTTAATTATATATTTATTGTAGGTACACATTGTAATTTTTTTTAATATGTGGTAAATATCTTTTGTTTATAATATGCTTTTTAATAAAAAACCAAATTTTTTTAAACTTGTCATAATGCACACTGACGATTTTTTTATTAAACACGGTTTTTAATTAAGTCTATTTTGTAACATTATTAAACACTTAATCATATACTACATAAATTCATAATGTCCACTGACTATTTCAAAATCAACATTCAACAGTGGGCTTGCACTTTTTCTTAATGATTTTATACATGTGTATGCTTTTTTATTTTTATATTATATATATTTATATATTATTTTATAACATGATTATTATATTTTGTATAATTTATATTATAATAATATAATGATAAAAGAAAAAAAAAAGAAATTAGAGAAAGATCAATTAACCATCATTACAAAATACTATTGTAAAAAATATATTCAGGAAAAACATATGTTAAGTTCATTGACAAATTTAAATAGTTGTCACCATAAAATTAATATATTTTTCTAAGTATATGTTTTAGAAATTAAGAATATCATTTTATATAAATATTTATTATTGTTTTATTAAAAGAATAATTATCTTGGAAACAGTTTTACCGTGTAACTCAAAACGACATTATCTATTTTTATTATATTAGTATTAGTATGATTATCAAACTAGAATATATTTTTAATGAAATAATTAATAATATTAAAAGATACACACAATATGTAAACAAATTTGAAGATGAAATTCTAGTATGATTATAAATTATAATATAATATAATAGGATTAAACATTATAATTTATATTTATTCTAGTTTTAATTTTTTTTTTTTTTGTCATTTGAAATAGTCATTGGGCATGCCATAAGAAGTGTTATGAATAGTTTTGATTTTTTATTTTTTTATGTTCATAGTTATTTTAAAAAATGTTTAGATAATAATTTATTTTTAATTAACTATATAATTATGTTTGTGTTTCATAATTCCAAGACATGTATTACCATGTAAATTTTGATCATCATACAATTATACATTACTTTATATATATTTGTAGGTAAATTTTAGGGTGCATCCAAATGCATGATATGCACTTGGATTTTAAATTCAATTTTGACTTTAATTTTGATTTTTAAAAAATTCACACAAACACATCAAACTGTATTTTTTTTTTTACAGTTGGAATATTACTGATGCCTTCTTGGGGTATTACTGATGTCTTCTTGGAGTATTACTGATGACTTCTTGGGATATTGCTTATTTCTGCTTAAAGTATTTTTTTCAAAATTTAAGTGCATATTATGTACTTAAATGCACACTAGAATTACTCATATTTGTATTTTGTTCTCATAAACCATGTTAATTACACTAATTTTTAATTTCATTTCCATTACCATTGAAGAGTTGCTCCTAAGATAATACTGTATATTTAAATATTATTAAATAAATTAAATTTGAAAAGCAAAATAAAAGTTTTTCACGTAAGCACGGCCCTAGCCGCGCTTTCTCTTTTCTTCACCCAGCAACAGCCGCTCTCCATCTCCGCTCTCTTTTCTAGGGTGTGCTCATCACCGAACTTGTGGTACGCTAAGTTACAACTTAGCTCCGCTGCCATGGCGAAAGACAACAATGGCGAGAGCAACGATCAGGGGAACAAGTCCCATAGGACTCGAAGAGCCGGAGCTTCGGCAAAGAAGAAATCCAAGTCCAAACCGAATTCGACCGAAGGCCTTACCAAGGAGCAGATGAAGATCAACAATCCTAAAGTAAGTGTTGGCGAAAGTGTCTCTGCTCGTGCTTGTACTCTGATGAATTGAATTTCTATATTTAATATTTGTTTTTCAGTTAATATGTTTTTATTTTCTGCAAATAAGTGTGCGTACAACGCTATATTTGAGAGCCTGAATTTTCACTTTCAGTGCAATTCCTGCCAATTAACATTGAGACATAATAAGAAAATACTAGTTGCGCGTTGTGGTCTGGATGAACTAGTGAATTTGCATGACTATATGCTTGATTGCAAAGTTATTAATTAGTTCCATGTGAATGCGTTGATTTTTTAGGCATTTGCGTTCAATTCATCTGTGAAAGCAAAGCGGCTGCAATCACGAGCTACTGAGAAGGAGCAGAAAAGGCTTCATGTCCCCACAATTGACCGCAATATAGGAGAACCTGCCCCCTTTGTTGTCGTGGTCCAAGGACCTCCTCAGGTTTGTGTTCACGAGTTTCTCTGTTCCTTGGCTAATAATGTATGCTATGTTTCATTCCATTAGTTCTAAGAATTTGAAGTTTTGGTTGTATTGTAGGTGGGAAAGTCTTTGCTGATTAAGAGTTTAGTAAAACATTACACGAAGCATAATCTACCTGAAGTTCGTGGTCCAATTACTATCGTATCAGGTTGAGCCTGCTTGCAGTGTTTCCTTAACTAGACCCTTGGGTTTTTTCCTTCATATGTTGCCACTTGTGAAAACGAAAGGAAATGGATAAAAGCATATGACTGAGATTGAGCCATTCTGTTTAAAAGGTTTTTGAACTTCTATTAATATGCTTGCTGAAACAATAATCAAAGAAAACATTTTTTACCTGATCAAAGTTAGAACTCAAGGGGGATTTTTGACTGTGTCATTTTTTAGTTTTAATTTGGATTGGGATTAACTTGCTTTATGACGACTGATTAATTGATTACGATTTAGGCAAGCAAAGGCGACTGCAGTTTGTGGAGTGCCCAAATGATATCAATGGGATGATAGATTGTGCCAAGTTTGCTGATTTAGCTTTACTACTCATTGATGGAAGCTATGGCTTTGAAATGGTGAGCCTCTATCATCATTTCCCCTATTTTTTGCAGCGCCTTCTGTGCATTCATGGTGTTGAATGTTAAGCCTTCAATTGATAGAGTACGCATTGGGTGTGTATAACACTTAAAATATCTGCAATATGGATTGTGAGCTGATTAGTTATGTAGTCATAAAAAATGTGAAATTATAAGAGAATGCTGCTGAGATGCATAAAATACACATTTGTGATCTATGATTTTGTCTCCATGTCGATCATATTTTGAACTAGGAAATTAGCTAGCTGTTCCAGTGAAGTCTAACAAGATTTACATGGGCTAATACTCGCTGCAGTAGATTCCTTTTTGGGACAATGAATAGGATCAAGCTAATGATAGATACTCCTAAAGTATCCAAATTATCTGTTTATTTTACATTAACAATCTCATTTCGTTGGTCTATTGTGATTGCAGGAAACTTTTGAATTCCTTAACATACTACAGAATCATGGATTTCCTAGAGTAATGGGTGTCCTTACACACCTGGACAAGTTCAAGGATGTAAAGAAACTTAGAAAAACAAAACAACGACTCAAGCACCGGTTCTGGACTGAGATATATGATGGTGCAAAGTTATTTTATTTGTCCGGGCTTATTCATGGAAAGTAAGTGGACCGCTATTTAGTAGGTTCATAGTTTCATTCATGTTCAATGACTGGCGGCTCACATAGCTTTGAATTGGCTTGCTCATGAACAGGTATACAAAACGTGAAGTACATAATCTTGCAAGGTTTATTTCTGTCATGAAATTCCCCCCCTTGTCATGGAGAGTTTCTCATCCTTACATCTTAGCGGACCGTTTTGAAGATGTTACACCCCCAGAGAAGATTCACATGAATAGTAAATGCGACAGAAATGTTACCTTGTACGGATATTTGCGCGGCTGTAACTTAAAGAAGGGAACAAAGGTACTAGTCTGAATCAATTTTTTGATCATCGATACTTTTAAGATGTTTCTGTCTCTGCAGCTAAGCTGAAATCCGTAGAACCAGATGGGGTGTTTTGGTCTTGTGTTTCATTGCTGTCTTATTTATGTGTTATAATCTTTAATGCTAGTAAACATGTCTTTACAAAAATTTATGCAATTGTTTTTGGTCTCAGCAAGAAATATTAAAGACAATTTTTTATTTTTTTTTGTCTACTGTGATGGTGTTCAAGTAGCTCTTTTCCAATTTATGCCCATCAAGGAGTTAAATATAAATTTCTTGCTACTTTGTATATTATATAGTCTAGTGAAAATACTTAATCTTAAAATTGATATTTCTCGTATCATTTCTCTTGATTGCAATTCTTTTGATATTGAGTAGTATTATTTTTCTAGCTGTTATCTTGTTTTCAAAGCTGAAAGTCTCCAGTTTTTGTAAATTCCCGGTGCTATTTTGATTCAAGATTCTATCTGTTACTGTATACTTGTTATTTATTTATTTTTTACTAATTGTAACATAAAACAGGCACACATTGCTGGGGTGGGTGACTATCCCTTGTCAGGAATTACGGCGCTGGTTGATCCTTGTCCTCTACCCTCAGCTGCCAAAAAGAAGGGACTGCGTGATAAGGAAAAGCTGTTTTATGCACCTATGTCTGGACTAGGGGATCTACTTTATGACAAAGATGCTGTCTACATAAATATAAATGATCACTTTGTGCAGTTCTCTAAAGATGATGGAGCTAATGCAGAAGGAATACAAAAAGGTCATACTTTCATTTGTTTAAGATACATTTTGTTATCACTGAAATTGCTGAAGATTCTGTATCATTATATCTTTTCCTTTTCCTTTCTGAAATATATATGCTCTGTCCCAAATTGGGTGTTCCTATTTCCTTTTGTATAATTTTTTCTGAATTCTCGCTCTCTTTGCCCCCAATACCCATGTGTACCCTTTAGTGGTGTAATGGATATCTGTAAATGATTAAAATAATGATTCTTATTTCTTACTATCTTGTTCTTTTCTTCTTTACTCTAAATCGTGCTCTTTTTTTTTTTTTTTTGGCAGGAAAACAACGTGATGTTGGCGTTGACTTGGTTAAATCGTTACAGAACACAAAATATTCTGTTGATGAGAAGTTGGAGAAAAGTTTCATCTCACTTTTCGGGAAAAAACCTAATACTTCACCCGATGCTCCAACTGGTCCAGTTGATGGTCAAGCACTGGTTAATCGGGAAGAACCTTTAGAGCCAGTAGAGCAATATCCATCTGATATAAAAGAAGATGATGAACTAGATGAAGATAGTGATACTGAGGATGACACAGAATCCTCTGATGGGGGGAGAGTTTCTAATAAACAGCCATCTTCAAAATCTATGGATGATGGCTCTGATGAGGAAGCCTTCAATGCATCAGAGCAACATCCTGCTACCGAAAGCAACTTTAAGGAACAGATTGATTTCCATGAGGGAAGGGTGAGAAGAAAAGCTGTTTTTGGAAATGAAATGGATGTCAAGGTAATTCTTTTGCAAGTATAAAAGTACAGTAAAACACACACACATCTTTTTTTTATTCCATGTTGCTTGTATTATCAATGAGAATGGCTGAATGTGCATGCTTAGTAGGTGGCATTTAATTAAATCTAAATCAACTTGGACTTTGTATAGATTTCTATAGATGATGAGACTATCTTTTAGGTTTTCTTTGTTCTGTAGAACTGCCTGATAAATGACAGTTATCTATTCATGCTCGGCACCAGTGAAGTACTTTAATAGCATGGGTTTGGTTTCTAATGCAAATTAATTTATTGAACTTCTGCTATGAATCATAGTGTCGTCATGTGCCTTTTCTGTTCGTGTTGCTTCTTTGTCGATGATTTTCTTTCTTGGTGCTATTTGTTTATTAACTTCCTGTACACTAATGTAAAGAATAGGTTTTGATTTGTGAGCTACACGATAATTTTAATGGTTGAATGCAGGATTCTGGTGAAGATGATGATTCAGACTCCAGCGATAACGATGAGGAAGAAAACAATGATGAAGATGTACCATCACATTCTGACTTTTCAGCAGATGAGGAAGATAATGGTATTTAATTTTATGATTTGAACTCATGACTATGAATGTCTGATTTGAGACTTGAGAGCTTGGTCTACTCCTTTCTTTTTCCATTACCTATCTGCTTTCAGTAAGATCCCATATTTAGGTAGTTGGTTTTTATATTCTGCATTGATTGATGGTTGCTCTCACAGAAAAGGAGATGGGAAATGCGTCTAAATGGAAGGAATCCTTGTCAGAACGAACTGCCTCGAGGCAGAAAGTTAATCTTATGCAACTTGTATATGGGAAGCCTGGGGCAGAATCTCTGTACGGTACTAAAGATACAAGTAATGAGGAAAGTGACGATGATGAGTTCTTTAAACCTAAAGGGGAAGGGAAAAGGGTATGTTCTTAAATTGTGTCCTATTCACTCTTCAAACTGACCATTAGCAATCTGAAAAACTTGGCATGTTCTATATCAATACGGCGCATATAATAATGTTGGTTATTAGCTTCCTAAGTGCTCCATCATTTGATTACGTGCAGAACTCGAAGAAAGGAATTAATGAGAATGATGTGGACACTGATGACTGCTCCAAATTCATAACTAATGCACGTCTTAAGGATTGGAAGAGTGAAGATTTGATTGCAAGCATTCGTGATCGTTTTGTCACTGGAGACTGGTCGAAGGCATCCTTGAGAAATAAACTCTCAGGAGGCACTGCTGGTGATAATGATGATGGAGATGATGATGCAGTTTTTGGTGAGTTTGAGGACTTGGAAACAGGTCAGAAGCATGGGAGTAATCATGCAGATGATATTAAAGATTCCAGCAAGGATGATGTCGTGGCTGCTGAGGAGCGGAGGCTGAAAAAGCTGGCTTTACGTGCAAAGTTTGATGCTCAATATCCTTTTATTTGAACCTATGATACTTTTCATTTGATGCCTTTCGAGATTGGGCATGTGTTTCTCTTTGGGGGGGGGGGGTGCTGCAAAACCAAGAAATAGATTGCTTGCATACTTAATTTGCATCTTATTACAAGTGAACTTACACAGCTCAGCTCCATGTGTTTCTTTTTACTGACACGGCTTGGTGATTCTTTGAAGTCTGAGGCGAGTGCCTGTTCTATAATGGCCTAGGACTGGTGTAATTGTGGTGATATAGTAGATGCCATCGAGCTAACTTTTATCATATATTTATAATTTGAAAATTTGTGCCCTTAATTCTAGTTCACATTCAATGGCTCAGAGAATCCTGATGAAGATGGAGATGATGTCACCAAGATTAGTGGTGGTCAAAGCAGTGGAGGTGGATACTTTGATAAGGTAATCTCTCTGGTACATATCTTTATGTGCCATGTGAATGCCTGAAAAGGTACTTATATTCTCTCTTCCTGTAGTTGAAGGAGGAAATTGAACTTCGGAAGCAAATGAACATTGCTGAACTGAATGAACTCGATGAAGTTACCCGCATTGAGATAGAAGGTTACAGAACTGGGACTTATGTTAGAATTGAAGTTCGTGATGTGCCCTGCGAAATGGTTGAAAATTTTAATCCTTGTCATCCTATTCTCGTTGGTGGACTGGCTCTGGGTGAGGAAAATGTTGGATATATGCAGGTTAGGATATGTGCTGAGAGTTATTTTTCATTTTTTTTTTCCAATATCTATATGAAGTGCAATGATCCCTTGGCTTAATGGCTTCCTTCATTTTTGGTACTTACGAGGATTACTGCTATTTTTATGTCTGAAGGCACGACTGAAGCGGCATAGATGGCACAAGAAAGTACTGAAAACTAGAGACCCAATAATTGTTTCTATTGGATGGAGACGTTATCAAACTGTACCCATATATGCCATCGAGGACCATAATGGGCGCCATCGCATGCTCAAATACACTCCAGAGCATATGCATTGTCTTGCAATGTTTTGGGGCCCACTTGCTCCGCCTCATACTGGGGTGGTTGCTGTTCAGAACTTATCAAATAATCAGGTAACTATTTTATTTTGCTGCCTAGGATGATAGAGGTATCATCCTTGTACTGTTGGGACGGTTTGGGCCTATGGTAGACTAATGGTCTATGTTGCCACATTGAAGTATTCAGGGGAAGTGACTTTCACATTTGCGCAAGCTTAAGATGTGCTACTAAAAAATCTGGAATTGATAATTCTCACATTTGTAGTTTTCAGTTTATATTTCAAGAAACTGAAATGAATTATCATGCTTTGTCGGCATATGTGGTTGTGTTGCCAAATTACAGTTTCAGGGTTCATGAGTTCAATTTGTCACGAACTAAAGATGAGAGAAAAATCTGGATTAGAATTCTTTTACACATCTTGAGATCCTCCTTATTTTTGAGAACACTGATAAAAGTTGTCAAAGGCTGTATGTATGTATATATTTTTTACTTATTAAGTTGTAATATTCACCTCTACGCATTGCCAGAATTTGTTTGTCTGGGTTAAGTCTTTCAGCTTGGTCCGTCTTTGCTACCTTATTCTGGTATATGATGAATTCTGAGGATTGCATATTGGATGGTATTATGAAATTCTACTACTGTATTACTTGTCTTGCTATTATCTAAATTAACCTTTTTAAAATTATATGTGATAAGATTTGTGTATATCCATTAGAACATGGGAACTATTAACCAACCTCCTCCGCCCAACATGCATTAAAGAAGCATGAGTTGCCTCTTGCTTGCATAAGAGATTTACAAGTCCTTACTTGGATACATTCCACATTTTTTGTGCAATGTTAATTTACTAGCATTTTCCCTCCCCAATTACTTTTGGTTGCTTCAGGCAACATTTAGGATTACTGCTACTGCTACAGTCCTGGAATTCAACCATGCTGCAAGGATAGTGAAGAAGATCAAGCTAGTTGGTTATGCCTGCAAAATCTTCAAGAAGACTGCTTTTATTGAGGACATGTTTACCACAGATCTTGAAGTAGCTAGGTTTGAAGGTGCAGCCATACGAACTGTTAGTGGAATCCGTGGGCAAGTGAAGAAGGTATTTTTCGTAGAGTAATTAGCCGAAGGATATTGTTGTGCTATAAGCTTTATTAATGCGTCACTTTGTTTCTTCACTTTAATTTGTATCATTTTCTTAAATTACTAAGGCAGTTATGGATGTGTAAGTTCCAATGGTGGGAACTAGATGTGACTTGAATTGATGATTAAAGATGCACAGAATGCAAAAAAGAAGCATGCTAGAGGAATAGCAAATCGGTTGTCATGTTCTGCTAACCTTGTTCTTAGGAGTTCCATTAATTTTAGTATAATTTTATTTTTTAGGCTGCAAAGGAAGAGATTGGTAACAAGTCCAAGAAGAAGGGTGGATATGCAAAAGAAGGCATTGCTAGATGCACTTTCGAGGATAAAATAAAGAAGGGTGATATCGTTTTCTTGCGTGCTTGGACTCAGGTTGAAGTTCCTAACTTCTACAACCCTCTGACGACAGCCTTGCAGCCACGTGATAAGACTTGGGAGGGAATGAAAACGGTTTCTGAGCTAAGGAGGGAACAAAACCTTCCCGTGCCAGTCAACAAGGATTCACTTTACAAGGTGACAAGATCAGCTTACTAAAGTCCCCACAACCCTTCTCTCTGAGGAATAAATAATACCTAATTTGTGCAGCAAATTGTGTTTCAAGTATGAGTATCTTGTTTCTTATTTTATTTGCATAAATGCTTATTATTTTGTGTTGTTTACAGCCTATTGAAAGGAGGCCTCGGAAGTTCAATCCATTGGTGTTACCCAAGTCATTAGTGGCAGCTCTACCATTTGCATCAAAACCCAAGGACATACCTGCTCGAAGACGTAAATTGCTCGAGAATAGGAGAGCTGTAGTAATGGAACCTGGCGAGAAAAAAGTGCATGCTCTTGTTCAGCAACTTCAACTTATTAAAAATGAAAAGGTAATAAATTTTGTAAGAGTTTCTCACTGTTATGTGCTTTGTTTGTTGTTTTTTATAGTCTTTTTCGTTGCTCTCTTGGTATTTAAGGAATGTTTTATGCAAGTGGTCCTGCTCATGGGTACTTGAGTGGTTGAATTTGGGAAGACCTGGAAAACGTTTTAAGTGTAGTTCTCTTGTTTAGGCTCCATTTTTCTGCCTTTTATAAGGCTTTTCGTTCTATTTTTCAACCATGCATGTTAATTAGACATTTGGAATGGGATTTGTGTTGTTTAGATGAAAAAACGGAAAGTGAAGGAAGAGGCAAAGAGGAAGGCACAAGAAGTGGAGCGTGCAAAGGAAGAGGAAATTTCTAAAAAGAGACAGCGAGAGGAAAGGCGGGAGAGGTACCGAGAAGAGGACAAACTAAAGAAGAAAATGCGCAGAAATGCATGATCATGATTTTGGAAGTGCTTGCTGCATTAAACATATGGTTTGTTGTTAAATTATCTCATTGGTCTAATCAGGAATCATCGGTAGGAAAACCTGCCGTTCCACAATACAATTTTGCAACAGCCATTGCCTGAGAATTACATAGGTAAGCCCTAACATATATTTTGCACCGTATCTAAATGTCATAGATGGCCGAAATTTTGTAGTAAAGGAGAGAAATGATTTGATTAACAGTTATGATAAGTGGAAAAGTATTTACTTGATGTGAAAATATTAGTTTTATTCATGGTGTCTCTGAAGCCTTCAACTAGAGTGCTATTTGTTGTGCAGTAGGATTCATTATTTTGGTTCTCTTTAATCTCGATTAGCAAGCTGGGTTGTGGTCTTTGAAAGATGGGATCTTGTTTATTCGTTTAAATTTGCTTATAATCACATTTTTCGAATATTTCTATGAACTAGTTGCACTTGCAACCAAATGTATTTTTAAATGGCGGTAATTGTTTTCAATTGACAATAGAGAGAACCATATACAAAAAATATTTGAGAAAGTAATGCAAAAAATCTATATCTATACTATATTAAAATGTGATAAGAGGTTGAGAAATATTTTTGGACAATTTTGTCCTTAACATATTTTAATCTTTACTATTACATCCCAAATACCTATATTCATTTATTTTATTTAATAACTTTTGAAATTCTTACAATAAATTAGCTATGATAATTTTAATCTTGACTCCTAACTATCTATTTTATTTTTTCTACAACCTTTGAAATTCTTACATAAAAAATTATAATTAGTATCATTTATATAGTCTTTGCAGTAATCTAATAAGTACCAAGTCCATTTTACTCGGGTACTCCTCCATTTCCCTATGAAGACAACTCAATATTTTTCTATTTCTGTAATTATAATATAAATTTTACTTATCTATTTCATAGATTATCGTAATAGCATGAGTGGTAGCAATTAACGATTCAGAACTCAAATTTAATTTTTCTGACTCTGAGTTCGTTCATTCATTCATATATTTAGAGATTCTAGCTCTCTCTATTTCCAATTGCAAAATATGTCGAATAGTTCTCTTCAATTTGATTAGTTTCACAGTAAATGTTAATTTGTCATGAGTGGTAGCAATTAATGATTCAAAACTCGAATTTAATTTTTCTGACTCTGAGTTTGTTCATCATACATTCAGATATTCTAGCCCTCTCTATTATCAATTGCAAAATATGTCGAAGCGTTCTCTTTAATTTGATTAATTTCACAGTAAATGTTAATTTGTTATGTTCTCTGTTTCCCAGTGAAGTGTCTGATTTTAAGTGCGACAAACCTAAGGAGATGGACTAATAATCGATGAAGGAACTCAGAAAGTTGCATAATGTGCTAAAAAAAATGAAGACTTCTTCTGATACAAGGTGTCAAAATAATTAAGTCACAATCATATCAGAAAGGCTGAGGGGTTTGGTGAGAGATGTAATATAAATGAGGAGGTCGTAGCTAATTAGTTGAGGGGTATATGTTTATTAGTGGATTATTAGTGACCTCAAGTTCAAAATTCAAAAACTACATTTTTTCTACAAATTAACAAAATCTTATTCTTCTTAAGTTTGATGTTAACAGTCACATACACTTGACGAGAACAATCTTCAAAGCAACTTCTCTTATACATTCATGACAGAAACTCGGAGAATGAAAGACGAGAGGAGAGCTTAGATTTTCAAATTATTAATTACAAACTTTAGATAGTTTTAACTATTAATTTATATAGGAAGAATATTCTAAAAATTGATTTATTCATATAGGGTTTTTAAAACTGACATTGTTATTGATGCTTATAAAACCTTTTTTTTTTTCATCCAAGAAAAGTATTATTAATCAACTATTCTATTTTTCAATTCTTCTACTTTTCATACATACTAACAAATTTGGCAAGATCAATCATAAATGTATCTAGGAGGTTTGATTAATTAAGAATCAAAGAAACTTACTTAATTTCTTTAATCAAGAAAATGATTAAATATATTATTATTATGATAAATATCTTTAAATTTTAAAATAAAAAAATAAAATTTAAAACCAGTATAATATAAAAATTAGAGCTTTTTGTATTAAAATCTAAACAAAATATATATAATTCATAAATCATTTAAAAAATTATCAAATAAAATTTAAGAACACTCCTACATCAAATAAGATACCATGAAAAAGTTGACAACCTAAAAGTTATACCCGAATGTAGAAGATAACGTGACATATAATTTTGCGATCTCTTTTGAAAATTATTTTTATGTTAAATTCATTGAACTACACAGTTTTTTTGAAAAATTAGAATATTGAAATCTTGATTTTTAAATATAGATTTTATTTTTTCAACTAAATTACATACAACGTGCAACACACGTGCATACAACTAGTAAAAAAAAAAAAGGTGAAATGAACTTTATGGGAGATTAAATTTCCACCGTCTTGCAAAACAATATTCACCCATTCAACTTGCAAAATAGAGAAACCAAACAAAGTCCGGATTCATTTATATGGGAAAACAGTTTTTTTTTTTTTTTTTTTTTTTTTTTTTTTTTTAAGAAATAAAGATAATCACTAATAAACTGAAGAACGTTTAAAAAAAGACAAAGTATAGGATGAAACTGGTTTATACATGAATTATTGAAGGGTATTAGTTGTTTTCACTGAAAAATATTAGTTGTATTTACTGAAGAGTATTACTGATTTATACTAAAGAGTCTTAGTTGTTCGGTGAAAATGAACTAAGACTCTTCAGTGTAAATCAGTAATACTCTTCAGTAATAACAACTAATACTCTTCAGTGAAAACAACTAATACCCTTCAGTGATTCATATATAAATCAATTTCATTTTATACATACTCTTAAAAAAAAAAGAAAAAAAAAAGTGAACAGTGTTGTAAATATATTATAATTATGGATATTATTTGGAGGACAAGATACTTAAATCTCATTTATGATTGTATTGTAGACATAATAGAGAATGCACAAAATATAGTAAAATTCTCCGCGTTCTTTATTTTACAATACATTATCAGTACGAGTGTTTTATTCCAAAAATTTCAGATTTTTAATCCCGTGAATGAACGACAGCATCAAGGTTCATTGTTATTTTTCATCCCCTTTTCACGCTAACCCTGATAATAATTTATGTATCATCATGCGTGTCTATTTTTTTTATATTCTTGGTCTGTGGGTATATGCCTATTGAGACTATTAATAAGCATTAGTTAATGTGGAGTGCATACATGATCAATTATCAGGTTTTAAAAAATTTATATTATGGTGAACCACAAGGTTGGATACATATGAATGAAGTCGTCATGTCCATAATTTATATTTATGGAAATTGAAAGGTCAACCGAAATTATTTGGCTTTTCTCCATCTATGAGTGGTTCAATTAAATTTTCTAACCCGTTTTGAGTTTTATTTTGACCTCGATATTAATTATGGTATATATTTAGCTACTCTATCCATTGGAAATGTGTCTAAAACCGATTATACAGAATCCTTTTTCATAGGGTTCCGCTCTAATAAAGTAACTTAATCTTTTTTTTAAATTTCAGCAGTTGAAATTGTTTGCTGCAAAATAGACTTAACAAATTATTTGCTATAGAAATTAGAATTTATGTGGAAAATTCTTATATGCCTATTATTAATTTTTACAATCTATATATCGAAATATTTCTAGACATTGATCATTCACAAAAAATATTTAATAACTATTATTTTAAAATAATTGAAATATCTTTTATACTACGTAATAGAGATTTATCATAACTATATTTCAAAGATATATTCAACAAATTTTTATATTATTTTTCAATATTTATTATAAATTTTATTTAAAAAAATATATCAAATATATTTTGTAAACAATTATTTGTCAATATTTATAATAATACATTTTTCAAAGATATATACCAAAAATTTAAAAATATTTAAAATAAATATTACTCAATTTAGCAATACTTTTGGAGAGAAAATTTAATGATTTCCAAATATAGGCAGATTAGCGTTATATATATATATATATATATATATATATATATATATATATATATATATATATAGATGACAAATTTTTTTATTTAGGCCAATTCATAAAATTGATTGAAAAAATAGGGAGGTTTGAATTTTTTTTACGAAAATAGGGTTGATCGCGCCTGGGAGAGGCGATCAACTGAGTAGATCGCGCTCCCCAGGCGCGATCCTTGCAAGTGATCTTTTTCTACCCTTGATCGCGCCTGAGAGAGGCGATCAAAAGGGGTAGATCGCGCTCTCCAGGCGCGATCAACACCAAAATTTGCCACGTCGTGCCTCGCTCTTGCCAGAGGCGATCCTCGACACATTCTGACGCCATCACATGCCAAGATTCCCACGATCCGCGTGCTGCTCCACTCCCACGCCAGCTGCCGATCCGCGTGCTGCTCCACCCCACGCCAAGACTGCTATTTTGGCATTATATGCATTGTAATGTGCATATAACAGCACCCCATCAGTACTCTTCCTCCTCATTTCACTTCTCACTTCTGTTCTTCTTCCTCCTTTTTTCATTTCAGTGAGAGTCCGAAAATTTTAGTATTTCTCATTTCATAATTTTAGTACTCCTCATTTCATCAGTACTTCTTCCTCCTCATAACAGCACCCTTACACCGAAAATTTTAGTACTCCTTCCAAAATTCATCCATCATTTTAGTATTCCTTCTCCCCCCTTTATTCTGTCCGAATTTTAGCCAAAAATAAAAACACAAGGGCTGCTTCCAAAATACAAACCAATCCCCACAAAAATGTAAGTATTTTGATATTTTTAAATTTTTTGCAGTTTTTTATTTTATTCTAAAATTTATTTTTCTCAACTTGCAGTCTCACATATACACAAAAATAAAAGCTTGTTGATATTTTGCTATCTACCTGAGGAGTACAGACACTACTATCAAAAGGTAAATTCTTCAAAAAATAATTAATAATATTTTTCGAATTTATTTGCATGCATATATTATCTTTTTTTTTTAAATAATGGTACACATGAAATATGCTACTAGATGAAAAATTCTCAGTATATATATGTAAATTGAAGTTATTGTACACATAGTATTTATTCTTGGTTCTAAAGAAACAAACAATGTTATTAAATATTTTAATGAATTTGGAGTCAAAGTTGTTATATTTGATTGCTCATGGGTATTGAAACAAACAATTTTATTTATTTAGGCCAATTCATAAAATTGATTGAAAAAATAGGGAGGTTTGAATTTTTTTTACGAAAATAGGGTTGATCGCGCCTGGGAGAGGCGATCAACTGAGTAGTGGAGAGATGGCGTCGAGAGACGCACACATTCCATTTTCCCGTCGGAGAGGCCACCATCACACTACAAGACGTTGCCATTTTGTGGGGATTACCCATAGAAGGAGAGCCAATTATATGCAAAGATGAAAAACGTACTTTCGGTGAATGGCAAGCTAGGTGTAATGCGCTTTTGGGCATCAACGTACAACAAGTTGATATCAGGGGCAGGAGTGCGATCCTGTTTTCTTCTCTGAAAAATATGTTGAGAAATGATATTGCTATTTACGACGAATCACCACAGGAGGTAGTTGATCAATATGCACGGGGGTGTGCACTTTTACTTCTGGGGACAGTAATGATCCCCGACCACACTCGAAATGCTATCCCGTTAGTGTATTTGAACTTTCTGGAGAACGTGAATACATCAGGGGAATACAGCTGGGGAAGTGCTGTATTAGCGACTTTGTATCGGGAACTCTGTATGGCTTGCCACGCTAATGACAAGATTATCGCTGGAGCATTATGCTTGTTACAGGTCATTCTTGATTAGTTTTAATTACTTTTAAACAAATCATTGATTAGTTGTATGTTGAAACTAATTTACTCATGAATACAACAGATATGGGCATGGTCAAGGATAATACCAATACAACCAAGGAACGTATATCCTATGCTCCAAGAAGGACACATCTTGAGTGTAGATGGTCGCAATTTGGGGCTTCCACCGTATGGGGCTAGGTATTTTTCTCTAAACACATTTATCTATAAATCGCATAACATTCGTTTGGCTATGCATACTTATTGTGATACCTACTTAAATTATAGGTGGATACATTATCACAGTCACACTGAAAGTGCGGGCAACTCGATTCGTGTATATCGCGACATATTTGATCGTTTGTCTGATGACCAAGTAAGTTATTATTATAATGATCCGCACAAATATATAAGTGTGTTTGAGGAAAATTAATTTTTTTTGTCTACACACAGTTA
Source organism: Ballota nigra (assembly GCA_947034835.1). Lineage (NCBI taxonomy): Eukaryota > Viridiplantae > Streptophyta > Magnoliopsida > Lamiales > Lamiaceae > Ballota > Ballota nigra. The sequence continues at coordinate 55,186,127 of OX344727.1, read as the reverse complement.
ATCTGGGAACCCTATGATGAGCAAGCTGAGGAGATCTCGAGTCTTGGACCTCGTTGTTTGACCCAAAATTGGAGGTCACAATGTCCGCTGATCAATATTTGGATAGTGGAGCTTCATTATCCAAATAGGGTGTTAAGATAATTTGGAATGGTCCAAAACATTCCGAGTGATGTTGAAAGTAGAGACCAGGACTTGCATAATCATACCCGCCAGGGAAGATCCGGTTGCGATTGGACCATTAAACATCAAAAATGGATTACTTATTGGAGGAACAGACGACCATTCATGCCTTGCACTCCTATCAACAATGGTAATCCGGTCTCCAATGACTATATGCAGTGGTACTATGGAATTACACGGCGATTGATTTCACCAGTGGAGTATACTGCAGTGGCCCGAGGTTTCCAACCAGCAAAAACATCTACTCGAGATCTTTTGGTAATATATATATCACAAATTTAATTTTATAATGTTTGAAAATTGAAACATGAATAACACTAATTTTTTTTGGGTTACAGGTAGGCTGGTTTCGGAAGCTCAAAATTAGTAAAAGACAGTGCAATCCTGATGATAGAGCATCAGTAGATAGTCATTTGGAGCTCACTGAGAATTACATCACTGAAGTGGAGCCTTTCATAGAAAACCCTGCTTATCTACAAGATGTGGCCTCGGATGAAAACGTAGAAGTTGAGGAAAGATCTACAAGACAAAGAAGAAGGAGATCCATAGGACGTGAAGATGCGGGTCCTTCAACGTCTAGGAGTCGGAGAAGACATTCCTCAGCAATGCCATCAGAGTCCCCTTTTCTCCGACAAGGTATTCAACATGGGATACCTCAGTCTGCTCCACGCACGCAGTATGGTGCTGGAAATGGTATGCAATTTACAAAATTACACTTGAGTGGATTTACATTTATTTAGTTATTATAATTTTTTTATAACATGTGACAGATGCTTCCACGTCTGAATTTTTGGGTAACACACAACCAACTACATATGGTATGTAATTCAATATTAAGAAATTATATTTATTATTTTATTTATTATATATGCATATCACTGTTAATTTGATAGCAGCCTGACAATCAAATGAGGGGGCGTCTCAGCCTACGCCTCACACACATTATGGGTTACCCTCATTTGGACATGGAGCTTACACACAACCTGCTGGAGATGGTATGCAAGTTACTAAATCCTGAAATTACACAAATAAATAATATTTTTTAAGAGATAATGTTTATTTATTTATAATATATTATTGTTAACTTGATAGTTGGTTGGGGTAGCTATGAGGGGGTACCTCAGTCTGCTTCTGCATCGACGTTTCAACAGGAGGTGCCTCAGCCGAGTTTTCACACACCTTATAATGAACAAGGTATTTAATATCAACTTATATAAGTAAATGTATATATTGTAAAATATATTATTGATCTAAATTCATTAAATGTGTGACAGATTTTCTTACATCATGGGGTGGTTCATTTACTGAGATGTTAAACACGGGTATTGATTTGAATACCTATTATCAACCTCAGTTCTCACAAGAACAACCAAATTACACTTCAACGCCTATACCATTTGCGGGCACAAGTGAGAACCTTGGACCAAGCCAAGATGAACAACAACCTCGTCGTGGTCATCGTGATAGACGTCCGACACGATGTGGCACGGGTGGTCATTTACGTCGTCACTAATTGTATGATATTTTGTATATATATTTATTTTTAATTGATAATTTTTTTATGTATGCAATTTTAAATACCGCTACTTGTGACATTTTTTTAAGTAGTACTACCTCCGTCCCAATTACACAAATAATTTAAGTAACACAAAGAAAATGGGAGAAGGAAGAAGAAGAAAGCATCATAAAGCATTATATGCATATTAGCCAACAAAGAAGGACAAAATACACTCACTAATTAGGAAGCAAGTTACTTTTAAACAACGAATGTACATCTCATTAGATACAACAAGTTGATTCACCAAAGGGGTTCAGAACATCAATGCGAAGGTCCAGCTCTATCTTGGGCTTGGTACTGTTGTCTAGCGCGGGTTTTGGCCCAATCCATCTCATTGTGAATCCTGGACGTCACATCTCGACCACGACGCCTTATCCTGCGATTTGGATTATGCCTCAGTTGGAAATTGGGTTCATCCCACTCCTCAGGATCCGGCAATGGCTCAAAAAACCTAGATGTGTAAGTCGAAGTATACACATTTGTACTGTAACAGTCGGGCACATACACACTTGGATCAATCCTGAATTGTCTACACACCTCCAATGCATGTGAGCATGGGATACCATCCAACTTCCATAGCCCGCAATCGCACTCGCGTCTCGATAATGCAACTCTGTATGTGCGATACTGTACTGAGCCCTTAATACGAGTAGAAACTCTGGCTGATCCCACCTCCTGATTAAAAAGGTCTACTCGATGTTTCATCCCCTCTCGCTGCCCTGAATCAAACCTGTCATGAACATATTTAGGCTACATCCGATTTCTCAACACTAAAATCCCTGCTTCTTTAGCACGTTCCATAAAGGCATTTTTGGATCGTGTGAAAGTTGCACTGACGATGGCTGTGATTGGGAGGCATCGTGCACCCTTAAGAACACCGTTGATGCATTCTGAGATATTAGTTGTCATAACACCGAAACGGCGACCTCCATCATGGCAAAATATCCACTTGGTAGGATCGATGTTTCGTAGATACTCATGACCTTCTTCACTTAAAACTCGTATTTCGTTCATCCTTATCTCAAAATGTCTTACAGACAATGCTCTTCCCGCAACATAACACAAGTCCTTCAGCTTTTGACTTTTGAACTGAGTATTGAAATTTGAAGCAACATGTCTTAAACAATAACGGTGCACTCCTCTTGGTGGTGAAAATGCTGGGACTTCGTCCACTGCCTTCAGTATACCCTTATGTCTATCGGAAATAAGGCATACCCCTTCCATATCACCGACAACATGTGTGGCTAACATATTAAGAAACCATTTCCATGACATATAACTTTCATCGTCAACAATGGCATATGCTACTGAAATGATCTTCTGATTGGCATCAAGGGTGTTAGCAATCAACAATTTGTGTTTATACTTAGTGTAAAGGTGAGTACCATCTACACAAAGTATTTTGCGACAATGCATGAATGCTTCAATGCATGGCTTGAATGCCCAGAAGACATAGCCCAACGTGTGCACATTCCACTCAATCGTTGCCTTGTGCTTCCACTCCACAATGGTCCCGGGATTGTATTTCTCCAAGGCCCTCATATACTTGGGCAAATATTGACATGAACTCTCCCAAGTTCCGAACACATTCTCTCTAGCACGTTTCAATGCTTGCCATGCCTTTTGATATGAAATAGTGTAATTATATTTCTTATCTGCATGCTCCACGACACATTTAACGTCGTATGCTGGTTCAACTTGTATGAGACTCTCCAAGTCAGCTGCAAGCAAGTTTTTACATAGATTTGAATGACTGCGTGAGTTAATATCCATCAGACAGGTATGTGGCGGTCCCAACCTGGTGATTTCCCAATGACCAGATCTTTTACGGTATGAGGCGCGCAAATGCCACTCACAGTGTTGCAATGTCGAGCAATTGTAATTTTCACTTGCATAGTTCTGCTTGCACACCAACTTCATTGACTTCGAGTTGCTCTCTTCGACTCTGTACTCACGTCTTGCATGTTGGACCGAGTAATTCTTCACGACATTGATCGCAGTCTCTTTGTCTTTGAAGATCATTCCTAACCTCAAAACTCCATCATCCGCATCGTAGCCCAGATCACCACTTGGAACGCCTACTGAATCAACAGGTATATCATCACATGACCTATCAAAAAATGGCACTCCAACCAAATTTGGATGAGGTCTCACTCTTGGCATTAGAGAATTTGGTACAGCAATACTTGGCATCCAAGGATTGTTAGTGGTATCATCCTCATCAGACGGCCCCTCGTCCTCAGAACCATTATCGCTTGGTTCAGAATTACAAGTAAAGTCTGGATATAGATCACCTTCTATATCAGCTATGGAGGTGCCGACAGGGGCCATTATCTTAGTGATACCAGAAGGTCCAACATTAGGATCTGAACCACCGGCATGACTAGACCCTAAACGTTGGTAGGGTTCATCTTCCCAAGCACCCCACTCATTATGGTTCACTTGCAGGGCCTCGTATGCAATGTTTGAAGGTCTATCCATATTGGCTCCCCCACGACCTGACCCTTCAGAAGGATAGTATTGGTTCTCCCACTGACCATGGGATGCTGGGTACTGCACCTTCATTTCAACCTCCACTAATAGCTCAACTGAATTGAGCCCCGCTTGTGGATGGAAGAAATAGAGAAGGTCGTTGTTGTTCCTAATAGGACAACTAGAGGAGGCATTCTCATTATTTATTATGCAAGACACATTCAAAGAATACACTCGCAAATCTAATCCCGTGATCTCAGACAACACACGTAATAGACCATAGAAATCAAGCATACGATCAACTCTTCTTGTTCCAATAACAGCTCCACAAGAGCGCACAAGGATTCCAATATCGCGAGAGATTGGCATATCTTAAAAAACACAACACACTTATAATTAATATACAAATCTATATTAAATTTGATACTTAAAATGCATCAAATAATTATATAATATATTGACGTATATAACAATTTTTTAAGTCCGTCTTGAAATTTATTTAAAGAGTATTAATCGTTTCATTAAATGATATTAGTTGTTTTCACTAAAAATATTAATTAGAGAAGTAATATTGTTTCATTAAATAATACTAATTGTTTTATTATGTTAATAAAATTGTAGTTCACAGTTATATAGTTAACATGAATATCATTAAAATAATATCTTCTCAATTAAATATTACAATTTTTTTTCAAGTCAATTTTTTTAAGTGTAATGTTTGACTCCAAATTCATTAAAATATATTTTTTAAGTGTAATCCAGATCTGAGGTTGATTTGAGTTAAATGCTACCTAAAATTAATCATTTAAAGAAAATATTACCATGACCATGATTGATATGAATGTTTAGACTGAGCTTCTTATAACTAATGGTGGTGATAGTTTTTTTTTAAATCAATTTTCTAAATTACAAACTAGATTTAATATTAAATTTCAAAATTTTCCTTATTTATTTTCGGTCAAAAGCCGATCATGCAACATATATTCAAGTCTCCATTATGATAAAAAGAAATACTCCCTCCTATCCAAAAATTTTGCTACTTTTGGCCTCAAATCTTATTTCAAAATATTTGTTATGTTTATATAATTTTTCTCAAATTTTTTTTATTTATTTACACCCTCTAAAATAAAGTCTTATAATTATAATGTAAGTTTGACCCACTAAATTAGCACATCCTTATAAAAAAGGAGTGAATTTGTACAAATAATTCATTTATATCCATATTTAATTGGGTTAATTGGAAAAAAACTCACGAACTTAATAATATTTATTAATTACAACATAAACTTAATATCAAGATTTAAAACCTTTAGAACCAAGAACAAATACTATGTGTACAATAATTGCAATTTACATATATATACTGAGAATTTTTCATCTAGTAGCATATTTCATGTGTACCGTTATTTAAAAAAAAAAGATAATATATGCATGCAAATAAATTCGAAAAATATTATTAATTATTTTTTGAAGAATTTACCTTTTGATAGTAGTGTCTGTACTCCTCAGGTAGATAGCAAAATATCAACAAGCTTTTATTTTTGTGTATATGTGAGACTGCAAGTTGAGAAAAATAAATTTTAGAATAAAATAAAAAACTGCAAAAAATTTAAAAATATCAAAATACTTACATTTTTGTGGGGATTGGTTTGTATTTTGGAAGCAACCCTTGTGTTTTTATTTTTGGCTAAAATTCGGACAGAATAAAGGGGGGAGAAGGAATACTAAAATGATGGATGAATTTTGGAAGGAGTACTAAAATTTTCGGTGTAAGGGTGCTGTTATGAGGAGGAAGAAGTACTGATGAAATGAGGAGTACTAAAATTATGAAATGAGAAATACTAAAATTTTCGGACTCTCACTGAAATGAAAAAAAGAGGAAGAAGAACAGAAGTGAGAAGTGAAATGAGGAGGAAGAGTACTGATGGGGTGCTGTTATATGCACATTACAATGCATATAATGCCAAAATAACAGTCTTGGCGTGGGGTGGAGCAGCACGCGGATCGTGGGAATCTTGGCATGTGATGGCGTCAGAATGTGTCGAGGATCGCCTCTGGCAAGAGCGAGGCACGACATGGCAAATTTTGGTGTTGATCGCGCCTGGAGAGCGCGATCTACCCCTTTTGATTGCCTCTCTCAGGCGCGATCAAGGGTAGAAAAAGATCACTTGCAAGGATCGCGCCTGGGGAGCGCGATCTACTCAGTTGATCGCCTCTACCAGGCGCGATCAACCCTATTTTCGTAAAAAAATTTCAAACCTCCCTATTTTTTCAATCAATTTTATGAATTGGCCTAAATAAAAAAATTTGCCTATATAGATAGATAGATAGATAGATAAATTATATATAGGCGAAACTTTGCAAATCAATTACCGAATTTCTTTAATAACTTCGGGAGAGTTACCAAATCACAATTTATATATAAAATATTCCAGTTAAGATTGTTGTCTCTGAAGAAAAAAAATAATAAAGTGCTAATGAATCTAAAGCACGCCTGAAGCGTGAGAGACCTCAATTATAAAATTTAACCTCCTGAAGAGTTGAAAAGATGGTCTCAAAATCTAATTTAAATTTATTCAAATTATAGCATGAGCGGTTAGTCCATCCAACATAAAACATGATATGTCGGATTTTGTCCAAATTTATTGGTTAGAATATGTCAAATAACAGAAACCCTTTTATAAATGTATATATTTGCGAGACATGTGCAAAGAGTAAACTTATAGTACGTCTGTCTCGTACTAAAGTTGGAATTAAATCTCCTATGTTTCTTGAATGATTTTATGGAGATATTTGTGGATTGATTCATTTGGTATTGAGATTATTTTGATAATTTATGGCCATAATTGTTAGGAAAAACACACACACGCAATCACGAAAAACAAAAGAACACGAGATTTGTTTACCCAGTTCGTCTAAAGACTACGTCTGGGGGCGATGTCAAGCCATAGTTTTTTACTATATTTTTCTGATACCGGATACAAGGAGAAAACATTTATTTATATAGAAACGAGCCCTAACCCTAAAATTAGGATCGTCTGGGCCAAAAAATTCGGCGGTATTGGGCCTTAGTGTACAGTCCATTCAGTCTCCACACTCCAACAATAATTGATGCTTCCACACGGTGGACTTATGGGTGTTTGTTATCCACATGTTATAATACTTTTGCCAAGCGTATTGCAAATTATTCAAGCTTAAGTCTTATTCCCAAATTATTCAATTAAATCCATTCGAATGGATAATGCCAGTGAGCTCACGTTGAAGGCATTTAATGATTATTATATGACATTGAAAATTTTAAGTGAAGCATTCAGTCGCTTATGTCCAAACCTAAAATGGTCTAGCTAAATTACCCATATGATGAATCAAATTATTTGCTAGACCTATACGCAAAATTTCAACTTATGTATTTCATGTTGAGGGCATGAAATTTTGTATGCAACTACTCTAATTTAAATCCGACCTTCTGCATAATAATAATACTCCTCTTTGCAACTAGTGCATAGAAAATAACAATCATTTCCCATTTGCAAATTTTTAGTTGTGCAGTACTTGTATCATCACCCCATAAAGTATATAAAAGGCAAAGTATTATATGAAAATAGTTTATGATAAGCTTATTATGAAACAATTTTAAAGTATCATTAATTTCATTGGGAGTATCATTAATCTAATCAGGGGTATCATTAGTCTGAGTTCAAGAAAATTAAAATAATTTTTTTGAACTCAAACTAATGATACACCTGACAGGTTTAATGATACTCCTGATGAGATTAATGATACTATAAAATTATTTTATGTTAAGCATATTATGAAGCGTTTTCATATAAAACCTACTCTTTATAAAAACTTACACTATTTCCTTAATTGAATGTTTCAAAATAATTTAAAATAGAAATCTTAAAATTCATCCTTACACTAAATATCATTACTTTTATATCCATTTTAGGGAGAAGTATATTAAAGAGAGAAAAAAACTCTCCCAATTTCTAAATTTTATAATCTTTAGAGTTTAACTTCTTACCAAACATTAAGTAGTGCTTTGTCTATCTATCTCACACAGTTTCCTTTCATCGATCCTTCCATTGGTTTTAGTGACCAACCAAACGACTCTTTCCTTTTTTTTTTTATATTATCTGATTTAATGAATCTCGTTTGATCTTGGTTTAGTAAACACAACACATAAATTTGAACATAATTTAAAACCGAAAATTTAAGGGAAAATTGAGTTTTTTGTCCGGTAAGTTAGACCCCTTTTGGTTTTGGTCCTACTAAGTTTTGACTTAATCTCTTCGTCCTCTAACTTTAAAAAAAATTACTTTTTCGTCCTAAAACCGGCTAAAAAAAGGCAACCTAACCAGTCACGCTGACGTGGCACGAATTTTTTATTTATATTAAATTTTATTATAATATATATATTAAAATTAAATTAAAATTCATTAAAATATTAATATAAAAATTCAAACACCCACCCCCACCTCCCCCCATCCTCTCTCCCCCAAACACGGCAACCAGTGCTATCCACCGCCGCCTCATTATCACCATTCCTCCGAAGAGCCCGAGCAAGGGCCGCCACGCAAAGGTGGAGGGACAAGGCTGGAAACACCGCCCACCGTCCAGTGGGTCACTTCTCTTCGAAGGAAATGGAGAGCCACAGCGTGAGGCTTCAAGCTTTAAGCTTCTCCGGCGAATTGCTTCCAATCTCCGACGAATTGCTTCCAATTTCCGACGAATTACTTCCAATTTTCGGCAAATTGCTTTAACCTTCAAGCTTTTCCGGCGTCGATCGAAGCTTTAAAGCACAAATTGCTTCCAATTTCCGGCGAGATAGCTTCAATTAATTCCGCGAGATAGCTTCAATTAATTCTGGCGAGATAGCTTCAATTAAATAAAATTCATATAAAAAGAAAATTAAAAACCAGCGGTGGACTATCTGGAATGCGGCGGACCATCTGGGATGCCGCCTCTTAAAATCTCCGGTGCGAGGCTGGATGCGACGGGGCTGGGATGCGTTGGCGGGGCGGCGGCGGCGACTTACAGGAACCAATTTCCGATTGCTTCGAAACTCCGGTGCTCTCCAGGCTCTCCATTTCCGGCGAAATAGAGAGGGGCGTCGAATCAAACCCAATCCCAGCCCCGCACCGGAGTTTCGAAGCAATCAGAAATTGGGGGTAATCGAATTTCCAGTGTGAGGCACGGATTCCGGCAATATCAAAGTTTTTCCGGTGAAGAATGACAGTTTTCCGATTGCTTCGAAACCCGGCACAAATTGAATTTTTGCTCTACTACTTTTTGGAAATGGTGTGAATGCTATCCGCTGCTATTTTTTAGAATCGATGATGAGGGGGGAGGGGGCGGCGGCTGCTGCTTACATTGGGGTGGGGAGTTTGTTTGTTGCGGGGGGTTGTTTGTTACGTGGGGGTGGGGTTGGGGGTTATTTTAAATTAATATTTTATCCGTTTACGAAATAAAAAAAATAAAAAATTTAATTCGTGTCAGGTCAGCGTGGCCGGTTAGGTTACCTCTTGTAGCCGGTTTTAGGACGAAAAATTAATTTTTTTGGAAGTTAGAGGACAAAGAAATTAAGTCAAAACTTAGTAGGACCAAAACCAAAAGGGGTCTAACTTACAGGACAAAAAATTCAATTTCCCCAAAATTTAATGTTGGGTTCAGTTCAAACTAAAAAGAAAAATACTCCAATATATTACAACTTTAACAAATAAAAACTCCAATACTCAAGTTAATGTTGGGTTCAGACGTTCAAACTAGCTAGTAGCTAGTAATAACAAAACTGATATTTTATATTTAAAAGAAAATTAATTATTTTAAATTTGATTAAATTAAAATTCATCATAATCAATACTACAATCTTTGATATATTAGATATTAATTCGAATAAACTTATAACTTAGCAATATGTTTGAGTCGATGCAATTAATTTTTACTATTAGATGACGTTTTATATAAACTTAAAACAGTAATTTGTTGTTGTTGATTCGACTTGTGAATTCTCGATCAGTAAAAGTAGAAAGGGTAATGCATGAAATTAAGTAACATGAACCGATTATAGATGCGACCTTGAACAAATAAACACACACAAAAAATAAACATAAAAAAGAATGAATTCACAAGTTCCTATTTGTATTTGTATGAGGATGAACATACAATAATTAAAGAGCAATAAATCTAATTAATATATGGACGAGCAGAGAACTAATTAAGAGAGAGAGACAGAAGAAATATAAGAAGAAACAAGCAGAATTAATTTAGAGAGAGAGAAGAAATCAGAAACAAACATGTAAAATTAAATATAGCAGACGCTAACTAACAGAAAATCAGATCTTCCTTATGTGAAAAATCATTTATTTCTAACATTTATTTTTCTTGCTATAATCACATATATAAACGAGATAACCATAAAAAAAAAAAAAAAAAAAAAACTAGCTCCGGCACTGCGTGGCGGCGGAGCAGGAGCGCGTGTAGGGATTAGCCTCGGCGCCAGGTTGACAGTTGTAGTAGGAGGCTCCACGCCGGGAACAGGGTACGCTGTTTGCCTGAAGCGCACCGTAGCTAATGTACTTGGTGGTGGCTAAAATGCGGCGGTTGCTTTCCGTATCCATTTCGAACTCACCTGCGGCCATGCACTCCGCCATCGATCCTTTGCAACTCGCCGGCCGATTTGTCGGAATCCACGCGAAATCGCCGCCTGCCTCGACTGTTCCGATTATAACTGCTACGGCGGCGATGAGGAGGAGGCGAAGAGGGTGAATTTTCGCCATGTTTAATTTTGGATGGTGTTTCTGTTTTGTTTAATGGAGAGAAAGGAAACTGAGCGGGCAGGCCGGCCAATATAAGGAGTTGGGGGGAGATTATGAATATGCTTCTAATATTCTCGATATTCACCAAAATGCCACTCCACCAATTTTATATGAGACAGACTGCACCGTCTTATAAGATTTAATATTTTATAAGTTGTTTTAAAAGTTTATAAGATGTAATTTTTATGTAGTTTATAAGTTGTGAAAATGTTTGACTAATAAAATTTATAAATGAGAAATATGATATCACTTTTTGAATAAAACGAGCAAGCCTAACATAATTGAAATGTAACACTAGCTTTGGCTCAAAGTCCGAAACATAATATTTGCATTAATTCAAACGAGGCAAGTACCAATGTATATAAGACTTGTTGAATTTTGTGATATGTATCGCGCCAAATAAAATCAAATGAATAAAGGCAAAGTATTACTCCCTCCGTCCACGAAATTTTTACTCGTTTTTCTTTTTGGTCCATCCACCAAATTTTTACTCATTCCTCTTTTGGAAATAAACCATACTCACAAACAAATAAATGGGTCCCACAATACCCACCACAATACTCTTATTTTATCTACTTTATCGATTTTTTCAATAAAATACTAATTTTCATTAAAAACGGTGTCCAACAGTAAATGGGTAAAAATTTCGTGGACGGAGGGAGTATGTGCACCGAACACCATTAATACTATTTCTTATAAGAACTAGTACTATTGTTGTTTGAATTAATACTATTGCTTGTAAAGTGCTAATATTATTATTTAGTGTTGTATGATGCATTACTTCTAATGAATGAGTAAGACTTATATAAATCAATACTTTTATTGTGCAACTCAAAGTGATATTATTTGATTTAATTATTATTATTACTATAAAATTAATACATTTAATAAAATAACTAAACTAGTTCAAAAATACACAAAAAAAAAAAAAAAAAAGCCCAGTAAAACTAAATCGCGTTATACTTTGCCCTTTTTATATTCTCCTGGGCATACTAACAGAAACAAGCTAATGATCGATTCATTGATAGATAATTAACACCATTTTTCTTTTCCATTGCTATATCAAATATGATTTTATTTTGATTTTGCATAGAATTCATGAATGTTACGTTGTTACAATAAGTTAATGTTTCACTTGTGCGGTGATATGTTGATTTTCATTAAACAACTCATCTAATGAAATAAATACTTGTATACAACGGGTTCTTGAAAAAGTAATTTTTTTTATAGGAGTATAAATTTATAAACTTATTTAAAAAAAAAAAAATTAGTTTCCAAATTAAAATGGACAAGTTGGATAGACCCATTCTACCATAAAAAGGCAGAGACATTCAGCCTAAAGGTACACCAAAGATACAATTAATATATGGAAAAAAAATATGATTCTCTAATAAATTATTACTGTGCGATCGTTTATGTGTTCATTTATTAATAAAAAAAATTACTCACTCTGATATCCAGCATCGCTGACAATTAGATAGAGAAAGAATCCTTTTATTTTCTTGTCATCGACTCATCATCTTTGTCTGATTTTCTAGTCTAACAACTTTTGGTTAGGTCTATTCTTTACAATTATTAAAGATCATAAACAGCTAGCACGACTTTGTAATAATAATAATATTAGATAAAACATGAGAAAAATAAAAAGCTAAAAGTTGTCAGTGTTATAATTTCATTTCTTTTACAATCAATAATTACGAGTTATTTATTGAAAATGAGCATATGATCGCACAAGTAAAACATTAAATTAATTAATTGTAACATGCATTAGTTCTATGCAAAATCAACGAGATCATGATCATAGCCACTCCTTATACCAAATTTGGAAATAATAACTCAAGTTCCAACAAATGCTTCATTAAATGACATCTTATATAAATTCAATCCTTACTAAGTACTAGCATAAAAAATTGTAGGACATAATTAATACTCCCTCCGTCCCAGACGAATTTGCACACTTTTCTTTTTTGGATGTCCCAAACCAATTTGCACACTACCTAAAAAGGAAACATCGATTTGCGTGCACACTCACATAAATATACATATATTTACCCATATGCCACTACTTTATCACTTTCCTTAATATGTGTGTCATTCCAGGGGTGCAAATTCCTCTGGGACGGAGGGAGTACTATTTTGAATTCTTGATTTGATTACCAACCACAATATTTAAAATCTCCATGAAATTTCAAACATTTTTTTAACAATATACTCCCTCCCATTCAATTTAACTCTTGTTTCACTTCTTGTTTTTCAAGAGCTGATATTAATTTTTCTAACCCTGTTTTTTTCTTAATTTTTTGTGATAAGTAAGACAAACAACCATACGATTCATTAATAATATGTGAGATGATATATTAATCAATTTATGCAATTAAATGGCTTTTTTAATTTTTATGAAAAATTAAAAGTTACGCTAAAATGAAACGGAAGGACTACATTTATGTTAATTCGACGGTATTCCCCCTTAAAAAAAAACCACCTACCAAACTCACATAATCCACCAGTAATAATTTATATTTTAGGGTTTATTCGCTAACTATGATTAGTAAGGGGGTTGAACACTTCAAAGTGAGATGTATACTTTTGTACTTAGTCATAAGAATATGGCCAGCAACCATCAACAGTTGGATTGTCCTAATTTCAACTTTAAAAAATAATAAAATAATGAAAATTTGAACCTAACACAAAGATTAAGATAAGATATATAATAAATAGAGGAAAATGATTGTGATTGGTGGGCGGCAAGCGATGGTGGTATAAAATAATGTTTGAGCGGTTCAATCGCGTTTTCATTGTTGTCGAGAAGTTGGATCCCTCAAATGAATCTTTCAATACCTAACCTCCCATCCAAACTCATTCAAATATATATAATAACAAAAGTTTACTTTCTCATGTACCTGCACACATTTAGATTCAATTCAATGTTGATGATAAATATCCGTATGATACATGAGACATATTTTTATTATATATATAACATATGGTTTGTGGACTTATCATCTTATTTGCATCATGTTTAAGAGAAAAATAAAGTGTTGATACTAAAATGTAGTATCACCTCATGTATGAGACTGTACCACACAAAACTCTCTGAATTTTGATTTATTGGTAGGGATCGGGTTGGGTTTTAAGTTTAAATTAGGTGTTGCAATAATAATGAATAAAATGTTATCTAATATTTATTTTCATATTATTGTAAATATATTATAATTATGGACAATACTTGCAGGACAAGATACTTAATGGATCAAGATATCTCATGGGCTTTTAGGGTTATATCCCTATCACTATTACAAATAAATTATTGGTCATTGTATTGTACACACTCAGAATAGTGAAAAATCTCATGACTTGGTACGTTGCCAGACGTAGTCATTTTTGATGAACTGGGTAAACAATTGTGTTCTTGTTCGTGTTCTTTATTTTACAACACATTATCAGCACGAGTGTTCTGCCAATAAAATTACACACGATTCTCCAGTTTTCCACCAAAGCATACATTATTTTCGATTGTGCATCATCAATTGTCTTGAGTTATGGAGAAAGATAATATTTTGTGCTTGGTAGATAGTGTCACCACACATACTATCTTGAAAGATAGGAGATTTTTTCAAACTTTGGTTGAAAGAAAGGGGAGTGTCACAACAATTGCTAATGATAATATATTAATAGTAGGCTCCGACAGAGCTTTACTGATTCTTCCTATCGGTAATGAATTAATCATTAATGATGTATTGTTATATCCACAATCTAAACGTACCATTCTCAGTTTTAAGGATATTAGATCGAATGACTATCACATTGAAACTGATACTAAGAACAATAATGAATACCTTTTGATGACTCAATCACTAGGTTGTCGTAAGCAAGTTGTTGAAAAACTTCCTTCTTTCTCATCCGGATTGTATGACACAATATCCGACCTTCTAATCTCCATATTGCCATGAACTTAAAATTTCATGATCCAAGTTCATTCAAATTATGGCATGAGCAGTTAGGTCATCCAAGACAAAACATGATAGATCGGATTTTATCTAATTCCATTGGTCAAAATATGCCAAATAATAGAATCCCTTCTATTAATAAATTTATTTGTGATGCATGTGCAAAGGGTAAACCTATAGTGCGGCCGTCTCGTACTAAAGTTAAAATTGAATCTCCAATTTTCCTTGAACGGATTCATGGAGATATTTGTGGACCAATTCATCCGGCATTATGTTCATTTCGATATTTCATGGTCCTAATTGATGCTTCCACACGGTGGACTTATGCATGTTTATTATCCACCCACAATAACGTTTTTGCTAAGCTTATTGCAAAAATTATTGAATTTCGGTCTCAATTCCCAAATTATCCAATTAAATCCATTCGAATGAATAATGCCGGCGAATTTACATCAAAGGCATTTAACGATTATTGTTTAGCACTGAGAATTAAAGTGGAGCATCCAGTTCCTTACATCCACACCCAAAGTGGTCTAGTTGAATCACTTATAAAGCACATCAAATTAATTGCTAGACCATTATTGCAAAATTTCAACTTACCTATTTCATGTTGGGGGCATGCAATTTTATTTTCATCAAGTCTAATTCAAATCCGACCTACTACATATCATGATTACTCCTCTCTGCAGCTAGTGTGTGAGAATGAACCTAATATTTTCCATCTGCAAATTTTAGGTTGTGCAGTATATGTTCCTATATCACCACCAAAGCGTACCTCAATGGGCCCTCAAAGGAAGCTAGATATATACATTGGTTTTGAATCTCCATCTATAATGAAATACCTAGAACCTTTGACAATGGATCAATTTACTGCCCGATTCGCTGATTGGACATTTGATGAAGATCATTTCCCGGCATTAGGGGGAGATAAGAATCCAAAATTTGATGAATGTTGAGAAATTTCATGTAATGTGAATAATATTTAATATTTAGATCCACGCACTAGTCAATCTGAACCGGAAGTTTAAAAGATAATTAACCTGCAATATTTAGCAAGTACCCTGCCAGATGCATTTACTAGATCATAAAGGAGTGACTAAATCGCATATGCCTACTGTAAATGCACCACAAAGGGTAGAGGTCTCAATGAAATAAAGTATACATAATGATGCCCCCATACGCCAGAAGCGTAAAGGACCTCCCACCACAAAAGAAATAAATCCGCGGAAAACCAAAGCTAGCAAAAATATTCAGTCACCCCTGAAATCTCCTGAAGAGATTCGTCCTAAAGATAAAAATACTAGTAATGAAGCACATGCACAAAATAATCAAAATACTAGGATTGTGGAACGAACAAGCCAAAATATATTGGGAAATAATGAAGGTCTGATTGATGTAAACATAGAAGTTGTTATGAATTTAATAAATACAAAAGAAACTTAAAATAGAAATATTATTGTTGTCTACGATGTATTTGCCGCCACAATTGCTCTCTCTGTTACGAATAATGATCTGGATCCAAAATCCAAGTCAATAGCTGAGTGCCGGAAACGCTCACACTAGGTAAAATGGAAAGAAACAATTGATGCAGAGCTAGATCCGCTAAACAAGAGAAAAATATTTGGCTCTATCGTACGTACACTCGAAACTATTATCCCTATTGGATATAAATAAGTATTTGTACGAAAATGAAATGAACACAATAAGATGGAGAGATACATAACGAGATTAGTAGCTTAAGGATTTTTGTAGAGACCCGGTATTGATTCAGTCAAACATATTCTCCTATTATGGATGGAATAACGTTCCACTACTTAATATCCTTGACAATTAAATTAAATTTAGATATGCAGTTGATGGATGTTGTAACCACAATATGATTCATTGGATGCCGATATTTATATGAAAATTCCTGATGGATTTAAGATTTCCCAGACGAGGAATAATAAAAACCGTAGTGTGTATAGTATAAAACTGCAGATGTCATTATATGGCCTAAAGCAGTCTGATCTAATATGGCACAACCGACTTAGTGAGTTCCTCCTGAAGAAGGAGTATACAAACAATGAAGTTCTCCCTTGCGTGTTTGTAAAGAAATCATTAAATGGTTTTTGCATCATCTCAGTTTATGTTGATGATCTAAATATAGTTGGAACATGCAAGGAGATTGAATAAACTAGTTCAGTTTTAAAGGTTGAATTTGAAATGAAAACTATGAATAAAACCAAGTATTGTCTTGGCTTGCAAATTGAGCATCTCCCCGAAGGAATTCTTATACACCAGTCAACCTACTTGAAGAAGGTGTTGGAAATATTCTTATGGATAATCTCATCCGCTCAGTACACCAATGGTAGTTCGCTCCCTTGAAATAGATAATGACCCATTTAGAACTAAAGAAGATATAGAGGATATTCTAGGATCAGAAGTTCCCTACCTAAGCGCAATTGGTGCATTATTTTATCTTGCAATCTGCACCAGACTGGACATTGCATTTGCAGTAAATTTGCTTGCAAGGTATAACTGTTGGGAAAATAGGGGTGCCCAGAATTAGGGGTGTGCAAAATACGGTTTGAACCGAAAAAACCGATCAAACCAAACCGAAATATAAATTTTTGTTCGGTTTTTAGTTTATGGTTCGGTTTTCGGTTTTTAAATTTAATTTTTTTTATTTCGGTTCGGTTTATGGTTTTTACGAATTAAAAACCATATAAACCAAACCGAACCGAAATATTTTTAGTAATAATAATAATATATTATATTAATATTAATATTCACTAAATTAATATTTAATAGCTTATATTCTAATATAATATAACAATATTAATATTAGATAATTTAGATTCACATATAAAAGATTTGAGTTGATTTGTGATTTGCATAAAATACTTGAGGAATGGTGTTTTGTGTTGTATATTTTTTTCAAATTGTTGCTTAGCTTTTGAAAACTATTATGTTGATGTTTTTATTGGATTATGTAATAGGTTTATTGATGCATTTTTGCTTATATTAGTATTTAGATGTTGACATGTTGCAAATAATTTAATGAAACATGTGTGTTGATGCTAAAA
The DNA here is from genome assembly GCA_947034835.1 of Ballota nigra. Taxonomy (NCBI): domain Eukaryota; kingdom Viridiplantae; phylum Streptophyta; class Magnoliopsida; order Lamiales; family Lamiaceae; genus Ballota; species Ballota nigra. The sequence goes on along the minus strand of OX344727.1, from coordinate 55,168,084 downwards.
AAAATTAAACTGATTTTAAAAAAGAAAAGTGTAAAAAAAATACGGTTTGTACGGTTTGGGACCGAACCGAACCAAAATATTTCGGTTTGGGACCAAACGGTTTTTTAAAATATGGTTCTGTTTTTGGTTTGTAAAAAAAATTTGGTTTGATATTCGGTTTGACTAATACGGTTCGGTTTGGTGACCAAACCGACCGTTGCACACCCCTACCCAGAATCTATTCTGGATGAAATTTAAATACGAATTTAAATTCAATTATTACTAGCATGAATTAATCCTAATTAATTCAAATAATAACTCCAACAACAAATTTAACATCATGCATGTTGAATTAATTCACATAAAATCTAGGCGGAATAAACAAGAATTTATGTGACTTACGTACCTCTTGTAGAATTGGCCTTTGAATAAACGGGACAATCACGATCACGCTTTATCAACCTAAAAGCCTTCTCAAGTATTTCCCTTTCGCCTTACTTGATCACCGGTGGGAGATGCTTTCAAGTAATTTATATAACTAAGGAAAGAAAAATATATATGCTCTTGATTTTTCCAACACATGGAATTATGTACTTGGGGATGAAATAATCACCCCCTATTTATAGAGGTAGTGGCCGAAAATTGCAATATTTTATGGGCCTGGAGAAAATCTTTTCTTAGTCTCTAAGAAATCTTGAATATATCTCAAATATTCTTTTCTCCATAGTAAAATATTCCACAAAAATCTCACTCTCCTAAATATGCTTGTAATTTTCGAAAAATATAAGAAGAGAATCCAAGATTTGGATCTTCTTGAATATATGAGATAATCTTGTATTCCAAGAATACTTATCTTCCATAATATCTTTCCAAGAAAATCAACAAAATCTTTTCTCTCCTAAATATACAATTTTCGAAAATTAAGAGAAAAAAATCAGCATTTTATTTTCTTTTTATTTTAATCACCTTATCATTATTGGGCTACTTGAGGGGCCTTTAAGGAGAATTAAGATTGGACCTTCTAATGGACTTCTGAATTTCAATATTGAGCCCCAATATAATTCAATCCATTAATATTAATTATTACCACGAATAAATTAATATTACACTATCCATCTTAATCCATATTACGATAATATGGGCTCCCGATTATTATTTCCCGCGTTTAAGATTATCAAGTCCATTAATTAATTAAGCTTCTGAATAGCTCTAAATTAATTAATATATTTCACCTTGGAGTAAAGACAACTCAACATTATTATCCGTACCGAAGAAACTAATTCTTCACTTGTAAAATTTGGTACGATAAAACTTCTGAGCCCACCAAGGGGACTAATCACACGAGCTGTACTCGCACGCGTTTCTCCGTATTAAATCTTAGCAACCGTCGTATGATTAATATTACTGCCCAAAGCACAAGGTTCGAAGTCACAATGATTCTCACCCAACATGAATCAAAGCAGTAACCATTAAGCACACACGGTCCTATTTAAGTGACGGAGATTAAGAAATCAACAACCACTGAGGTCTAATTCTTCACATTTCAGAACAGAAGAATTTATCCTCGCTGTAGGTCCTTTTCAACACATACTAAATGTGCTAGTGCAATCTCTTAGTCAAGACAAACCAATCTGAGACTTACACATCGACCTTTCACGGCAGATTGTTCAATTCCACCTAGGTCGTGAAAATGTACGTTTAGTTACAAGGAAACTGTTAATGTTATCTTCCGTGATCGGGTATCACCACATTAACTACAATGTAACTAGTACTATTATGAATTGTTTGCAATAAATATTCAACATTCAATCATATATAAAGCATATGCGATAAAAGAATTATTCTCATAAACAAGTGTTTGATACACGAGTTATACAAAGTAAAAGCATACTTTCACGTATAACTCCAACAATAACACTTCTTCTGCAAGGAGACATTGGAATGGTGTTAAAAATATTTTACTATATCTTCAAGGTTCACAAGATCATGGGTTGTTTTACCTTGAAAATCAAAATAAAACATTGGTGGATTGGCTATATGTTTGATCCCCATATCCTGCCAGATCTTAGACTGGTTATGTTTTTCTCTGTGGTGGTATGCGATCTCATTGAGGTATGTTAAACAATTTATGGTTACTACTCCTCAAACCACTCGGAGATTATCATTTTATATGAGGCCTCATGAGAATATTTTTGGTTTAAGTCATTGATAAAGCATATCTATAATTCGTGTGGTATTGCTAAACATGATATATCCCCCACTGTCCTTTATGAGGACAATGCAACTTGTGTTGCACAAATTAATACCGGTATGTTAAAGGGAACTTGACAAAACACATTTTTCCGAAATTCTTTTATCCGTATGGACTCCAGGAGAGTGGTGAAATTATCATACAAAAGGTGCGATCTAGTGACAATCTGACAAATTTGTTTACTAAATCCCTTCGTACATCTACTTTTGAAAATATGTTCATCACATTGGGATGTGAAGACGTGGAAGATTGTTGTCTTCAGGGGGATTGACAACTTCAAAACAATCATGAAGATTGGATTTCAAAGATCAATGATTGTACACCTTTTCCATTTGGCTAAGTTTCTTTCTCTGAATTACTCTATCGAGATTTAACGAGGCATGAACATCATGTCGTAATGTCCAAGGGAGAATATTGTAAATATATTATTATTATTATGGACATTACTTGCAGAACAGATACTTAATGAGTCAAGATGTCTCATGTGCTTTCAGGGTTACATCCCTATCACTATTATAAATAGATCATTGATCATTGTATTGTACACACTAAAAAATATAGTGAAAATCCCATAGTTTGGTACGCCCCCAGACGTAATCATTATTGACGAACTGGATAAACAATTGTGTTCTTGTTCGCGTTCTTCATTTTACAATACATATAACTTAATGTAAAACCAAAAGCAAATGCAAAACCTTCATATCAAATACATAACATTTAAATAAAATATTAATTTTGTAGTTATAATGGACAAATATATATATGGAATTTTTATTTTTTAGCCATATAGTGAACAATGTCTAATTTGGTAGTATGTAAATACGATGCTAAGGTGCTATGAAACGAGTTTTTAACTCTCCTACCAACATGTGTCTACAAATCCTTAATTAATTAAACAATTATTGATTTTATTGTAAAAAAGCAAAAAATATAAGTCCTAGGTTAAAAATATATGCATATATATATATGCTACTATGATTTTTTATTTTTATATACACCAATTGTACCATGCCTTTTTGCGTATTCTTAAATAACGTTGATTGTTTTCTTAATAGCAATATTATTTATAAAAAAAGTATTTTTATTAAAATAAATTTTAAATAATTCTTATAATTAAAAAAAATAAAAGTATACTACTATTACTTAATAATATTAAAATTAATAAAAAAATTATTGTTGAAATTATTAGTATTATTTATTTTAGCTATATGTAAGATAATTTTTATAATCAAATATTATTATTTATATTTTTATTAATATATAAGCAGTAATTATGTATTTATTATATAAACAGTAGAAATATAATATTATCATTAAAAATTAATAAATTATTATTATTAAAATTATTATATTAATATTATTATTGTTGTTGAAATTAATTATATATTTTTTTATTACTTATAATTTTACTAAATATAATTATTTCATTGATATTTTAATTATTGAGTATTAATAATAATATTATTAGAATTGATACGTTGAGATTAGAGATAATATTATATAAATGAAAATAAGTGATGGTATTTTTTGAAAATAATCATTTCTCAATATGTGAAATATATAAACTCATGTGTTATGGAAGGAATCACTATTCCACACTATTAGGAATCAACATTTTTTATGGAATCACTATTCTATTTTTAAAAATATATCAAGCATGGTATTTGAAATAGATTAAGGAATGATTATTTTATTCCCTATCTATTCCATCATACCAAGCATTTTCTTAAAGTTACCCTCTTATTGCTTTAGTTTCTGTGAAATGCTTATAAGCTGTGAGTATAATTTGCTGTGAAATGCTTATAATTAGTTGTGCGTATAATATCCAAACACACATGAAATATGACATAGCTTATTTGTTGTAAAAATCTCTCGATTACAAATTTAATTTTTGGGAAGCATACAACACTTGTTATCATCTACCGACCAATGCATCATAGGTAGAACAATACTTTCAACTATCAAAGGGAATTATAATCAATCTATACATGATTACTTTGCACATACGGCATAATATCATTCTGAACAAATTCATAAACACATATATTCAATAGTGGAATGGAAACTTAAAATTCTAAGCTCAATGAACTTCATTCCCGTGCATGAATATGCTAATTAAAAGAGGACATACTATCTTTCAATCTTGCTCAAGAAATCTTCTATTGGAGGCAAATCCTTCACAATTTCTTGCCAATCAGGCATCCCCTGAAAAAGCAAAAGGGTTCGTCCCATCAGAAAGACATTACGATTAACTTTTAGAAGCATCGAAGCTGTCTTTTCTACAATTCAACAGTAACTGGAGACAACTGGGCAAGTGAACACTAAATCCCCAATAATGTGATTGAATACCAAAATTTGCTGGGTAATCTTCGACGACGACTTAAAATGTTATTGGATGATGATCAAGTACTTGGACAAGGCTTCTAAGAATCAGGCAATTTATGATATTTGAGAATTTCTTTAGTTTTCAGAAGTTGACATCGCTGCTTAAAGATTTTTCTTTTTTATCAGACAAACTTTTATCCCAAAATGCATACATAGCTCCAGGCATAAGAAATGCCCGAAAGCAAGAAAATTACAAAATTAAATTCAGCAGTTCAGAATAGCTCTAAGTGCTACTTAAAGATATGCTTCAACAATTCTCACATACTAGATGTTTCAGCTGATCCTTATAGTGGTCGCTAATATAAGAAAAGATTAAAAAAGGAGCAAGTAGGCAAGGAACACTTATCAATGTCGGTTGCAGATAAACCAATTTCAAGGAAGAGTCCACACAAGATATCATTTCTTCACCAAACCTCTCCTAGAATTGGGTCATTATATTACTGATCACACAATTTTCATCAATTTGGTTACCTAATGTATATAGAGGTTATGAGAGTCCGATGATCAATACAGCTTATGTCAATTTCGTTGGTTCATGATTATAATCAAGAAAATGTCACTAACCTAATGTATATAGAGGTTACCTAATGTATTACTGATCACACAATTTTCATCAATTTGGTTACCTAATGTATATAGAGGTTATGAGAGTCCGATGATCAATACAGCTCATGTCAATTTCGTTGGTTCATGATTATGATCAAGAAAATGTCACTAACCCGCCCTGACTTCCGAACACGGCCATCTAGACGGAGAATTATGTACACATCTTCGCCAGGAGTTGTGCCTTCAGCCTTCTGTTCATCCTTAATCCACCTGGGAGGAGGAAGCAAGATTAAAGGAGAACACACATCATAATTCCAAAGCATACCTTCATGTATTTTATCAAATAAGATAAAATTGTAGTAACAGTTATTAAGAAACCAAATTGACAGATATTTACAAGAAATACAGTCGCAAGTACCAACCTTTCCCATTCAGCAGGCGATACCACTTCTGCTCGGAATCGAATCTCTGATTTGATTTTTGTTTTTGCAACTACTGATTGAGTTCGGTTATCAAATTCTTCCTACCAAGAACAAGCAAAGAAAAACCAATCAACAGATCCGCAAAGGAATGTGCTTTCTTAAACCAAACCAGTTTAATCAACGACATGCAAAAAACCATTCAATAAATTCAATATTTATGAGAACTTAACAGATCTGTCTGTCATTTTTGCAGTATAAATAGCATCGACATAAATCAAGATAAGGGAGATTACTACATTTGAGAGAAAAGATTTAGGACTTGTGTAATGTGTCATACCCCTATAGATGGAAGAGATGCAGATCCTTTAGAAAGGCCAAAGCCTTTCTTCTCTGCTTTTGGTTCTCTGCCTTCACCCCATACAACAGGAACCAGAATAACTCCTCTTTTCAGCAGCTCTGTTCGGAATCTGTCTGCTTTCCGCATTGCTGAAGCAACCGTATCTTTATTCCCGGCCAAAATAACCTACATTGAATAACAGCTGTAATATCATCTTAAGTAAGGGACATAAGCAAATGGATAGACATAAAGGGTTCCAAACTTCAATAGCTTCAGGAGGACAGAAACATCAGCACATAGGAAAAGGGAAACACTGACTTTTGCTTGGAGAAAGAGCAAAATTTCACCTTAGGAGTTATAAACCAAGAAAGAAGTGGGGTGGTACAATAGCACAGTGAAATACATGAGTTCAGGAGTGATCAAAAGATTGCAATACACAGCTAAAATTATAAACCAAGAAAGAAGTGGGGTGGTACAATAGCACAGTGAAATACTTGAGTTCAGGAGTGATCAAAGTTGCAATACACAGCTACAATGATGTGCCAAAATAAAGTTATCTCATTTAAAACATGCTCATCAATACCCGAGAACCGAAATATGCAAAGTACAAGAGAAGAAGGTGCACTAACAGGCCTTGCTGTATCCCGCAGCTGCATAAGTTCGACAATCCTGTTAGTTGAAAGGCGCAAAGGAAGTCTTGATAGAGTTTCATTTCTTGTAATTTGTGCAATTTGTTCCTCCTCTTTCTTGTTGTCCCAGAAAAATAAAGCCACAAAAACAATAATACCTGCACCATGCTGAGTCAACAACTTAATTAATTTCTGTAACATTAGCTTTGCTACTAATGCACAAACAATTACCTCATTTCCTAACCCTTAAATTTAAAAGAAAAAACAGAAGTTGAATATGAAGGTTTTCATATTTACCTCCAATATTTATTCCTGCATTTTGCAGTGTTTCTAATAGATCGGGAGCACTGTCGCCCCCTTTGACTGCGCGCAGTAGCGTAGGTATGGTAAAAAACAACGAAATTCCTGCAGCAGCTATAAATGCCACATAGAAAAATCTGCGAACTCCACGGAATGGTGCTTGAACCTCACTAATGAGTTTCAGATCCCTCCTAAAGCTCTGGCCCACGTCCTCTCCACCTAGTCTAGCCTGTTGATAGTAGAAGGGAAATTGCATCGTTGTTAAAGAAGCTTGATTGGGGAGGGGGATGGGAAGGGGTTCGCAGGTAATATATTGATGTGAAACATAGTTGAAAGTGTGAGCAAATTGCATGGTTTAAGGGGGAAAGCTTCAGCATACTGAAAAATGACAGTTTAAATGCATCTACAGATCTTCACAAGAAGAAAAAGTCAAAAAAAGGTGGTGAGCTTTGAGCAGCTACCTCTTCTTGCAATTCCTTGAATTCAGGCATTGCTCTAAATGAGGCCAAATCAGGATCATTTAGAATGGTGGAAAACTTGAGTTTATATTCTCGCAAAGCTGTGCGTAAACAGTCAGCCGCTTTTTTTCCTTCCTGCCTTCCTCATTTCAGAGATGCATGATGATCAAAGGTAAGACTAGTTCAGTTTGATGCAAAGGTCCACAATATGACACAATATACAACTCTGACTATGGATTTAATACTTACTCTGTCTTGTGCACTAGCATGTTCTAGAGTTATCTAAGATGATCATGACAGGATATTACATTACATTTTGTTTAAATCATCCATATTGCTGAGTGCTGACGCATGTCTGCTTCAACTACATTGGCACTATATAGCACTTTCTAATTGCCATCGTGAAATAATTTGCTACTAGATTGAGTTTGTTTACATCCCCCAAAATGATGACAAAAATTCGACAAAGAATTCAAATTATACCTGTAAGCATGACAGCATGCTTTGTTATATAGAGCAGCTTGAGCCTCCATTGGGTTAGGATCCAAAGTAAGAGCAGTGTCAAATTCTGCAAGAGCATCTTTAACCTGGAATATAAAATTGAAGGTAAAAATACAGGAACATGAATCAACTTCCTCCAAATACTGACACTTAAATATGAAGGGCAGCAGCCCTACGAAAAATGCTAAGTACTCAGAATTCTCTTGATATAATGTTTGATCATCAGTAACTTTAGTGTTTTAATGACAATACATACGATGCTGAGCAAGATATCTATAAGACTAAAATTATTCTGCAAAAGCATATGTATTATATTCTGAATATCGAGATGTGACAGAGAGAGTTTCAACTTTTTTAAACTCAATTTGATTTCTTATTGAGTTGAAACATTGTTCGACTTAGTTTAACCATCGAACTAGCCCAGCTCAAAAAAGCTTTAATCCAACTGAACATGACATAGCGAAGCTTAACATTTAATCTCGATTCTTGCTAAAGCTAATACTCGGATTTATCAAATGATTAATGTTGATTCTTAGTCCGTTGTAGAAGCATAAAAAACCAGAAAACGAGCTTCTAAATGAATGTATGAAACATCGATAATCTCAATCCACCACTCAACAACAGAACATCATCATATAAATAATCAGTTATCAGCAAGATTTCTGGAATCCATCGCAGTAGAATCATTCAAAAAACATATGAAAACTAGGTAACGATCAATTCCAATAAAGCCTGAAAAGAGCAATTTGAATTAAAGGGAGTAAAAAATTACCCGTCCTCTGGCGAACAGGGAAAGTCCCAAATTAACACACGACTCAGCTGTGGGAGCACTAACTTCGGGTGAAGTAGGGGACGGAGAAGAGGATGGAGAGCAATTAGGTATTATGCCATGAGCGATTTTCGCGTGCTCGATTTTTGTCCAAAACGAAGAGGAGGGGGACGATTTTCTGCTGAGAAACCATTTTTCCGAAATCAGCAGTGAGCTTAAACTTAGGGGCGAGCAATGCGAGAGGCAGCGGCGGAGGTGGTGGTGGTGTGGTGGTGCAAAAGTTGCCGCGGCCATCGAGAACTCATGGGCGAGATTATCAGTTTATCCAAATGGTAACGGTTGTCATCCTATTTTTCTTTTTCTTTTTTCTTTTTTCTTTATAATAAATCAGAATCTCCATGCGGGACGAGCTTAATCCAACAGACTCGCTGAGTTTGGGCTTTCTTATGGATTAGCCCACTTGGATATAAAATGACAAAGCAACTACTATGTATTTTCTTTTACTAGTTACGTGTCTTTTTTTAGTAATGTGATATATTCATTATGGAAACAGTGGTTATGGCTTGTGTGCGTGTATCTTTAGGTTTTTTGAATGAATTCTTAGCAGATCTGTGAAGATTATTATTAATTGTAGTAGACAATTTTAACATTGTGTGTGAGTTTATGAGAGAAAAGTTGGCAATTACCACCCGGTTATAATTATAAGATTGGATGATCAAACATTTCATATTAGTTATACTAATATTTCTGCACAAATTAAATATTAATATAAATTTTAACGTAATGTGAGGTTAATTGAAATAAAGAATTTCAGTAAATATATTTTGTAAACCTATGAAGATTACCTTGCATCCTACACTACTATAAAACAAAGGTTGTTTTTGCTTATGTGACAAAGTTATATGCCTTGAAAATAAAACCATTTTTTCTCCTTAATCCAAGTTTTGAACTTATACTAGTCTTCCATTTTTTTTTTTTTTATCAAATCTTGACAGTGCGTTTTGTACTTCCTCCCTCTATATAAACCAGTTTTTGGCCTCTTTATTCTTTCATCCTCCTTTTGTTTATTCTATTGTGTCATGGTTTCATGCTTCCTCTCTCCCGCTATTGTTGATCGGTGATGTGGTCATTTTGGGTATCCACCATCGTTCGAGTGGGTACATATTTTTCGAATTTAAATTCCGGTATTTCAATTTTTTGTAACATTTTTATAGTAATATATTTTCAATTTTTTTCTTTGCAGATCGTGGTTGTGATCCCGCGGTGCCCAATAGGTTCTTTTGATGTAGTATATTTTGTTCCGGTTTCGATGTTCACGTAATATTTCATTATATAGTGATCCCCTGGTGCGCAGTAGATTCTTTCGATGTAGTATACTTTGTTTCAATGTTCATGTAACTTTTTTCATTATATAGTGAGTATTTCTTCACACTTTTTATTCGAAACAACATACTATATTACATCTATTATGATTTGTAGATTTTTTTTTTTTTTTTGTGTACACATCTATTTCGTGTAAATATTTGGTTTATTCAATGAATGGTCATATAACTTTTCATTATATAGTGAGCATTTCTTCGATTAGTTTATATATTTTCTTGATATCTCACAGTACAATTTCTTTTTTGAAGAATTGAAGAAATTCTTTGAATGCTGCATCTTCTGGAGTATTCGGGAATATATTACATCCACATCTTCTTAGTTTTTTTTTCATTTTCTTATTTTTTCACAATTAGGGGTTTACCATTAAAATATACTGCATAGTTTATTAAAAAGTTCAGAAATTGATATGAAGTTGTAATATTTATATATTTGTAACATAATATAATATTATTGTAAATGTTGTTTATTATTTTCTTCATTCAATCCTGTCAACTAAGAAGAAGATGTGGATGTAATATATTCCCGACTACTCCTGAAGATGAAATTGTACAGTGAGATGTTAAGAAAATATATAAATTAATCGAAGAAATGCTCACTATATAATGTAAAGTTACATGATCATTCATTGAATAAACCAAATATTTACACGAAATAGATGTGTACACAAAAAAAAAAAAAATCTACAAATCATAGTAGATGCAATACAGTATGTTGTTTCGAACAAAAAATGTGAAGAAACGCTCACTATATAATGAAAAAGGTACATGGACATCAAAACAAAGTATACTACATCGAAAGAACCTACTGCGCACCGTGTGATCACTATATAATGAAATATTACATGAATATCGAAATTGAAACAAAATATACTACATCAAAAGAACCTATTGGGCACCGCGGGATCACAATCACGACCTGCAAAAAAGAATCGAAAATATATTACTATAAAAATGTTACAAAAAATTGAAATACCGGAATTTGAATTCGAAAAATGTGTACCCACTCGAACGATGGTGGATACCCAAAACGACCTTATCAACGATCAACAATAGCGAGAGAGAAGAAGCATGGAACCATGACACAGTAGAATAAACAAAAGGAGGATGAAAGAATAAAGATGCCAAAATTTGGTTTATATAGAGGGAGGAAGCACAAAATGAACGGTCAAGATCTGAAAAAAAAAAGTGGAAGGCTAGTATAAGTTGAAAAACTTGGATTAAGGGGAAAAAAAGTTTTATTTTCAAGGCATATAACTTTGCCACGTAGGCAAAAATAGCCTTTGTTTTATAGCAGTGTAGGTGATTAGGGTAATAATTGCATCACGTGAGTGTGGATTTATGAGACATTTTATGTTGTTTTGTGTGCTTTTATTATCATAAATGCCCTAAGTTAACCATTTTCTCCTTGTTTATATAGTTGTGATGATTTTGTAGAAAACTTGTGAGAAATGGGAAGATTGGAGGAGCAAATCAAGCTATGTTTTGAAAAAGCTAGCATTCATAAGAGTGATCCATCGTGAGGAAAAGAAAGCCAAGGAAGCAAGGAACGAGTCGGAAGTTGTTAAAGGGCAAAAACGGGACGTCAGAAATCGGAAAATGCTTGAAAAGACCAAAATCAGAGGTGGCATGACTTGATCAAAGGGTGGCACGACCATGCCGCGATAGGGGTGGCATGATCGTGCCGGATGGCTACGGCTCATGCCCAAAATGGGCGCGCGACTTGCTGAAGATGTGGCACGGATCGTGCCAAACTCGTTCCCTATTTTTTAAAGTGCGTTTTTGCATAATTAAGGGGCCTTTTTGCAATTTTTACTTAGTAGACTTAATTTCACTTATAAAAGGATTTGGCCCCTGAAGTTTTAGACATTCTCAATCAGATTTTAGATCCCCAATTAGCTAGAGAGAGTTCTTCTTCAATTTTCTTAGATCTACTTTCAATTTTAGATAAGTTCTTCATTAGATTTTGTTTGTATTTGATTTCATGCTCAAGGATGGTAATTGAAGAATGGATTGAAGATTTTGCTGAGTATTCCTCTATTTAGGTGTTTTCTACTCTTTATTTTGCCAATTCAATTATTAAATTTTTACTTTCATGGCTATTCCACTTAATTCTATGGTTGCTTTGCTTAGTTTTATGATGTCTAGCTAAATTCCTTGTGTTTGGGTGTTTGGAAATTGCATGGGTAATTAAGCACATGGTTTGATTTGTAATTATTGTTCTAGTTGGAGGCCATCCTATTAGGATTATGAGTATTGATTGTTCGATTTCATGATTTGCTCTTGTAATTCATATTAGCTTATGTATTTATCGCAATGAGAGTTGGGTAGTTGTATGAACTAGTGTGGGTGTGAGTGAAATGTGAAATTTAAGTTAATATTGAAGTATCGCAACGAGAGTTGGATATTTTCATTAGAACAACATAATTCCTACATTAGATGCTTGATTTAATTATTGGGTAACTAGTGAGGAGGCTTACAATCCAATGATTTCATTTGACGTGTTGGTCTAGGCTTATCCAGTATGATTAATGCGTGATATTTAGTGATTTCTCCTATAGAGGACAGAAAACTAGAGTAGTTGTTGCTTATTGAACGTGTACTTAATTCTCATGTGAGAAAGAATACCCGGACACCTCTCTCTCTCTCTTGTCTAACAAAAATTCAGAAAAATTCTTTGTTGCTTTTGATTACGTGCTTGTTTACTTTTGTTAATTATCTTAATTGAAGTTGAATTTCAATACCAATAACCTTCAAAACTTTGATTTGTACTACAATTATGTGCCGACGTATACTCCTAGGGCTACATTCATCATGCTAATCCCATGGTTCGATAAATAAACTTGGTTACTTGCCTACTACGATAACCCTCGTACACTTGCGAGGTGTTCTTTTCGTTTTTAACAAAAATGGCAATCAGTAGGATACCATTGTTATTGAATGAGTATTGTAAGTTATAATATTTTATATATGTAAATGAGTTATTATGAAACATTTGAATTTAATACATATGTATACGTAGAGTTTTATAAGAAAATAGTTTATGATAAGTTTATCATTAAACTGTTTTGAAGTATCAAATATTTGATCAAGAGTATTAAAAATTTCATCAGGAATATTAAAAGTTGGGATAAAAAAATAAATAACAATATCAATATCATACCACTAACCCCGAGTTTTGATTCTCTTGATAAGATTTTTGATATTTTTATCAAATATTTGATAATTGAAACAATGTAATGATAAGCTTATCATAAACTATTTTCATATAAAACTTTGTCGTATACGTATTAGCAATAATGTAGGAGTACAATGACAATATAAAATTGAGTAGGTTTTATATGAAAATAGTTCATGATAAGTTTATTAATGAATTTTTTTTGAAGTATTAAATATTTGATAAAAAATATTTAAAAATCCATCAAGAGTGTTGATAGGCGAGCTACATCACATTTAAGACGAACATGATTAAGTTGATTAACCCCACAAGAAGAAAGATTAAACAAGTCAAAGCAGGCCCAGTCGAATAGAAATAGCTAGACAAGCTACTACTGTTAGGCGACCTACTATGACAAGATGAACTGCAACAAAATAAGGACCTTCTGGATACAAATAAGACCATGGCGAGCTACTTTAGGCAAAGAGCCAAGACAAAAAGCTAACCGACCAATAAAATCAAGCTAAGAGCTCCTCAAGGACAAGTCCAAAAGAGACGGACAACTCACTAATACGAGCTAATCCAATTTAGAGGATAGAAATTAGCTTAGATAAGGTCAAATAGTCAACTCTCCATGTGTCAAGCATCCACACATGGGAGAGCAAAAGTTATTCCACCTCCTACTTTGAGGACTTGTATAAAAACCAAGGATGCAGAAGTCGAAAAACGCTAGGCGGGCGTTTTTTACATCCCTGATAAAAACCATAAATTTTCAATAATAAAGCTAAGTACAAATTCATAAATACATCCAAACTTTGCCTACACATACTCATGCACCTAAATATACACACACATATGAAATAAATACGTAATAAATACTTGTATTTATATTTTCTTAACCCCGATCTATCATATTTACTATTTACGGTAGTAATCAATCACACGTTATTGTTTGGTGATCCAATTAATAATTAAAAATAGCCACTAATCCACATGATTAGAATCGATCATCAACAAATTGGCGCTAGAGGAAGGGGTCGAACCTTCGATTCGTGTTTGATTATCAAGAACTTCAAGTTAGAAAACTTGAAGATTTGAAGGTGTTCTTGAGTTTTATTTGAAAACTCAAACAAAACATTCTTGGTGTTCTTCATTTGAAGATTTGGACTTTTGAAGATACAAATCAAATACCAATCCAAGATGCCTAGATTAAGGGAGACCCAGTCATCACACCACCTAAACAGGGCCACACCATCCAGGGCATCCACAACAGCTCGCTGACCTCGAAATCCCCAACCCATGGTTAGAAATGTGCCGACGAATAGTCAGACTATGCCCCTGGAGTTGGAGGTTTTTGCCCGCAATCCTGATGACCTTGCCCGTACAATTGCAATATGGCAAGCATTGCAAAAGAAACAGAGGCGACCTGGTCCTTTCTCATGTTAAAGCAAGGCCGAACCCAACAAAAGCTCCGAGACATGAGAAGGTTCGGGACGAATAGCCCAATAAGGCAGATAGTGCCTAGGCCCAGAGAGCCAAGGGCAAGGCAAAGCAGTTTGATGAGCCAGCCAGTCATGGGGAATCCACCCCAAGTCGAGCAGCGGGGGTAAGCCATGGGACCACACGTCAGAGCATCCTGGACAGACTTGGTCGGCCACAGGCGGACAGGGATGGAGTTCGTCCCAGAGCGGGCGAAGGTCGACCAGGCCAAAATCCAATTCGCTAATCAGTCCATGAGAGGCTGACCAGGCCAGCTTTTGGTCGCCTGGGTCCTGATGGGGCGAATAACCCCAAAACACCAGCTCATGAGATTCCTCCTCCGAGTGAGGGACCGCGACTAACTGATGGTCATGCACCATTGTTCGCCGAACAACCTCTGAGTCAGGGGGCATCCTTAGACGAGTTGGTAGTAATGAGAAAGGCTATCGAGAGCATGCAAAGTCAGTTAGATTTGTAACAGGGTATCGGAGCAACTACCCTACCTTCCTCTCCTTTATCACCGGTTATTCTGAAAGCCCCAATTCAGAAAAAGATTCAATTCCCTGCCAGTATTCAATATGAGGGAACAATGGATCCTCGGGTCCATTTGACAAAATATTCCGACTATATGATCTCCATGGGTGCTAGTGATGCCACCCAATGTCGGAACTTTCTGCTCACTTTAGGGGATCGGGTACATAAATGGTTTTCGGTTATACCGCTGGCTTCCATTCATTCATTTGCCCAACTGGGCAAGGAGTTCCTCTCCCCCTTTTCACTGATTGGGTCTTACTTATCTCAGAGATATCGGTTATCTGACCTCAAATAATCTGATGATGAGTCAGATCGATTTTTATGGAGAGATTTGATAAAGTGCTATTAGAAGAGGAACCTGTTAGTGAGGACACAAAGATCGTAGCCGTCATGGCCGGGTTGAAAAAGGGCACCGAGCTATGGAAAGAAATGTATTTAAACTGCCCAAAGAATTATGCAGAGTTCCATAATCGGGCCGGTGTCCTTTTTTCCATGCATGAAACATTACAAACAAACATAGGAGACAACAAGATGGACCCGAAGAAAAATATGAAGAAACCCGGCGGAACAGGCTACCGAGTCCCGAAAAATATGAAAGCATTTAACAAAGGGACAGAGTTGAAAGAAAAGCTGAACCAGGTGCTCACCTTATCCATTGATACGGTGTACAACAATGTAAAAGAAAAGGGGTTGCTCTCCCGGCCAAGAGGCTAACAAGCTCAACTCGAACAAGTATTGTGCTTACCACCAAAGCGTGGGGCACTTTACTAGCGAGTGTAAAGACTTGCTTAAACAACTCTGGCAATTTTACGAGGAGCGCAAGTTATCCGACTTCGTGAAGAGGTCACCTGGTAAGAAGGCCCAGGGGAGCAACTAACACAACTCAGATGAGGATGAAGATGAACAACCCCTCAAGAGCAATAAATCTAGGTGACCTGCTCCAGCTACTGCAGCTGGACCAGCTAGGGAGATCCTGATAATGGAGCCATCGGGGCCTGTAGGGGGCTGCTCGGATGGGCGAGCTCCAATCTCCAAAAGGATGAGGAAGGCTAAGCTATAAACTGTAGTTCAAGTCCAGGAAATGGGGGTCAACCCGTCAATTCAACATACACCAGAGTTGACCTTCACCGAAAGGGACCTTGATGGAATCCTTACTCCCATAACGATTCCCTCGTAATATATGCCAATATAATGGGGACCAAAGTGCATCGTATGTTGGTCGACACTGGAGCCTACACCAACATCATCTTCAAGAGTACGCTTGACCAATTGGGAGATTACACGAGCTATATTGAAGACTCAAATCATCAAATTTTAGGCTTCGGAGATGCTGTAACTATCCCTCTAGGGATAATTAGGTTGTCTGTTGAACTTGTATCGACCGAGGACCCCAAAAGAAGAATAACTAGAATTGTAGAGTTTTTTATTGTAGATCAACAATCTACTTACAACGGGTTCCTCAGCTGACCCTTTCTTAATGAATTCAAAGCAGCAGTTTCAACCTACTATTATTGTATTAAGTTCCCCACATCTAAAGGAGTTGGTTCGCTGAAGGGAGACCAGAAAAAAGCAAGGGGGTGTCTCCTTCAGCTTCAATCAAGTGAAAAGAGAGTCTCGATGATGGAAGCATCCACCAGTTACCCTACTAATGAACCATATGTTCTGGACGACATCCTGGAACTCCAGGATGACCAAATGGACCTTGACGAACAACTTCTACCCTTGAGCGAACAACTTTTACACAATGGTGAACAACCTATGCAAATGGGTGAACAACCAATGTGTGTTGATGAGTAACCACAGAACGCTGGCCAGGAGGGCCCCAACTTAGCGAGCAACCTTAACCCAAGGCCAGCTAAAGATTTTGAGCCCCGCCTGGGAGTTGAACTGATGGACATTGAGGACAAGCTGAATCTTGAGGGACCAATGATTGATCCACGATGGAAAGGACAAAAACGGCGAGCAACTCCAGTCGAAGAACTGGAAGCCCTCAAAGTTAATCCTAATTGTGATGATCTTGAGCTCTACATTGGGTCCGAGCTTCCTGAACCTTACGGGACCCAAACGAGTGAGTTCCTCAAAGTAAACCTCGATGTCTTCACGTGGTCGCATACCGATATGGTGGGGATTGACCCGAAGGATGCTTGTCACAGGCTGAACATTAATCTGGCCAGGAAACCAATTCATCAGAAAAGAAGGAAGTATGGGCCGGATAAATATCAAGCACTCAACAAAGAGGTGAAGAAGCTTCTCAACAATGACATGATCCGGTAGACATTGTGTCCTCAATGGGTGGTAAATCTGGTTCTGGTGCGGAAGCCAAATGGAATCTGGAGGCTCTGCATAGATTTTACTGATCTAAATACAGCCTGCCCGAAGGATAATTTTCCTCTTCCACACATCGATCAATTAGTGGATAGCATAGCCGGGCACGAGATGTTTACATTTATGGATGCATTCGGCGGCTACCACCAGATTCCAATGCACCCCGATGATCAAGAAGACACGGCATTCTAAATAAAGAAAAACTTATTATACTGGAAGAGGATGCCCTTCGGATTAATCAATGCAGGGGTAACTTACCAGAGGCTAGTGAACAAAATATTTAATGAACACATCGGAGAGACGGTGGAAGTATATGTTGACGACATAGTCGTGAAAAGCCCCAAAAAGGAAAATCACCTCCACCATCTCTCCCAGGTGTTTGATATTCTCCGAAAATACAACATGAAATTGAACCCAAAGAGGAGTAGTCTAGGCCATCTGGTTAGTCTACGAGGGATTGAAGCAAACCTTGTGAAAGTTAAAACCATCGTGGATATACAACCTCCTCGTTCAGTAAAAGAAGTACAAAGACTAACAGGATGCTTAGCAGCCCTAAACAGATTCATATCCAGATCAGGAGACAAATGCCATCCATTCTTTGAAGCAATCAAAAAAGGAAGTTTTTCATGGACGGGCAGCTGCTAGAGGCCTTTTGAACAACTCAAAGACTATCTGGGAGACGTGAAAATTCTATCAAAACCCATCCCAGGAGAGAAGTTATACTTATACCTGGTGGCATTGGAAGTGGCGATCAGCTCCATTTTGGTACGAGCGGATGGAAAATTTCATCAGCCTATCTACTATATCAGCCAAGCCTACATGAAGCCAAAGTGAAATATTCACCAATGGAAAAGCTGGCATATTCACTTGTCATGAGTGTTAGAAAGTTAAGACCGTACTTCTTTGATCATCAGGTCGAAGTACTAACAACTTTCCCACTCAGACAAATCTTACATCGCCCGGACACAGCTGGCCGCCTTCTTAAATGGTCCATAGAGATTAGCCAATTTGGGGTAAGTTATTCTCCTTGAACAGCAATCAAGGGTCAAGCATTAGCCAAATTTATAGTCGAGCTAACTTTTCCTCAAGATCTGATAAGAGGACTGGAATACCCCTGGCATCTTTATATTGATTGTTCATCCACGAATATGGCCTCGGGGGTAGGAGTAGTTCTCATTAGCCCCGACAGACAAGTGTTCACCTCAGCAGTCAGATTCAAGTTTATGGCCACAAATAATGAAGCTGAGTATGAAGCCCTTATTACAGGTCTCCACTTATCACTTGTTGTGGGAGTCAGACGACTCCATGTTTTGGAGACTCTCAGCTTATTGTAAGTCAAGTCAGAGGTGAATACGAAGCCAAGAATGAACACATGATTGAATATCAGAAGATAGTAGCTCACCTAGTTTCAATACTAGATCAAGTATATATTGAATAAGAACCCCGGGCGAGCAACAGCCAAGCTGATGCTTTGGCTCGGTTAGCAACCAGTGAAGGACCAGCAGAGTTATCAGATATTATCATCACCAGGAAGACCAATCCATCAACATCAGATTACAAGGTCAATCAGATGGACAAACTACTTGATGATGATGATTGGCGAACTCCTTTAGCCAAATACTTGTGTAGGATCAAGCGCTTGCCACTAGACTAAAAGCCCGGACTTGTAGTGAGGTGCTACTTTATTTCCTTTAACCCCATATCTAGCTGCAGCGCTACAGGTCGAATAGCCTATGCCGGACTTGGCGCACCGGGCCTTTATCGCGCCCGACTCGGCTGGGAGATGATGGACTCCATGCCCAACAACTTGAAAAGTGGTAAGTTACCGAGAAATCCTTTTGAAGCTGCCAAAATAACAAAACGAGCAGCCAGGTATACCCTGGTAAGTGAGTAGCTTTACAAAAGAGACTTTTCGATCCCACTTCTCAAGTGTTTGTCTAGGGGGCAAGGACGAGCTACTTTGGATGAAATACATTCAGGAGTTTGTAGAAATCATACTGGGGGTAGGCTCTGGCTTATAGAATAATAAGGCAAGGCTATTATTGGCCAACTCTATGTCAAGATGTTATTCAAATAGCGAGAGCTTATCATCGATGTCAAATATTTGCGCCAAATATCCACACCCCAGCACAAGAGCTCATTTTTATTTTTAGCCCTTGGCCATTTGCAAGATGGGAAATGAATATCATTGGACCTTTTCCACCAGGAAAAGGAAATGTACGATTTGCTGTTGTGGCAGTTGATTATTACACCTAATGGGCAGAAGCAGAAGCCTTAGTCAAAGTTAACCAGGAGAAAATGATCAGTTTCATCTGGAAAAATATTAGCTATCGATTAAGTGTTCCACAAATAATTGTTACAGATAATGGTCCCCAGTTTGATGGGAATGGACTAAGTAACTTCTGCACCAAGTGGGGGATTGATTAGGCGTGAAATTGTCATGATTCGTCACTCGAAAAGCCCGTATTTTGGTTGATTTATATGAGTATTTAGAGTCATTTGAGTATCATTTTCATAAACTAATGAATTTGTCTCTTTGATGCTCATAGATGAATAGAGGGCGAAACAAGGAGTTCGTAGGACTTTGAATCAACTCAAACGGACACCCGGATGAGAAGATATCGAAGAAATATGAAAAGTACTAGTTCAGGGGAGCAAAAATATCATTGGAGTGCACAAGCTAGAAGAGCTCGAGCACAAGTGCTCGAGTGGTCGTGCATAGCGCATGAGAGAACGTGGTCGTGCACCCATGCACGAGTGCTCGTGCAGGGCGCTCGAGCAATGCATGTGCTCGTGCACTAGTGCACGAGCGAGGCTGGTGGTGCAGTTTTGGCTCTCTGGATGATTTAAGGTGCTCGAGTTGAAGGTGCTCGTGCACTAGTGCACGAGCAGTGCACGAGCAAGCGCGAAATTTCGGCCCATAAGATCCCGACTCGACCCGTTGCTTATATATACCTCCCCGAACACGTTTTGAGAGAATAACACCCACGAATTATCACATGCAAAATCACTTTTAGACTTAGTTTTTAGAGAGAAAGAGGAGCAAACTTTAATTTTACGTTTCGAGGTTTTCCTTTACGAATTCACATAACGGTTTTACTTTTGAGTTTATTTTCTTCATACCTTTGTTATTGAACACGTTTAAATTTCGTCTTATTAATTTAATTTCAGTTCTTAAATTTATTTTCTTTCAAAACCCTTGTTCATGCTTTCTAATTTTTCAATTCAATTTATCATGTTTATGATCGTTACTTTGTCAATTGCTTTTGTTATCGTTATAACCATGTCCAGCTAAAACCCTTGCATGCTTGGGGTAGGATGAACTCGTAGAAGTAGGATGTGGGTACGTAATTAGGGTAACTTATGACGTTAGGTTTTAATTCTCTTAATTAATGAATTCTTAAAATTAATTTCAACTTTACTTTTGATTTTCGTTCGAAAAGTGTTAGAGAGAGGACGACCGTATCACTCTTTAACAACGAGTAGACTTAACGAGAGGGTTTAGAAAGGGTTAATTCATCTACCAGTTTAGCGAAGGAGGACGACCGCATCACCTTAGTTAAATTAGAGTCTCATTAATTAAGCACAATCTATTAACTTGTTAGTGGATTAGTGAAGTCGAGTGTTAGGGTAAAGTATTAGGGTTTAGAATCTTGAGCTTTTATCTTGCATTCTTTTACTTAGGTTATTTCTTGCGCGTCACGGTTATTTTGATTATGTACCTGCTCCGTTAGTATACGTAGGGATTCCTATCCTGAGCATCACCATCTCTTACTTGAACACAAATCTTAGTTAATTCGTCTTCTTTAGTATTTTAGTTTAATTAGTTTATTTTAGTTTCAATTAATCTTTCAAAAAATCCAAAAACATTTCACTCATATTAACTACGACGCGTAGATCTTCAGGGATCTATTTGCATACACTCCATCCCTTGGGTTCGATATACTTGGTCATTACACTTATTCATACTACAGTGAACTCGTACGCTTGCGAGGAATCTACTAGTAGAAGTTAGTATATTCGCTTCAAGTCAATGACGCCGTTGCCGGGTATGGCGTTGTATGCTTTTTGAATAGGACTTGTCGATAGCTTAGTAGTTAGTAGTGGGTGCTTTACTTTTCTGTTTTTTATTTTTTATTTTTATTCATTCGGCAGTTGCGTTTTGACCCTTCTGCTAGTGTGTCAGGTATATGAAAACATGCTCACAAGGCAATACGAGCGAAGAGAGAATACCGTTGGACCCTGAGATGATAGCTAGAAGGAACCGAGCCTTCTTAAGAAGGATGAACGCTGCCGGAGGAGGGAAAGAACCAATGGACATCACTAATGACTTGGACGATGCGGCTAATGAGTTTAATCAGACAGTAGACCGGGTTGATGGATCTGGAGAAAGTGGTAGTCAGAATCAAGATCCGTTAGTGGATAGTCAGAGCCAAAATCTGGATACACAAAACGTAAACAATCCAGCTCATAACATTGTCCAAAATCCTAAGAACAACCCTGCTTACCCATATCCTAACTTACCACAAAACAACTTACCTTACCCACCTTACCCATACCCACCTTATCCGTATCCACCATACCCGTATCCTCCACCTCCTGTTTACAACCAACCACCAGTTTATCAACCACCACCACCCCAAAAAGTACCCGTACCAGCTGCTAATCCTCAACACATTCCTCAGATTACAACGGTACTATGATGGAGTGGCATTACCTCCAGTAGAGGTAAATAACTTCTCGATTTCCCCGGGAATTCTAAAGCTGCTTACAGAGAACCAGTTCAAGGGGGTGATCGGGAAGGAGAATCCTCATACTCATTTGAGGAGTTTTCTAATGATAGCCTCCACTTTCAATTACAATGGCATGTCTGAAGATGCCAAGAGGCTTAGGTTGTTCCCATTCTCATTGACGAGAATAGCTAAAGAGTGGTACGATAATACACTTCCACGGGGAGGTATTACCACTTGGGCCGAGCTCGAGCGTCTGTTCCTCGAGCAATTCTACCATCCATCGAGAACGATTAAAGCGAGGATTGAGATCTCTTCCTTCCGCCAGAAGCAAGGAGAGGACCTACGTCAAGCGTGGGAGAGATACTCAAATATGTTGATAGAGTGCCCGCAACACGGGTACAATGAGGGAGATGTCATGGCATTTTTCTATAGTGGTGCCAATAAGGCTGGGCAAGACCATCTAGACGCCTGTGCTAGTGGATCATTCCTGAATCAAGGAATAGTGAGGTGTAGAGAGATCGTGGACAACATTGTCACGAATGTCGGGGCTTGGAATATGGACGCAGGTTTCCAAAGAGTTCATCAGGTTGAGGAAGGTGAAGGAACGAGAAGGCTGTTGATGGCCATGATGGAAAAGATTAACAACCTTGAGTTGGGGAAGAATATGGTTGGAGGGAATGCAGCAGAGAATGAGCAAGAGGACAAGCCCACAATTCAGCAAGAAGTAGTAAATTATATGGGAGGTCCTTATTACAATCAAAATGGGTATCCACAAGGTGAAAATTTTCAAGGTAGACCTTCTTATGGCCAACCATTTGTATCTCCAGGTCCACAGCCGCCTCAAAATCAATGGAGGAACACACAAGGGTACCAAGGAGGCCAGCAGCTTCCTCAGAACCAATGGAGGAAGAACGAGAATTTTTTTATATGCTAACCCGAAGGCGGGTATTACAGTTCCTCCAGGTGTTGATCCAGGTTCTAAACCTCCGGGTGGAGAAGGCGGTGCCTCAACTGAGGAGATGTTGAGAGCTATCCTACAGAAGGTGGAGGAAGGAAGCAAACGTTTATCATCTTTGGAGTACGATGTGAAAGATCTGCATAAGAAAGTTGATCAGCGTGATCAAGACCTCCAGAAGAGAGATGTGGAGCTGAATCGAATTCAGCAAGAGAACAACCGAAGGTTCACTTCCATAGAGTTCCAGATGAGCCAGATTGCAAAGTCATTGAATAGAGAGCCGGGTAAATATCCTTCAATGCCTGAGGGTAATCCTAAAGAGCATTGTAAGGCTATCCAGCTTAGAAGTGGAACCAACTATGAAGGTCCCCAGATGCTTGCTGATTCTGAGACGCCTCAAGGGGATGTTGAGATAGAGGGGAAAAAACATAAGAAAAATGGAGATGAGAGTGGGGAGGTAGGAGTTGAGAAGAAGGTTGAGGGTGAAAGCACTCAAGCGAGCAAAGAGCTTGAAGAGGAAGACATTGAGAAGGTTGAGAGAGTTGGAAGAAGGCAAAGGAAGCAAAGGAGAAAGTGAAAGAGACCGAGAGAGATGAATGGGGGGTACCCAAATCGGTGATACCCGTCCCATATCCACAACACTTCATGAAAAAGAAGCTTGATGAGAAATTCGCTAAATTCCTTGATGTGTTTAAACAATTGCATATTAACATTCCTTTTTATGATGCTTTGGAACAGATGCCCAACTATGCAAAGTTTCTGAAGGACTTGATCGCGAAAAGATGGCGAGTGGATGAGCCAAAGTTGGTGCAGTTGAACCATGAGGTGAGTGCATTAGTGCACAAGGCGCTTCCTCCAAAGCTGAAGGATCCCGAGAGCTTTACCATCTTATGTGATATTGGGAACGGGATCAAGAAAGGAGCGCTATGTGATTTAGGGGCGAGCATAAATCTTATGCCCTTGTCGCTTTTCAAGAAGTTGGAAGGTGGAGAACTTCAACCGACGATGATGACGCTTTAACTTGCCGACCGGTTTATTACTCGACCTCAAGGTGTGGTTGAAGACGTCCTCGTGAGAGTTGGAGATCACATTTTTCCAGCCGATTTTGTAGTGCTAGAGATGGAGGAAGATGAGCACGTGCCTTTGATTTTGGGAAGACCGCTCTTAGCTACGGCGGGGATGGTGCTAGACGTGGCAAATAGGAAGATTACGTTGAAGGTCGATGATCAAGAAGTGAAGATTTCCCTATATGAAGCCATGAAGCACTCGAAGGAGGATGAGAGTTTGTATTGCATGGATGCAATTGATCCTCGTGTTGAAGACACACCTCCTATCTCTAATCTTTCTCATGTTCATGATTTCGTTAATTCTTCACTTGATGATTTAACCCATGAGCATTATGATGTTGATTCTTTTGATAGGGATAAAATGAAGAAATTGAAGGATGAAGAAGTGAAAAATGTGGACATGGTCCAGTTGGAAGGGAAAGGAGGAGTTAAGAAGAAAAAGTCCAAATTCAAGAACCTATTTGGTAAGACTCCTCCAGATAAAGGTAAGAAGGAGTTGAGACCCATACCACTTGGGGATGAGGGGCATCAAGGAAAGGAATGCAAGCACCACTCTTATGAGAGTAAGGGAGGTAAATTTGAGTATGATGTCCCATAAGCTCCTTTGAGCTTGGTCCGGCATGAGGACCTTAAAAATAGCGCTGAATGGGAGGCAACCCATTTTTATTTATTTTTCAGTATTTTTATGTTATTAGGGTGTTGTTGAATCATACGTTTAACCTCGTACTTGAGAGTTTTTATTTTGTAGGCTTGTCTTGAGATAATATAGAAATCATGGAGTACTCAAAAGGGAGGAACTCAAGCAAGGAGTGTTCAACGTGTTGAGAGAAACTAAATTGTTTGGTTGAGGTAACCCACAACCTCAAACTTAGACCTCTTCGCAAGGTCGATGTTTGGGGGGGTGGAGTTTTTTTTATGTTTCTTGTTACATTGCACCGGAGCACCCCTTATCTTTGAGTGTGTTTGGTTATTTGGTGTCTTGAGATGCTCCTTGGGGTGATTTTGATCTGATTCGCTATTGTATCTTTCATGCCTATCAATCATCTTATGCTTGTTGATTGCTATCTTTGAGTATGATTTGATGAGTAGGGTGAATTGTGAGGTTGAGTTAGGAATTCTTTTGTGTGAGTGTTTGAGTTAGAGTGGAATTGAGAAAGAACTAGTATGCTTGCAAGTTTTTCTTTTGAGTACTTGTGTGATGAGAGTGAGAATTCACTAGGACTAGCATGGATGTGAAAGCTGTGAGATTTGAGCCTTATGAGATTTTGATGCATTAAATGATCTCTTCGTTTGTGAGAGGATCGTCACCTTAGAGGATGCTAGAACTTGTGTGTGCTCTTGCTTCTTGATCGTGTCTAGTTTGATATGCCGAAGGTGATCTTAGGCCATCTTTGTTTTGATTGAGTCACTTAGCCAAATTTTCCCTACCAATGACATTGAATCCCTTGTTAGCCCGTTTGAGCCTTAGCCTATTTTATTTGCCAGCACATTTTGAACACTATTCCAGTTCTTAAGCCTTTTTGTCCCAATTTGAGTGGAGAATAGGAAAAGTGTGAATGTGAAGGGATTGAATTGAGTTGAAAAAGGAAAATGTTGTTTGTTGAGTGAGTGTGAGAAGCGGGTGTGATGAAGTTTTGAGTTGTGGGAAAGAACAAAAAATTGAGAATGAGCAAAAGAAAAAAATGAGCTCATGTGTTTGTGAGAAAAAAAAAGTGATTGAAAAAAAAAGTGAAAAAAGTGAGAAAGAAAAGAAAAATTGAAGTGTTGAGAGAATTGGAATTGGAAGTGTGTTGATTGAAAATGTTTGAAGTATTCTGTTCCCAATCTCGAAGTGCGAAAGTTTGATGTTCTATTCTCAATTCACTTGAGTCACTTACCATATTGTTATCCCACCTGTCCAAAGAGCCTACATTACAACCTTGAGAAAAGTCCTTTTTGATTCGGCATTGATTTCTAGAGTATGGTCGGAGTTAAGAGTGCTTACAAGCCTATGGCTGCCAATATGTGTGATTGATTGTTTGAGTGAGTCCCTTTATCATTGATATACACTTGTGAGGGAGTGAAACACATCGTAGAGTGCACATCCATGTTTGATTTTGGTGATTCTTACTGTTGTTGCATGAGTATGATGAGGGTAGGTGAGTGAGTATACTTGTGATTGATCTTTGAAGCTTGAGTTCATTTGCTTGCATGATTTGATTCTTTGACTCATTCCTAACAATTTCACTTGACTTATTATTTCGTTGCTTGAGGACAAGCAACATGGTAAGTTTGGGGTGGTTGATTAGGCGTGAAATTGTCATGATTCGTCACTCGAAAAGCCCGTGTTTTGGTTGATTTATATGAGTATTTAGAGTCATTTGAGTATCATTTTCATAAACTAATGAATTTGTCTCTTTGATGCTCATAGATGAATAGAGGGCGAAACAAGGAGTTCTTAGGACTTTGAATCGACTCAAACGGACACCCGAATGAGAAGATATCGAAGAAATACGAAAAGTACTAGTCCGGAGGAGCAAAAGTATCATTGGAGTGCACAAGCTAGAAGAGCTCGAGCACAAGTGCTCGAGTGGTCGTGCATAGCGTACGAGAGAACGTGGTCGTGCACCCCTGTACGAGTGCTCGTGCAGGGCGCTCGAGCAATGCATGTGCTCGTGCACTAGTGCATGAGCGAGGCTGGTCGTGCAGTTTTGGCTCTCTGGATGATTTAAGGTGCTCGAGTTGAAGGTGCTCGTGCACTAGTGCACGAGCAAGCGCGGAATTTCGGCCCATAAGATCCCGACTCAACCCGTTGCTTATATATACCTCTCCGAACACGTTTTGAGAGAATAACACGCACGAATTATCACATGCAAATTTACTTTTAGACTTAGTTTTTAGAGAGAAAGAGGAGCAAGCTTTAATTTTACATTTCGAGGTTTTCCTTTACGAATTCACATAACGGTTTTACTTTTGAGTTTAGTTTCTTCATACCTTTGTTATTGAACAAATTTAAATTTCGTCTTATTAATTTAATTTCAGTTCTTAAATTTATTTTCTTTCAAAACTCTTGTTCATGCTTTCTAATTTTTCAATTCAATTTATCATGTTTATGATCGTTACTTTGTCAATTGCTTTTGTTATCGTTATAACCATGTCCGGCTAAAACCCTTGCATGCTTGGGGTAGGATGAACTCGTAGAAGTAGGATGTGGGTACGTAATTAGGGTAACTTGTGACGTTAGGTTTTAATTCTCTTAATTAATGAATTCTTAAAATTAATTTCAACTTTACTTTTGAATTTCGTTCGAAAAGTGTTAGAGAGAGGACGTCCGTATCACTCTTTAACAATGAGTAGACTTAACGAGAGGGTTTAGAAAGGGTTAATTCATCTACCAGTTTAGCGAAGGAGGACGACCGCATCACCTTAGTTAAATTAGGGTCTCATTAATTAAGCACAATCTATTAACTTGTTAGTGGATTAGTGAAGTCGAGTGTTAGGGTAAAGTATTAGGGTTTAGAATCTTGAGCTTTTATCTTGCATTCTTTTACTTAGGTTATTTCTTGCGCGTCACGGTTATTTTGATTATGTACCTGCTCCGTTAGTATACGTAGGGATTCCTATCCTGAGCATCACCATCTCTTACTTGAACACAAACCTTAGTTAATTCGTCTTCTTTAGTATTTTAGTTTAATTAGTTTATTTTAGTTTCAATTAATCTTTCAAAAAATCCAAAAACATTTCACTCATATTAACTACGACGCGTAGATCTTCAGGGATCTATTTGCATACACTCCATGCCTTGGGTTCGATATACTTGATCATTATACTTACTCATACTATAGTGAACTCGTACGCTTGCGAGGAATGTACTAGTAGAAGTTAGTATATTCGCTTCAAGTCAGGGATATGGAAACATTTCTCAAATCCTTATCATCTACAGTCAAATGGCCAGGTTGAAGCCATCAATAAGATAATCAAGCATGTTTTGAAGATAAGATTGATAGAAAGTAAAGAAAATTGGTCTTTAGAGCTCCCGAATGATTTATGGGCATACAGAGTTTCTCCTAGGTATAGTACAGGAGAAACACCTTTCGCATTGGCATTCGGAATAGAGGTAGTTATCCCAGTTGTGCTAAAAACCAAAATAATTTGGACAACCAAATTTGATGAAAAGGCGAACAACTCTGCTTTAGCAGTCGAACTAGATTTGCTCGATGAAAAAAGAATAATGCTCGAGCTAAAAAATGCAACATACAAATAACGAGGAAAGTGTTATAATAATTCCCAGGTCAAGCTAAGGGAATTCGAAGTTGGCGACCTCGACCTGAGGAAGGTGCTCGCCTCACCTCCAGGAGTATTTGGACCGACTTGGGAGGGTCCATACAGGGTAACGGACAGGTTACCCAATGGTGTGTATGATATTGAAGACATGAAAGATAACTTGACCCAATACTCTTTGAATGCAGTCCACTTAAAGAAATACTATCAATAGGGCGAGCAGCCTTGGTCAAGGGACGAAAAGGATCTGCGTATGAGCAAGTAAGGCCCAAAAACTTGCCTAATTTTTTGAAAATTTTCCTAAGTACTAAAGGCTGATTAGGCGTGAAATTGTTATGTTTTGTAGCCCGATTTGCCCATGTTTTGAGTATATTTGATGAGAATTTAGAGTCAATTGAGTATTAATTCCATAAACTAATGAATTTGCCTCTTTGATGCTCACAATTGGAAAGAGGGCGAAGAATGGAACGGATGCCCGGATGAGAAGATATCGAAGAAATACGAAAAGTGTTAGTTCGGGCGAGCAAAAGTGCTAGTTGGATCAAGAGGAGGGAGTGCTCGAGCACCTAGTGCTCGAGCACTCATGGTCGAGCGTTATTGAAAGTCAGGAAAGGAGAGGCGCTCGACCGAGTACAGGTCGAGCGCCATAATGCTCGGGTGGAACGAGATTGAGCCCCGTGCATACGCTGTTGTCTAGGTGCACTCGACCGAGGCATGGTCGAGCGCCTAGCGCTCGACCAGTAGGAGCTTGAGCGGTGCTTGTCCGCTGGAAGAAGAAGGCGTTCGACCGGTACCAGTGCTCTAACGTTTACGGGAAATTTCGGCCCAAATTGATCCCAAGCCTATAAATACCCCTTCCAAGCATATTTTGAGGATACACTCTGACCACTTGATATTATTAGATAGTTTTTGAAGGAGAGAGCTTGGGAGGAAAGATTGAAGAGTTTTACATCTTGTAATCGAGGTTTTAGTTTACGAATTCATAGTTTAATTCTTTCTTTTGAACCGATTAGTTTTTGTTCTTGATTTCTTGATACTTGAGACTTCTAAACCTAGCTTTTCCAAATTTATTGAGATTACTTTTGAGACTTGAATTTGTTCTTGTGTTTATTATTTTGATTTCTTTAGTTAATTCAAGTATGTTTATGACTATTGTTCTTGTGATTGCTTTTATTATTCAAACCATCATGTTAGGCTAGAACCCTTGCATGCTTAGGATAGGATGAACTCGTAGAAGTAGGATGTTGGTACGTAATTAGGATAATTCGTGATGTTTAGTTTTAATTCTCTTAATTATTGAATATTTCTAATAAACCTTATAATAATCTTGGAATTAAGTACGAAAATTGTTAGAGAGAAGACGACCGTATCACTCTTTAATAACTAATAGGCTTAAGGGATGGGTTTTAGAAGGGGTTTATCATCTACCGGTTTATCTAGGGAGGACGACCGCATCACCTTAGTTAAATTAGGGTCTCAATTATTAAGCACAATCCATATAACTTGTTTAGTGGATTAGTGAAGTAGGTTGATATGACGAAGTATTAGGGTTAATTCTTGAGCTTTTAGTCTTTCAATCTTGTGCTAGATTAGGGAAGTTGATTGCCTAGTTTTAGTACGCTTAGGATTATTACTTGCACATCACGATTATTTTAGTTATCGTACCAACTCCGTTAGTATACGTAGAAATTCCTATCCCGAGCATCATCATCTCTTATTTGCAAAAGTTATTTAGTTAATTTCATTGATAGCATATAGTTAGTATAAGATAGTTTAGAATTAATAAAAATTCCAACATTACATTCATATTAGCTACGAGACGTATGTTGACGATCAGTTCTAATCTTGAAGATTAATGGCTGTTTTAGATGGTTAATCGATCATCAAACAATTACGTGTGATTGATCACTAACGTAATTAGTGAATACGGATTTTCAGGTTTAGATGGATTTAAATTGCTTAAAAGCTTACGTGTTTAAGTTCGATTGTAAGTTAATCGAGCTGCTTTAGATTCGTAATCGAAGTTTGGACGTGTATAATAATTTGTGCTTGTTTTATTAGCTGAAAAAATCTAAGTATTTATAGACAATTGCCTAGCAGGAGGTGTCGTGACTTTTGGCCTACCAGGCCTGCATGCACGACACCTGGCCTTTGACTAAGTTGACCTTATCTAGACTAAATTCGATCCTTATCTTGTTGGACTTGCTCGCAGTCAAGAGCTGCTCGTCATATTGGACTTGTCCTGGAGGAATCTTTAGCCTGATTTTGTTGGTCTCTTGTCTTATTTACTCTTTTGGTATTATGGTTGGATCTGGTCGGCGAAATGCTAATTAAGCTCATCAGGTAGCTTTTATTCTGATTTTGTTCGCCTATACGTCTTGATCGCATACAGGTTCTGCTCGCCAGATATCTTGGGTGAATCATGAGTTAATTACACTTTAATCCTTAAGTGATTTGCGCTAATCCTGGTCGCCCAAATGTTGTTTCTGCTCGCCTATCAACAATTGCCCCCTTGCCGATCAATAAATTGTGAAGATGGTGAATGAGCACTTTTTGGGTTGGCAACTTTTAAGTGTCACTGGTGCGAGCAAGAATGTCGCGGGGGCGAGCAACTTTTCAAGGGCGGACAACATTGGTCGAGTAGACTTGGGCCGGAGATGGTTGGGATCCCAAGGTCTGGTTACGGCTCGAGGTGTGACGTGGGCGGAATGATTGCTGCTGCCCACGCGCACATGATCCCGAGGTGACGCGCCTTCCCGCTTTGTCGGGCAGGTGCTGCACGCGCCCAGAAATTGCATTTTAGTCCTTTGATTCTTTAACTTGCTCGCCCGGTACCCCGTTTTTTCAGAGAGTATATAAAGAAAAAATTTGCGATTTTTTGTCATTTTTACTGTTTATTAAGCGCGAATCTCTCCTTCTTTCCTCTTTCAAATTTCCGGCGATCGTTTCCAGTTTCCGGCAACCTTCAAATGACTTCAAGGTAGTTTCTTTCTTCTCTTTCTTCTTTTCTTGCGTCGTGTGTGTCCTTGTTACATAAACATCCCTACTCCGCCGTGGAAAATCCTAAAACGCCGAGTTCTTCTTCGCCGGATTCTGCAAAACATAAAACTTTTTTTCCCTTAACTTATTGGATGTCGTCGCACTCTGAGACCGGTTCTTTCCCTCCCAGGAACCCCGGAAAATAGCCCGTCGAAGAGAATCCTCCCGAGGCGGCTTCGGTTGCACGCTCTGTTAATTCTGGAGCTCGTCCTTCCGGGGAAAGAGAGGAGCGAGCAAATCCTGCTCGCCAGCTCTTGGAGGAAACGAGCTCGGACCTCCACGAGGACAAGGACGAAGAGGTCGAGGTACTTCAGCCGGTGAACCTCGACGAACTAACCCTGGCCTATCTAAGAGACATCAACTTTCCTGCGCCCAGACTGATCGAGTATCGGGTTCCAGTCGCGGTTGCTCGCCGTGTAGACTGGGACGAGTACGAAAAGGAGCATTCAAACCGATTCGTCATTCTTGCTCGCGGGGTATGGAAGCTTAAAGCGACCGAGTTCGCAGCGAGCTGTATCGTGTCCGCCATTACCTAGGAGGACTTGGCCGGGATTCGGAGGGATTACAAGATTCCCTTTGACATCCCTATGTATGCTCCTTTGGTGGACGACAGAGCTGATCGCCCACCACGTGGATTGACGGCGATCAACCTCGCCACCCTGAATGCTGGAGTTTCTTTGCCGTTGCATCCTTTAGACTAATTTTAATTCTCTTTTTCCTTTGTTTCAGGTCCCAAAAACTTGGGGTGGCAAACTGTAAAGAACAGCATCAACGATCAATTCTTGTTCGTTGCGTGTTTAATCGCCCTTCGTCGCCGAGAAGATCGAAGTATTGGCCATCTTTTCTCCGAGGATACACTGCGAGTTGCCCATCTTACTACTTATCCTCACCATCTTGAGGCTCTAGCTCCTATCCCGGAGGGTAAGTATCTTTTCCTGTCGGGCGAACAGATCTGATCGGCACTATACTTAGTGTTAACTTTTTTTTATGTCCTTTACAGATCAGCTCGCCACAGTTGCTCTTCACCCTTCCTTCTTTGAGCTTGATAACCGGGTCTGGGAGATGCCGACTAAAAGAGGACGCAAGAAGTCAGATCCCCTCTCGAAGATTATTGCCCTAGCGGCCAAGGGTGGAAAAGACGATCCAAGGCAAGCCGGAGGGTCGAGCTCAGCACAGCCACCCGCCCCAGTGGCGAGTCCACCCAAGACCTTGGTTCTGAGGACGAAGAGACTTCTTCGTGGAGACGGCACTCCCATCTCTGATACTGAAAAAGCGGCCAAACGAGCAAAGACTGCTCAAGACAAAGTGACCGTGGCTGTCCGACCATCCGAAGGCGACAGCGAGCAAACTCCTTCCGTGGAGCGTCCCGGCGAGCAAGCTCTGGTCGCTACTGCTCGCGAAGGATCCGGTCCTTCATCCGACCCCACCTACCTCGGATGGGACAAGGGTCGTCTTGATAGGTACAATTCTCCTCGCCGAGGATACTTAGCATTTTCTTTTTCATCATCATATATTTTTTTTTACTAACTGAATATTCCTTCTCAGCTACTTTCCCGAGCAGTACCCAGGGCGGTCTAACTTGGTGCACCGTTTTGCCTGCTCAAAGGTGCCGACCAACCTTCACGAGATCCCGGATTCTTTTGTCCGCCGCGCTTCCGAGGTCGTTGCTCGTAGTTGGACTAAGGAGCTAAACGAGACTGTTAAGACACATGCGCCTCGCGATAATAGCCGTCTGTGTCTCGTTGAGGCGGGCAACACCCTGGAGGCCGTGCAGCGTTTGGTCGACCAGGTTGAGGACCTCGAGAAGGATTCTCATCAGCATGCGGCCACCGTCAGCCGTATCGCCAAGGAACGGGATGATGCTAAGGCGGAGGCGAAGAGGATTGTCGTCGACCTCGAGAATAAAGCCAAAGCTCATCAAGTTAGTGGGCAACGTGCCCTGGACCTGCACGTCAAAGTTTCCGAGGAACTGAAGGTCAAAATGGCCGAAGTCGAGCATATGCGAGCTGATCTTGCTCGCGCTCAGCAGCAGAAGGAGGTCGCCGAGAAATTCGCGATCGAGGCGACGGCCAAAATTGCGGACCTTGAATCTCAGCTCGCCAACTCCATTACCCAAGAGGAACTTATTCCTAAGATGGAGGTGAGCTCAATTCTGGGTTACGTGACAGGCTATGCTGAGAGCATCCGAATTGCTCATGAATTCAAGGCTGCCGCAGTCGTTGAGGAGATCGGTAAGGAGCTGTGCAACTTCGTCTAATCGAACTCTCCAGCCCCGGGCACAACTCTCCAAATTGGCGACCTGCCTGACTATGGAGTCAAGCTCGACTTCATCGGCCCTGAAATAATTATCACAAGTCCTCCCGAGGACGAGGAAGAAGAAGAGGGCGATGCTGCCGAGGGCGAGCAAATCCTGCCTGCCGATTAAAGTGAGAGAGCTCTAAAAGAGCGTGCTGGCGCTGAGGGGCTAATATCCGAGCTAACCCAAGTGGTCCCAGTTGACCCTGCCCTCGAAGGCTCTCCTCTAGAAGATCCCAAAGATGATAATATCTCTCCACCTGCCGGGCAAGGATCTTAGCGGACAGGATTAGCTAGGGACTTGTACTCTTTTTTTTATTCGTCTTCGTTGTAATTTTCTTGGGCGATCAAGCCTTATCTTTAATGGAACTATTTTGCTCAATTGCTCGTCTTTTTGTCTTACATTAATTGTTCTTTGCATCTTTATCTATGCTTCAACAATCTTAATGTAGTTGGGCCTTGTTCCTTAGGAACTTTTTGGCCTTAGGATTTGATGGGCTTTTAGCCTTAGGCTATGTCCATTTAAAAACGAACAGGCTTTAATGGGCTTGGTTGTATAATCAACTTGCGCCTTGAGCTCACATTTCTGTTTTAAACGAACAACTTAATATTGAACAAATATTAAAAATTACAAGTATCAAACGCGACCAAAAATGTAATCCTGCACTAGCTAGGTTGGATTTGCTCGACAAAAACAATGTTAAGCTTCCAACCATTAAAAAACATAATTTACATCAGGAGTCAAAGTTGCTCGACTACTATATAATTTGTCAAGGCAGTTTTAAACTCTTAAGAGGAAATAAAACCATATAAGATACCGGCATTCTAGCACGCGACCAAACTTGACCCAATTCAACTTTGTTCGACCATTTATACTTGGTGAAAATTTCAAAAAATTAGGCAAGTTTTTGGATCCATCTTGTATCTCTGCCATTCCAGTTCGCCCAATGGACTTAGTAGCTCGCCCAACTCAACTTCACTCTTTCATGAGGCAAAACTGGTTGCTTACTGAAAATATTTTCTTAGGTTAGCTGCATTCCAGGAATATTGGGCCGAGTTGCCATCTAAGTCTTCTATGTCGTACGCTCCATTAGGTAACCTGTCTGTTACCCTGTATGGGCCCTCCCAAGTCGGGTCAAACATGCCTGGAGGTGGGGCAAGTTTTTTCCTTAGAACAAGGTCACCAACTTCGAACTTTCTTATCTTGACTTGGGAATTATAATAACGCTCTGCTCTTTGCTTGTACGTGGCATTCTTTAGCTCAGCATGTAGTCTCCTTTCTTCGAGTAAATCTGTTTCTATGGCCAAAGCAGAATGATTTGCTTGTTCATCAAAACTGGTCGTCCTGACTGTGTTGGTCTTTAATTCAATTGGTATCACCGCCTCTGTTCCGAAGGCCATTGCAAAAGGTGTTTCTCCGGTGCTTGACCTGGGAGAAACCCTATATGCCCACAGGACTTCCGGGAGTTTCTCTGACCAACTACTTTTTCTTTCTGCCAGGCGTATTTTCAATGTATGCTTGATGATCTTATTTACAGCTTCAACTTGCCCGTTTGACTGGGGATGATAGGGAGTCGAATAGTGTTTCCTGATCCCCCACTTTGTACAGAAGTCTCTCAACTCCTTTCCGTCAAACTGCGGGCCATTATCTGTCACAACTGTTCGTGGAATTCCAAAGCGACAGATGATGTTCTGCCATATGAAGTTGATCATGTTCTGCTGTGTAATCTTTACCATGGCCTTCGCTTCTGCCCACTTTGTATAATAATCGACTGCTATGACGACAAATCGAACATTTCCCACTCCTGCCGGAAAAGGACCAATAATGTCAATTCCCCATCTTGCAAATGGCCATGGACTGTAAACCGATACAAGCTCCTGGGCCGGGGCATGAATACTTGGAGCAAAAACTTGACACTGGTGGCAAGCCTTGGCTAACTGGATTGCATCTTTTCGTAAGGTTGGCCAATAATAACCTTGCCTTACAGTTTTGTAGGCCAAAGCTTGCCCCCCAGTGTGATTTCCACAAACTCCAGAATGTATATCCTCCAGGACTGTCCTTTCTTGCCCCCTAGACAAACACTTGAGTAGCGGGAGTGAAAAGCCTCTTTTGTAAAGCTGTTCATCTACCAGAGTATATCTGGTTGCTCGTTTTTTTATTCTTTCAGCCTCAAATGAGTTGCTTGGCAACTCCCCGTCTTTCAAGTATTTGGCTATAGGAATTCTCCAATCATTGTCGTTGTTATGTTCGACTACTTGGTTTACTTCGTAGTCCATTGTTGATGGTTGGACTTTTCTGGTAATGACAATGTCCGTCAGATCTGCTGGCCCATCGCTTGTTGCTAACCTTGCTAGGGCGTCAGCTTGTGTGTTGCTTGTTTGTGGTATCTGCTGGATAAATACTTGGTCTAACAGAGATACCAAGTGAGCAACTATTCGTTGATACTCGATCATTTGCTCGTCTCTGGCCTCATATTCACCTCGTACTTCGCTTACAATGAGTTGGGAGTCTCCGAAAATCTGGAGTTATCTTACTCCAACAGCTAGTGGCAATGAGGGCTTCATACCCAGCTTCATTGTTGGTGGCCATGAATTCAAATCTGACTACTGAAGTGAATACTTGCCGGTCGGGACTGATGAGCACTATTTCTGCCCCTGAGGCC
The DNA here is from genome assembly GCA_947034835.1 of Ballota nigra. NCBI lineage: Eukaryota > Viridiplantae > Streptophyta > Magnoliopsida > Lamiales > Lamiaceae > Ballota > Ballota nigra. The sequence continues at coordinate 55,131,621 of OX344727.1, read as the reverse complement.
AGATTTGTTGACGAACCATCCACATAAAGATGCCAGGGGTGATCCAGCCCTCTCGTTGGATTTTGAGGGAAGGTTAGTTCAACTATAAAGTCGGCCAACGCTTGTCCCTTAATTGCGGTTCGAGGTGCATATGTCACGCCAAACTGGCTTATTTCTATTGACCACTTCAAAAGACGGCCAGCGGTGTCGGGTCGGTATAGTATTTGTTTGAGTGGAAAAGTTGTCAATACTTCGACTTGATGATCGAAAAAGTATGGTCTTAACTTCCTGACACTCATGACAAGAGCATATGCCAGCTTTTCAGTTGGTGAGTACTTCACCTCAGTATCATGCAGGGCCTGGCTGACATAGTAGATTGGCAGGTGAAACTTGCCTTCTGCCCGAACTAACACCGAACTTATGGCCGTGTCAGACGCTGCCAGATATAAGTATAACTTTTCGCCGGGAATTGGTTTTGACAGAATTTTTACATCTCCCAGATATTCTTTCAATTGATCAAAGGCTTTCTGGCAGCTTTCCGTCCAGGCAAAGTTGCCCTTTTTGATGGCCTAAAAAAATGGACGGCACTTGTCTCCTGATCGTGATATGAACCTGTTTAAAGCGGCTAGGCAACCGGTCAACCTTTGCACTTCTTTAACAGAACGTGGTGGCTCCATATCGACGATCGCCTTCACTTTTGCTGGATTAGCTTCGATTCCGCGTTTGCTGACCAGATGGCCCAAGAACTTCCCGGAATGTACTCCAAAACTACTTTTCTTTGGATTTAACTTCATATTGTATCTTCGGAGTATGTCGAATACTTGGGAAAGATGATGTAGGTGATCTTCCTTCTGTGTACTCTTGACGACTATGTCATCGACGTACACTTCCACCGTTTCCCCAATATGTTCGTCAAACATCTTGTTGACCAGCCTCTGGTAGGTTGCTCCAGCATTGATTAGACCAAACGGCATCCTCTTCCAGCAAAACAAATTTTTGTTAGTATAAAAGGCCGTATTTTCTTGGTCATCTGGGTGCATCAGAATCTGGTGGTATCCTGCGAAGGCATCCATGAATGTGAATATTTCATGACCGGCAGTACTGTCCACCAGTTGATCGATGTGCGGGAGTGGAAAGTTATCCTTCGGGCATGCTGCATTAAGATCTGTAAAATCTATGCATAGCCTCCAGGTTCCGTTCGGCTTCCGTACCAGGATAAGATTTGCAACCCATTGTGGACATAACGCTTGTTTAATTAAATCGTTGTCCAGTAACTTTTTTACTTCTTCGTTTAGAGCTTGATACTTGTCTGGTCCATATTTTCGCCGTTTCTGGTGGACAGGTTTTCGGACTGGGTTGATATTCAACCTGTGATAAGCATCCTTCGGATCGATTCCCACCATATCAGCATGGGACCATGTGAAGACGTCTAAGTTAGCCTTCAGGAAGTCCATCATGCGAGTTCTGTAAGGCTCGGGGAGTTCAGACCCGATGTAAAGTTCAAGACCATCACGTTCAGGATCAATCTTGATGGCCTCCAATTCTTCAACCGGAGTTGCCCGCCATTTTTACCCCTTCCATCGAGGGTCAACTATTGGTCCTTCTGGACTTAGTTCATCTTCGATGTCCATGGGTTCGGCACCCAACCGGGGGTCAAAATCTTCAACTAGCTCCGGGCAGGGTTAGGTCGCCACAGCTGGGCCCTTATGGATGTCATTCGGACATGTTCTGTTAACCATAGGTGGCAATATTGCATCTGGTAAGGTTTGTTTGCCACCTTGCAGCATTTGCTCGCCCATGGGCGAGGGCTGATCGTTTTCGTCCATCTTATCATTTTGAGCTCCAAGAATGTCCTCCAAGATTGAGGGTTCATTTTCAAGTTGGCTGGTTGACGCTTCCATCATAGATACTTGTCCCTGTCTTGACTGAATTTGCAGGAGGCATTCTCGGGCTTTTCTCTGGTCTCCTTTTACCGTGCCAACTCCACTTGCTGTTGGGAATTTTATGCAATAATGGTAAGTTGAACACGCAGCCCTGAATTCGTTTAAGAAAGGTCGACCCAGGAATCCATTGTAAGTTGACTCTTGATCAACGACCAAGAAGTCCACCATTCTTGCAATGTTTTTCTCAGGCTCTTTGACCGTTACAAGTTGCATAGCGAAAGTTACTATTCCTAGCGGGATTGTCACAGCATTTCTGAATCCCAGAATACGGTGATTTGTGTCTCTGATGTAGCCTGCATAATCTCCCATTTGGTCAATCATTTTTTTGAAAAGGACATTAGTGTAGGCTCCAGTATCCACCAGCAATCTATGCACCCTTGTTTCCATAATCTTGGCACATATCACAAGTGAATCGTTGTGAGGGGTCAATACTCCTTCTAAATCTCTGTCGGTAAAAGTTAATTCCGATGTTTGCATGGTAGGTGGAATAACCCCCATCTCTTGTACATATCCGATCGCTCGTAATTTTGCCTTTATTTTTCGATTAGAAATTGGTGGTCGTCCATCAGAATAACCACCTATGAGCCCTACAGGTTCCATCATCTGGATGTCTGGAACTGGTCCTCCGGCTGGCGCCTGAGCTGGTCGCCCAGCTCGATTCCGATGAGGTGCCTGTTCCTGGTCTTCTTTATCAGAATCTTCGTCTCTGTTCCTTTTGCCGGGCTATCTTTTAACGAACTCGGTTAGCTTTCTCTCCTCATAAAAATGCCATAATTGCTTCAGCAAGTCACGACATTCGCTTGTAAAATGTCCCACGCTCTGGTGGTAGGCACAATATTTATTCTGATTCAACTTGCTTGTTTCCTGACGTATCTTACGGGGAGGTGTAAGCAATTCTTTGTCCCGGACATTATTGTAAACTTTATCGATTGATAAGGTAAGAATGTGGTTCAGTTTGTCCTTTAGCTCCGTTCCTTCAGTAAATGCTTTCATGTTCTTGGGAGCTCGATAACCAGTTCCAGGCTTCTTCGCACCCTCTTTTTGCTCTCCTTTGTCTCCCATGTCCTTTTGCAGGGCTTCATGCATGGAGACAAAAACGCCTGCCCGATCCCGAAATTCGGCATATGTCTTCGGGCATCTTAGGTGCACATCTTTCCAGAGTTCAGTACCCTTCTTGAGCCCAGCCAGGACGGCCACAATCTTGGTGTCTTCACTGACAGACTTCCCTTCTAACAGGACCTTATCGAATCTTTCCAGGAACGATCGGTCCGACTCGTCGTCAGTTTATTTCAAGTCGGATAACCAATGTCTTTGGGATAGATAAGACCCGGCCGTAGAGAAATGAGATAAGAACTCTTTGCCTAGCTGGGCAAATAAATGAATTGAAGCTGGTGGCAAAGCTGAAAACCATTTATGGACTCGATCCCCGAGAGTTAAAGGAAAGTTGCGACATTGTGTTGCGTCACTTGCCCCCATTGATACCATATAATTGGTATACTTCGTCAGATGCACCTGGGGATCCGCCGTGCCCTCATATTGGATACTTGCTGGAAACTAGATCTTTTGCTGAATTAGAGCCTTCAGAATCACCACAGATAGAGGTGAGACTGGAAGAGTTGTGTTCCCGTATCCTCTCTGTTGATCTAGCTGGCCCTGCATGCTCTCTATGGCCTTTCTCATGGAGACGAGCTCTTCCAAAGATCCCTCCTGACTCTGAGGCTGCCCGGCGAGCAGAGGCGCACAACCGTCTGTTCGCTCCAGTCCCTCATTGGGAGCGGGAACCCCCTGGATTGGCCTCCTAGGATTGGGCTCTGCATTTGGGCCAAGGCGACCAAAAGCTGACCTAGTCAGCCTGTCATGGACTGATTGGCGAGCAGGTACTACAGCTGGGCGAGCTTCTCCTGCAGTGGGATGGACTTCCATGATTCCCCGGCCACGACGACCCAATCTTTCAAGAGCACTTTGGCGTGTGCCCTGACTCCCTACCATGGCCGGATTCTGAGTCGAACCTCCCTGACTGGCGGCCTCGACGTGTTGTTTTTCTTTGCCTTTGGCCTTACGAGCTTGGGCACTGTCTGCCTCATTCAAATGATCCCACCTAGCCTTTTCATGTTCACGAGTCTTTGTGGGGCTACACCTTGCTCGCACATATGAAGGGCCAGGTTGGGCTTGTTGTCTCTGTAAAGTCTGGAGCATGGCAATTGTGCGCGCCAATTCATCGGGGTTGTGGGCAATGGCGTCCAACTCCGGTGGTATTAACTGGCGAGCAACATTAGTTTGATTTTCTTGGTTGTTTCTGCTCGCCCCTGCTCGCCCACCAGCTTGGGACATCCGGGAGTGTGAATCCCTTGTTATATGTTGTGAACGTTGTGTCTCTCGTGATTGAGGCATGTTCACAGAAGATACCAAATGTTGTTCTTAGTGTTCTTGAATTTTTCCTTCCAAAATTCAAACTTGTTCTTCGATTTTGAACTATCCTTCGTATTTTCAATGATCCGAAGGTTCGAACCCTCCTTCTAGTGCCAATTTGTTGACGATCCGTTCTAATCTTGAAGATTAATGGCTGTTTTAGATGGTTAATCGATCACCAAACAATTACGTGTGATTGATTTCTAACGTAATTAGTGAATACAGATTTTTGGGTTTAGATGGATTTAAATTGCTTAAAAGCTTACGTGTTTAAGTTCGATTGTAAGTTAATCGAGCTGCTTTAGATTCGTAATCGAAGTTTGGACGTGTATAATAATTTGTGCTTGTTTTATTAGCTGAAAAAATCTAAGTATTTATAGACAATTGCCTAGCAGGAGGTGTCGTGACTTTTGGCCTACCAGGCCTGCATGCACGACACCTGGCCTTTGACTAAGTTGACCTTATCTAGACTAAATTCGATCCTTATCTTGTTGGACTTGCTCGCAGTCAAGAGCTGCTCGTCATATTGGACTTGTCCTGGAGGAATCTTTAGCCTGATTTTGTTGGTCTCTTGTCTTATTTACTCTTTTGGTATTATGGTTGGATCTGGTCGGCGAGATGCTAATTAAGCTCATTAGGTAGTTTTTATTCTGATTTTGTTCGCCTATACGTCTTGATCGCATGCAGGTTCTGCTCGCCAGATATCTTGGGTGAATCATGAGTTAATTCCACTTTAATCCTTAAGTGATTTGCGATAATCCTGGTCGCCCAAATGTTGTTTCTGCTCGCCTATCAACAACGTAGATTCCCAGGGATCTATTTGCATACAAACTTTCCCTTGGGTTCGATACTACTTGGTCCCTATACTTGTCCATACTACAGGGATCCCATACTCTTTTGGGGTAACTACTATTATAACTAGTATTTTGCGTTCAAGTCAATGACGTTGTTGCAGGGGAAGGCGATGTATGCTCATTGAGTAGGACTTGGAGATAGTTTAGTAGCTAGTAGTGAGTGTTTTTATTTTCTATTTTATTATTTGTTAGCCAGTTGCGTTTGATCTTCTTTCTGAGTGCTCAGGTATATGAAAATACGCTCAAATGAAGAAACGAGCAAAGACAGAATAAAGCAGAATCCTGAGACTATAGCTAGAAAGAATCACGCTTTTCAGAGAAGGATGAATACTGTTGGAGATGAGGACCATAATCTAAACATGGGTGGAGGATTAGATTTAGATGGAGAGGGGCTTGCTCATACTGAAGAACGGGTCGAGGGAGTGAAAGGATTGAACGGTGAGAAGCAAGTACCCCCAGGGGGAAATAAAAACCAGAACATCCAGATCCGAAACCAAAATCCCCCTCTTAACAATAACCCCGCGCTAAACTAGAATCAAGTCATCAACCAAAATCCACAAAACCAAAACAACCCTTTTAACATCCTTTTCGACCAACACAACAACCCACCTTACCCATACCCATACCCACCATATCCATATCCACCATACTTTCCACCACCACCTACTTATAACCCTCCACCACCAGTTTATCCTCAGCACATTCCTCAGAATGCTGATCCTCCTGGTGTGGCAATTCGAGAAAGGTTTGAGGCTCAGTCTCAACAATATTATGATGGAGTCGCTATGCCACCAGTGGAGGCGAACAACTTCTCTATATCTCCTGGGATCTTGAAGATGCTTGTTGAGAATCAATTCAAGGGAGAAGTAGGGAAAGACAATCCTCTCACTCACTTGAGGAATTTCCTGATGATAGCCTCAACATCTAATTACAATGGGATGTCGGAAGATGCAAAGAGGCTCAGATTGTTCCAGTTCTCTCTAACTGGAATAACTAAGGAATGGTATGATAACACACTTCCACCGGGGGGTGTGAACACATGGGCTGAGCTAGAGCTTCTTTTTCTTGAGCGTGTCTACCCTCCGTCTAGAATGGTGAAGGCGAGGAAGAAGATCTCCCCATTCAAGTAGAGAATGAACGAGGGACTAAGTCAGGCTTGGGAGCAATTCTCCAACATGCTGATTGATTGCCCGCAGCACGGGTACAATGATGGAGATACTATGACCTATTTCTACTATGGGGCTAGCGAGAAGGATCAACACTATCTCGATGCTTGTGCTAATGGAGCGTTCTTAAACCGTAGTGCAGCTCAGTGCATGGAGATAGTTGAAAACATAGTGAAGAATGCGGGGCAATGGAAAGAAGATCAGGAATTTCAGAGAGTCTATCAGATGGAAGAAAGTGAGGGAACGAGGAAGCTGCTGATGGCTATGATGGAGAAAATCAGCAACGTGGAGGTTGGGTAGAGTTTGAGTGGTCAGAATAGTGTGATGAGTAAGAAAGTGGATCAGCCAGGATGCCAGCAAGAGATGGCCAACTATATGGGGGCCTAATTATAATCAGAATGCCTATCAAGGTGGAAATTATCAGGGACGACCTGCTTATGGTCAACCGTTCATACCACCGGGTCCACAGCCTCCTCAGAATCAATGGAGGAATACTCAGGGATATCAGGGAGGCCCGCAGGCTAACCAGAATCAATAGAGGAAGAATGATAACTTGTCTTACAGTAATCCGAGAGTTGGGATAACTGTACCTCCAAATGTCAACCTTGGCTCAAAACTCCCAGGCGGAGATGGAGGTGTTACCACTGATGAGATGTTACGTGACATTCTTCAGAAGGTGGAAGAAGGTAGTAAGAGGCTGTCCTCTTTGGACTATGATATGAAAGAGATGAGTAAGAAGAATGATCAGTGTGATCAAGATCTTCAGAAGAGGGATACAGAGCTAAACAAAATTCAACAAGAGAACAATAGGCGGTTCACTTCTATGGAGTTTCAGATTAGTCAGATCGCAAAATTACTTGGGAGAGAGCCCGGGAAATATCCTTCTATGCCGGAAGGAAACCCAAAAGAGTAATGCAAGGCGATCCAACTAAGAAGTGGAACCAAGTATGACGGTCCCTTACTACCTGCTGATGTGGAGGAAGTTCATAAGGAGATTGAGAAAGAGAGTGAGGAAAGGAAAATGGGTAGTGAAGATTTGGTGGAGGAGGTTGAGATGGAAGGTGCTCAGAAAAAGAAAGAACGTGAGGAAGAAGGAAAAATAGAAGAAGAGCGAGTCCCGAAGTGGAAAAAGGTAAAGGAAGCGAGGCAGAATGTGAAGGAAACCGAGCGAGATGAATGAGGGTGCCAAAATCTGTGATTCCGGTACCATATCCACAGCGGTTCATGAAGAAGAAGTTAGATGAGAAGTCCTCCAAGTTTCTTGAGGTCTTCAAGAAGCTCCACATTAACATACCTTTTTATGATGCTTTGGAGCAGATGCCTAATTACACTAAGTTCCTGAAGGACTTGATAACAAAGAGAAGAAGAGTTGACGGGCCCGAGCTTGTGCAATTGAATCACGAGGTGAGTACAATGGTGCACAAAGCGCTTTCCCCGAAGTTGAAGGATCTCGGTAGCTTCACGATCTTATGTGATATCGGGAATGGAGTCAAGAAGGGAGTGTTGTGCGATCTTGGAGCAAGAATCAATCTAATGTCATTGTCACTATTCAAGAAGTTGGATGTCGGAGATCTTCAATCAACCATGACGACTCAACAACTCGCTGATAGATCTATTATAAGACCTCAAGGTGTTGTTGAAGATGTTCTTGTGAAGGTGGGTGATCACGTGTTTCCAGCTGATTTTGTAGTCCTAGACATGGAAGAAGATGAGCGAGTGCCTCTGATTTTAGGAAGACCATTTTTAGCTACGGCAGGGATAGTGTTAGATGTGGCGAATGGAAAGATCACGGTAAAGGTAGATGATCAAGAGGTGAATATTTTCTTATACGAAGCCATGAAACACCCGAAGGAAGATGAGAGCTGCCATTCCATTAATGCTATTGACCCTTGTGTTGAAGACACACCTCTTAATCCTTATTCATCTTATATTCACGATTATAATAATCCTAAACTTGATGATTTAACCTATGAACATTATGATCTTGATTGTTTTTGTTGGTCCCGAAACGAGCAAACAGGTGTATGGGGGGGGGGGGGGGGAATACACCTGTGATTACAAATTAAAACTTCTTGAAAAACTTATCAGGTTACTTAAGACAATAACTCGTCAGTGGACTTGAAGGTCTGCTGAGAGTTACTTAGAGAAAGCCTACTGAGATAATATCTCCACTGAAAGCTCAAGACTTTCAGTTGAACTACTATCTAATTAGCTTTCAGATGCGGATTAGTGAGCCCTTAGAAAACTCGTTTTACTTTGATAAACTTTGAGATTAACATACACTTAGGAAAGCAGATAATAAGAACACAAGGTATAAAGTGGTTCAGAGATGAATCTCCTACGTCCACTGTCCTGATCAAACAGGAGAATTCCTTTCACTTGGAATTCCTTGTGTTATAGTGCCAAGGTGCACTGATCAACTAATCCTCTCTTAGGATGATTGATCACTAGGAAATTCCAGGTCCTAGTTCCCAAAATAAACCAGCTTTCAGACTGATACAACAATCAGCTTACTAACACCACTTAACACTAGCTCTCAACCTAAACACTGAGTAGGGTTTTGAGTAGGGTTTTGGTTCCAAAAGTAGCAACCTCTACTGACAGAGTACTTCAACTGTTACATATGGATCTTTTTGGTCCAGTAACCCCTGTAAGTATCAATGGGAGAAAGTATACACTTGTTGTTGTTGATGACTTCTCCAGGTACACATGGGTGATATTCCTTGCAAGCAAAAAGGAGACTCAACTGAGACTGCCAGAGCTCCTGAAGAAAGTTAGCAATGAAAAGAGCCTGAACATTGTAAAGATAAGATAAGATAAAGGCACTGAATTCATAAATTCTATTATATCTGATTACTGCAAAGAATTAGGTATTTCACATGAGACATCAGCTGCAAGAACTCCACAACAAAATGGAGTAGCTGAAAGAAGAAATAGGACTCTCAAGGAGGCAGCAAGGATAATGTTAGCTGAAGTTAGCTGAAAGAGATAATCCAATCCTAAGCCCTGAGCTAAACTTGTAAGGATTATCTCTTTCTAAGATTTGGATATAACTTTTAAGCTTGGTTACAGAAGGTTTGTTAGGCTCTCTACAAATGTGAAACACTTGGGAAACAATGATAATTTCGAGTGCTTCTTAGTTGTTATGTGAGTAGAGATAGCTTTGATCTTGTGCGTTTCCCGTGCTTGGAAATGTGCACGTCCTTCTGTATTTATAGGCTTCCTTGAAAATCTTCCCGCTGGATTTGAATCTTCTCAAGTAAGTCTTCTTGTATCTGATTGGTTCAAACGGCTCTATTTGAAGCTTTAAGTCTTGTCAAGAAACGGCTGCAAAAACCATGCTTGTTCACCAGCTTTCTGTAGATTGCTAGGAGAAGGACTTTTGGTACTTGTCAGGCTGGGGCAGGTCGTCTGTCAGTAAGTACACTGACGTGTCATCTTCTCATTGGACCTTTAGTCTGCATGCCCAGATTCTTGTCTTGCTTTAAGGTGGAACTCCTCTGAGAGAACCTTCTTATTCCTTCATTTATTGTAAGCTTCACTGAAATTCATTTTGCCTTGTTCCAACCAGATTAACTAACAACTTTTAATATGTTTTAGCATTGTTAGTTACCATCAGTGGACCTTGGTCCTCTCCTGATAGTTTTAGTCTTAGTGAGAATGTACTTAGAAAATATTCAAGACTTAGACTTCATTCTCAGATCACTTAGTCTTCAGCGGACTTCACTTCAGCGGACTTCATTTCAGCGGACTTCATTCTCAAATACACTCATGTAATTACTAACTGTACTAAGTTCTTAACACTTTGAACTGTTTGACTAAGTACTAACTCTACTGAATAATTTACTTACAAAACAACTTAGGAGGAACATTTTGGCATCTAATCAAAACATAAGTCTTATACATTTTCCCAACAGTTTTGATAGGGATAAAGGCAAAGAGGAGTTGAAGGATGGAGAATTTAAAAGTGTGGTGGTGGAAAAATTAGAGGAAAAATGAGGAGTCGATGTGAAGAAGAAAAAATTCAGGAAGTTTCTTGATAAGACACCTCTTTGGAAGGCGAAAAAGAAAGTGACACCTCCACCCGAGGTGAAGAAGGAGTTTACTATGAATGGGAATCGAGGAAAGAAATTCTACTACTTCTCTTGTGAGAATAAGAGAGGTAACTTTGAGTATCATGTCCCATAAGCTCCTTTGAGCTCGGTCCGGCACGAGGACCTTAAAAATAGCGCTGAATTGGATGCAACCCATTTTTACTTGCTTTTGAGTGTTTTTTAGTATTTAGTGTTTTGTTTTGTAGTATGTTCTAACCTCGTTCTTGAGAGATTTTATTTTGCAGGCGTGTGTTGAGGGTGCCAAGAATTCCAATTAAGGGGAGCAACTCGAGAAAAAGGATTGTGCCACGTTGTTAAGAGAAACATGAATTATGTGAATGAGGTAACCACCACCCAAACTTTGACCGCTTCACAAGGTTCGAAGTTTGGGGGGTGGAGTTTTTATATGTTTATGTTGACATTGCACAGGCGCACACCCTCTCTTTGAGTTGAGTTAGGTTATATATTGTGCCTTGAGATACTCCTTGAGCTGCTATATTGTGAACTAATTGGGTGCTACTACATATTTCATGCTTATTAACTTTCTTGTGCTTATTGATTGCTATCTTTGAGTGTGAGTTATGAGTTAGTGATTTATGGAGTTGAGTTAGGGACTAGATTGTGTGAGTGTAGTAATTAGAGTGGATTTGAGAGGGAATTCGTATACTTACGAACTTTCCTTTTGAATACTTATGTGGTAAAAAGTGAGAATTCACTAGGTCTAACATGGATGTGAAATTCGTGAGATTTGAGCCTTTTAAGAGATTAAAATTCATTAAATTGATCTCATCGTTTGTGAGTGAATCTTCACCTTAGAGGTGCTAGAACTTGTGGGTACTCTCGCTTCTTGATTGTGTCTAGTTTGAAATGCCGAAAGTGATTTTAGGCCATCTTTGAATTGATAAGTCACTTAGCCAAAATAAGCCTACCAATGACATTTATCCCTTGTTAGCCAGTTTGAGCCTTAGCCTATTTTATTTTCTAGCACATTTGAACTTATTCAAAATCTAAAACTCTTTTTGTCCTAATTTGAGTGGAGAATAGGAAAAGTTATGAGTGGAAAGGGATTGAGTTGAGTTGAGAAGGAGAACTATTAATGGTTGAGTGAATAAGAGGAAAGGTGTAATGATGTTTTGAGTTGTGGGGAAGAACAAAATAATTTGAGAATGAGAAAAAGAAATATGAGCTCATATATAGTTGAAAAGAAAGAAAAAGGAAGTGCGTGGTTGAGAAAAAAAAAGTGAAAGAGTTAGAAGAAAAAAAATTGAGGTGTTGTGAGTAGATGGAATTGAAAGTACTTGCATGAAGATGTTTGAGAAGCCGGTTCCTTTTATTGAAAATACCAAAGTTTAATTTTCTATTCTCCATTCACTTGAGTCAGTTATCCTGTATAGATACCCCAGCTGTCCAAAGAGCCTACAACCTTGAGAAAGTCCTTTTTTATTCGGCATGGATTCTAGCTTATGATCGAAGTTGAGATTACTTACAAGCCTATGGCTACTGATTTGTGTGATTGATTGAGAGAGTCCCTAATTATTGCTAAACACTTGTGAGGGAGTGAAACACATCGCGAGAGCACATCCATGTTTGATTTTGGTGGTTCTTATTGATTATCCATGAGTAAGGATGAAGGGGTGAGTTTGTGTGCGTATGATCGATCTTTGAAGCTTAAACACTATTACTTGCAGGATTTGGTACTTTGATTCATTCTTAACAATTTCACTTGACTTATTATTTCATTTCTTGAGGACAAGCAATATGGTAAGTTTGGGGGGGTTGATTAGGCGTGAAATTGTTGTGTTTTGTAGCCCGATTTGCCCATGTTTTGAGTGTATTTAATGAGAATTTAGAGTCAATTGAGTATCAATTCCATAAACTAATGAATTTGCCTCTTTGTTGCTCATAGTTGGAAAGAGGGCAAAAAATGGAGATCGTAGGACTTTGAATCGACTCAAACGGATGTCCGGATGAGAAGATATCGAAGAAATAAGAAAAGTGTTAGTTCGGGCGAGCAAAAGTGCTAGTTGGCTCAATAGAAGGGAGTGCTCGAGCACCTAGTGCTCGAGCACTCATGGTCGAGCATTATTGAATGTCTGGAAAGGAGAGGCGCTCGATTGGGTAGAGGTCGAGCGCCATAGTGCTCGAGTGGAACGAGATCGAGCGCCGTGCATGTGCTGTTGTCTAGGTGCGCTCGACCGAGGCATGGTCGAGCGCTAGGCGCTCCACCGTTAGGAGCTCGAGCGGTGCTTGGCCACTGGAAGAAGGAGGCGCTCGATCGGTACCAGTGCTCGAGCGTTTACGGGAAATTTCGGCCCCAAATTGATTTCAAGCCTATAAATACCCCTTCCAAGCATATTTTGAAGATACACTCTGACCACTTAATATTATTAGATAGTTTATTAAGGAGAGAGCTTGAGAGGGAATATTGAAGAGTTTTACATCTTGTAATCGAGGTTTTAGTTTACGAATTCATAGTTTAATTATTTCTTTTGAACCGATTAGTTTTTGTTCTTGATTTCTTGATACTTGAGACTTCTAAACCTAGCTTTTCCAGATTTATTGAGATTACTTTTGAGACTTGAATTTGTTCTTGTGTTTATTATTTTGATTTCTTTAGTTAATTCAAGTATGTTTATGACTATTGTTCTTGTGATTGCTTTTATTATTCAAACCATCATGTTAGGCTAGAACCCTCTCATGCTTAGGATAGAATGAACTTGTAGAAGTAGGATATTGGTACCTAATTAGGATAATTCGTGATGTTTAGTTTTAATTCTCTTAATTATTGAATATTTCTAATAAACCTTAGAATAATCTTGGAATTAAGTACGAAAATTGTTAGAGAGAAGACGACAGTATCACTCTTTAATAACTAATAGGCTTAAGGGAAGGGTTTTAGAAGGGGTTTATCATCTACCGATTTATCTAGGGAGGACGACCGCATCACCTTAGTTAAATTAAGGTCTCAATAATTAAGCACAATCCATATAACTTGTTTAGTGGATTAGTGAAGTAGGTTGATATGACGAAGTATTAGGGTTAATTCTTGAGCTTCTAATCTTTCAATCTTGTGCTAGATTAGGGAAGTTGATTGCCTAGTTTTAGTACGCTTAGGATTATTACTTGCAGATCACGATTATTTTAGTTATCGTACCAACTCCGTTAGTATACGTAGGAATTCCTATCCCGAGCATCATCATCTCTTATTTGCAAAAGTTATTTAGTTAATTTCATTGATAGCATATAGTTAGTATAAGATAGTTTAGAATTAATAAAAATTCCAACATTACATTCTTATTAGCTACGAGACGTAGATTTTCAGGGATCTATTTGCATACAAACTTTCCCTTGGGTTCGATACTACTTGGTCCCTATACTTGCCCATACTACAGAGATCACATACTCTTGTGGGGTAACTACTAGTATAGTTAGTATTTTGCGTTCAAGTCAAGGGCCGAACAGGAATTTGATGAGCAAACTGTTTTTTGCCAAGCAATTTTTTATATCCTTAGTATTTTGAGAATGTTGATAGGCGAACAGCTTACGTAGCTAGTGTCATTATGCGAATATGAATTAAGGACTAAGTAAGGATTATGAAGCAAAGTACCCACACTAGAGATGATTAACAAGAGTAATAAAAAAATGATGTATTAACCAATAAAGGTGGTGTATTCCACGGCGATCAGCAAACCCGACGATCAGCTAGCAAACGAGTAGGTTTCGTGCCCAAGAATCCATACGGACCTTTTATCAAAGGCACTGATGACTAACAAGTATCTTCAAAGAGGGTGTGTTAATTAATTCAAGGGGTGTATAACACCCATCCATTAACAATGACGAACAGGTCCATGACGAATAACTTTAAAGATAGAAACTCAGAGGTAAGTTAAAGAACTAATGGGTGAGCAACTCTTAAACCATCGGTCCATCAGGCGAACAACTATTGAGAAGGAATTAGTACGAAGAACTGCCCTACGATCAAAGGCGAACAACTTCAAAGACGTGATAAGACCAAAAATAAGACTTTATAACTAAGATTCAACTTAGATAAGGTTAAATGTAGTCAAAAGGACACATGTCAAGCATGCAAGCTTGGTAGTCCAAGAGTCATGTACACCACCTACTTGGTGGTTAGTATAAATAAGTTGCTCTCCTTCAATAAAAACAAGTTCAAATTCACAAAAACTATTCTACACACACTCATACACCTAAAAATGCACACACACGAAATAAATACGAATTCAATACTCGTATTTACGATTTTATAACCCGATCTTTCGTATTTACTATAAACGATAGTAATCAATCACACGATCTTGTTTGGTGATCTCAAAACTGGTTAAAAACAGCCAGTAATCCACGCGATTAGAACTGATTACCAACAATTTGGCGCTAGAAGGAGGGTTTCAAACCTTCGGTCCGTGTTAGATTGCAAGAGACTCAAGTTACGAACTTGAAGAACTTGAAGATTTGAATACGTTTTTGAGTTTTCCTTCTTAAATTCAAGAAGTGTGTTCTTGGTGTTCTTCGATCACAAATTTGAAGATCTTAAGATTCAAATTAAATTTTAAATAAGATGCCTCAGTCCAAGGAGGTACAAGGTTCACATCCGTCAGGGCGAGCTTCCCCAACCAGGGCTTCATCCACTGGTCACCATGACCGAGAACCACGGCATGTGAACAAAGCACGATTATCAGCCATGACTCGTATAATTCCTCCAGAATTTGAGGCATTGACTAGCAACCCCAGCGAGCTAGCTAGGACTATTGCTACCCTATAAGCTCTCCAAAGACAGTAAGAACATCCTGGGCCATCACAAGTGAGAGCTAGATCTAGGCCTGCTGGGACATCAAGGCCCAGATCTGCTCACGACGAGCAACGTGAGGTACACAGTACCCAAGTCCAAAGAAGTAAGGGCAAAGGCAAAATAATTCATCGCCTTGAGGGCCAGGCCGAGTCTACCTCCAGGTGAACACTGTTTCGAGCCATGGGACCTCTCGTCCGAGCGCGCAAGATAGATTAGGCCGACCCCAAAACCAACAAGAAGTTGCTCGCCCAAAAGCAAATGAGGGGCGAGCAGATTCTGAACGAATTCGCCCATCTGTACATAAAGGATTAACCAGGTCTGCCTTTGGGCTCCTGGGACCTAATGCGGCGAGCAACCCCAGAAAGCAGCCTTATGAGATCCCCTAGCCAAGTGAGGGACTGCGATGAGCAGAGGATCATGCATCCTTTCTCGCCGAACAACCTCCAAGCCAGGGGGCATCTTTGGATGAGCTATCAAGCCTGAGGACGGTCGTGGAAAGTATGCAAGGGCAGCTCAACCTGCAAAGAGGGATTGGGGTGACCAGCATGCCAACATCTCCTTTATCATCCATAATCTTGAAAGCCCAATCCAAAAGAAAATCTAGTTTTCGGCGAGCATACAATATGAAGGCACTACCGACCCCCGTGTCCATTTGACAAAATATTCGGACTACATGATTTCCATGGGGGCCAGTGATGCCACTCAATGCTGGAATTTTCCCCTAACATTGGGGGAGAGGGTGCATAAATGGTTCTCAGCCATGCCACCAGCATATGTTCACTTGTTTACCCAACTGGGCCGTGAGTTCCTCTCTCATTTTTCAACAGCTGGATCGTACCTTTCTTAGAAGCACCGATTGTCGGACCTAAAATAAAGTGATGATGAATTGGACCGAGTATTCATGGAAAGGTTCGATAAGATACTACTTGAAGGGGAACCTGTGAGTGAAGATACAAAGGTTGTGGCCATTATGGCCGGATTGAAAAAAGGTTCGGAATTATGGAAAGAGGTACGTCTGAAGTGCCCAAAAAGTTATGCCGAATTCCGGAACCATGTCGGTATTTTTGTCTCTACGCACGAGACATTGCAAGCAAATTTGGGGGACAGTAAGGCCACCAATACCGATCAGAAGGAGAACAACAAGAAATCCAGCAGAATCTGCTACCGAGTCCTGAAAAACATGAAGGCATTCAATGAAGGAACATAACTAAAGGAGAAATTAAACCAAGTGCTAATAGTATCAATTAATACGGTGTACAACAATGTGAAGGAAAAAGAGTTGCTCTCCCCTCCCCGAAAGATTCCCCAATAAACTGGCAAACTCAACCCAAACAAGTACTGTACCTACCACCAAAGTGTGGAGCATTTTACATGTGAGTGTCGGGACTTGCTAAAAAACATTGGTGATTCTACGAGGAAGAAAAACTCTCTGATTTCGTGAAAAGGCAACCTGGAAAGCGAGCCCGGGAGAACAACTCTGATGAGGAAGAAGATGATCAACCCCTTAGGAGTAATAAACACGGGCGACCAACTCCTACTGCAACTGCTACTCGACCGGTAGAAGATGTATTTATGATGGAATCATCAGGACCCGTTGGAGGATGCTCTGATGGGTGACCCCCAATATCAAATAGAAAGAGAAAGGCCAAACTACGTGCGATAGCTCAAGTACAAGAAATAGGGGTCAGCCCATCCGTTCTTCAAACATCAGAGTTGACCTTTACCGAAAAGGACTTGGACGGAATCATGACTCCTCATAATGATTCCCTCGTAATTTGTGTCAAAATAATGGGGACTAGAGTACACCGATTGCTGGTAGATACCGGAGCCTACACCAACATCCTCTTCAAGAAGACGGTTGATCAACTCGGAGATTACTCGAGCTATATCGAAGATTCAAATCATCAAATTTTAGGCTTCGGAAATGCTGTAACAACCCCTCTGGGGATAATTAGGGTTGGTTGTACAACTTGTATCAACCGAGAACCAGAAAGAAAAATAACTAGAATGATGGACTTTTTGGTTGTAGATCAAGAATCCACCTACAATGGGTTCCTTGGGCGACCATTTCTGAATGAATTCAAAGTTGCATGTTCAACCTATTACTATTGTATAAAATTCCTAACAACAAATGGAGCAGGTTCAGTGAAGGGAGACCAAAGAAAAGCACGCGAATGTCTCCTAAAGTTACAATCAGGTGAAGAACGGGTCTCCATGATAGAGGCGTCCACCAGTTTTTCAACTGATGAGTCGTCGGTATTAAGGGACATAATGGGGATTGGAGAGGACCATATGGAGTTGGACGAACAACTCCTTCCCAACGACGAACAACATTTAGGCAAACAACATGTTGCCTGAGAGGAAGAGCCTTCACCTGACGAGCAATGTTTAAACATTGACGAGCAGCTCGCTGTCAGTAACTTGGAGGGCCGTAACCCGGCAAACAATGATGGGTCTACACAAGCAGATGATCTTGAACCCCACCTGGAGGCAGACCCAATGAACATCAAAAATGATTTTGACCTTAAGGGACCAATAGTTGATCCTCATTGGAGGGGATAAAAACGATGAGCAACCCCAGTCGAAGAACTGGAACCCTCAAAGTTAATCCAAAAAATGAGGATCTAGAACTTTATATAGGATCTGAGCTTCCTGAGCCTTATAGATCCTGAATAGAAGAGTTCCTCAAGATGAATCTAGATATTTTTGCGTGGTCTCATGCAGACATGGTGGGGATAGATCCAAAACATGCTTGCCACCGACTCAATATTAATCAAACCAGAAGGCCGGTCCATCAGAAGAGAAGAAAATACGGCCCAGACAAGTATCAAGCCCTTAATTAAGAGGTGAAAAAGCTGTTAGACAATGATTTGATCCGACAAGCACTTTGCCCACAATGGGTGGCAAACCCAGTTCTTGTGCGGAAGCCAAGGGAACCTGGAGGCTATGCATAGATTTTACAGATCTGAATGCAGCATGCCCGAAGGACAACTTTCCTCTTCCGCACATTGACCAATTGGTGGACGGCACTGTAGGGCACGAAATGCTAACATTTATGGATGCATTTGCCGGTTACCATCAAATTCCAATGCATCCCGACGACTAAGAAAATACAGTTTCCTATACAAATAAAAATCTTCTATGCTGGAAAAGAATGTCATTTAGCCTCATCAATGCGGGAGCAACATATCAGAGATTGGTTAACAAGATGTTCGACGAACAAATCGGAGACACTGTGGAGGTCTATGTTGATGACATTGTAGTCAAAAGTCCTAGGAAAGAAGACCATCTACAGCATTTGGCCCAGGTGTTTGACATTCTCCGATAATATAACATGAAGCTGAATCCAAAGAAGAGCAGCTTTGGAGTCCATTCAGGGAAGTTCCTGGGTCATCTTGTTAGCCAACGGGGAATTGAAGCTAACCCAACAAAAGTAAAGGCCATCGTGGATATGCAACCTCCTCGATCAGTGAAGGAAGTACAGAGACTAACAGGTTACCTAGCGGCTCTGAACAGGTTGATATCCCGATCGAGAAATAAATGTCGCCCATTCTTCGAAGCCATCAAGAAGGGAAAATTCACATGGACGAACATCTGTTAGAGTGCATTCGAACAGCTAAAAGACTACCTGGGAGATGTAAAGATCCTATCAATGCCCATCTCAGGTGAAAAGCTCTACTTATACCTGGCAGCATCTGAAGTGGCGATCAGCTCTGTTTTGGCACGAGCGGATGGTAAATTCCATCAACCAATCTATTACGTCAGCCAAGCTTTGCATGAAGCGGAGATCAAGTATTCCCCAATCGAAAAGCAAGCGTACGCACTTGTCATGAGTGTAAGAAAGTTAAGACCATACTTCTTAGATCATCAAGTCGAAGTGCTAACAACTTTCCCACTTATGCAAATTTTACACCGCCTAGACACAGCAGGTTATCTATTGAAATGGTCATTTGAGATCAGCCAATTTGCAATGACCTATGCTCCTCGAACAACGATCAAGGGGCAAACATTAACCGATTTCATTGTCGAACTAACTTTCCCCCAAGATCCGATGAGAGAACTTAATCACCCATGGCATCTTTACGTTGATGGATCGTCTACCAACATGGCCTCGGGGGCAGACGTGGTTCTCATTAGCCCCGACAGGCAAGTTTTCACCGTGGCCATCAGATTTGAGTTCATGGCCACCAACAACGAAGATGAATATGAAGCTCTTATTGCTGGTCTCCACCTATCCCTTGCAGTGGGTGTTAGACCTCTACAAATATTTGGTGATTCACAACTGATTGTGAATCAAGTCCGAGGTGAATACGAGGCGAAGGATGACCATATGATCGAATATCAAAGGATAGTTGCTCACCTGATGTCCTTGTTAGATCAAGTTTTCATTGAGCAAATACCAAGGACAAGCAACACACAAGCAGATGCATTGGCTCGGCTAGCAACAAGCGAAGGTCCAGCGGAGTTGGCATACATTGTTATAACAAAGATGAATAACCCGTCAACAACAAGCTACAATGTTAATCAACTAGACGAGTAGACTAAAGATGAAGATTGAAGAACAGAAATAGTCAAATACCTAAAAAGTGAGGAAAAACCAAACAACTCTTTTGAAGCAGCCAAGCTAGTCAAGCGAGCCGCCGGTATACCTTGGTAGGCGAGAAACTTTACAAAAGAGGAATATCAATCACACTTCTCAAGTGTTTGCCAAGGGGGCAGGGATGAGCAATACTCGAAGAGATACATGTTGGGGTATGTGGAAACCACACTGGGGGGCAAGTTTTGGCATACAAAACTATCAGACAAGGTTATTATTGGCTGACTTTACGCCAAGATGCAATTAATATGGCGAAAGCTTGACCCCGGTGCCAAATTTTTGCTCCAAACATTCACACTCCGGCCCAAGAGCTCGTTTCAGTCTACAGCCCTTGGCCGTTTGCAAGATGGGGATGGACATAATTGGCCCTTTCCCGACAGGGGTAGGAAATATTCGATTTGCCGTTGATTATTACACAAAGTGGGCAGAAGTAGAGGCCATGGTGAAAATTACCCAGCATAAGATGATCAACTTCATCTGGAATAATATTATTTGTCGATTCGAAGTTCCACAAACGATCGTGACAAACAATGGTCCACACTTCGATGGGAAAGAGTTGAGAGACTTCTGCATGAAGTGGGGGGATTAGAAAATATTATTCTACCCCATATCATTCCCAGTCGAATGGTCAAGTTGAAGCTGTTAATAAAATTATTAAACACGTATTGAAAATACGGTTAACGGAGAGTAAAGACAATTGGTCTAAAGAGCTCCCGGAAGTCCTATGGGCATATAGAGTTTCTCCCAGGTCTAGCACCAGAGAAACACCATTTGCTATAGCTTTCGGAACAGAGGCCGTTATCCCAATCGAATTAAAGACAAATACAATAAGGATGACCAACTTTGATGAACAAGCGAACTCTGCTTCGGCTGCTGAGATAGATATGCTCGAGGAAAAAAGATTGAAGACCGAGCTAAAAAATACCACATATAAGCAGCGAGCAGAACAATACTATAATTCCCAGGTTAAAGCTAGGGAATTTAAAGTTGGTGATTTAGTCCTGCGAAAGTTGCTTGCCCCTCCTCCAGGCGTATTTGGACCGACTTGGGAGGGCCCGTTCTGGGTAACAAACAAGTTGCCCAATGGAATATATGATATTGAGGATATGAAGGGCAACCCAGCCCAATACTCCTGGAATGCAGTTCATCTGAAAAGATACTTTCAATAAAGCGAACAAGTTCCTCATTTGGGCGAGCAAGGATGAGTGTGGGCAAGCAAACCAAAAACTTGCCTAATTTTTTAAAATTTTTGCTAAGTGTTGGGTAAAAAGTTATTCGGTACGCTATATAGTCAGTGTCGTTTTATATTTGATTTCATGTAAAGTTGCTTGGCAAAAACCTTATGAGCAAGAAATTATTTTGCACTAGTAAGTTTTTTAGAATAGTCAAGGTTGTTCGTCAGATTAAATATGTTAATGATGAACAATTTTTTGACACTTGTAATTTTTTATCGATGTAAATATAGTTATTCATTCGAAAAAAAAGTCTAAGCTCGAGGTACAAATCCAATGATAAGGATCTAAGCCATTAAGGTTGTTCATTTCTTAAGACGAGCAGAACCTAAGGCTAAACCTTATTCCATTAATTAAAGGCAAAGTTCAAATTGAACAAAACCCAATACCATATGTTATAGTTGTAAAACATTGAATAAAGTGTAAAGGCAATTAGCATGTGCAAGAAAATGAGCAAATGAAAGGTGATTTCACTAATACTAAGGCTTTATGCCTAAAAAATAGTACAAAAAGTCCAGCAAAAAGACGAGCAACTATTACAAAAGGAAGAAGTAAAAGATCCTAAGTCCTACTCCTGTCCTTGCTCGCCTTGAGGTAGGTCTTGGGATTGGTCGACAGGAGGATCCACTATCATATCGGAGACCAAGTCCTTGGCTGCCTGTTGCTCCTTCTCAGCGGTAGCTTGCTCGCCGTCTCCAGCTTGCTCATCTTCAACATTTTCTCCTTCAGCAGCCTGGGGATATATGATATTTCCCAATGTCCTTGACGATGTGGGGAACATCATATATGCCGACTGTGAGAATGCAATCGACATAGGCACAAATGTATCCCATATTTGAAGAGGGTTCGATACAGGCTTGTAGCTGGGCGTTGAATTCCTCTGGGGTGAGCATCCCCGCCATACTCTCCTTGAGACGAGCAACTTCTGCCTCGGAGTCAGCGAGTTTCTTTTCGACCTCTTCCCATAATCTTTTCTCATTCCCAAGATCTTCTTTGACTGTCTTTAGTTCGCCAGACACTTGCTCGTATGATTCGATTTATTTCTTCTGAGTGTCATCGGCAAGCTTCAGTTGAGTGTTAAGATGGTTGATCCTTGTGTTGAATTTCACTATCAACCCGCCTTTCTCCTCAGTCAGCTGGCGAACAACGGTAGCGTGGTGACGAGCAGATTCATCCAACTCGGTCAATTGCGCCATACCCCTTTGGGCGGAAACAAGGGAGTTGGCGGCTTGCATCATTGACATGTGAAAGTTGTCTGCCACACTCTGCACGAGCACTGCCTTGTCCAGGGGTCTGGTCCAGGCGTGAGCAACAATTTCAGTTTCCCCGCGAACATGCTCGCTCGGGATGTCCCGAATGCTGACCGGGGTCTTGGAGCAAGCAAATTGATGCACCAAGTTAGCTCATCCCAGGTGATCGTTAGCCCGGTACCTGCGAACAAGAAAAATAATCAAAACAAAGAAATTTAAAAAAAAAAAGGACAAAGAGGAATAGGAAGTGCTTACTCGGCAAATTTCATGTCGTCCCAGCCCAGATAGGTAATGTCTTTGGGGCCGCGGGCTGGGAGGTGTTTATCCTTCCTAGCTTTTCTTGCTCGCTCCACCAATTATGTGGAGGGTTGGCGAGCAACTTCGCCTTCATGGGGGCGAGCAGAAGATCCCCCCACCTTGCCTTTCCCCTTTCCGGTGGGGAGAACATCCTGGGTGACGTGAGTTCCATCCCCCTTTTAGTCTTTTCCCATCACCAGGAGGTGGGGATGAGGTTGGACGAGGTGGGGGTGAGGCTGACGGAGGAGGAGCATTTTGCCGAGCACCCCCTGAACACCGGCAGTCTTGGCCGTCAGGGCGAGCACCTTGGATGGGGGATCCTCCTTTACTTTTCTGCCTTTGGGCGGCGGCATTTCATGCACACGTTTCTCAAGAAGGCCAAAATAAGGAGGAACAACAACTATTACTTGCTCGGCTAAAAAAAAATTAACTATAAATGGCGAGCAAGTGAGGAATGTAATCTTGCAACAAACAAATATGATGATTAGTTTAGTACCCGGAGGTATTTCGGCATGAGCTTCAAGGTGGTGAGGGTAGGTGTATAAACGAGCAGCTTTTTTGCACTTCTCCTTGCTCAGGTACACGACCGTTCTATCAGCTCGATTGCAGAGAGCGACCAAACAGGAGGTAAAGAGAAACTCCAAACCAATTCCCTCATTTTCTGTGTTCCGCTTGAGCAGCCGAGGACCTATAAACAAACAACAAAAGTTAAATTAGCTCTACATGCAATAGAAATGAAGAAAGTTATGCTTACGCTTGATATTTCCATAAGCAGCAGGAGAATTGATCCGTGAACCACCACCATGTGGGTCAGCCGCTGCTCGCCAATCACCGCCAATAAAGAAGAAATGCTCTTTCCAGTCACAAATCTTGTTCGGCACTCCTTCGACTATTTTTAGAGCAGAACGAGCTTTTAAATAGTAATATCCTTCCTCAGCCCGCGAGCATTTGGAGGTGGTCATCATATAGTTGACCTCATCTAGAGTAATGCGGTCAACGTATCCTTCAAGAGCAGATAAGCTCATAATCCCGAGCAGGTTCATCCATCCGATTGGAGTGATATGGGTAATAACAAGATTGCTTGCTTCGAGGAATTGACCAACTACGGGAGGAAGAGGCAACATTAAGCCTGCGATCAACGTATCAATGTTGATCGTCGTATACCCAGGAGGAGGGTGATCAACTCTTTCTCTCTTCTTGGGAGCCAACAAGTATATATCGTATGGTATCCTATACGTCTCCCGAATCGAGTCAAGATCGTCTAGGTGGACAACACTTTTAATTCTGCTCGCCTGGAACCCCGTCCTTGGAGATTTCCATTTCCGTCTTTCAGGGGGTGGAAAGTTGTTCGCAAATTGTTCCGCATATGCTCGCCATTCAAATGGGCGAGCAACACCTTCAGGGATCCGATTCTCCATCAATTTAGGGCTTGGGAAGCCAATTCCTTCTAGAAACTCCCAAGTCATCTCGTCAAATTCAGGATTCGATTCTTCAGATTCGGAACTTGAAGACTCTTCCTCGCTCATCTCGTGATCAACGACTTAGGTAATAACCTCGCCAGATGGGCGAGCGCCTGTGTCTTCCACTGATCTAAATACGGATTCGACGTTGTGATCCGTCGTTGATGAAATTTCAAAGGTCGGTTGTCTTTCGAAAGGAACAACCTCTAGAGGCTGGTTTTCGGGATCCGATTAGGAGTTTTCGTTGCTCGAATGAGAGGACATGGAGTATTACCAAGAAAAAGGGCAGTTTTGGGGAAGCTTTTAGGTGAAGTTTATAGATTCCGGTGGTGATGCGCTGAATGGCGATGGTGATTTCTCACAGTGGTGGTGAAACGGAGTCTTAAGGATAAACATATATTATGGAAAATGAAATTAAATAATGAAGAAATGGATTATAACTACTACTTTGGAAGATCAAGAGGCAATTGAATGCAAAGAGACGCCGGAGAAAACTAAATTTCACCCGAAATTATGGAGGTTGCTGGAATTTTCAAAATCAAGAATATGAAAGTGGGAAAATTCATGTTTAATTCCCCCTTATATATGTTTGGAAAAAAATGGGGTAAAACCCAAAATAATTTAGTAGTTCTGGGGCCAAAATGCGAGAAAATAGGTACCCAGTGAATAAATTCAAAATTTGGGGGACCTATTAGCAAATATAGGGGCGCGTGGCCTCGATTTTGACCGCGCGTGGGCGGCGCTTAATCATGCCGCCCACGTCATCCTTGAAAGGATCCCCAGATCTTGGGAGAAGAAATGTTGCGATTAAGTTGCTCGCCCTAAGGATAGTTGTTCGCCACGACATACCAATAAGTTGGTACCCTGACCCCAGTTGTTCGGCTGAAGGTAGTTCGCTCAGAATCAGCATGAAGCTACGCTAGGGGGGCAATTGTTGATAGGCGAACAACTTACGTAGCAAGTATTATTATACGAACAGGAATTAAGGACTAAGTAAGGATTATGAAGCAAAGTACCCACACTAGAGATGATTAACAAGAGTAATCAGAAAATGGTTTATTAACAGGTAAAGGTGCTGTATTCCACAGCGAACAACAAACCCAATGATCAACTAGCAAACGAGCAGGTTTCGTGCCCAAAAATCAATACGGACCTTTTATCAAAGGCGCTGATGACGAACAACTATCATTAAAGAGGGTGTGTTAATTAATTCAAGGAGTGTATAACACCCATCCACTGACAATGACAAACAGGTACATGACCAATAACGCTAAAGATAGAAACTCAGAGGTAAGTTAAAGAACTAATGGGCGAGCAACTCTTGGACCATCCGTCTATCAGGCGAACAGCTATTGAGAAGGAATCAGTACGAAGAACCGCCCTAAGATCAAAGGCGAACAACTTTAAAGACGTGATAAAACTAAAAACAGGAATTTATAACTAAGATTCACCTTTGATAAGGTCAAATGTAGTCAAAAGGACACATGTCAAGCATGCAAGCTTGGTAGTCCAAGAGTAATGTACACCACCTACTTGGTGGTTAGTATAAATAAGTTGCTCTCCTTCAATAAAAACAAGTTCAAATTCACAAAAACTCCTCTACACACACTCATACACCTAAAAATGCACACATATGAAATAAATATGAATTCAATACTCATATTTATGATTTTATAACCCGATCTTTCATATTTACTATAAACGATAGTAATCAATCACACGATCTTGTTTAGTGATCTCAAAACCGGTCAAAACAGACACTACTCCACGCAATTAGAACTGATTACCAACAGAGAAGTGTAAATTTATTTGACAAATTGTATAGTAGTCGAACTACTTTTGTAAGATTTAGTAAGGACTTGTAAAGTTGATCGATTTCATACTTGTAAATTTTTATCAAGTTCAAATGATAGTTGTTCGTTTAAAGAGAAAATTCAAGCTCAAGGCACAAGTCAGTTTATTTGATCAAGCCATTCAAAGGTTGTTCATTTTTAAATGGGCATAGCCTAAGGCCAAAAGCCCTTATTCTATTTTAAAGGCAAAGTTCATTATTGAACAAAGCCCGAATAAATGTCTTAACACTGTAAAACATATAAGCAAATGCAAAGCAGTCAATACATGAAGAAGATACAAGCAAAAATAAAACTTCATTATTGATAAGGCAAATTGCCCAAAACGTTACAAGACGAACTCCCTAATGGAGCGAACAACTACGATAAAAAGAAAGGAAAATTACAAGTCCCTATTCTAAGACCCTTGTCCAGCTGGTGGAGAAAGTTTGTCATCCCGGGGGTCAATCAAGGGAGTTCCCCTAGTTTGTGGGTTAACTAGGACATTGACCGTCAGCTCGACAATCAACCTAGCTACCTCATCAACTTGTTTGGCCGAGGTATCTTCTTGTGGATTGACAGTAGTATCCACATCGACCTCTTCTTGCTGCTCGTCCTCATCCTCCAGAAGATGGGTAATAACAATTCTGGGATCTAAGAAGTCGTTCCCAACCCCATACTCCGGTAGATCGCCGATTTGGAGTGTTGTGCCTGGAGAAGGATTGGCTTGGAGGAACTCGGTGTACTCCTTAGCAATTCCAGCCAAGACATGGGGGACGTTGAATTTATTTACAGCACAAAGGCATTCATCGTAGGCACTCACATAGCCCATTATCGAGTTCGCCCCCAATTTGGCCACTAGCTCGTTCGGGGTGATCAGCCCTGCAGACTCCTCCTCGGGGAGAGCAACTTTTGCCTCAGCCTCTTTGGCCCGTAGTTCGGCCGCGTCCTTCTTTTTCTGCTCATGGTCGAGCTGGGCACGCAGCTTCTCTAGCTCGACCTCTTTTTCCTTCAACTCTTCGGAGACCTTTTGGTGAAGGTCCAAGGCGGAGGCCTGATGAGCTTTTACTTTCTCCTGGAGTTGTGCAACGACCTCGTTCGCCTTAGTTCTGGCATCATCCCTTTCTTAGGAGATGCGATGAACAGTGTTAGTATGCTGGTGGACGTCTCTCTCCAGCTCATCCACTTGGTCAACCAGTCGTTGTATGGTGACCAGGGTGTTGCCTGCTTGTACGAGGGCCAGGCGCCTATTGTCCCGGGGAGCTTGTTCGGTCACCACCCCTCCAGGGGCTTAGTCCAGGACCTAGCTACTGACTCAGCAGCTCGGCTAACATGTGTGCTTGGAATCTCCCTGAAAGAGGTTGACACCTTTTACCATGAGTACTGGTGAACGATTTGGGAGCGGCTAGGATAAGTGGAAGGCTGGTATCTGCAAAGAATACAAGTATAAGTGTTAAAAAAAAAGTAAAATAAGTACACTTACTCAGTGTAGCGACCAACATCCCAACCCAGGAAGGTTTGATCGTTTGGAGATCATGGTCTCCTTTGTTGAGTGGTGGAGATCACTTATTGTTCGGTGACGATCTCCACGAGGAAGTGCGAGCAACTTCCTGCTCGACTGGGCGAGCACCATGTACTTCGCCCCCATGATGCTCCTTGCTCTTCTTGGGAGTTTGTTCAGCCTCGGTGATGGGAGTGCCTGATGGATCGCGCCGGTGAAGGCGGTCCGTCCCCAAGATCGTTGTTGGGATACCAAACGTGTATAAACAATTAAAGACCTAAACATGCATCTAAAGACAAGTTTAGATCCGTTACCCTTGAAGACCGAGGCGTTGATTCCACTACTGATCTTCTAATCTGTCTCCCAACCTCGTTCGTACACCGGGTGGACGGCGAACTAGCGAACGTGGAGAAAAGTGCCTCCCAATTTCGTCTCTTCAAAAACCCTTGCTCACGAAATTCAGCTGCTCACGAAATTCTTTTAGTGCTCAGGTTTCAAAGAACGAAATTGAAGCCTTTATATAGGTTTCATGGGCCAGACTAGGGATCTGTTAGAAGGTATAGGTTTGGGCTCCTCATGGACCCAAATATTCTTATGTTCAGCCCAGAACATATATTTGGCCCGTGAACATTAATTCATTCCACTAGAGAATTAATGTTGCACTCCCGTCCTATCCCGAACCGAATCAGGGCTTCTATTAGACTCTATAATTCCCCGTGTTAAAGATATCGCACGTCCATTAATTATTAAAGCTTCTGACCGCTTTAATTAATTAACATCTATTATTCCTTGAGTAGTACCACTCAACCTTGTTGTCGTACGGATTAAATCC
Source organism: Ballota nigra (assembly GCA_947034835.1). NCBI lineage: Eukaryota > Viridiplantae > Streptophyta > Magnoliopsida > Lamiales > Lamiaceae > Ballota > Ballota nigra. The sequence goes on along the minus strand of OX344727.1, from coordinate 55,103,371 downwards.
ACCTGCAGGGTTTAATACGACAATCCTTTATGAGTTTCCTCAAGGGGACGTCATCAACCTGGATCACCAGGACACGGTGCCCTAATGCCAATAAATAGACATCGTGCAAACGATGTCACTACCCAAAATACATAGTGCATTGAATCTAACAAGATTCTCACCCATAGTAAATCAAAGTAGTGAACAAGCGCTCCACATATCTAGATATCACAATTAGGGTTAAGAATTACAAGAGTCACCAAGACCTTTAGTTCTTCATAACAGTCAGAATAGAAGAACATGTCTTAACTGTGATCCATTCAATACGACATAGCGTACTAGTATGAACTAATGGCCAAGACAAGCCACTAACAAGTTCATACTACAACTTATACCAATAGTTATGTCCAGAACTATCTTAGTTGTGAATACTGTTTATATCTTATAAGGAACTGACAATGTGATCTTCTGTGTGACTACAAACCCACCACATTATCTACAATAAAAGATAAATAGACATACAAGTAATACAAGCAATTAATAAGATTGCAATAATGTGAAAAACCATTTATTTCAGATAATAAGGAAATTGAATATATCCATAAAAGCCCAACAAAAGTTTGCTTTACAGTATACACCAACAGTGCCATCACCACAAAGTACCCTTTTTTTTCTTTTGACGTTTAGCTACCGGCGGGCTACTTGTCGTGGCATGCTGCTTTGATGGGGTCGAATTGGCAGCCTGGTGGGGATCCCCTTTTGGATTTAACATAAGTGCCACCATCTTCATGACGGGGTCTCCCTTCTTCCTCCCTTTCTTTTGAGACATTTCCCAAATGTGTTGGTCGAGCTGGGTAAAAGCGGGGGGAATTTTTACTGTGACGAGCTGGTCTGCAAGGGTGCGACCTACTAAAGTTAGATTTTTTTTCTAAAAATGGTAAAAAGTGGTTCGCTGAAATAATGAAGATATACCTTCAGGGATTTCAGCCTGCGCCTCTAAATGGTGTAGGCTGGTTGTGAGATGAGTAGTTCAGCGGGTCGATTCAGAACAGAGATGAATAACAGTGCGATCTGCTCTATTCCTAAGGGAAACTTGGCTCAGGACGAACAAAAAGAGATCGTCCACCTCGTCCTTAGTACTCCTCCACTTGAGAGTTTTGGGACCTGAAACAAGAAAAAAATATTTAAATTAGTTTTACCTCTTCAAAAATATCGAAGAAGTAAAACTCACGCTTAAGTTTCCCAAACTCCGCCAGCGTGTTAATCCGCTCATCACCACCAAAGGGGCGAGCTGAAGCTCGCCAATCCCCACCGATGAAGAATCAGTTATGCTTCCAGTTCTTCACCTTATTAGGCACCCGTTCAACTACCTTAAGGCCCGGACAAGCCTTAAGATAGAACCAACCCGTCTCATCTCCAGTACAGGCCGTCGGTGGCGTGATGTAGTTCACCTCGTCCACGGTTAATCTGTTGGGTGTCCTTCAAGGGAGAACAACACCATTATTGACATCAAGTTCATCCATCCAACAGGAGTTATCTGGCTAATTGCTAGGTTGGTTTGCTCCAAGAATCGGCCGATCACCGAATGAAGGGGAAGAGTAACCCCTATTTTAAGAATCTCTAAGTTGATCGCCGTGTATCCCCGGGGAGGCGATCTGCTCGGTCATCCCTCAAAGGCGCATACATGAATATATCAAAAGGGATCTTATAATCCCTTCTGATTTTAGGAAGGTCCTCCTCGGTAATTGACGAGATAATGTTGCTCGCCTGAAATTCTGTGATCCCGAGCTTGCGCTTCCCGCGAGCTACTTTTGTGAAGTGAGTGGAGTACTCCCTCTCGTAGGCATCTCAATCGACCTGGAGAGCTACTGCGACCGGGATCTGGCGCTCAATCGGATTTGGCATAGGGTAGTTTATGCTCGCCAAATACTCCCAAGTAAGCTCGTCTGTGGGGGCAGCCTGTTGCTCTTTGGCCCTGCCTTCTTCCTCAAAGTGGAGGTCTGAGGTGGTCTCTTCCTCGACCTCGCGAGCCGGATTGGCCTGGGCGACCTCCTCCCCCGATGGGCGAGCTCCTGAATCAACGGATCGAGCTATGGAGGCCGCCTCGAGATCCAAATCTACATTAACCACAAAAGGGGAACTGAAAAGGTTTCTTCAATCGGGCATTTTCCAGGAATTCGAGAGGGGTTTAATTCGGTTCGTGGAGAGGAGGACATTGATTAAATCTTAAAGTAAATATAAGAGGGAAGCTTGGAGCGGCTCTAATGGAGATTTCTGGTGGGAATTTGAAGTGACGACGGAGGCGAGTTGAATGGAAACACGGTGGAGATTGGGATTTTGAACCCCAAAAAGAAGAAAATCAAACGAAGAACAAGAAAAACACAATAAAAATTTACCTTAAGAGCTTGGAATGAAAGGAACATTCGCCGGAAATGGAAAATGTGGCCGGAAAATTCAAAGAAGAAATCCAAGGGTTTTGGTGCTGGAAGGAATCGAAAAAGTGAAAAAAAAATGAAGATTTATTCCTTTTATAGTAAAGGAAGGCGGGGTAACAATTGAAAATGAGCCAAAATTTGGAGGAACAAATTGCAAAATATGGGCGTGTATAAGCTCTTCTCCGAAAATTTAGGGGCACGACGCCTCAAAATCATGTGTGCGTGGGCGGCGGCAATCATGCCGCCCATGTCATGCCTCGAGACGTGCTACTACCTTGGAATTCCAACCGTCGTCTTATCAAGGCAGTTCATCCAGTCAATGCAGCTCGTCCTCTAGATATTAAGATCGTAATTATAGCTCGCCCTTTAGCAGCTCGCCTCTTACCTCACAGCATAAAGGCAGGCTAGGGGGTAATTGTTGATAGGCGAGTTACATCACATTTAAGACGAACAGGATTAAGTTGATTAACCCCACAAGAAGAAAGATTAAACAAGTCAAAGCAGGCCCAGTCAAATAGAAATAGCTAGACGAGCTACGACTGTTAGAAGACCTACTATGACAAGACGAGCTGCAACAAAATGACTTCCCGGATACAAATAAGACCATGGTGAGCTACTTTAGCCAAAGAGACAAGGTAGAAAGCTAACCGACCAATAAAAACAAGCTAAGAGCTCCTCAAGGACAAGTCCAAAAGAGACGAACAACTCACTAATATGAGCTAATCCAGTTTAGAGGATATAAATTAGCTTAGATAAGGTCAAAGAGTCAATTCTCCACGTGTCAAGCATGCACACAAGGGAGAGCAAGAGTCATTCCACCTCCTACTTGGAGGACTTGTATAAAAACTATAAATTTTCAATAATAAAACTAAGTACAAATTCATAAATACATCCAAACTTTGCCTACACATACTCATACACCTAAATATACACACACATAAAAAATAAATATTGTTGGTCCCACTCGATAGATTAATTGCGGAAGCTTATGTAATAATGTCTTTCCAAAATCTTTTATAAGAGATCAATAAAACAATATTTAAAATAAAGCGATAAAAGACACAAGATATATAGTGGTTCGGATAAATATCCTACGTCCACTCTCCCTTATCACCAAGGGGTCTCACTAACAACCAACTCACAAACTTACTCACTGGAATTTCTGAAGTACCAGCACCTTCTTACAAACTCTTTAGATCTAACTTCGATCTAAAGATAAACTCACTCCAACCTTATCTTAACAAAATGAACAGGTTGAGTGTATAAACTCCTTACGAGTAGATAAGTAATTAAGAACAAAGTGTGAGTGCAATATGCGTAGTGATCAAAGGCTTAGTATGGCTATATGCGCGTGAATGATTCTAGAGCTTTTTCTTGATCTGCACTCAAGTATATATAGAGGGGATTAGGGACATAGCCGTTGGGAGGCTAATCCAATCAGATCCTCTATATATGGAAGCTTTAATCAATCAATTCCCTAATTGATTGATTGGGTTGGTGAGATTTTGATTGATTGTCTTCATATCTTCTCAATCCAATCTTGTTTGACTTGATTTGAATCACCAACGGTCAATGCTTCCAATTGCCTAACTCTGATTCTCTCCAGAGAAGGCAGGACCAGACACCAGGCAACCTCGGTGTCTTCTGGTCCTTATCTGGTGAACAACCAGAATACTCAGTAGAATAAGGGGATCAAACTGAGCATCTTTTGTTCCACCAGACTTGTCTGGTTCGGACTCGTCTGGTCTGGGGAAGGTCATCTGCCTCTGGTCTGATCTCCTCTGGTGGGGTCTTCTGGTGACTCTTCTGGTGAGGTCTTCTGGTCTGGCAGTTCCCCCTAGACTAAGTCCTAAACTGGATCATCATCTGGCTAACAGGTCCAGATGGTCCTATTACATCTTCTGGTTTGTTTTAACTCATCAAAACTAACAAATTTTTATCCTAACAATTTCCCCCTTTTTGATGGAGTTAAAACACTACCAGAACTGATCAAAAGTAATCTTAAGCAAGAAAACAATAAAGGGATGAGACCTTAGAATAGATCTCATCAGGCAAATAATAAGACAACAAGGAGTTGTCTTTAGAACAGAGAAGATATATATTTTTCATTAATAAACAGAGGACAAAATAATTACAGATTACATTGAAGTTCATTGTCCTATTCTAGGCATATCTTCTGTTCTCTTTAGGGACAAGAAACCAGTCAAGGAACCTATCCTGGACGGCCTTCAACTCTGCAGAAGATGTTGGGGTGAAATTCACCAACACCTTGGTCTTGTAAAGCTTCTTCAGTTCTGCCCAATCCACCTGGTTCCCAATCATGGGAGTGTTAAGATAAGTAAATTCAGGAGCAGTCACCTCCAGGTTGAACTCAATGGTTGAATCCATCAGCTGCTTGTACAAGTCTGCATCATAGGTTTGCATCCAAGAATGGAAGGTTCTGTTGATCAGCTCATCATCTTCTGGTGCTGGCCTCTGGATATAATGCTGAATGAACCAGAGGGTCTTGGCTTCTCTCCATCTCTCAATCAGAGGATAAGGCACAGTAGAGTTAAAGGACCCTTCTGTCCTTAGTGGCAAGATGTTCATAACCTCCACAGGAGCTTTCCTCTTCTGTCCTGAGCCACCTGCACCAGAAGGAATACCAGCTTCTCTGGCCTTCTTGTTCTGTCTCCTAACATATCTGAGCCTCTGCTCTTCATCTATGTTCTTCCTGATTCTGGCTTGCCTCTCCTCTAGAGTCTCTTCCTTGTATCTCTTCTCTGCTTCTTTGACAACAGATTCAAGGAAACTCTTCTTAACTTTTCTAATCTTTCTCTTAGCAGGACCAGGAATGATAGAAGGATCCTGCTCAGCTTCAGATGACTCTTCTTCTGCAGCAAGTTGTTTAGCCATAGATAGAGATTTCAACTCTTCTTTCTTCTTCTTCTGCAACTCAGCCTGGGCCAGAGTGTTCTCCAACAGGTCCAGACGAGCTCCATGGCTAAACAGAGTCTCATTTGTGGTCTTCGCCAGATCAGTTCTGGCCTTCTCTTCCCCCTTTTTAACTTCATCAAGGAGGGGCTCCACTACCTGCCTTATGAGATCAGGCAAGGCAGTGTTGGAGGAAGAGTGAAGATCACGAAGCTGCTTGGCCTCCTCCAGGTAAGCCTTAGACTCTGCAACAAGTCTCTCTTGCTTCTCCAACATCTCCTGGAGGGAGTGCTTCAGTCTAGCAGTCTGAATCATCTGGCTGGCCATTTCTACTTTGAGTACAGAAACTGGCCTCATCTGCTCCATCACATGCTCTTGGAGCTGCTTCTGGCTGTGCATAACATCTAGCTTGACAAACAAGCCATTAGCCTTGAACGAAGCTTTAACCTCTGCCAGAGAGGACTTGAGCTGCTTCATGAAGATTCTCCTCTCTTGCTTAATCTGATGCTCAATCATAGCAGGGGCCATATGTTGGATTGCTTTGGAAAAGCGCCCTATCTGCATGATCTGCTCGTTGAAGAAAGCCTTCATCTTCTGGAGCACAGCATGAGACATGTCAAAGTCCTCCTCGTCTGAATAAAGCTCTGGAGGGAAGACAAAGTGAGGACCAAACTTGTAAGTGGGGCCCTCTGGAGTGAGCATGACTCCTCTTTGGATGAGCAAGGTGCGAATCAAGACTTTGGCTGCACCAGGAGTCTCCAGCTCTGCTGGGTTCTGAATGTTCATCTTCTGCTTCAGCTCAATCTCCCAAGCAGTGAAGTTGGAGGCACCCATTTCCTCAAGCAATAACACCAGGTCCTCCACATCTTCAAGTCTGGCCTTGCTCCAGACCTTGGCATCAGTAAGCTCTGCCAGAAGTGGTAAGTGCTCCAGGAGAACTGGAAAATGCTCTCTTAGCCAGAGCTGAGCACTTACACTCATACTCTGCCTAATGGGACCCATTTCTGCAGATGAGAAAGTGAAGGGTTTGGGCCCAGAGGCAGAGGAGGAAGGGGCTAAGTCAACAGGCTCAAGTGAAGCTTCCTCATCTTCACTATCATCGCTGGATAAACAGGTTGGAGAGCGGGGAGGGCCAGCGAATCCCAGAGCCATAGAAATGGTTGGGTCCTGGTCTGTATGGGTTTGGGGAGGGTTTGGATTTTGTGAAGTAGAGGTGGTAGGGATTGGTTGCTCTGCACCAGAAGAGGAAGGGATATCTGGTACAGAATATGTATGGGGGATTTGGAAGGTGGAAGTGTTTGAAGGGGGGACTTCTGCACCAGAGGAGGTTGAGGGTACCTCTGATACAGAAGGTGGGGGAGAGGGGTTAGTGGGGATATGTGTTTGGAAATTTGGGGGAGAAGGTGTTTGTGAAGGAATGGTAGAGGGAGTATAAACGGGTGTATCTGGAATAGTCTGCTCTGGTGGTAGAATGGGGTTACCAGAGGCAGATGGGGTTTGGGGAATGTTATCTGGGGGAGAGGTAGAAGGGGAAACAAGATTTATGGGGGAGGAAGAGGGAAAGGAAGGGTTTACCTCTGCTGGGTCAACACCAGCAGGCATAACAGGCTCTGGAGCATCCTCCATCATCTGGGTGGCATCCTCAATGGCCTTCTCCAAGGCCTCTCCAAGATCAGATCCAGAGTCTGAATCTTGAAGAAGGGCTCTCTTGGCCTTGGATTTCCTCACAAGAGGCACTTCATCTTCTTCCTCTTCCTCTTCTGATGGCTCATCCACCAGAAGGGTTTTCTTAGCCTTTCTGCTAGTCCTCCTCTTCTTAGCAGAACCTCTCCTGGCCTCGTCTGGCTGCTTCCTCTTGGCTGCTCCAGCCTTCTTAACAGCTTTATCATCATCAGCCTTCTTCTTAAGCACATCAAGAAGGGGAATCTGGTCCTCCTCTGAGGAACCAGAAAAGGCAACGGCTGAAGAACCAGTTGCTCCAGCAGCTTTCTTCTGAGTCTTCTGCTGCTGCTGCTGCTTTCTCTGCCCCTTAGGAGGAGAGGGAATAGATTGAATAGGAGGGGCAGGGATGGCTTGCTCTCCATCAGAGTCAGGATGGCCATGGAGAGGACCATCCTTGGAGAACATAATCTTGGACTTATGAAAGCCCTTACACCAGGATTGTCTCCATTTCTTCTCTGGAAGAATCGAATCCAGAATTAGAGTGAGTTTTGTGCCCAATGAAACATTAGCATTGAACACAAATTGTTGCTCTCCTGGCAACTGGGGGCATTCTTCCTTCTGTATTTTCACTTTGTTCTTCCTCAGCACCCCCCAGAAGAACTCAGCCCAGTTACATTGGACACCATCCAGAATGGCCCTCATAACACAGAGCCTGCCAACGAAGATGGCATCTGTGCTATGGCTCTCACACATGAGAATCTTCACCACAATGTCAAAAAGCACCTTATACTTCTGCCTAAGATGCTTGTCCAAGAAACCCTTGGAAATATTCTGGCAAGAATTTCTGGCAAACATCTTGAAGGATTCCAACGCCTCTCCTTCTCTGTACTTCAGTGGGTCCACTCCTTCCGCAGAAAGGTTACCAAAAAGACCACAGAAGTCTGCCTTAGAGAAAACAAGATCCTCTGAATCAATCTTGGATGAAACATAGTCCTCGTGGATCTTCATCCGGATAAGAAACTGTGCAGCATATCCATCCAAGGTACGCAGATCCTTGGGAACCTTTGAGATCAACTCCTCCAGCCCAGAACGTCGGAGAAGTTCCAAAATCTCCAAAGCGGCCGGATTCTTAGTGGAATAGAAGTCCACCACCATTTCTGACTTGAGTTTCTTGCAGACATAGTCTGGATCGAAATTGCACTTGGGTGCCATAACTGTGAAAGAGAGAGAGAGAGAGAAAAATGCTTCGCAGAGAGAGGTTAGGGTTTGAATAGTATGGAAACGTGAAAGGACAGATTGAAAACAAAAGTGATTTAAATAGAGTAATACGCGTGGCTTGAAAATTAAATGAAGAGTGAACGCGTGTTGTTTCAAATTCAATTTAGGAAACAAAATCAATTTTAGCATTGATTGACATTTTGTACAGTGATTAAATCCAATGGCCATGATGAAAGGCGAAATACAGATTTAATCTGGTGCGTTGGCATAGTCATTGGGACTGGGCATAAAGGGGTTTTGTGGCAGTCAAGAGAAAACGCGAAATGATTGCCTAGGCCCTATACCCTAGACTTAAATACACTCCGAAGGTGAAAGGTTTTGAGTGTACGTATTAATTTGAAAAGTGTATCCCAATGATCAGAGGCCAGAGTAGAAAAGACATACCTGTCACCTGATATTGTAACCAGATGATACCACAACTAGTCTGGTGAAACTTCTCCTCTGATGGAACTTATCTGGTCCTGGTCAATAAAGACTTTGGGCATATCTCTGACTCAGCACCTCTTCTGGGATTAGTGTCACCTGGTGTATACCTCATCTGGAAGTATACCCTCGCTGATATATCTAATCTGCAGGTATGTTAGCATAAAGAAAATTTATGAAGAGAATTTATAAAGTAAGGATACTTCTCTGATGTTCCCCCTAAAACAAATCTGTCTCTGGATCCAACAATCCTAACTCAAAAGCTAACTCTCTGAATCTGGTCTCAGCCAAAGGCTTGGTTAAAATATCTGCTCTCTGCCTCTCTGTTGCAATCTTTTCCATCCTTATATCTCCCTTCTCAACATGATCTCTGATAAAATGATGCCTTATATCAACATGTTTGCATCTGGTATGAAGAACTGGATTCTGGGTGATTGCAATGGCACTATTACTGTCACAGAAAATAGGAATATCCTTAGCTCTAATCTGGTAATCCCTAAGCTGTTGACTAATCCAAAGAAGTTGAGAACAACAACTCCCTGCAGCCATGTACTCTGCTTCTGTTGTTGATGTAGCAACTGAAGTCTGCTTCTTGGAAAACTAGGATACCAATTTGTTCCCTAAAAATTGGCATGTACCACTTGTAGATTTCCTATCTATTCTGCACCCACCATAGTCTGAATCTGAATAACCACTTAATTCCAAGTTGTCATCTGCAGGATACCATATTCCTAAATTCACAGTTCCCTTAAGGTATTTCAAAATTTTCTTAGCTGCTTCCAAGTGACTCTTCTTGGGGTTAGCTTGAAATCTGGCACAAACTCCTACAGCAAAAGTAATATCTGGTCTGCTTGCAGTCAGATACAAAAGAGAACCAATAAGTGCTCTGTACTGAGTCTGGTCCACACACTCTCCAGACTCATCTGGATCCATGTTGAAATTTGTCATCATAGGGATCTTGGCTGCTCTGCTAGATCCTATTCCAAATTTCTCTAATATGTTTCTGGTGTACTTAGCTTGATTAATAAAAATTCCCTTCTCTGATTGCTTAACCTGCAAACCCAAAAAGTAATTTAATTCTCCCATCATGGACATCTCAAATTGTCCCTGCATGAGCTCACCAAACTTCTCACACAGCTTCTTGTTAGGGGATCCAAATATGATGTCATCAACATATATTTGGACCAGAAGGATGTCCTTTCCTTCTTCTTTCCTAAACAAGGTCCTATCAATTTTACCTTTAGTAAAACCATTGTCCAGAAGAAATTGAGATAGAGTGTCATACCATGCTCTGGGTGCCTGCTTCAGCCCATAAAGAGCTTTCTTAAGCTTAAACACCTTGTCACCTTGTTCAAAACCAGGAGGTTGTTCAACATACACTTCCTCAATGAGAATCCCATTAAGAAAGGCAGATTTCACATCCATCTGGTATACTTTGAACTTCATGTGAGCAGCATATGCTAAGAACAATCTGATGGCTTCTAGTCTGGCAACAGGAGCAAAAGTCTCATCATAGTCTATTCCTTCAGACTGAGAATAGCCCTGGGCCACTAGCCTTGCCTTGTTCCTAGTAATGACATCATTCTCATCTTTCTTATTTTTGAAAACCCACTTAGTGCCTATCACCTTTTGATGTCTTGGTCTGTCTACCAGCTCCCAAACATCCTGTCTGGTGAATTGATTCAATTCCTCCTGCATAGCCACAATCCAATTTGAATCTTTCAGTGCCTCCTTGATGTTCTTGGGCTCAATCAAGGACACATAGCAACTGAATAAGGCAGCTAAGTTAATAGTTCTCCTAGTCTGGACACCCTTAGTTGGATCTCCTAAGATCAGGTCATTGGGGTGATCAGCCAGGGTCCTCCTTCCCGTGGTCTTGCCTGGGTGATCATCTTCTGCAGTACCTTGGTGATTATCACCACCTGCAGAAGAGCTTCCCCCTACAGGAGTTCCAACCTCTTCTGGTTCTGCTCCTTGTGAAGGCTGCTGCTTCAGAGAACCAGGAGATGGGTCCTCATCTGAATCTGAATCTGAATCAAGAATAGGTGGATTGACCTTGATAACTCTGGGTTTAGCCTGATTCTGGGTCTCATCAGGAGACTTAGAATCCACCTTGCACTCAAAAGTAGATTCATCAAAAACAACATGAGGTGTTTCTTCCACACAAAGTGAATTCTTATTAAAAACTCTAAAAGCTTTACTTGTGCTGGAATATCCCAAAAATATTCCATCAGCCACTTTAGCATCAAAGGTTCTTAATTTAGATTTCCCATTGTCATGGATGAAACACTTACATCCAAAAACATGAAAATATGAAACAGATGGGGTTTTACCTTTCCATACCTCATATGGGGTCTTATTGTGTCTCTGGGCAATCAGGCATCTGTTCTGAGTGTAACAAGCTGTATTGATGGCCTCTGCCCAGAATCTCTGTGGAGTGTTGTATTCTGCCAGAAGTGTTCTTGCAGCTTCTTTGAGAGTCCTATTCCTCCTTTCTGCAACTCCATTTTGTTGAGGTGTTCTGGCAGCAGATGTCTCATGAAAAATCCCATGATCCTTGCAATAATCTGCAATATGTGAATTCAAAAACTCTGTTCCTTTGTCACTTCTGATCCTGACTATGCTCTGGTTCTGCTCATTCTGAATCTGCTTGAAGAACTCTGGCAGCTTAGTTATAGTTTCATTTTTCTTAAACAAGAACACTACCCAAGTGTATCTTGAAAAGTCATCTACTATTACTAAGGTGTACTTCCTTCCACTGAAACTAAGAGGAGAAACAGGTCCAAACAGGTCCATGTGAAGTAGTTGAAGTACTCTGGTTGTGGTTGTGCTCTGGACATCCTTAAAGGAAGTCTTGGGTTGTTTACCCTTCTGGCATGAACCACAAACCTGATCCTTCTTAAACACTTCATTTGGAAGACCTCGAATGAGACCCTTTCTGGCAATCTTGTTCAATGTTTTGAAGTTAAGATGACACAATCTCTTGTGCCAAATCCAGCTGTTCTCTGCAGATCCTTTAGCAACCAGGCAAGTATTCCTTGGGCAACTGCTAAAATCTGCAAGATAAATGTTACCCTTCCTCAAGCCTATTAGCAAGATATCATTATAATCAGAAGAGAAAACAGTTCATGAATCACTAGAAAACTTCACTGAGTATCCCTTGTCACAGAATTGGGATACTGAAAGTAGATTATGCTTGAGTCCTTCTACGTAGTAGACTTCATCTACAGATACTCCATTGAAGGTCAACTTTCCAACTCCTCTGGTGACTCCATAGTTGTTGTCACCAAACATCACTCTTGGTCCATTCAATGGCTTGAAATCTTGGAGATTATCCTTCTGGAATGTCATGTGCTTGGAACATCCACTATCAATGTACCAGACATGGTTGCTTGAAAATCCTTTCTCCAATGGACTCTTATCTACCTGCAGAGAGATTAATTAGGTCCCCTACTAGTGCTGGGTCCTGATTGGTTAGTTGCAGGTTTTGTAGGAATCCATAGATAAAGATCATCTCTTGATGGATGAGGAGATCTTATCTTCCTTCCAAATCTATCTACCAGTACATGTCCTCTTACTATGACATATTGAGCTACTGGTCTGATAAGGACACCTTTCCTATAAACAGGTCTGGTGTACCTTTTCTCAAATCTGGCCTTTGGAATGGCCTGCCTCAAAGACATGGTCTTAAAGGTCTGGTTGTAAGGGTACATCCTAGAAGAACCATCTCTGGTGTCATAACTGCCCAGATCAGTAGGTTTTCTATAGATGGGTCTGGAAGACCTCCTCTGGTTCTGATAATTAGACCTGTTCTGGTGATTATAGTTCCTTTGAGTATACCTATTCTGGAATTGATTTTTCTGAGAAAATTGTCTCTGGGGTACCTGGTTCTGTTGAACATTGTTCCTTCTCTGGTAGTTATTACTCTGATTGGTATTCCCCCTTTTTGAGTGTTTCCTTTGAGGTCCCCTAATCTGTTTAGGTTCCCTTTGAGGATTTCTCTGGGGTCCTCCAATTTGAGTAATTCCTACTCCTTGGGACTCATTGTTCACAGAACCATTAATCTTTAATGGTTCCCCTTTTTGACACTTATTCTCAAGCATCTTCTCTTCCAGAGTAGTCAACTCTTCTGAACCATTAGTTAAGTGATTAACAGAGTGATTCCTTTTCCAATCAGGATTGTGAACCACCTTGTAACCATTACCAGTTAAGTCTTTATCATTCCAGATTTCTACCACTTTACCAGCTCTTACAGACTTGTCTTTGTTATAAAAGTACTTGTGAGTTTTAGTGGTAATTCCAGAATATCCTAAACCACTCTTATCACAAATGCGCTGAGAAGACTCTGATATGATAGATACAACAGATGGTATCTTAGAAGCTTCTCTGGGCATAGGTATCTCCTCTATGTTGTGGACAACTTGTTTTCCCTTGATAAGAGTTTGGTATTTGGCTCTGAGTTCAGTGATCTCATCCTCTTGAGAATTCCTTTCTTTCATGAGTTGATCTACCAGAGTATCTCTTTCTGTGATCTTATCCTGAAGTGCAGAGACTTCTTTGGAATGATCTTTCATGAGTTCTCTGGTGGATTTGTGCTCATGAGAGAGAGATTGAACTTCTGCTCTGAGCCTACCATTCTCTTTCTCAAGTTTTTGACAGAGTTGGACACAATTTTGGAGATCTGATAGCATTTGTTGCATATCAGACTCTCTGGAGTTACCAGATGAATTAGAGGATTCAGTACATTTGGAATTAGATAAAACAAGAGTAGTTTCATTTACCTCAGTGATGTCTGCCATGAGACACACATCATCATCTGATCCAAAGTCAGAAGAAGAAGAACTGGAACTAGTATCCTCCTCCTCTGCTTCTGCCAGCAGTGCTCTCTTATCTGCATATCTCCTATCTCTCTTGATTCTTTTCTCTTCTCTTTCCCTAGGAGTAAGCTGAGGACAATCATAACTGTAGTGACCAGTCTTGTTGCATGTGTAGCAGGCATTGTCTCCTCTGGTACTAGGACTTGGCTCTCTCCTCCTCTGGTTGTAGTCTGATCTGGCAGGGCTACTTTCTCTCCTCTGGTAGTCAGGTCTGCCAGAGCTACCATCCCTCCTCTGATGATCTGATCTCCCAGAGCTGCTAGGGTTGTCATCTCTCCTCCTCTCTGGAGTTCTGAATCTGGTCTCCCTTGAGTCTCCAGGTGTCTTCTCCTTCTCTGCAGGCTTGAAAGAACTCTTCCTGCTTCTGGTAGACTCCTTCCAATGCCTTTTGTACCTGCCATATTTTGAACTCATTTTGTCTAATTTATGAGTTAGAAGTGCTACCTGCTCCTTGAGGCTCAAGTCATCTGCAGTGGACTCCTTTGGCATGGCATCAGATTTGAGAGTTGAAGAGAATGCAACTCCTTTCTGGCCAGAAGAGGAAACCTCTTCTGTTTGATCCTCCTCTTGAAGATCATATTCGTAAGCCTTGAGATCAGACAACAGAAGATGGTGATCCAGAGTGTTGAGATCCTTGTTGTCCTTGATCACAGTGACTTTAATTCTCCACCTGCTTGTTAGTGAACGTAATATTTTACTATTAATCTCTTTTTCAGAATAGGTCTTACCTAAGGCACTAGCCTTGTTCAAGAGATTCGTGAGACGCATGTCCAGCTGGTCAATGGTCTCGTCTGGCTTCATCTTGAATGTGTCAAAAGAGTGTTGAACAGCTTGGAGCTTGTTATCTTTAATCTTCTCTGTTCCTTCACAGAGCAGAGCTAACTTGTCCCACATCTCTTTTGCAGTGGTGCACGTCCTGACCTTTTCAATAACTTCTTTAGTAAGAGTGTTGATAATCTCAGTCCTCGCCACCTGGTCCAGGTTATGTAGCTTTCTCTCATCGTTGTCAAGTTCGTCTTTCTTTTTTAGGATTCGTTGTCTGGGAACTCTATCTTCTGCAGCGTCGCTAGTTTCTTCTCTGGACTCAGACCTGCCACTATCAATAGGAGTCCAATAAAATTTAATGGGGCCACTTTCAATCACATCTAACATGCGGTGATGAATAGCTCCAAGATGATTACTCATCATGAAGCTCCAGTGGCTATAATCCTCAAAAGAGAATTCTGGCAGTTTGCGACTCTTATAAGAAGATTTCGAAGACATATTGATAAGAAATTTTAGGGAAATAACAAGAACTTAAATAAAAACACTAAAGAGCAATGGATCTGCCCGGTGACCACCAAAAGCTTTTCAAAGCAGTGGTCGTGGACACACTGCTCTGATACCACTTGTTGGTCCCACTCGATAGATTAATTGCGGAAGCTTATATAATAATGTCTTTCCAAAATCTTTTATAAGAGATCAATAAAACAATATTTAAAATAAAGCGATAAAAGACACAAGATATATAGTGGTTCGGATAAATATCCTACGTCCACTCTCCCTTAACACCAAGGGGTCTCACTAACAACCAACTCACAAACTTACTCACTGGAATTTCTGAAGTACCAGCACCTTCTTACAAACTCTTTAGATCTAACTTCGATCTAAAGATAAACTCACTCCAACCTTATCTTAACAAAATGAACAGGTTGAGTGTATAAACTCCTTACGAGTAGATAAGTAATTAAGAACAAAGTGTGAGTGCAATATGCGTAGTGATCAAAGGCTTAGTATGGCTATATGCGCGTGAATGATTCTAGAGCTTTTTCTTGATCTGCACTCAAGTATATATAGAGGGGATTAGGGACATAGCCGTTGGGAGGCTAATCCAATCAGATCCTCTATATATGGAAGCTTTAATCAATCAATTCCCTAATTGATTGATTGGGTTGGTGAGATTTTGATTGATTGTCTTCATATCTTCTCAATCCAATCTTGTTTGACTTGATTTGAATCACCAACGGTCAATGCTTCCAATTGCCTAACTCTGATTCTCTCCAGAGAAGGCAGGACCAGACACCAGGCAACCTCGGTGTCTTCTGGTCCTTATCTGGTGAACAACCAGAATACTCAGTAGAATAAGGGGATCAAACTGAGCATCTTTTGTTCCACCAGACTCGTCTGGTTCGGACTCGTCTGGTCTGGGGAAGGTCATCTGCCTCTGGTCTGATCTCCTCTGGTCTGATCTCCTCTGGTGGGGTCTTCTGGTGACTCTTCTGGTGAGGTCTTCTGGTCTGGCAGTTCCCCCTAGACTAAGTCCTAAACTGGATCATCATCTGGCTAACAGGTCCAGATGGTCCTATTACATCTTCTGGTTTGTTTTAACTCATCAAAACTAACAAATTTTTATCCTAACAAATATGTAATCAAAACTCGTATTTATATTTTCTTAACCCCGATCTATCGTATTTACTATTTACGGTAGTAATCAATCATGCGTTATTGTTTGGTGATCCAATTAACAATTAAAAATAGCCACTAATCCACATGATTAGAATCAATCATCAACAAAGGCTATAAAAATGGGATGAATTGTATCATATCTTAATTATTGTTGATATTTTTTACCAACAATATAATACTACTAACTCTATTTTTGAAACTCCTGATGATACTTTAAAATATTTGTTACTCTTAATCAAATATTTAATACTTTAAAATAGTTTCATGATAAATTTATCATGAACCATTTTCATATAAAACTTTGTCTATAAAAAGAATTATAGAATTCTGTACGTTCTCATTTTTTTTCTTTGAAGATACAAATATTTCTTCATTTATGCATACAAGATGACTATAAATTACCAAAAGTTGTATATTTTGTTGAATAAATAAGCATATATATATATATATATATATATATATATATATATAATGATAAAATATAGAGTGAAATTGATTCATACATGAACCATTAAAGGGTATTAGTTGTTTTTGTTGTATGACAAATAATCCAGGTATGGCGAGGTCAAACCCATGAGTACTAGACGAGGTCCCGTATCGCCAGGAGAAGGACGGGACTAAAGAGATCATGCTTGGGCCCCATATCCTGCGGGCCTCATCACAGTGTTGAAATAAGGAGACGAGACTCGGGCCTCGTCAAGTCCCGAATCCCCATCAGCCTCGTCGGGATCCCGATCGAACATAAGCTAATCTGGGCACACCTCATCATAAAGAACCTGGGGTTGAGGGTCGGTTGCACGGACCAAGAGCAGGCCGAGGGAAAGCGCTCCAACCGCCTCGCCCAAGCATGAAGTCGAGACAGAGCGAAGAGACGAGGACAAAGGGGCAGCCTCGTCGAACAACTAGACGAAGGCGCCACATGCGCGGTCTTATCTAAGATAAGGCCAGATCTAGACGCCATCAGACAATCATTCCCATTTTGGTACGAGGAACAGTAGATCGGCACCAACTCCAGAGGGATAGACCATACTTATGGCAGGAAATCCCAAGATTTCAGGAGCAAGTACAACCAGCTTTCCACGTGTCTAGCTCACTATTGGGCCGAGCTCACCTACACGAGGGGCCTCGGCCCATTACTCAAAACTAGGGCCAGCCCAAGCATTAAATGTTGGACTACCCGGATAGAGTTAGGGTAGCCCAAGGACATACCCTTGGGCTATAAATACATGCTTATTAGCATTTAATACACAACAACCATTTCAAGCCCAAGTCTACGTAAAGACTTGGTAAATCTTTGTGCATTGATTGCTTTCTTGTTCTCATTTATTATCTTATAGCCTCAAGCAATTAATGCCCAATCAACCAAAATTATTAAGTTAGTTACTCATCCGAAAGCCACAAAAATCGTATTAAGATACATATTTTGGGTAACAACAATTGGCGCTAGAAGGAGGGTCGTCAACCCTTAAATCAAAATCCAAGAACTCGAAGAACACTCCCTGTTCTTCGTTTAAAATCCTCAAATCCTCACATACTTCAAGTATCTAAAAAATCTTAGATATGGCCGACCATGATGTTGGAGAGGGCACTTCCAACCTAGCACCCAACACCGCGGCCAAAGCAATTACCACCATGTCGACGAGGTAGACCCGTGATATTCCTATTATCCCCAATAATTTCCAATCCCCCGAGCATGTGGAGTCTGTTATTGAACAACTCCAACGGAAGGCCCGGGAGATGAGGCGTGACCTCGGCATCCAGGCCACTCCGCTAGCCTCAAAAAGGAAGAACCCTCCCAGGGCAAGCTGTCCGGGGAAGAAGGCCTATCAGGCTCTCGGTAGAAGCTATGACAATGCCCCCCGACTAGAGTGATTTGGGGGGGGGGGTTGGACACACGGTCCGTTTTCATCCGCCTTGGAGGCGAGTCCTGGGTGCAAGCTACCCCAGAATATGAATCGGAGACCTACACAAGGTCTTCGATGTATCCTGCCCTAGCAAGGGTGGCACCAACCTAGGTGCTGGAAGAACGTTGTCCTCCAGTGCGAAGGCAACTCAAAGGAGCCCAGAGCTCCCCCATCGCGAACATCGACCACCGTGTCTCGGCACAGAGGTTACCCTTCGGACCGAGGGTAGTAAAGTTCCCCTCAATGCCACTCTCCAGCAGTGCCTCAGTGAAATGGAGAACAAGATGGAGGCCCAGGGCTCTCCATCCAAACATTGGAATCTCGGAATGGAGCCCCTGTCCCTGGAGATCGAGGGCGTCTTCATCCAGACGAAGGTTGCGCCACCGCAAACGCCCCTATACGAGGGGAAAATTGATCAGTAGACTCATCTGAGCAAGTATCGGATCTAAATGACTGGCCGAGGCACATCTAACGCCACGAAGTGTCACTTATTCCCCCTCACCTTGGGAGAGCTAGCGCACAAGTGGTATGTCAACCTGCCCTCGCGCTCGATCACAAGCTTCACCGACCTGAGCGAGAAGTTTGTCACCTACTTCGTGGCCAAGATTGCAAGGCCCGAAGGCCGACACAGGCTGATGAACATTAAGCAAGTGGATGACAAGTCCGACGAAGCATACATCAAACGGTCCTCACTGGAGAGCCCCTCCATTTAACTCTCAATAGCTTTTCCGCACTCTCCCCCATGTTCAGGCATCTCTCCAAACGCCTCCCCACGATGTACGTCGAATCCAAGGGGAGGGCCGGGGAGATGATAACTCACCAGAAGCTTCTGGCACAAAGGATGGGGCCCCCAAAGACCGAGGCTACGGCCGAAATCGCTAGAGTAGGGGAAAAGCCCAAATCCTCCCCCCAACAAAGGAGGAACCCATCGACTCCCTCGATGGGCAGGGGGCCGGCAAGGCATCGAGCTCATTCAAAAGATGGGATAACGAGACAGACGAACAACTGCTCCAGGTCTTGGCGTAGATCTCGGCGTACATCTACAACGCCATCCAACATGACAACATGTTGAAAAAATTAAGGAACGTCCATAATAAAAAAATTCTACAAAAATCTCACCTTTCTAATCTACATATAATTTTCGAAAATTATGGTTAAAGAATACAAGATTTGAATCTTCTTAAATTTATGAGATAATCTTGTATTCCAAGAATACATATCTTCCATAATATCTTCCCAAGAAAATCAACAAAATCTTTTCTATCTCCATATGCTTATTTTTGAAATTTTAGGATAAAATCAGCAATAATAATTTTCTTTTATTTTAATCATCTTATTATTATTGGGCTACTTAATTGGCTACTTGAGGGGCCTTTAGGAGAATTAAGATTGGAGCTCCAATGGACTTCTGAATTTTAATATTGAGCCCCAATATTTATTCAGTCCATTAATATTAATTAATACCACTATCAAATTAATATTGTGCTACCCATCTTACTCCATATTACGATAATATGGGCTCCCGTTTATTATTTCCCGTGTTTAAGATTATCTAGTCCATTAATTAATTAAACTTCTGAATACCTTTAAAGTAATTAACTTCTTGTACCTTGGAGTAAAGACAACACAACATTATTATCCGTACTGGAGAAACTAATTCTCCACTTGCAAGATTTGGTACGATAAAACTTCTGAGCCCACCAAGGGGACAAATCACACAAGCCGTACTCGCACACTTTCTCCGTATTAAATCTTTGCAACCGTTGTATGATTAATATTACTGCCCAAAATACAAGGTTTGAAGTCACGATGATTCTCACCCAACATGAATCAAAGAAATAACTATTAACCACACACAGTCCTATTTAAGTGACAGAGATTAAGAAATCAATAACCACTGAGGTCTAATTCTTCACATTTTAGAACAGAAGAATTTATCCTCGTTGTAGATCTTCTTCAACACATACTAAATATGCTAGTGCAATCTTTTGGTCAAGACAGACCAATTTGAGAATTACACATCAACCTTTCACGGCGGATTATTCAATTCCACTTGGATCGTGAATTGTACATTTAGTTACAAGTAACTGTCAATGTGATCTTCTGTGATCTGGTATCACCACATTAACTACAATGTAACACATACTATATATTGAACGGGTTGCAATAAATATTTAACATTCATTCATATCTAAAGCAAATGTGATAAAAAAATTATTCTAAAAAATAAGTGTTTAATACATGAGTTATACAAAGTAAAAGCATACTTTCACGTATAACTCCAACAATCTCTCACATATACTTAAAGTCTGATTTTTAGTATACACCATGCATGTCTTGTGTAGTTCTACGTGACATCTCATGTTAACCTACACTAACCTAATAATTCCTCCCACTTATACTTAAAGCAGATTGGTAATAGTCTTGACACTCATTCTATCCACATTTCTCTCGAATGTACTCTGTGGCAGACCCTTTGTGAATGGATCTACTAACTTGTCCTCCGACGTTTATCTTTGCCACCTCTTTATCTCCTCTCTTAACGATTTCTCATATAAGATGGTGTTTTATTTCAATGTGTTTGTTGGCCTTGTGGGCTCTCGGTTCCCTTGAATTTGCAACTGCTCCAGAATTATCATAATAAACAGTGATTGTGTTGGGCAAATTCGGAACAACGTCCAAGTCCACTAAGAAGAACTTGAGCTAAACCGCTTCTTTCACTGCTTCACAAGAAGCTACTTATTAAACTTCCATGGTCGAATCTGCGATGCATTTCTACAAATCGCTTCTCCATGTCATGGCTCCTTCTCCCATGCAAAACACACTACCCGAGGTAGATCTTCTGGAGTCTAGGTCTGATTGGAAATCCGACTCCATCTATCCCATGGGAATTAGACTGTCTGACTGGTAAATCAGCATTCTATCGCAAGCTCTTTTCAGAAACTACAGAATACACTGCAGTCCAATGATCTTTCCCGAGGTTACTTTTATATCTTGCCACCATGCCCACGGCAAAGAAGATATCCAGTCTCGTACACAGCATCGCATACATAAGATTTCCTACGTCCAAAACGTACGGAACGTATTTCATGTCATCTATCTCCACTTGCGTCTTAGGGCATATTTCTTTGGATAGATGGATTATGTGCCTAAAGGGTACAAAACCTTTCTTGGAATCTTGCATGCTGAACTGCTTCAAACATTGTCTTTGTATGAAGCTTGCGACAAGCCCAACATCCTTTTCTTGCGATCTCGAGCGATCTTGATCCCAAGGATATGACCGGCTTTTCCTAAGTCCTTCATATCAAACTGATTTGACAGCCATACCCTTACGTCTGACAACATCTTTACATCATCTACGATGAGTAGAATGTCACCTAAGTATAATACTAAGAATACCATTGTAGTTCCGTCAAACTTTTTATACACACAACTTTTGAACTCGTTTTGATCAAACCCATAAGACTTAATAACCTGATCAAAACACTGGTTCCAAGTACGTGATGCTTGCTTAAGTCCATAGATGGACCTCTTAAGCTTACATATAAGCTGATCTTGGCCTTTCGCAATAAAACCTTCGGGTTGTCGCATATAGATATATGATCCATCAAGACTTCCATTTAGGAAAGCTGTCTTGACATCTATTTGCCAGATCTCGTAATCTAGATGTGAAGCGATTGACAAGAGCATACAGATGGACTTAAGTATAGCTACCGGAGAAAAGGTTTCCTCATAATCGATCCCTTCTTTCTGAGTATGTCCTTTTGCCACTAGCCTAGCCTTGAAGGTTTCAGCCCTTCCGTCTGGTCCTCTTTTTCTCTTGTACACCCACTTGCATCCAATGGGTTCTATCTACTGGGTGGTTCGCCCAGCTCCCACACTTGATTATGATCCATTGAACTCATCTCGGCTTCCATTACCATTTGCCAAAATTCTGCGTCTTTATCTTGGATTGCCTCGTTGTATGTCCATGGGTCCGATTCATCTCCGGGAATCAAATCCGAAGATTCTCTTATTCCCATGAATCTCTCGGGTTGTCTAACACACCTCCCACTACGATGGGATTTTGGTTGTGTAGGTGTGATGATTGGTATATCATCTTGTACACTTGGTATAAGAGTTTGCGCTCTTAATTCATCTAAGGTAATCTCACTTTTGGGCTTTCTATTTTCATATAGTCTTCCTCCAAGAATTTAAATGTGTGTAAAACACGGTCTTTTGATCCTTGGGACTATAGCAAACACACTCTTTCGTTCCCATGGGATTTCCTATAAACAGCCTTAATTCTGAATGTGGATTCAATTTACCGGCTTCCTTGTCTAGCACGTATACGGGACACCCCCAGATTCTCATGCGTAGTCCACAATTCTGTCGGGGTTTTAGGAACCAATTTGGATGCACCAAGTATAAAACGTAAGTCTCCGTTTCCAAGGCAATACCCCAAAATGACTTGATTAGATCTTAATAACTCATCTCGGATCTGATCATTTCTAAAAGAGTCTGGTTCCTTTGTTCCGCTACACCGTTCTATTGAGGGGTTCCCGGTGCGGTCAACTGGGATATGATCCCTTCGTCCGATAGGTAGTTCAAGAATTCATCGCTGAGGTATTCGCCTCCACAATCAGATCTTAGAAACTTGATACTCATTTCCTTATGTCCCATAAGGTAGATGTATCCATATCTCGAGTAATCATTAAAGAAAGTGACAAAATACTCATACCCCCTTCTTACTTTGAATGTCATTAGACCACACACATCAGTATGAACGAGTTCTAACACTTCGGTTGCTCTATTCCCCTTGGCTCCAATGCTCTCTAGGTCATTTTACCCTCTAAACAAGATTCACAAGTTGGAAATGACTCAACTTGAACTAACTCCAAGGATTCATTTTTCACCAATCTTTGTATCCGTATTAGATTAATATGACCTAATCTAAGATGCCATAGAAGTGTTCCATTCATATCAGAAGAACACTTCCTTTTATTACTTGAAATAGTCGATGTGTTATTAGATTTAATTTGTAAGTGATGTGCCCAAAAAATGGTATAAAGATCATCCATTAATGTTCCGGAACAGATAAACTCATCGTTTTGAGAAATAATAACATCCTTATTAAAAGAAACCGAGTATCAATTCAGAATAGTTTAGAAACTGAAGGTTGAGTTCTTTCTAAACTAGGAACATGAAGGACGTCTCTCAAGACCATAACTTTATCTTCAAAAGATAGGCGCACTTCTTCCACTGTTTCAGCTGCCACTTTCGTAGTATTGCCCGGTGTGATGGGGATCTCACTTCTACTAAGTCGTCGGGTTAGCTTGAACCTATGCAAAATGAAATAAATGTGATCAGTGGCTCTCGTATCCACTATCCACGAATGGATAACATAAGCCACTTCACAAGTTTCAATGACTAGGGTGTGTGAATTACCTAACTTTCCTAGCCTCTTAGGCTTGGAACAGGCAGACCTCCAATGTCCTCTCTTACCGCAGTTAAAACACTTCCCCCTCGATGTTAGCCTTGGCTTTACCTTTCGCAACAGTTGGATTTGCTTGGGTCTGGCCTTTGGTTCTCTTCCTCTTCTTTCCTCCCTTGGGACCAGAAGAGGTAGACGGACCATTAGCCACCATAGCAGTGGACTGGTGCCCCATTATCACCTCCGCCGAAACTAAAGCTTGCAAGAGCTCGGGCAAACGACTTGTCCGTTCTTTCATCTGACAGTTCGGTTGAAACTGCTCAAAGCTTTTCGGTAGAGAATGGAGTATGAAATCAACCTGAGTAGGAATATCAAAATCCGCACCAAGTACTTCCAACTTGTTAAGGTATGCCATTATCTCGAGAACGTGCTCCCTCACTGGCGTTCCTTCCATCATTTTCAACTTGACTGAGTCATGTTTGGTGAACTGATTAGTCATGGGTTTCTGATGTGAAAACATCTCTTCAAGACTTTCCATAATTTCAACAGCAGATACAATGTCTTCATGAATGCACCTCAAATCCTCAGATAGAGATGTCAAGATGATGCGTTTCATGTGTTCATTGTCACACTTTCAATCATAAATTGTCTTTTCCCCATTGCTTGACTTATCATTAGGCTTGCCGGGTTTATTAATGTGAATAACCCAATTATGTTTTTGTGCAGTAAGGACAAAGTTTAAATTACATTTCCAATCGACATAATTCTCTCCAGAAAGTTTGTTAACTTAAAGTATACTAAACAGTGGATTAAAAGGTTGCGACATGATGAAATGAGAATAAAACATACATTCATATTAATTTCAAGAAAAATAGGAAATTATCATATAATTCGATCACATCCATTATATTGAAACCTTAAAACAATATAATCATGCGTTGCCGATATCTCGAAATAGTTTAAATGTGCCACGAGGGGTGGTCTGTGCATTTAAACACATTCAAGTAGGTTACGAACATGAATGGTTGCAAACCTTTAATTCAAAATTAATAGTTAGCTCCCACTTTGACCACATAAAAATTGACAGGGACTTCGAGGGGGGTAAGTTAATATCAATTTCTTATGCCTAAGTAATAACCATAATTTAATACAAGATTATTATTTCGCTTTGAGCAAGCCACTCGGGTTGAGGGTCAATATCGCCACTAGTAATAATCCACAATCATCCTTTCATAATTTTTTCATGTGAAATTCGCCTTTTTGGCAGATCCGAGGGGGAAATGTATTCCAAAAAGACTTCACAAATAAATAAATTATGGAGATCAAAATTAATCCAATTTTATTATCCGGATTAAATTGTGATTAATTATAAAAAATATACTTAGTAATTTTCGAAAGTAAGGGTTTTCTTGGACAATTAAATATTCATGCAAACACATATTATCAAATAATAAATGCACAAAAATAAAACATTCACCAAAATAAAAATTAAAACACATTGGAGCACTCAAATCCAATTATCACGGTTTAATTTTCTTCACATTTTGATGTGGAAAATCGTCCTTGTTGCTTTCATCGTTCGTTAAGCTCCCACTCGAACAACAATAATTCGTCAAAAAACGTCATTCATTTGGGGTCGGGATGACATTTGGCATCATACATAAAAAATAGGCACGAAAACATGGTTGCATGGGCCAAAGGCCTGGCGCAGGATAGCCCACCGTGTAGGCGTGCGGCCAAGCCATCCAGCGTGGGCATACGGCATCCGTTGTGCACGATAGCGTACGCCGTTCGCCATGCGCCCTGGTATTTTATCCGTGCCCATTTTCACCCCATGCACGATCCACGTCCATGCATGTGCCACACATGCATGCATCGTCTGGGGTACGCCGTTCTTAATTCACCGTCTCCATCTTTTTTTGTTAGGATATTTTTGTCCTAAGGATGTTCTTCTAGATTTTGATAATGTCAAAACATATATTCTTGTGAAAACTAACATTGCAGGTACATATAGAAATGAAGAACTTAAGAGGTGGAAAGTCTACATCTGCAGAATTGGATAAAGACTCTACAGTTTGTTCAAGACAATTCTACCTCTGCAAAGTTGAAGACAAGTCCACAGCCGAGAAGTCTACATCTGCAGAGTTAAGGACTGCAAGTTATAAACTTGAGATTAGTAGGAACAAATTGTCTCAGAGTTTATTAGAGTTAAGGACTGTAGTACAAATTGTACATTCACCTACTTAGTTTGAAATGTCTCAGAGTTTATCAGAGCTAATTACTAGCCAGTAGAAACAAGTGTCTCAGTGATTAAAAGCTCTTTGAGCAATCATCACTAAAAGACAACTTGTACTACTTCAAGTACTAAGTTATATGACAAGAAGCTTTTATTAGCTGAAGTCAAAGCTGAAGGAGAAGCTATTTTAAATTATTTTGAATCCCTCCAACGGCTAGAGGACCCCTCAATACTCCTATAAATAGGAGAGGAGACCTCAGAGGAACAACAACAAAAACCTCAAGTATTCGAGCAAAACATACACCAAGCCTACAGTTCTCAAAAGTCTACAGCTATCACAGTTAGAATTTTAGGACTTAGAGGATAGGGATTTGAGTTGTATTTCAGATTGTTTGTTGTAAATCTACTTAGTATAGATACCATTCTTAGTGAGTGTAGTGTTCTGAGTGAAAGAGAGAGAGAAAGTAGTTCTGAGTGAAAGTTTGTTTTCTACTTAGATTAGAGTAAACTGAGTGAATATTCTAAGTCTAAAGGGGAACAATCTTGTATCTTTGTGATACTGTTCTTAGTGAATTTGGCACCTTTGTGGTGTAACAGTGGATGTAGGAGGATTACAACACCTCTGAACAACTATAAATCTCTATCTCTCTCTATTTATTTTGTGTATCATTCATAATTATATTATTTCCTTGCTTTGTGCTTCATTCATATTTTTCATCATCTGGTCATATGATTTTTCACTTCACACAGTGTTAAAATACTCAACAGTATTACAACACTAACTTTGATAAGTGTTTGAAACCCACAGACTTTGAATTTCTTAAGTCTGCAGCTGCAAGCTTTTGTTTTCTAACTCTACAGCTTCAGAGTTCAAAACTGCATAGTTTTGTTAAAGTTTGTTTTTTAAAATCAGTTTTTAAAAACCAAGGTCTATTCACCTCCCTCCCAGACCTTGGTACACCCTTGGGACCAACAAGTGGTATCAGAGCAGTTGGCTTGCCACTGCTTTGACCAAGTTTTCAAAAAAAGTTTTCAAGCCAGATCCAAAAGTATTTTTGAAAAATCACATATGCATTTATTTATGGCTCCTAAAATGATGAAATCTAAAGTGCCTATGTTTTCTACAGATGAATATGATGATTGAAAGATCCGAATGCAAGCTCACTTATCTGCTATGAATGATGAAATGTGGTCCATAATAGAGGATGGTCCAATTGTGATAGAAAAGGCCAACACTGCAGGAGATCAGACTGGTCTAGCCCAAATCATCCCAAGAAGGAGTGGACAGATGAAGACAAGAGGAGAGCAAACCTCGACAATATTGCAAGGAATACTATTTACCATTCTTTGGATAAAATTGTGTTCAGCAAGATAAAAAGTTGCAAAACTGCAAAAGCGATATGGGAGAAATTTGAGATGATCTGTGAAGGGACTGGTCAAATTAAAGAGAACAAGCTCATGATAGCTGTCCAAAAATTTGAGAACTTCAAGATGAAATCTGCAGAAACTCTTGATAAGTTTGATTCAAGATTTATTGAGATACTCAATGAGCTTGAACTACTTGGAAAAGAGTACTCACAAAGGGAAAAGAACATGAAAGTTCTAAGATCCCTACCTTCTGAGTGGGACATGAAAGTTGTTGCTATGAGATAATCTAAGGATTTATCCAAAGTGTCTACATTTGAATTATTTTCTGACCTCAAAGCCTTTGAATTTGATATTGACAGGAGGAAAGACAAGGACTCAACTAGCTCAAAAGTTACAACTCTTGTAGCTGCAGAGTCTAATCCAACTGCAGAATCAGACTCAGAAAGTGATGAGATGGCTCTTCTAATTAAGCAATTCAAGAAATTTGCCAAGAGAGCCAACTGGAAGAAGAGTTCACCTAAACAAGAAGGTAAGTCAGTTAAGCCAAATGCTAACTCCAACTATCTTTGTTATAATTGCAGGAAACCTGGATATTTCATCAAAGATTGCCCGTATCCTGAAGCAAAGAAGTATACTGAAGAGGAGAAAGTTACAAGACTGGAAAAGAAGAAAAAGTTGGATAAAGAAAGAATAAGAGCACTATTATCCGAGTTTGAAAAGACTCGGGAAGAAAGACCCTCTTCTTCTTCTCACCCAACTGTAGAGTGTGAATCCACAGATTCTGAGGATAAAGAAGCACTAATTTGTCTTATGGCAAAGGATTAAAAGGTACAATCCTCATCCAGTTCTTTAACTGAAAAGGATTCTTCCAGTGATATGATTCACTTGCTCCAAAAAGGTTTTGAAGGACTGCTTCACATAAGAAGTGATTATGATGAACTCTTAATAGAGAATCAGAAGCTAAAGCAAAGAATTGAGGAATTGCTTGTTGAAACTTGTGAAAACAAGCACAAGCTGTCCTCAATGAATGATTTTCAAGAAGATTTTATTACTTAAAGATGAGTCATGAAGAACTTTTTGAAGAAGCTACCTGCAGAATTGCTGACTGCATAGATCTCAAGAATGAAGTTGCAAAGAAAGACAACATTATTCAAAATCTTGAGGCTGAGAGAGATTATTTCATAAAAAGATTGAATTGCTATGGTAAATCTTCTAGAAAGCTAAAAGCAATGCTTTTACAACAAAGACCCTCTGGAGATATGACAGGCATTGGCTACAATCCATGTGATTGAATGGAATATCTTGAAAAATCTATTCCTACCTTTGTAAAACAACAACAAGAGTTTGAGAGAGAAAGCATTCTACTACAAGAACTTGAGGAACCAACTGTCCAAAGATTAGTCAAAAATATATCCGATGAGAAACAAAAGAAGATTATTGACATTATCTATGGAAAAGTTGAAAATGAACAACATTTGGAAGAAAAGATCAATCTGTACACAGACAAAATCAAATCAATCTATAAAGAAGAAACTTCGAGTCAAACTTTACAGACAACAACTATGCAGCCGGAAGCAGCTGTAGACTTCAAAAGGAAAGAAAATTTTAATAAATTCTGGAATGGAAAGAAGTCTACAAATGATAAGAAAGTTGCTCAGGAAGTTCCATACAAGAAAGGTAAAAGACCAACTATTGTAAAACCAACTTGGGTGGTTAAGAATGTCACTGGAGGAGATCCAAATCTCTGGATACCTAGAAACTAATCTTTCAATTTTTACATAAACATTTGACAACCACTCCAAAGGAGATATGGTACATTGATAGTGGTTGTGCAAGACATATGACAGGTAATAAAGAAGCACTTTCCAACCTTAGAGAACTAAATGGACCAAGAGTAGTTTTTGGTGATAATGCCAGTGGAACTGCTAAAGGTTCAGGTTCAATAAGAAGGGGAAATGTTCAGATCAATGATGTACATCTTGTGAATGGATTGAAGCATAATTTTCTCAGTGTAAGTCAATTTTGTGACAAAGGCTACATTGTAGACTTTACACCTAACTCGTGTATGATCAAAGATGCTGAAACCAAACAAGTCAAACTTTGTGGTACTAGAAAAGGAAATGTGTATATAGTCGAATGGAGCTCAGCTGAAGAGAATGTTTGCTTTATTGCCAACAACTCTACAGATACAAGCTGGCTTTGGCATAAGAGACTGAATCACATAAATTTCAAAACCATGAATGATCTTGTGAAGAATAAACTTGTAAGAGGTCTACCAGAGACAAAATTTAAGAAAGACCATCTTTGTGATGCATGCCAAAAGGGTAAGCAAACAAAGAAGACTTTTAAGAATAAATTCTTTGATGGCTCAAATAAGGTACTAGAACTGCTTCATATGGATCTTTTTGGACCCATAGAACAGTCAGTATCAGTGGGAAAAAGTATACTCTAGTAGTTGTAGATGATTACTCAAGATTCACATGGACTGTGTTCCTAAGGAAAAAGAGTGAGACTCTACAGAGACTGCCTGAACTCATGAGAAAAATTCAAAATGAGAAAGGTTTGAAGATTGTAAAAATTAGATCTGATAGAGGAACTGAATTTACAAACCAAGTTATTGAGGAGTTTTGTTCTCTCCATGGAATTCATCATGAATACTCTGCAGCCAGAACACCTCAACAAAATGGTGTGGCTGAAAGAAAGAATAGAACTCTGAAAGAAGCTGTTAGAACCATGTTAGTAGAAGCTCATTTACCTAAAAGATTTTGGGCTGAAGCTACCAACACTGCTTGTTACACACAAAACAGATGCTTATTTAACAAGACACATTCAAAGACCCCTTATGAATTGTGGAAAGGTTTTAGTCTAAATATATCTCATTTTCATATTTTTGGATGCAAATGCTACATTTCGAATAATGGGAAAGACTATCTAAAAATATTTGATCCTAAAGCAGATGAAGGATTCTTGCTTGGATATTCAATAGTAAGCAAAGCATTCAGAGTATTTAATAAGAGGACTATGCTTGTGGAAGAATCTACACATGTTGTGTTTGATGAACCACACATTGCAGACAGAGAAAATCAAAAGATCATTAAAGATCTGCAGAAAGGAGAAAACTCTACAGATAGAACTCTACATCCATATGTAACAGTTGAAATTCCAATAGGAATAACTGAACAAGGCAATAGAGAATCTTCTAAAGAGTTGCCAAGGACTGAGGAACACTTGAATGAAATATGTCAAGACAATCAAGGTAATATTCCTACAGTGGAAGAGTTGACTGAAGAATTAAATGAATCTACAGTTAATAACTCTACAGCTAAACAGAATATTATCCATGGCCCTTTGAATATGAAATGGCTTAAAAACCATCCCCCTGAATAAGTTATTGGAGAAGTTAGTGATAAGATAAAGACTAGAAGACAATAGCATGAAGCTATGTTTGCAAGTTTTCTATCACAGATAGAACCTTCAAATATAGAATAAGCTCTTATGGATGTCAACTGGATACTTGCCATGCAAGATGAACTGAATGGATTTGAAAGAAATCAAGTTTGGGAATTAGTTCCCAGACCAAGGCTCCAAAAAGTAATTGGCACAAGATGGGTATTCAAGAACAAGCTTAATGAAGAAGACGTTGTTACAAGAAATAAGGCCAGACTTGTAGCACAAGGATATTGTCAAGCTGAGGGAATTGATTTTGATGAATCATTTGCACCCGTTGCAAGATTAGAGGCAATTAGGATATTTTTAGCTTATGCTGCTCATATGAAATTTACTATATACCAAATGGATGTAAAGAGTGCATTTTGAATGGACTTTTTGTCAGAAGAAGTTTATGTAGAGCAACCTCCTGGTTTTGAAGACTCTACAGATGGAGATGTTGGTCCCGTAACGAGCAAACAGGTGTATGGGGGGGAATACACCTGTGGTTACTAATTAAAACTTCTTAAAAACTTAACAGGTGACTTCAGAGAATAACTCGTCAGTGGACTTTAAGTCTGCTGAGAGTTACTAGTGAAAGCTTATTGAGATAATACCTCCACTGAAAGCTCAAGACTTTCAGTTGAACTACTATCTAATTAGCTTTCAACTGCGGATTAGTGAGCCCTTTAGAAAACTCGTTTTACTTGATAAACTTTGAGTGAGTAAACACACACACTTAAGAAATAGCAGAAAGTAAGTACACAAGGTATAAACTGGTTCAGAGATGAATCTCCTACGTCCACTGTCCTGATCAAACAGGAGAATTCCTTTTACTTGGAATTCCTTGTGTTATAGTGCCAAGGTGCACTGATCAACTAATCCTCTCTTAGGATGATTGATCACTAGGATAATTCCAGGTCCTAGTTCCCAAAACAAACCAGCTTTCAGACTGATACAAACAATCAGCTTACTAACACCACTTAACTCTAACTCTCAACCTAACAACTAAGTAGGGTTTTGAGTAGGGTTTGGTTCCAACTGTTGTGAGATAATCCTTACAATGTAGCTCAAAGCTTAGGATAGATTATCTCTTTCTAAGGTTTGGATATAGCTTTTGAGCTTGGTTACAGAAGGCTTGTTAGGCTCTCTACAAATGTGAAACACTTGGGAAACAATGGTAATTTCGAGTGCTTCTTGATACTTATGAATATAGAGATAGCTTTGATCTTGTGAGTTTCTCGTGTATAGAAATTAGCACGTCCTTCTGTATTTATAGGCTTCCTTGAAAATCTTCCCGTTGGATTTGAATCTTCTCAAGTAAGTCTTCTTGTATCTGATTGGCTCAAACGGCTCTATTTGAAGCTTTAAGTCTTGTCAAGAAACGGCTGAAAGACCATGCCTGTTCACCAACTTTCTGTAGATTGCTAGGGAAAGACTTTTGGTACTAGTCAGTCTGGGGCAGGTCGGCTGTCAGTAAAGTACACTGACGTGTCATCTTCTCATTGGACCTTCAGTCTGCTTGCCCAGTTTCTTGTCTTGCTTTAAGGTGGAACTCCTCTGAAAGAACCTTCTTATTCCTTCATTTATTGTAAGCTTCACTAAAATTCGTTTTGCCTTGTTCCAACCAGATTAACTAACAGCTTTTAATATGTTTAGCATTTAATGTGCTTTGTTAGTTCTCATCAGTGGACCTTGGTCCTCCCCTGATGGTTTTAATCTTAGTGAGAATGAACTTAGTAGACATTCAAGACTTAGACTACTTTCTCAGATCACTTGTCTTCGGTGGACTTCATCTTCAGCGGACTTTGACTTCAGCAGACTTCATTCTTCAATTCACTATAGAAATTACGAACTGCACTTCAGTTCCCTAACAATTGAATTGATTAACTAACCACTAACTCTACTGAATATTTTACTTACAAATAACTTAGGAGGAACATTTTGGCATCTTAATCAAAACTTAAGTCTATACAATTTCCCAACAGGAGACAAAGGCTACAAACTAAGAAAAGCTTTATATGGATTAAAGCAAGCCCCCAGAGCATGGTATGATACTCTATGTGATCATTTAATCAAGAATGGTTTTAAGAAAGGAACAGTGGATAAGACCCTATTTAGACTCAAACATGATGAAGACATCCTACTAGTTTAGATTTATGTTGATAACATTATTTTTGGATCAACTAATGAAGAACTATGTGGGAAATTTTCACATCTTATGCAAGAAAAGTTTGAGATGAGCATGATGGGAAATCAAAATTTCTTTTTGGGATTACAAGTAAAGCAAATGGATAAAGGAATTTTTATAAGTCAGGCCAAATACACTCAAGAACTGATCAAAAAGTTTGGAATGAGTTGTTCAAAGCCTACATTTATTCCTATGTCCCAATCAACCCTGTTGGATAAAGATGAAAATGGAAAGAGTGTGGATGTTACATTGTATAGAAGATTGATTGGATCTTTGCTATACCTTACAGCTAGCAGACCAGATATCATGTTTGTTGTGGGTGTATGTGCTAGATTTCAAGTCAACCCTAAGGAATCACACTTGAATGTTGTGAAAAAGATAATCAAGTACATCAAATCTACCCAGAATCTTGGATTATGGTATTCAAAAGAGGGTGGAATAGAACTGAAAGGTTACACAGATTCAGACTTTGCTGGATGCAAAGTTGACAGGAAAAGTACTAGTGGGATATGTCAATTTCTTGGACAAAGATTAGTGTCCTGACATATCAAGAAACAAAATTCCATTGCACTATCTACAGCTGAAGCAGAGTATATAGCTGCAGGAAGTTGTTGTGCACAAATTTTGTGGATGCAATACCAATTGAAGGATTATGATATTGAGTCAAAGAACACCACTATATTCTGTGATAATACAAGTGACATTGCTATCACACAGAACCTTGTTCTTCACTCAAGATCAAAGCATATTGATGTGAGACATCACTTTATTAGAGATCATATTGAGAAGAAAGATATCAAAATGGAAAAGATCCATATAGATCTTAATCTTGCAGATATCTTTACCAAGCCCCTATGTGAATCAAGATTTTCTACTTTGAGAGGTAAACTAGGAATGTTAGAGTTACGAGGAAATCACTCAGGAATGAAGTACACAGTTGAAAATTCTCAATAGAAAGTCAAAAAGTTATGATAAGTTATTCAAATGTAAGCTTAAAGTATGCAGATGCAGACTTAAGTTTACAGATGCAAACTTTAACTAACTGCAGACTATTCTAAATGAAGAGTTCTAACTGCAAACTTCAAACTGTAGATTTAACCTTTAACTTGTACATTCTTAGGCATTAATTGCGTACACTACTAAATTCTAAATACTTGTACTTGACTGTGCACAGAATTTTGGATTTATTGTTCCAGGTTTTTAATTAATAAAATCGTACTGGATAGTGTACATTTATACATTGACTTTCAAAATTGGATTTTATTTATTTCATTTTTAAGCCGTTGATCTGTTAAGTGAATAAATATTCCAAATATTTTTTTACCGTTGATTTCCAAAATTATAGAAAAAATTGTTGCCAACGTTAATATTTTCCTTGAGCTTTGTGCACATATATATACGACCCTTGGTTCAATATTGGTTCATTTTTCATTCTTGCACTTACACCTTTCACATTCTAAGCTGCAAACCTTGAACCAAAACTTTGTTCGATTCTAAAAACACCAAGAAATTATGAAGATACTCTTTGGTTCTTTGTTTGATTTCAACGCTCTAATCGACGCCCTAGATAAGTCTAAAGTTATGGCTCACATATTCAGACGCATCAAGACTCAAGGTCTGGAATACATCTTGACAAATAAGCCCGAAGGATATGATGATGTGTTGCCCCAAAAATTCTACGAAACTGCTTCGTATACGGAAGGGAAAAACTACATCACCGCTGTTATTGGCGGAGTTCACGTGAAGATCACCATTGGTGTGATAAGTGAAGCTTTGAAGATTCCTTATGGAGGACTTCACTTCACGAAGTTCGATTTTAAGAATGAAGATATCATCTACTACAACAAGTTCACAGGAGGTTTAGATTTGCCTGAAGGTTGGAATAGACACTTCAAGAAGAACAAGTTGTCAAAGGAATATGTCTACCTCTATGAAGTCATGGACAAAGCTCTTCTCAACAGGACTGAAAGCTATGATGATGGTCCTGAGATAGCTTGGGACTTAATGATTGCCTTTGATAAAGGTGAAAAAGTAGATGTTCTTTAATAGGATTGCCTATAATCTGTTAAAACCTGGCAAGACTAAAGGATTTGGACTGTTTTTGAACTACATATTGAAACACCTGGGTATTCCATTGTTTCAAGCTCGAGGTTATGTACCCATATTTGTACACAGGATTATTGAGTTAGGAAAATTCAAGAGAGGTGCTGCAAATGCTCCTCTGGCTGCTAAGAAGAAGCAAAAGAAGTCCAAAGCTGTTGAAACCTCAAAGCCCCCAGTTGTTCACCAATACAAATCTAAAGCTAAGAGAAAGATTGAGCTCGTTGATGAAGATGATACAATAATTCTCAACAACAAGGAGATTTCAAAAGAAATGAGGAGATAAAGAAGACATTCTAAGGAAGCTATGGAGTCTACAGCTCAGATGACTAAGTCTACAGATGCAGACTTAGAAACTGCAGCTGAGACTGATGTAGGAAAGAAGATCATTGTTAAGGAAACTCATGATATAACAACTTCTATACCTGCAGACTTGACAAGACAAGATGTTACAAAGAAAGTGAAAGAGTTGCTATTGGAAGAAGGATCTGCAGACATGGATTTAGAAAATGAGCAACTATCTGCAGAACATGTGCAACAACTGCAGAGATATGAGAAGTGGAGAGATCTGAGAAACAGACTAGAGATTCTTAAGAAGAAAGAACAAGAGGAACTGTTATGGATTCAAGAGTGGAGCAATACTTCAAACATTGAAGAACTCTTGGACAACAAATTTTTCTTCAAGATGATTGCTGAATTGAAGAAAAGGCAGATTTTAGAGAGAAAGACCCTTGAAGCCAAGAAGGCAAAAGGAAAGGAAATGGTATTTGAACACCCAAGAGGAAAACCTTTGAGCAAAGCTGCAGCTGAAGCTTTGAGAGTAGTTTTAGCCAATGAACCAGATGATAAAGCTATAATCCCTGGAGTGGAACTACTTTCTGCAGCTGGAGAAGAAGAAAGCTCAGATGAGGAAGATATGCCTCATGCTGGAGATGCTGGTGGAAGCTCAGTTGTGCCACCAAGTCCACCTATGGAAGATTTATCTAATCTCAACACCTTAGTTGAAGGAGTTTAGATTGCTGCCCAAACTAGATTATTGAGTGAGAAAGACACTAAGGAGAATGATGAGGAAGTAAATGGAGATGATGATACTGAGAAAGCTAATAAATGTCCATGTTAGCCCGAAGACCTGAAGAAAGGAGGAGATGATGATAATGATGATGATGCTGGAAATGGTGGTTTACCACCCCAGGAGGACAAGGACAATGTGTTGCAAATTTATCACTTGAACCAAAAGTAAGTGAGGCGGAGTCTACAGAAAAGATTGCTCAGGAGTCTGCAGATGGGACTCAGCAGTTGTTGTCTACTGGCAATTTGGGTAAGGACTTTGAAACTTTTAAAGCCCAATCTGCCTTCATTGTTTTAGACACTGCTGACCCATCTACACCTTTAGGTGAAGAGACCATGACAGAGAAGGATTTTGATGACTATTTAAAGGAATTGGCTACACCAGATATGCCTACTCATTTAACCCAGAAAAGGAAGACCCCTGCCCCTCCCAAGACTGACCCTAAGAGACAGAAAATTGTTGAAGGAAAAGGAAATTCTGAGATTGTGCTAAGAATATCTGAAAGTGAAGAGGAGGATATTCTTGAAGATGAAGAGATTATGAATAATTAGGAAATTCTGAGAAGAGTGACCAAGATTGAGACTACTGTGGAGG
Organism: Ballota nigra; assembly: GCA_947034835.1. Lineage (NCBI taxonomy): Eukaryota > Viridiplantae > Streptophyta > Magnoliopsida > Lamiales > Lamiaceae > Ballota > Ballota nigra. The sequence goes on along the minus strand of OX344727.1, from coordinate 55,067,058 downwards.
AAATGTTAAAGAACATCAAGGATGAATTAAGAAGAATCCCTGATCACATTATTTCTAAAAAGATCAAAGAAGGAATTCAAGATATGCTGACCAAGCTCTTTGAGAAAGCAAAGGAAGAAAAACAGCAGATTCAAGCAAAGTTCAAAGAATCCATTGAGAACCTTGTGAATATGCACTTGGTAATGAAGAAAGAGCTACAACAAAAGGATGAGATGATTGCTGACTTGAAAAAGACCCTTGAAAAAGTTCTGGATGATAACAAGCTGATCAAAGATGCTATTGTTGGAATCAATAAGAACATCAGTTCTTTAGCTGTAAATTCCAATAAGATGGAATCCAGCCTAACTGCTAAGATGGATACCCTCCTAGGTTATTTTGCTGATGGCAAAAAGGGGGGAGATGCTAGTATATCCATGGAGTTAGTGGGGAAGGCAGATGAGAATCAAGCTTTTGATAAAGCCCTAACCAACATTCAAAATCTTCAAGGAAGTTTTGAGAAGGAATTTAATCAAGCATTCACTGCTGGACTGAGTAGTTTTGAGAAGCCTGTAGGAAATGTGTCCTTACTTGCAAGGCCGCAAGAGAAGCCTCAAGGACAAATTCATAGAAGAATTATCAAACTTCCACAAAGCCAGAAACATATTGGAAAATGGGAAGCTAAGGTGATTCAGATGAGAGAAGCCAAATTGCAAGCTTCTAGAGTACAAGAGAGGATTATTCAACCTGTTTCTGCCTTTACTTAAAAATTGTTGGGAACTATTCAGAGTGAAGACTTTGAGAATCCTACTGTAGAGAGAGACTTAGTGTCTGCAGACCTGGTTTCGACAGCTGAGGTGAAGCCTACAACTGAAGTGGTAGAGGAGTCTGCAGCCATTATTGCTGAGGAAGATGAGAGTATGGTAGTAAGGACCAAGAATTTGATGGAAGAGTTTAAGAAGATTGGTCCCCTACATCCATTACTCAAGAAACTTTCAAGTCTCTAGGACAGATTCAAACTCTTTAAAACCTTGAAAGGACAAGGAACTCTTTATACAGGAGACAATGCTAAGTTGCTCAACAAGATAGGAGGTGGAGATCAAAGGAAGCAAGCTGCAAAGAAGAAGATGCCTAAAGATTTATCACCCAGATCCAGAGCAAGAAAGGAAGAGGAAGAAGCTGAAAGTGCTAGGATCGAATTCGAGATGTTAAAAGCCTATATATGAAGAGGAAGACATGAAGAATGCTGCATTGATTGCCCAAGGGATCATTCCAGAGAGTCCAGAGAGGAATGATTCTGATGAAGAAGATGTTGATCCTAAACACAGAAGGAGGTAAGATGGTTGTATTTAGTCTGATTTAGGAAGAATTGTAATTATCTTTCTAGACTTGTAATGATCTTGCAGAAAAATACAATTCTCCCTATATCATATGATTTTTGTTTATCTCTTTATGCAATTTTAGTCTTTCAATATTTTGTTTGAAGGTTTTGTCATCACCAAAATAGGGGGAAATTGTTAGGATATTTTTGTCCTAAGGATGTTCTTCTAGATTTTGATAATGTCAAAACATATATTCTTGTGAAAACTAACATTGCAAGTACATAAAGAAATGAAGAACTTAAGAGATGGAAAATATACATCTGCAGAATTGGATAAAGACTCTACAGTTTGTTCAAGACAAGTCTACATCTGCAAAGTTGAAGACAAGTCCACAGCCGAGAAGTCTACATCTGCAGAGTTAAGGACTGCAAGTTATAAACTTGAGATTAGTAGGACTAATTAAGTGTAGTACAAATTGTACATTCACCTACTTAGTTTGAAATGTCTCAGAGTTTATCAGAGCTAATTACTAGCCAGTAGAAACAAGTGTCTCATTGATTAAAAGCTCTTTGAGCAGTCATCACTAAAAGACAACTTGTCCTACTTCAAGTACTAAGCTATATGACAAGAAGCTTTTATTGGCTGAAATCAAAGCTGAAGGAGAAGTTATTTCAAATTATTTTAAATCCCTCCAACGGCTAGAGGACCCCATAAGACTCCTATAAATAGGAGAGGAGACCTCAGAGGAACAACAACAACAACCTCAAGCATTCGAGCAAAACATACACCAAGTCTACAGTTCTCAAAAGTATACATCTATCACAGTTAGAATTTTAGGACTTAGAGGATAGGGATTTGAGTTGTATTTCAGATTGTTTGTTGTTCCCTCACTAATACATACCCTTGTAAATCTACTTAGTGTAGATACCATTCTGTTAGGATAAAAATTGTTAGTTTTGATGAGTTAAAACAAACCAGAAGATGTAATAGGACCATCTGGACCTGTTAGCCAGATGATGATCTAGATTAGGACTTAGTCTAGGGGGAACTGCTAGACCAGAAGACTTCACCAGAAGAGTCACCAGTAGACCCCACCAGAGGACTTCACCAGAGGACTCCACCAGAAGACTTCACCAGATGAGATCAGACCAGAGGCAGAGGACCTTCCCCAGACCAGACGAGTCGGGTGGAACAAAAGATGCTCAGTTTGATCCCCTTATTCTACTGAGTATTCTGGTTGTTCACCAGATAAGGACCAGAAGACACCGAGGTTGCCTGGTGTCTGGTCCTGCCTTCTCTGGAGAGAATCAGAGTTAGGCAGAGGAAGCTATTGACCGTTGGTGATTCAAATCAAGTCAACAAGATCAGGATTGGAAAGTATTTGAAGATAATAAATCCAAGGATCCCACCAACCCAATCAATCAATTAGGGAATTGATTGATTGAGGCTTCCTTATATAGAGGATCTGATTGGATTAGCCCTCCAACGGCTAACCCTAATCTCCTCTATATATACAAGAGTGCAGTTCAAGAAAAAGCTCTAGAGACTCTACACGCGCACATAGCATACTAAGCTTTTTGATCACTACGCATTTGCACTCACCTTGTTCTTAATTACTCATCCAACTCGTAAGGAGTTTATATACTCAACCTGTTCATCTTGTTAGACAAGGTTGGAGTAAGTTGTCTTTAGATCGAAGTTAGATCTAAAGAGATTGTAAGAAGGTGCTGGTACTTCGGAAATTCCAGTAAGTAGTGAGTTTGTTGGTTGGATAGTGAGACCCCTTTGATCAAGGGAGAGTGGACGTAGGATATTCAGATCCGAACCACTATAAATACGGTGTTATTTATTGCTTTCTTTAATACCTGTTGTTTATTATTTGTGCTCTTAGAAAAGATTTTCGCTAAAGACATTTTGACTTTAAAGGCTTCCGCAATTAATCTATCTAGTGGGACCAACAAGTGGTATCAGAGCACAGGTCACGGGTTCGAGTCCCCCATGGCGCAAATAGTGGTATTTTTGGCGAAAAGTCAGGATACTGCTAGGGGGGGATTGTTGGGAAATATCCTAGCAGTCTCCTGCCTTCCAGGCTTGAGCGCTCAAGTCCTGCCCGCTCGCTCGATTAAAGGCATAGTTGGGTGCTGCCCGTGGCGCTGCAGCTAGATATGGGTTAAAGGAAATAAAGTAGCACCTTACTACAAGTCCGGGCTTTTAGTCTAGTGGCAAGCGCTTGATCCTACAAGTGGTATCAGAGCAGTGTGTCCAACGACCACTGCTTTGTAAAGCTTTTGGTGGTCACCGGGCAGATCCATTGCTCTTAAAGTGCTTTTGTTAAAGTTCTTATTATTTCCCAAATTTCATTTAAAATGTCTGCAAAATCTTCTTATAAGAGTCGCAAATTGCCAGAGTTCTCATTTGAGGACTATAGCCACTGGAGCTTCATGATGAGTAATCATCTGGGAGCTATCCACCACCGCATGTTAGATGTGGTAGAGAGTGGCCCCATTAAATTTTACTGGACTCCTATTGATAGTGGCAGGTCAGAGTCCAGAGAAGAAACTAGCGATGCTGCAGAGGATAGAGTTCCCAGACAACGAATCCTCAAAAAGAAAGAAGAACTTGACAACGATGAGAGAAAGCTATATAACCTGGACCAGGTGGCAAGAACCGAGATTATCAACACTCTCACCAAGGAGGTTATAGAGAAGGTCAGAACCTGTGTCACTGCGAAGGAGATGTGGGACAAACTTGCACTTCTCTGCGAGGGAACAGAGAAGATTAAAGATAACAAGCTCCATGCTGTTCAACACTCGTTTGATACGTTCAAAATGAAACCAGACGAGACCATAGACCAGCTGGACATGCGTCTCACAAACCTCCTAAACAAGGCTAGTGCCTTAGGTAAGACCTACTCTGAAAAGGAAATTAATAGTAAAATTTTGCGTTCACTAACTAGCAGGTGGAGAATCAAAGTTACTGTGATCAAGGACAACAAGGATCTCAATACTCTGGATCATCATATTCTGTTGTCTGATCTCAAAGCTTACGAATATGATCTTCAAGAGGAGGATCAAACAGAAGAGGTTTCCTCTTCTGGCCAGAAAGGAGTTGCATTCTCTTCAACTCTCAAGCCTGATGTCAAGCCAAAGGAGTCTACTGCAGATGACTTGAGCCTCAAGGAGCAGGTAGCACTTCTAACTCGTAAATTAGATAAAATGAGTTCAAAGTATGGCAGGTACAAAAGGCATTGGAAGGAGTCTACCAGAGACAGGAAGAGTTCTTTCAAGCCTGCAGAGAAGGAGAAGACATCTGGAGACTCAAGGGAGACCAGATTCAGAACTCCAGAGAGGAGGATAGATGACAACCCTGGCAGCTCTGGGAGATCAGATTATCAGAGGAGGGATGGTAGCTCTGGCAGACCTGACTACCAGAGGAGAGAGAGTAGTCCAGCCAGATCAGACTACAACCAGAGGAGGAGAGAGCCAAGCCCTAATCCCAGAGGAGACAATGCCTGCTACACATGCAACAAGACTGGTCACTACAGTTATGATTGTCCTCAGCTTACTCCTAGGGAAAGAGAAGAGAAAAGAATCAAGAGAGATAGGAGATATGCCGATAAGAGAGCATTGCTGGCAGAAGCAGAGGAGGAGGATACTAGTTCCAGTTCTTCTTCTTCTGACTTTGGATCAGATGATGATGTGTGTCTCATGGCAGACATCACTGAGGTAAATGAAACTACTCCAGTTTTATCAAATTCCAAATGTATTGAATCCTCTAATTCATCTGGTAACTCCAGAGAGTCTGATATGCAACAAATGCTATCAGATCTCCAAAATTGTGTCCAACTTTGTCAAAAACTTGAGAAAGAGAATGGTAGGCTCAGAGCTGAAGTTCAATCTCTCTCTCATGAGCACAAATCCACCAGAGAACTCATGAAAGATCATTCCAAAGAAGTCTCTGAACTTCAGGATAAGATCACAGAAAGAGATACTCTGGTAGATCAACTCATGAAAGAAAGGACCTCTCAAGAAGATGAGATAAATGAACTCAGAGCCAAATACCAGACTCTTATCAAGGGAAAACAAGTTGCTCACAACATAGAGGAGATACCTATGCCCAGAGAAGCTCCTAAGATACCATCTGTTGTATCTATCATATCAGAGTCTTCTCAGCGCATTTGTGATAAGAGTGGTTTAGGATATTCTGGAATTACCACTAAAACTCATAAATACCTTTATAATAAAGACAAGTCTGTAAGAGCTGGTAAATTGGTAGAAATCTGGAATGATAAAGACTTAACTGGTAATGGTTACAAGGTGGTTCACAATCCTGATTGGAAAAGGAATCACTCTGTTAATCACATAACAAATGGTCCAGAAGAGTTGACTGTTCTGGAAGAGAAAATGCTAGAGAATAAGTGTCAACAAGGGGAACCATTAAAGATTGATGGTTCTGTGAACAATGAGTCCCAAGGAGTAGGAATTACTCAAATTGGAGGACCCCAGAGAAATCCTCAAAGGGAACCTAAACAGATTAGGGGACCTCAAAGGAAACACTCAAGAAAGGGGAATACCAATCAGAGTAACAACTACCAGAGAAGGAACAATGTTCAACAGAACCAGGTACCCCGGAGACAATTTTCTCAGAGGAATCAATTCAGGAATAGGTATACTAAAAGGAACTATAATCAACAGAGCAAGTCTAATTATCAGAACCAGAGGAGGTCTTCCAGACCCATCTATAGAAAACCAACTGATCTGGGTAGTTATGACACCAGAGATGGTTCTTCTAGGATGTACCCTTACAACCAGACCTTTAAGACCATGTCTTTGAGGCAGGCCATTCCAAAGGCCAGATTTGAGAAAAGGTACACCAGACCTGTTTATAGGAAAGGTGTCCTTATCAGACCAGTAGCTCAATATGTCATTGTCAGAGGACATGTGCTGGTAGATAGATTTGGAAGGAAGATAAGATCTCCTCATCCATCAAGGGATGATCTTTATCTATGGATTCCTACAAAACCTGCAACTAACCAATCAGGACCCAGCACTAGTAGGGGACCTAATTGATTTCTCTGCAGGTAGATAAGAGTCCATTGGAGAAAGGATTTTCAAGCAACCATGTCTGGTACATTGATAGTGGATGTTCCAAGCACATGACCTTTCAGAAAGATAATCTCCAAGATTTCAAGCCATTGAATGGACCAAGAGTGATGTTTGGTGACAACAACTATGGAGTCACCAGAGGAGTTGGAAAGTTGACCTTCAATGGAGTATCTGTAGATGAAGTCTACTACGTAGAAGGACTCAAGCATAATCTGCTTTCAGTATCCCAATTCTGTGACAAGGGATACACAGTGAAGTTTTCTAGTGATTCATGCACTGTTTTCTCTTCTGATTATAATGATATTTTGCTAATAGGCTTGAGGAAGGGTAACATTTATCTTGCAGATTTTAACAGTTGCCCAAGAAATGCTTGCCTAGTTGCAAAAGGATCTGCAGAGAATAGCTGGATTTGGCACAAGAGATTGTGTCATCTTAACTTCAAAACACTGAATAAGATTGCCAGAAAAGGTCTCATTCGAGGTCTTCCTAATGAAGTGTTTAAGAAGGATCAGGTTTGTGGTTCATGCCAGAAGGGTAAACAACCCAAGACTTCCTTTAAGGATGTCCAGAGCACAACCACAACCAGAGTGCTTCAACTACTTCACATGGACCTGTTTGGACCTGTTTCTCCTCTTAGTTTCAGTGGAAGGAAGTACACCTTAGTAATAGTAGATGACTTTTCAAGATACACTTGGGTAGTGTTCTTGTTTAAGAAAAATGAAACTATGACTAAGCTGCCAGAGTTCTTCAAGCAGATTCAGAATGAGCAGAACCAGAGCATAGTCAGAATCAGAAGTGACAAAGGAACAGAGTTTTTGAATTCACACATTGCAGATTACTGCAAGGACCATGGGATTTTTCATGAGACATCTGCTGCCAGAACACCCCAACAAAATGGAGTAGCAGAAAGGAGGAATAGGACCCTCAAAGAAGCTGCAAGAACACTTCTGGCAGAATACAGCACTCCACAGAGGTTTTGGGCAGAGGCCATCAATACAGCTTGCTACACTCAGAACAGATGTCTGATTGCCCAGAGACATAATAAGACTCCATATGAGGTATGGAAAGGTAAAACCCCATCTGTTTCATATTTTCATGTTTTTGGATGTAAGTGTTTCATCCATGACAATGGGAAATCTAAATTAAGAACCTTTGATGCTAAAGTGGCTGATGGAATATTTTTAGGATATTCCAGCACCAGTTGTTAGGATAAAAATTGTTAGTTTTGATGAGTTAAAACAAACCAGAAGATGTAATAGGACCATCTGGACCTGTTAGCCAGATGATGATCTAGATTAGGACTTAGTCTAGGGGGAACTACCAGACCAGAAGACTTCACCAGAAGAGTCACCAGAAGACCCCACCAGAGGACTTCACCAGAGGACTCCACCAGAAGATTTCACCAGATGAGATCAGACCAGAGAACCTTTCCCAGACCAGACGAGTCCGGACCAGACGAGTCTGGTGGAACAAAAGATGCTAAGTTTGATCCCCTTATTCTACTGAGTATTCTGGTTGTTCACCAGATAAGGACCAGAAGACACCGAGGTTGCCTGGTGTCTGGTCCTGGCTTCTCTGGAGAGAATCAGAGTTAGGCAGAGGAAGCTATTGACCGTTGGTGATTCAAATCAAGTCAACAAGATCAGGATTGTAAAGTATTTGAAGATAATCAATCCAAGGATCCTACCAACCCAATCAATCAATTAGGGAATTGATTGATTGAGGCTTCCTTATATAGAGAATCTGATTGGATTAGCCCTTCCAACGGCTAGCCCTAATCCCCTCTATATATACAAGAGTGCAGTTCAAGAAAAAGCTCTAGAGACTCTACACGCGCACATAGCATTCTAAGCTTTTGATCACTACGCATTTGCACTCACTTTGTTCTTAATTACTCATCCAACTCGTAACGAGTTTATATACTCAACCTGTTCATCTTGTTAGATAAGGTTGGAGTAAGTTTATCTTTAGATCGAAGTTAGATCTAAAGAGATTGTAAGAAGGTGCTGGTACTTCGGAAATTCCAGTGGTTAGTGAGTTTGTTGGTTGGATAGTGAGACCCCTTTGAGAAGGGAGAGTGGACGTAGGATATTCAGATCCGAACCACTATATATACGGTGTTATTTATTGCTTTCTTTAATACCTGTTGTTTATTATTTGTGCTCTTAGAAAAGATTTTCTCTAAAAGACATTTTGGCTATAAAGGCTTCAGCAATTAATCTATCTAGTGGGACCAACAAGTGGTATCAGAGCAGTGTGTCCAACGACCACTGCTTTGAAAAGCTTTTGGTGGTCACCGGGCAGATCCATTGCTCCTTAGTGCTTTTTTTAAAGTTCTTGTTATTTCCCAAATTTTATTTAAAATGTCTGCAAAATCTTCATATAAGAGTCGCAAATTGCCAGAGTTCTCATTTGAGGACTATAGCCACTGGAGCTTCATGATGAGTAATCATCTGGGAGCTATCCACCACCGCATGTTAGATGTGGTAGAGAGTGGCCCCAATAAATTTTACTGGACTCCTATTGATAGTGGCAGGTCAGAGTCCAGAGAAGAAACTAGCGACGCAGCAGAGGATAGAGTTCCCAGACAACGAATCCTCAAAAAGAAAGAAGAACTTGACAACGATGAGAGAAAGCTACATAACCTGGACCAGGTGGCAAGAACCGAGATTATCAACACTCTCACCAAGGAGGTAATAGAGAAGGTCAGAACCTGTGTCACTGCGAAGGAGATGTGGGACAAACTTGCACTTCTCTGCGAGGGAACAGAGAAGATTAAAGATAACAAGCTACAGGCTGTTCAACACTCGTTTGATACGTTCAAAATGAAACCAGACGAGACCATAGACCAGCTGGACATGCGCCTCACAAATCTCCTAAACAAGGCTAGTGCCTTAGGTAAGACCTACTCTGAAAAAGAAATTAATAGTAAAATCTTGCGTTCACTAACAAGCAGGTGGAGAATTAAAGTCACTGTGATCAAGGACAACAAGGATCTCAACACTCTGGATCACCATCTTCTGTTGTCTGATCTCAAAGCTTACGAATATGATCTTCAAGAGGAGGATCAAACAGAAGAGGTTTCCTCTTCTGGCCAGAAAGGAGTTGCATTCTCTTCAACTCTCAAGCCTGATGTCAAGCCAAAGGAGTCTACTGCAGATGACTTGAGCCTCAAGGAGCAGGTAGCACTTCTAACTCGTAAATTAGACAAAATGAGTTCAAAATATGGCAGGTACAAAAGGCATTGGAAGGAATCTACCAGAGACAGGAAGAGTTCTTTCAAGCCTGCAGAGAAGGAGAAGACATCTAGAGACTCAAGGGAGACCAGATTCAGAACTCCAGAGAGGAGGAGAGATGACAACCCTGGCAACTCTGGGAGATCAGATTATCAGAGGAGGGATGGTAGCTCTGGCAGACCTGACTACCAGAGGAGAGAGAGTAGTCCAGCCAGATCAGACTACAACCAGAGGAGGAGAGAGCCAAGTCCTAGTCCCAGAGGAGACAATGCCTGCTATACATGCAACAAGATTGGTCACTACAGTTATGATTGTCCTCAGCTTACTCCTAGGGAAAGAGAAGAGAAACGAATCAAGAGAGATAGGAGATATGCAGATAAGAGAGCATTGCTGGCAGAAGCAGAGGAGGAGGATACTAGTTCCAGTTCTTCTTCTTCTGACTTTGGATCAGATGATGATGTGTGTCTCATGGCAGACATCACTGAGGTAAATGAAACTACTCTAGTTTTATCTAATTCCAAATGTACTGAATCCTCTAATTCATCTGGTAACTCCAGAGAGTCTGATATGCAACAAATGCTATCAGATCTCCAAAATTGTGTCCAACTCTGTCAAAAACTTGAGAAAGAGAATGGTAGGCTAAGAGCTGAAGTTCAATCTCTCTCTCATGAGCACAAATCCACCAGAGAACTCATGAAAGATCATTCCAAAGAAGTCTCTGAACTTCAGGATAAGATCACAGAAAGAGATACTCTGGTAGATCAACTCATGAAAGAAAGGACCTCTCAAGAAGATGAGATAAATGAACTCAGAGCCAAATACCAGACTCTTATCAAAGGAAAACAAGTTGCTCACAAGATAGAGGAGATACCTATGCCCAGAGAAGCTCCTAAGATACCATCTGTTGTATCTATCATATCAGAGTCTTCTCAGCGTATTTGTGATAAGAGTGGTTTAGGATATTCTGGAATTACCACTAAAACCCATAAATACCTCTATAATAAAGACAAGTCTGTAAGAGCTGGTAAATTGGTAGAAATCTGGAATGATAAAGACTTAACTGGTAATGGTTACAAAGTGGTTCACAATCCTGATTGGAAAAGAAATCACTCTTGTTAGGATAAAAATTGTTAGTTTTGATGAGTTAAAACAAACCAGGAGATGTAATAGGACCATCTGGACCTGTTAGCCAGATGATGATCTAGATTAGGACTTAGTCTAGGGGGAACTGCCAGACCAGAAGACTTCACCAGAAGAGTCACCAGAAGACCCCACCAGAGGACTTCACCAGAGGACTCCACCAGAAGACTTCTCCAGATGAGATCAGACCGGAGGCAGAAATCCTTCCCCAGACCAGACGAGTCTGGTGGAACAAAAGATGCTCAGTTTGTTTCCCTTATCCTACTGAGTATTCTGGTTGTTCACCAAATAAGGACCAGAAGACACCGAGGTCACCTGGTGTCTGGTCCTGGAGAGTATCAGAGTTAGGCAATTGGAAGCATTGTTCCGTTGGTGATTAATCAAGTCAACACAAGATTGGATTGAGAAGATATGAAGACAATCAATCAAAATCTCACCAACCCAATCAATCAATTAGGGAATTGATTGATTGAAGCTTCCATATATAGAGGATCTGATTGGATCAGCCTCCCAACGGCTATGTCCCTAATCCCCTCTATATATACTTGAGTGCAGATCAAGAAAAAGCTCTAGAATCATTTTACACGCATATAGCCATACTAAGCTTTTGATCACTACGCATATTGTACTCACTTTTGTTCTTAATTACTCATCTACTCGTAAGGAGTTTATATACTCAACCTGTTCATCTTGTTAGACAAGGTTGGAGTAAGTCTATCTTTAGATCGAAGTTAGATCTAAAGAGTTTGTAAGAAGGTGCTGGTACTTCGGAAATTCCAGTGAGTAAGTTTGTGAGTTGGTTGATAGTGAGACCCCTTGGTGATAAGGGAGAGTGGACGTAGGATTTTTATCCGAACCACTATATATCTTGTGTCATTTATCGCTTTATTTTAATTATTGTTTATTGCTCTCTTATAAAAGATTTTGGAAAGACATTATAACATAAGCTTCCGCAATTAATCTATCGAGTGGGACCAACAAGTGGTATCAGAGCAGTGTGTCCACGACCACTGCTTTGAAAAGCTTTTGGTGGTCACCGGGCAGATCCATTGCTCTCTAGTGCTTTTATTCAAGTTCTTGTTTTTCCCTAAATTTCTTATCAATATGTCTTCGAAATCTTCTTATAAGAGTCGCAAACTGCCAGAATTCTCTTTCGAGGATTATAGCCACTGGAGCTTCATGATGAGTAATCATCTTGGAGCTATTCACCACCGCATGTTAGATGTGGTTGAAAGTGGCCCCATTAAATTTTACTGGACTCCTATTGATAGTGGCAGGTCTGAGTCCAGAGAAGAAACTAGCGACGCTGCAGAGGATAGAGTTCCCAGACAACGAATCCTCAAAAAGAAAGACGAACTTGACAACGATGAGAGAAAGCTACATAACCTGGACCAAGTGGCAAGAACCGAGATTATCAACACTCTCACTAAGGAGGTAATTGAAAAGGTCAGGACGTGCACCACTGCAAAAGAGATGTGGGACAAGTTAGCTCTGCTCTGTGAAGGAACAGAGAAGATTAAAGATAACAAGCTCCAAGCTGTTCAACACTCTTTTGACACATTTAAGATGAAACCTGACGAGACCATTGACCAGCTGGACATGCGTCTCATGAATCTCTTGAACAAGGCTAGTGCCTTAGGTAAGACCTATTCTGAAAAAGAGATTAATAGTAAAATATTACGTTCACTAACAAGCAGGTGGAGAATTAAAGTCACTGTGATCAAGGACAACAAGGATCTCAACACTCTGGATCATCATCTTCTGTTGTCTGATCTCAAAGCCTATGAGTATGATCTTCAAGAGGAGGATCAAACAGAAGAGGTTTCCTCTTCTGGTCAGAAAGGTGTTGCATTCTCTTCAACCATCAAATCTGATGCCAAGCCAAAGGAGTCTACTGTAGATGACTTGAGCCTCAAGGAGCAGGTAGCACTTCTAACTCATAAATTAGACAAAATGAGTTCAAAGTATGGCAGGTACAAAAGGCATTGGAAGGAGTCTACCAGAGACAGGAAGAGTTCTTTCAAGCCTGCAGAGAAGTAGAAGATATCTGGAGACTCAAGGGAGACCAGATTCAGAACTCCAGAGAGGAGGAGAGATGACAACCCTGGCAACTCTGGGAGATCAGATCATCAGAGGAGGGATGGTAGCTCTGGCAGACCTGACTACCAGAGGAGAGAAAGTAGTCCAGCCAGATCAGAATACAACCAGAGGAGGAGAGAGCCAAGTCCTAGTCCCAGAGGAGACAATGCCTGCTACACATGCAACAAGACTGGTCACTATAGTTATGATTGTCCTCAGCTTACTCCTAGGGAAAGAGAAGAGAAAAGAATCAAGAGAGATAGGAGGTATGCAGATAAGAGGGCGTTGCTGGCAGAAGCAGAGGAGGAGGATACTAGTTCCAGTTCTTCTTCTTCTGACTTTGGATCAGATGATGATGTGTGTCTCATGGCAGACATCACTGAGGTAAATGAAACTACTCTTGTTTTATCTAATTCCAAATGTACTGAATCCTCTAATTCTTCTGGTAACTCCAGAGAGTCTGATATGCAACAAATGCTATCAGATCTCCAAAATTGTGTCCAACTCTGTCAAAAACTTGAGAAAGAGAATGGTAGGCTCAGAGCTGAAGTTCAATCTCTCTCTCATGAGCACAAATCCACCAGAGAACTCATGAAAGATCATTCCAAAGAAATCTCTGAACTTCAGGATAAGATCACAGAAAGAGATACTCTGGTAGATCAACTCATGAAAGAAAGGAATTCTCAAGAGGATGAGATCACTGAACTCAGAGCCAAATACCAAACTCTTATCAAGGGAAAACAAGTTGTCCACAACATAGAGGAGATACCTATGCCCAGAGAAGCTCCTAAGATACCATCTGTTGTATCTATCATATCAGAGTCTTCTCAGCGCATTTGTGATAAGAGTGGTTTAGGTTATTCTGGAATTACCACTAAAACTCACAAGTACTTTTATAACAAAGACAAGTGTGTAAGAGTTGGTAAATTGGTAGAAATTTGGAATGATAAAGACTTAACTGGTAATGGTTACAAGGTGGTTCACAATCCTGATTGGAAAAGGAATCACTCTGTTAATCAAATAACAAATGGTCCAGAAGAGTTAACTGTTCTGGAAAAGAAGATGTTAGAGAATAAGTGTCAAAAAGGGGAACCATTAAAGATTGATGGTTCTGTGAACAATGAGTCCCAAGGAGTAGGAATTACTCAAATTGGAGGACCCCAGAGAAATCCTCAAAGGGAACCTAAACAGATTAGGGGACCTCAAAGGAAACACTCAAAAAGGGGGAATACTAATTAGAGTAATAACTACCAGAGAAGGAACAATGTTCAGCAGAACCAGGTACCCCAGAGACAATTTTCTCAGAGGAATCAATTCCAGAATAGGTATACTCAAAGGAACTATAATCACCAGAACAAGTCTAATTATCAGAACCAGAGGAGGTCTTCCAGACCCATCTATAGAAAACCAACTGATCTGGGTAGTTATGACACCAGAGATGGTTCTTCTAGGATGTACCCTTATAACCAGACCTTTAAGACCATGTCTTTGAGGCAGGCCATTCCAAAGGCCAGATTCGAGAAAAGGTACACCAGACCAGTTTATAAGAAAGGTGTCCTTATCAGACCAGTAGCTCAATATGTCATAGTAAGAGGACATGTACTGGTAGATAGATTTGGAAGGAAGATAAGATCTCCTCATCCATCAAGGGATGATCTTTATCTATGGATTCCTACAAAACCTGCAACTAACCAATCAGGACCCAGCACTAGTAGGGGACCTAATTGATCTCTCTGCAGGTAGATAAGAGTCCATTGGAGAAAGGATTATCAAGCAACCATGTCTGGTACATTGATAGTGGATGTTCCAAGCACATGACCTTCCAGAAGGACAATCTCCAAGATTTCAAGCCATTAAATGGACCAAGAGTGATGTTTGGTGACAACAACTATGGAGTCACCAGAGGAGTTGGAAAGTTGACCTTCAATGGAGTATCTGTAGATGAAGTCTACTACGTAGAAGGACTCAAGCATAATCTGCTTTCTGTATCCCAATTCTGTGACAAGGGATACTCAGTGAAGTTTTCTAGTGATTCATGCACTGTTTTCTCTTCTGATTATAATGATATCTTGCTAATAGGCTTGAGGAAGGGTAACATTTATCTTGCAGATTTTAGCAGTTGCCCAAGAAATGCTTGCCTGGTTGCTAAAGGATCTGCAGAGAACAGCTGGATTTGGCACAAGAGATTGTGTCATCTTAACTTCAAAACATTGAACAAGATTGCCAGAAAAGGTCTCATTCGAGGTCTTCCTAATGAAGTGTTTAAGAAGGATCAGGTTTGTGGTTCATGCCAGAAGGGTAAACAACCCAAGACTTCCTTTAAGGATGTCCAGAGCACAACCACAACCAGAGTACTTCAACTACTTCACATGGACCTGTTTGGACCTGTTTCTCCTCTTAGTTTCAGTGGAAGAAAGTACACCTTAGTAATAGTAGATGACTTTTCAAGATACACTTGGGTAGTGTTCTTGTTTAAGAAAAATGAAACTATGACTAAGCTGCCAGAGCTCTTCAAGCAGATTCAGAATGAGCAGAACCAGAGCATTGTCAGGATCAGGAGTGACAAAGGAACAGAGTTTTTGAATTCACATATTGCAGATTATTGCAAGGATCATGGGATTTTTCCTGAGACATCTGCTGCCAGAACACCTCAACAAAATGGAGTTGCAGAAAGGAGGAATAGGACTCTCAAAGAAGCTGCAAGAACACTTCTGGCAGAGTACAACACTCCACAGAGATTTTGGGCAGAGGCCATCAATACAGCTTGTTACACTCAGAACAGGTGCCTGATTGCCCAGAGACACAATAAGACCCCATATGAGGTATGGAAAGGTAAAACCCCATCTGTTTCATATTTTCATGTTTTTGGATGTAAGTGTTTCATCCATGACAATGGGAAAACTAAATTAAGAACCTTTGATGCTAAAGTGGCTGATGGAATATTTTTGGGATATTCCAGCACCAGTAAAGCTTTTAGAGTTTTTAATAAGAATTCACTTTGTGTGGAGGAAACACCTCATGTTGTTTTTGATGAATCTACTTTTGAGTGCAAGGTGGATTCTAAGTCTTCAGATGAGACCCAGAATCAGACTACACCCAGAGTTATCAAGGTCAATCCACCCATTCTTGATTCAGATTCAGATTCAGATGTTGACCCATCTCCTGGTTCTCTGAAGCAGCAGCCTTCACGAGGAGCAGAACCAGAAGAGGTTGGAACTCCTGTAGGGGGAAGCTCTTCTGCAGGTGGTGATAATCACCAAGGTACTACAGAAGATGATCACCCAGGCAAGACCACGGGAAGGAGGACCCTGGTTGATCACCCCAATGACCTGATCTTAGGAGATCCAACTAAGGGTGTCCAGACTAGGAGAACTATTAACTTAGCTGCCTTATTCAGTTGCTATGTGTCCTTGATTGAGCCCAAGAACATCAAGGAGGCACTGAAAGATTCAAACTGGATTGTTGCTATGCAGGAGGAATTGAATCAATTCACCAGACAGGATGTTTGGGAGCTGGTAGACAGACCAAGACATCAAAAGGTGATAGGCACTAAGTGGGTTTTCAAAAATAAGAAAGATGAGAATGATGTCATTACTAGGAACAAGGCAAGGCTAGTGGCCCAGGGCTATTCTCAGTCTGAAGGAATAGACTATGATGAGACATTTGCTCCTGTTGCCAGACTAGAAGCTATCAGATTGTTCTTAGCATATGCTGCTCACATGAAGTTCAAAGTATACCAGATGGATGTGAAATCTGCCTTTCTTAATGTGATTCTCATTGAGGAAGTGTATGTGGAACAACCTCCTGGTTTTGAACAAGGTGACAAGGTGTTTAAGCTTAAGAAAGCTCTTTATGGGCTGAAGCAGGCACCCAGAGCATGGTATGACACTCTATCTCAATTTCTTCTGGACAATGGTTTTACTAAAGGTAAGATTGATAGGACCTTGTTTAGGAAAGAAGAAGGAAAGGACATCCTTCTGGTCCAAATATATGTTGATGACATCATATTTGGATCCCCTAACAAGAAGCTGTGTGAGAAGTTTGGTGAGCTCATGCAGGGACAGTTTGAGATGTCCATGATGGGAGAATTGAATTATTTTTTGGGTTTGCAGGTTAAGCAATCAGAGAAGGGAATTTTTATTAATCAAGCTAAGTACACCAGAAACATGTTAGAGAAATTTGGAATAGGATCTAGCAAGGCAGCCAAGATCCCTATGATGACAAATTTCAACATGGATCCAGATGAGTCTGGAGAGAGTGTGGACCAGACTCAGTACAGAGCACTTATTGGTTCTCTTTTGTATCTGACTGCAAGCAGACCAGATACTACTTTTGCTGTAGGAGTTTGTGCCAGATTTCAAGCTAATCCCAAGAAAAGTCACTTGGAAGCAGCTAGGAAGATATTGAAATATCTCAAAGGAACTGTGAATTTAGGATTATGGTATCCTGCAGATGACAATCTGGAATTGAGTGGTTATTCAGATTCAGACTATGGTGGGTGCAGAATAGATAGGAAATCTACAAGTGGAACATGCCAATTTTTAGGGAATAAATTGGTATCCTGGTTTTCCAAGAAGCAGACTTCAGTTGCTACATCAACAACAGAAGCAGAGTACATGGCTGCAGGGAGTTGTTGTTCTCAACTACTTTGGATTAGTCAACAGCTTAGGGACTACCAGATTAGAGCTAAGGATATTCCTATTTTCTGTGATAGTAATAGTGCCATTGCAATCACCCAGAATCCAGTTCTTCATACCAGATGCAAACATGTTGATATAAGGCATCATTTTATCAGAGATCATGTTGAGAAGGGAGATATAAGGATGGAAAAGATTGCAACAGAGAGGCAGAGAGCAGATATTTTAACCAAGCCTTTGGCTGAGACCCGATTCAGAGAGTTAGCCTTTGAGTTAGGTTTGTTGGATCCAGAGACAGATTTGATTTAGGGGGAACATCAGAGAAGTATCCTTATCTTATCAATTTTCTTCATAAATTTTCCTTATGCTAACATACCTGCAGATTAGATATATCAGATAGGGTATACTTCCAGATAAGGTATACACCAGGTGACACTTATCCCAGATGAGGTGCTGAGTCAGAGATATGTCCAAAGTCTTTACTGACCAGGACCAGATGAGTTCCATCAGATGAGAAGTATCACCAGACCAATTGTGGTATCATCTGGTTACAATATCAGGTGACAGGTATGTCTTTTCTACTCTGGCCTCTGATCATTGGGATACACTTTTCAAATTAGTAAGTACACTCAAAACCTTTCAACTTCGGAGTGTATTTAAGACTAGGGTATAGGGCCTAGGCAATCATTTCGCTTTTTCTCTTGACTGCCACAAACCCACTTTATGCCCAGTCCCAATGACTATGCCAACGCACCAGATTAAATCTGTATCTTGCCTTTCATCGTGGCCATCAGATTTAATCACTGTGAAAAATGTCAATCAATGCTAAAATTGATTTTGTTTCCTAAATTGAATTTGAAACAACACGCGTTCACACTTCATTTAATTTTCAAGCCACGCGTATTACTCTATTTAAATCAATTTTGTTTTCAATCTGTCTTTTCACGTTTCTATACTATTCAAACCCTAACCTCTCTCTGCAAAGCATTCTCTCTCTCTCTCTCTTTCACAGTTATGGCACCCAAGTGCAATTTCGATCCAGACTATGTCTGCAAGAAACTCAAGACAGAAATGGTGGTGGACTTCTATTCCACTAAGAATCCGGCCGCTTTGGAGATTTTGGAACTTCTCCGACGTTCTGGGCTGGAGGAGTTGATCTCAAAGGTTCCCAAGGATCTGCGTACCTTGGATGGATATGCTGCACAGTTTCTTATCCGGATGAAGATCCATGAAGACTATATTTCTTCCAAGATTGATTCAGAGGATCTTGTTTTCTCTAAGGCAGACTTCTGTGGTCTTTTTGGTAACCTTTCTGCGGAAGATGTGGACCCACTGAAGTACAGAGAAGGAGAGGCGTTGGAATCCTTCAAGATGTTTGCCAGAAATTCATGCCAGAATATTTCTAAGGGTTTCTTGGACAAGCATCTTAGGCAGAAGTATAAGGTGCTATTTGACATTGTGGTTAAGATTCTCATGTGTGAGAGCCATAGCACAGATGCCATCTTCGTTGGCAGGCTCTGTGTTATGAGGGCCATTCTGGATGGTGTTCAATGTAACTGGGCTGAGTTCTTCTGGGGGGTGCTGAGGAAGAACAAGATGAAAATCCAGAAGGAAGAATGCCCCCAGTTGCCAGGAGAGCAACAATTTGTGTTCAATGCTAATGTATCATTGGGCACAAAACTCACCCTAATTCTGGATTCGATTCTTCCAGAGAAGAAATGGAGACAATCCTGGTGTAAGGGCTTTCATAAGTCCAAGATTATGTTCTCCAAGGATGGTCCTCTCCATGGCCATCCTGATTCTGATGGTGAGCAAGCCATCCCTGCCCCTCCCCTTCAAGCCATTCCCTCACCTGCTAAGGGGCAGAAGCAGCAGCAGCAGCAGAAGTCACAGAAGAAGGCTGCTGCAGCAACTGGTTCTTCAACCGTTGCCTTTTCTGGTTCCTCAGAGGAGGACCAGATCCCTCTTCTTGATGTACTGAAGAAGAAGAGTGAGGTTGCCAAGAAGGCGGGAGCTTCAAAAAGGAAGAGGCCAGAGGAGGCCAAGAAGAAATCTGCCAAGATGCCAAGGACTGGCAGAGGAGCTCCCAAGAAAACCCTTCTGGTGGATGAGCCATCAGAAGAAGAAGAGGAAGAAGAGGAAGTGCCTCTTGTGAGGAAATCCAAGGCTAAGAGAGCCCTTCTTCAAGATTCAGACTCTGGATCTGATCTTGGAGAGGCCTTGGAGAAGGCCATTGAGGATGCCACCCAGATGATGGAGGATGCTCCAGAGCTTGTTGTGCCTGCTGGTGTTGACCCAGCAGAGGTAAACCCTTCCTTTCCCTCTTCCTCCCCCATAAATCTTGTTTCCCCTTCTACCTCTCCCCCAGATAACATTCCCCAAACCTCATCTGCCTCTGGTAACCCCATTCTTCCACCGGAGCAGACTATCCCAGATACCCCCGTCTATACTCCCTCTACCATTCCTACACAAACACCTTCTCCCTCAAATTCCCAAACACATATCCCCTCTAACCCCTCTCCCCCACCTTCTGAACCAGAGGTTCCCTCAACCTCCTCTGGTGTAGAAGTCCCCCCTTCAAACACTTCCACCTCCCAAATCCCTCCTACACATTCTGTACCAGATATTCCTTTCTCTTCTGGTGCAGAGCAACCTATCCCTACCACCTCTACTTCACAAAATCCAAACCCTCCCCAAACCCATACAGACCAGGACCCAACCATTTCCTTGGCCCTGGGATTCGTTGGCCCTCCCCCCTCCCCAACCTGTTTAACCAGCGATGATAGTGAAGATGAGGAAGCTTCACTTGAGCCTGTTGACCTAGCCCCTTCCTCCTCTGCCTCTGGGTCCAAACCCTTCACTTTCTCATCTGCAGAAATGGGTCCCATTAGGCAGAGTATGAGTGTAAGTGCTCAGCTCTGGCTAAGAGAGCATTTTCCAGTTCTTCTGGAGCACTTACCACTTCTGGCAGAGCTTACTGATGCCAAGGTCTGGAGCAAGGCCAGACTTGAAGATGTGGAGGACCTGATGCTATTACTTGAGGAAATGGGTGCCTCCAACTTCACTGCTTGGGAGATTGAGCTGAAGCAGAAGATGAACATTCAGAACCCAGCGGAGCTGGAGACCCCTGGTGCAGCTAAAGTCTTGATTCGCACCCTGCTTATCCAGAGAGGAGTAATGCTCACTCCAGAGGGCCCCACTTACAAGTTTGGTCCTTACTTTGTCTTCCCTCCAGAGCTTTATTCAGACGAGGAGGACTTTGAGATGTCTCCTGCTGTGCTCCAGAAGATGAAGGCTTTCTTCAACGAGCAGATCATGCAGATAGGGCGCTTTTCCAAAGCAATCCAACATATGGCCCCTGCTATGATTGAGCATCAGATTAAGCAAGAGAGGAGAATCTTCATGAAGCAGCTCAAGTCCTCTCTGGCAGAGGTTAAAGCTTCGTTCAAGGCTAATGGCTTGTTTGTCAAGTTAGATGTCATTCATAGCCAGAAGCTGCTCCAGGAGCACGTGCTGGAGCAGATGAGGCCAGTCTCTGTTCTCAAGGTGGAGATGGCCAGCCAGATGATTCAGACTGCTAAGTTGAAAGACTCCCTCCAGGAGATGTTGGAGACGCAGGAGAGACTTGTTGCAGAGTCTAAAGCTTATCTGGAGGAAGCCAAGCAGCTGCGTGATCTTCACTCTTCCTCCAACACTGCCTTGCCTGATCTCATAAGGCAGGTAGTGGAGCCCCTCCTTGATGAAGTTAAAAAGGGGGAAGAGAAGGCCAGAACTGATCTGGCTAAGACCACAAATGAGACTCTGTTTAGCCATGGAGCTCGTCTGGACCTGTTGGAGAACACTCTGGCCCAGGCTGAGTTGCAGAAGAAGAAGAAAGAAGAGTTGAAATCTCTATCTATGGCTAAACAACTTGCTGCAGAAGATGAGTCATCTGAAGCTGAGCAGGATCCTTCTACCATTCCTGGTCCTGCTAAGAGAAAGATTAGAAAAGTTAAGAAGAGTTTCCTTGAATCTGTTGTCGAAGAAGCAGAGAAGAGATACAAGGAAGAGACTCCAGAGGAGAGGCAAGCCAGAATCAGAAAGAACATAGATGAAGAGCAGAGGCTCAGATATGTTAAGAGGCAGAAAAAGAAGGCCATAGAAGCTGGTATTCCTTCTGGTGCAGGTGGCTCAGGTCAGAAGAGGAAAGCTCCTGTGGAAGTTATGAACATCTTGCCACTCAGGACAGAAGGGTCTTTTGACTCTACTGTGCCGTATCCTCTGATTGAGAGATGGAGAGAAGCCAAGACCCTCTGGTTCATTCAGCATTATATCCAGAGGCCAGCACCAGAAGATGATGAGCTGATCAACAGAACCTTCCATTCTTGGATGCAAGCCTATGATGCAGACTTGTACAAGCAGCTGATGGATTCAACCATTGAGTTCAACCTGGAGGTGACTGCTCCTGAATTTACTTATCTTAACACTCCCATGATTGGGAACCAGGTGGATTGGGCAGAACTGAAGAAGCTTTACAAGACCAAGGTGTTGGTGAATTTCACCCCAACATCTTCTGCAGAGTTGAAGGCCGTCCAGGATAGGTTCCTTGACTGGTTTCTTGTCCCTAAAGAGAACAGAAGATATGCCTAGAATAGGACAATGAACTTCAATGTAATCTGTAATTATTTTGTCCTCTGATTATTAATGGAAAAATACATATCTTCTTTGTTCTAAAGACAACTCCTTGTTGTCTTATTATTTGCCTGATGAGATCTATTCTAAGGTCTCATCCCTTTATTGTTTTCTTGCCTAAGTTTACTTTTGATCAGTTCTGGTAGTGTTTTAACTCCATCAAAAAGGGGGAAATTGTTAAGATAAAAATTGTTAGTTTTGATGAGTTAAAACAAACCAGAAGATGTAATAGGACCATCTGGACCTGTTAGCCAGATGATGATCTAGATTAGGACTTAGTCTAGGGGGAACTGCCAGACCAGAAGACTTCACCAGAAGAGTCACCAGAAGACCCCACCAGAGGACTTCACCAGAGGACTCCACCAGAAGACTTCTCCAGATGAGATCAGACCGGAGGCAGAAATCCTTCCCCAGACCAGACGAGTCCGGACTAGACGAGTCTGGTGGAACAAAAGATGCTCAGTTTGTTTCCCTTATCCTACTGAGTATTCTGGTTGTTCACCAGATAAGGACCAGAAGACACCGAGGTCACCTGGTGTCTGGTCCTGGAGAGTATCAGAGTTAGGCAATTGGAAGCATTGTTCCGTTGGTGATTAATCAAGTCAACACAAGATTGGATTGAGAAGATATGAAGACAATCAATCAAAATCTCACCAACCCAATCAATCAATTAGGGAATTGATTGATTGAAGCTTCCATATATAGAGGATCTGATTGGATCAGCCTCCCAACGGCTATGTCCCTAATCCCCTCTATATATACTTGAGTGCAGATCAAGAAAAAGCTCTAGAATCATTTTACGCGCATATAGCCATACTAAGCTTTTGATCACTACGCATATTGTACTCACTTTTGTTCTTAATTACTCATCTACTCGTAAGGAGTTTATATACTCAACCTGTTCATCTTGTTAGACAAGGTTGGAGTAAGTCTATCTTTAGATCGAAGTTAGATCTAAAGAGTTTGTAAGAAGGTGCTGGTACTTCAGAAATTCCAGTGAGTAAGTTTGTGAGTTGGTTGATAGTGAGACCCCTTGGTGATAAGGGAGAGTGGACGTAGGATTTTTATCCGAACCACTATATATCTTGTGTCATTTATCGCTTTATTTTAATTATTGTTTATTGCTCTCTTATAAAAGATTTTGGAAAGACATTATAACATAAGCTTCCGCAATTAATCTATCGAGTGGGACCAACAACTCTGTTAATCACATAACAAATGGTCCAGAAGAGTTGACTGTTCTGGAAGAGAAGATGCTAGAGAATAAGTGTCAAAAAGGGGAACCATTAAAGATTGATGGTTCTGTGAACAATGAGTCCCAAGGAGTAGGAATTACTCAAATTGGAGGACCCCAGAGAAATCCTCAAAGGGAACCTAAACAGATTAGGGGACCTCAAAGGAAACACTCAAGAAAGGGGAATACCAATCAGAGTAACAACTACCAGAGAAGGAACAATGTTCAACAGAACCAGGTGCCCCAGAGACAATTCTCTCAGAGGAATCAATTCCAGAATAGGTATACTCAAAGGAACTATAATCACCAGAACAAGTCCAATTGTCAGAACCAGAGGAGATCTTCCAGACCCATCTATAGAAAACCAACTGATCTGGGTAGTTATGACACCAGAGATGGTTCTTCTAGGATGTACCCTTATAACCAGACCTTTAAGACCATGCCTTTGAGGCAGGCCATTCCAAAGGCCAGATTTGAGAAAAGGTACACCAGACCTGTTTATAGGAAAGGTGTCCTTATCAGACCAGTAGCTCAATATGTCATAGTAAGAGGACATGTACTGGTAGATAGATTTGGAAGGAAGATAAGATCTCCTCATCCATCAAGGGATGGTCTTTATCTATGGATTCCTACAAAACCTGCAACTAACCAATCAGGACCCAGCACTAGTAGGGGACCTAATTGATTTCTCTGCAGGTAGACAAGAGTCCATTGGAGAAAGGATTTTCAAGCAATCATGTCTGGTACATTGATAGTGGATGTTCCAAGCACATGACCTTCCAGAAGGATAATCTCCAAGATTTCAAGCCATTAAATGGACCAAGAGTGATGTTTGGTGACAACAACTATGGAGTCACCAGAGGAGTAGGAAAGTTGACCTTCAATGGAGTATCTGTAGATGAAGTCTACTACGTAGAAGGACTCAAGCATAATCTGCTTTCAGTATCCCAATTCTGTGACAAGGGATACTCAGTGAAGTTTTCTAGTGATTCATGTACTGTTTTCTCTTCTGATTATAATGATATCTTGCTAATAGGCTTGAGGAAGGGTAATATTTATCTTGCAGATTTTAGCAGTTGCCCAAGGAATGCTTGTCTGGTTGCTAAAGGATCTGCAGAGAACAGTTGGATTTGGCACAAGAGTTTGTGTCATCTTAACTTCAAAACATTGAACAAGATTGCCAGAAAAGGTCTCATTCGAGGTCTTCCTAATGAAGTGTTTAAGAAGGATCAGGTTTGTGGTTCATGCCAGAAGGGTAAACAACCCAAGACTTCCTTTAAGGATGTCCAGAGCACAACCACAACCAGAGTACTTCAACTACTTCACATGGACCTGTTTGGACCTGTTTCTCCTCTTAGTTTCAGTGGAAGGAAGTACACCTTAGTAATAGTAGATGACTTTTCAAGATACACTTGGGTAGTGTTCTTGTTTAAGAAAAATGAAACTATGACTAAGCTGCCAGAGTTCTTCAAGCAGATTGAGCAGAACCAGAGCATAGTCAGGATCAGAAGTGACAAAGGAACAGAGTTTTTGAATTCACATATTGCAGATTACTGCAAGGACCATGGGATTTTTCATGAGACATCTGCTGCCAGAACACCTCAACAAAATGGAGTTGCAGAAAGGAGGAATAGGACTCTCAAAGAAGCTGCAAGATCACTTCTGGCAGAGTACAGCACTCCACATAGATTTTGGGCAGAGGCCATCAATACAGCTTGTTACACTCAGAACAGGTGCCTGATTGCCCAGAGACACAATAAGACCCCATATGAGGTATGGAAAGGTAAAACCCCATCTGTTTCATATTTTCATGTTTTTGGATGTAAGTGTTTCATCCATGACAATGGGAAATCTAAATTAAGAACCTTTGATGCTAAAGTGGCTGATGGAATATTTTTGGGATATTCCAGCACCAGTAAAACTTTTAGAGTTTTTAATAAGAATTCACTTTGTGTGGAGGAAACACCTCATGTTGTTTTTTATGAATCTACTTTTGAGTGCAAGGTGGATTCTAAGTCTTCTGATGAGACCCAGAATCAGACTACACCCAGAGTTATCAAAGTCAATCCACATATTCTTGATTCAGATTCAGATTCAGATGATGACCCATCTCCTGGTTCTCTGAAGCAGCAGCCTTCACAAGGAGCAGAACCAGAAGAGGTTGGAACTCCTGTAGGGGGAAGCTCTTCTGCAGGTGGTGATAATCACCAAGGTACTGCAGAAGATGATCATCCAGGTAAGACCACGGGTAGGAGGACCCTGGTTGATCACCCCAATGACCTGATCTTAGGAGATCCAACTAAGGGTGTCCAGACTAGGAGAACTATTAACTTAACTGCCTTATTCAGTTGCTATGTGTCCTTGATTGAGCCCAAGAACATCAAGGAGGCACTGAAAGATTCAAATTGGATTGTTGCTATGCAGGAGGAATTGAATCAATTCACCAGACAGGATGTTTGGGAGCTGGTAGACAGACCAAGACATCAAAAGGTGATAGGCACTAAATGGGTTTTCAAAAATAAGAAAGATGAGAATGATGTCATTACTAGGAACAAGGCAAGGCTAGTGGCCCATGGCTATTCTCAGTCTGAAGGAATAGACGATGATGAGACATTTGCTCCTGTTGCCAGACTAGAAGCTATCAGATTGTTCTTAGCATATGCTGCTCACATGAAGTTCAAAGTATACCAGATGGATGTGAAATCTGCCTCTCTTAATGGGATTCTCATTGAGGAAGTGTATGTGGAACAACCTCCTGGTTTTGAACAAGGTGACAAGGTGTTTAAGCTTAAGAAAGCTCTTTATGGGCTGAAGCAGGCACCCAGAGCATGGTATGACACTCTATCTCAATTTCTTCTGGACAATGGTTTTACTAAAGGAAAGATTGATAGGACCTTGTTTAGGAAAGAAGAAGGAAAGGACATCCTTCTGGTCCAAATATATGTTGATGACATCATATTTGGATCCCCTAACAAGAAGCTGTGTGAGAAGTTTGGTGAGCTCATGCAGGGACAGTTTGAGATGTCCATGATGGGAGAATTGAATTACTTTTTGGGTTTGCAGGTTAAGCAATCAGAGAAGGGAATTTTTATTAATCAAGCTAAGTACACCAGAAACATGTTAGAGAAATTTGGAATAGGATCTAGCAAGGCAGCCAAGATCCCTATGATGACAAATTTCAACATGGATCCAGATGAGTCTGGAGAGAGTGTGGACCAGACTCAGTACAGAGCACTTATTGGTTCTCTTTTGTATCTGACTGCAAGCAGACCAGACATTACCTTTGCTGTTGGAGTTTGTGCCAGATTTCAAGCTAATCCCAAGAAAAGTCACTTGGAAGCAGCAAGGAAGATTTTGAAATATCTTAAGGGAACTGTGAATTTAGGATTATGGTATCCTCCAGATGACAACTTAGAATTGAGTGGTTATTCAGATTCAGACTATGGTGGGTGCAGAATAGATAGGAAATCTACAAGTGGAACATGCCAATTTTTAGGGAATAAATTGGTATCCTGGTTTTCCAAGAAGCAGACCTCAGTTGCTACATCAACAACAGAAGCAGAGTACATGGCTGCAGGGAGCTGTTGTTCTCAACTACTTTGGATTAGTCAACAGCTTAGGGACTACCAGATTAGAGCCAAGGATATTCCTATTTTCTATGATAGTAATAGTGCCATAGCCATTACCCAGAATCCAGTTCTTCATACCAGGTGTAAACATGTTGATATAAGGCATCATTTTATCAGAGATCATGTTGAGAAGGGAGATATAAGGATGGAAAAGATTGCAACAGAGAAGCAGAGAGCAGATATTTTAACCAAGCCTTTGGCTGAGACCAGATTCAGAGAGTTAGCTTTTGAGTTAGGTTTGTTGGATCCAGAGACAGATTTGTTTTAGGGGGAACATCAGAGAAGTATCCTTGTTTCATTACTTTTCTTCATATATTTATTTTCTTTAGCTAATATACCTGCAGATTAGATATATCAGAGAAGGCAACAGATTTGTTTTAGGGGGAACATCAGAGAAGTATCCTTTATTTATACTTTATTGCATATTCTTTATTTCGTTTAAAAATAACATACCTGCAGATTAGACATATCAGAGAAGGTACCAGATGAGGTATGCACCAGGTGAAACCTGTCCCAGATGAGGTGCTGAGTCATTTGTCCAAAATCTTCTCTGACCAGAACCAGATGAGCTCCATCAGAGGAGATGTAGCTGTGGTTTCATCTGGTTACAATATCAGGTGACAGATATGCTTTTACTTCTATGGCCTCTGATCATTGGGATACACTTTTCAAATTAGTAAATACACTCAAAACCTTTAAACTTCGGAGTGTATTTAAGACTAGGGTATAGGGCCTAGGCAATCATTTCGCTTTTTCTCTTGACTGCCACAAAACCCCTTTATGCCCAGTCCCAATGACTATGCCAACGCACCAGATTAAATTTGTATCTTGCCCTTCATCGTGGCCATCAGATTTAATCACTGTGCAAAATGTCAATCAATGCTAAAATTGATTTTGTTTCCTAAATTGAATTTGAAATAAAACGCGTTCACACTTCTTTTAATTTTCAAGCCACGCGTATTACTCTATTTAAATCAATTTTGTTTTCAATCTGTCCTTTCACGTTTCTATACTATTCAAACCCTAACCTCTCTCTGCAAAGCATTTTCTCTCTCTCTCTCTCTCTCTCTCACAGAAATGGCTCCTCCGTGCAACTTTGATCATGTCCTGATGATGAAAAAGCTTAAGACGGAGATGGTGGTGGACTTTTATACCACCTAGAATCCAGTTGTGCTGTCGGTTCTGGAGATGTTCCAGAATGCAGGGGTGGAGAAGTTGATCTCCACTGTTCCCAAGGATTTTTGCACCCTTGACGGTTATGCGGCCCAGTTTCTGGTTCGCATGAAGATTCATGAGGATTACATCTCTTCAAAGATTGGTGAAGATGATTTGGTGTTTTCTAAGCACGATTTCTGCGCTTTGTTCGAGAACATTTCTGCGGTGGGAGTGGATCCGTTGACATACAAGGAGGATGATATCGTTGGATCATTCAAGATTTTTGCTCGTTCTTCCTGCCAGAACATCACAAAGGCCTTTGTGGATAAGCATTTAAGGCAGAAGTTCAAGGTGTTGTTCGATATCGTGGTAAAAGTACTTATGTGTGAGAATCACAGCGCAGATGCCATTTTCAATGGTAGGATGTGTGTGATGAGGGCTTTATATGATGGTGTGCAATGTAATTGGGCGGAGTTTTTCTGGGATGTGTTGAGGAAGAACAAGCTGAAGGTGAAGAAGGAGTCTTGTCCTTCCAAGCCAGGGGAGTTGCAGTTCTGTTTCACTGCAAATGTCTCTTTGGGGACTAAGTTAACACTTATTCTGGATTCTCTTCTTCCAGAGAAGAAGTGGAGGTCATCTTGGTGCCACAATTATCACAAGTCCAAGATCCTCTTCTCCAAGGATGGTCCTCTTCACGGCCATGCCGACTCTGATGGAGAGCAAGCCATCCCTGCCCCTCCTATTCAATCTATTCCCTCACCTCCTAAGGGGCAGAGAAAGCAGCAGCAGCAGCAGAAGACTCAGAAGAAAGCTGCTGAAGCAACTGGTTCTTCAACCGTTGCCTTTTCTGGTTCCTCAGAGGAGGACCAGATTCCCCTTCTTGATGTGCTAAAGAAGAAGGGTGATGATAAAGCTGTTAAGAAGGCTGGAGCAGCCAAGAGGAAGCGGCCAGAGGAGGCCAGGAGAGGCTCTGCTAAAAAGTCTAAGATTAGCAAGAAGGCCAAGCAAACCCTTCTGGTGGATGAGCCATCAGAAGAAGAAGAGGAAGAAGAGGAAGTGCCTCTTGTGAGGAAATCCAAGGCCAAGAGAGTTATTCTTCAAGATCCTGAATCTGGATCTGATCTTGGAGAGGCCTTGGAGAAGGCTATTGATGAGGCCTCCCAGATGATGGAGGATGCTCCAGAGACGGCTATACCTGCTGGTGTTGACCCAGCAGAGGTAAATCCCTCCATTCCATCTTCTTTTCCCATTAATCTTGTTTCCCCTTCTACCTCTCCCCCAGATAACATTCCCCAAACCCCATCTGCCTCTGGTAACCCCACCCTTCCACCAGAGCAGACTATCCCAGATACCCCTGTCTTTACACCCTCTACCATTCTTGCTCATACACCTTCTTCCCCACACTCCCAAACACATCTTCCCACTAACCCCTCTCCCCCACCTTCTGGACCAGAGGTACCCTCAACCTCCTCTGGTGCAGAAGTCCCCCCTTCAAACTCTTCCACCTCCCAGATCCCTCCTACACACTCTGTACCAGATATTCCTTCCTCTTCTGGTACAGAACCACCCCTTCCTACCACCTCTACTTCACAAAACCCCAACCCTCCCCAAACCCATACAGATCAGGACCCAACCATTGCTATGGCTCTGGGATTCCCTGCCCCTCCCCCCTCCCCAACCTGTTTAACAAGCGATGATAGTGAAGATGAGGAAGCTTCACTTGAGCCTACTCACTTAGCACCTTCCTCCTCTGCCTCTGGGCACAAACCCTTTATATTCTCTTCTGATGATATGGGTCCCATTAGGCAGAGTATGAGTGTGAGTGCTCAGCTCTGGCTAAGAGAGCAATTTCCAATTTTGTTGGAGCACTCACCCCTCCTGGCAGATTTGACTGATGCCAAGGTTTGGAGTATGGCTAGACTCCATGATGTTGAAGATCTCATGCTTCTGCTAGAGGAGATGTCTCCCTCTACCTTCACTGCTTGGGAGATTGAGCTGAAGAAGAAGCTAAATATTCAAAACCCAACAGAGTTGGAGACACCAGAGGCGGCCAAGGTCCTGATCAGAACCCTCTTGATCCAGAAAGGTGTCATGCTCACTCCAGAGGGCTTCTCCTATAATTTTGGTCCGCATTTCTCATTCCCTCCAGAGTTGTACTCTGACGAGGAGGACTTTGAGATGTCTCCTGCTGTGCTCCAGAAGATGAAGGCTTTCTTCAACGAGAAGATCATGCAGATAGGGCGCTTTTCCAAAGCAATTCAACATATGGCCCCTGCTATGATAGAGCACCAGATCAAGCATGAGAGGAGAATCTTCCTGAAGCAGATCAAGTCCTCTCTGGCAGAGGTAAAAGCTTCTTTCAAGGCTAATGGCTTATTTGTCAAGTTAGATATCATGCACAGCCAGAAGCAGCTCCAGGAGCACGTGCTGGAGCAGATGAGGCCAGTTTTTGTACTCAAAGTAGAAATGGCCAGCCAGATGATTCAAACTGCTAAGCTGAAGGACTCCCTCCAGGAGATGTTGGAGAAGCAGGAAAGACTTGTTGCAGAGTCTAAAGCCTATCTGGAGGAAGCCAAGCAGCTGCGTGATCTTCACTCTTCCTCCAACACTGCCTTGTCTGATCTTATAAGGCAGGTAGTGGAGCCCCTCCTTGATGAAGTTAAAAAGGGGGAAGAGAAGGCCAGAACTGATCTGGCGAAGACCACCAATGAGACTCTTTTTAGCCATGGAGCTCGTCTGGACCTGTTGGAGAACACTCTGGCCCAGGCTGAGTTGCAGAAGAAGAAGAAAGAAGAGTTGAAGTCTCTTACTATGGCTAAACAACTTGCTGCAGAAGAAGAGTCATCTGAAGCTGAGCAGGATCCTTCAACCATTCCTGGTCCTGCTAAGAGGAAGATTAGAAAAGTAAAGAAGAGTTTCCTTGAATCTGTTGTCGAAGAAGCAGAGAAGAGATACAAGGAAGAGACTCCAGAAGAGAGGCAAGCCAGAATCAGGAAGAACATAGATGAAGAGCAGAGGCTCAGATATGTTAAGAGGCAAAACAAGAAGGCCAGAGAAGCTGGTATTCCTTCTGGTGCAGGTGGCTCAGGTCAGAAGAGGAAAGCTCATGTGGAAGTTATGAACATCTTGCCACTCAGGACAGAAGGGTCCTTTGACTCTACTGTGCCGTATCCTCTGATTGAGAGATGGAGAGAAGCCAAGACCCTCTGGTTCATTCAGCATTATATCCAGAGGCCAGCACCAGAAGATGATGAGCTGATCAACAGAACCTTCCATTCTTGGATGCAAGCCTATGATGCAGACTTGTACAAGCAGCTGATGGATTCAACCATTGAGTTCAACCTGGAGGTGACTGCTCCTGAATTTACTTATCTTAACACTCCCATGAATGGGAACCAGGTGGATTGGGCAGAACTGAAGAAGCTTTACAAGACCAAGGTGTTGGTGAATTTCACCCCAACATCTTCTGCAGAGTTGAAGGCCGTCCAGGATAGGTTCCTTGACTGGTTTCTTGTCCCTAAAGAGAACAGAAGATATGCCTAGAGTAGGACTATGAACTTCAATGTAATCTGTAATTATTTTGTCCTCTGATTATTAATGGAAAAATACATATCTTCTTTATTCTAAAGACAACTCCTTGTTGTCTTATTATTTGCCTGATGAGATCTATTCTAAGGTCTCATCCCTTTATTGTTTTCTTGCTTAAGTTTACTTTTGATCAGTTCTGGTGGTGTTTTAACTCCATCAAAAAGGGGGAAATTGTTAGGATAAAAATTGTTTGTTTTGATGAGTTAAAACAAACCAGAAGATGTAATAGGACCATCTGGACCTGTTAACCAGATGATGATCTAGATTAGGACTTAGTCTAGGGGGAACTGCCAGACCAGAAGACTTCACCAGAAGAGTCACCAGAAGACCCCACCAGAGGACTTCACCAGAGGACTCCACCAGAAGACTTCACCAGATGAGATCAGACCAGAGGCAGAGAACCTTTCCCAGACCAGACGAGTCCGGACCAGACGAGTCTGGTGGAACAAAAGATGCTCAGTTTGATCCCCTTATTCTACTGAGTATTCTGGTTGTTTACCAGATAAGGACCAGAAGACACCGAGGTTGCCTGGTGTCTGGTCCTGCCTTCTCTGGAGAGAATCAGAGTTAGGCAGAGGAAGTTATTGACCGTTGGTGATTCAAATCAAGTCAACAAGATCAGGATTGGAAAGTATTTGAAGATAATCAATCCAAGGATCCCACCAACCCAATCAATCAATTAGGGAATTGATTGATTGAGGCTTCCTTATATAGAGGATCTGATTGGATTAGCCCTTCCAACGGCTAGCCCTAATCCCCTCTATATATACAAGAGTGCAGTTCAAGAAAAAGCTCTAGAGACTCTACACGCGCACATAGCATTCTAAGCTTTTGATCACTACGCATTTGCACTCACTTTTTTCTTAATTACTCATCCAACTCGTAAGGAGTTTATATACTCAACCTGTTCATCTTGTTAGATAAGGTTGGAGTAAGTTTGTCTTTAGATCGAAGTTAGATCTAAAGAGATTGTAAGAAGGTGCTGGTACTTCGGAAATTCCAGTGGTTAGTGAGTTTGTTGGTTGGATAGTGAGACCCCTTTGAGAAGGGAGAGTGGACGTAGGATATTCAGATCCGAACCACTATATATACGGTGTTATTTATTGCTTTCTTTAATACCTAATGTTTATTATTTGTGCTCTTAGAAAAGATTTTCTCTAAAAGACATTTTGGCTATAAAGGTTTCCGCAATTAATCTATCTAGTGGGACCAACACCAGTAAAGCTTTTAGAGTTTTTAATAAGAATTCACTTTGTGTGGAGGAAATACCTCATGTTGTTTTTTATGAATCTACTTTTGAGTTCAAGGTGGAATCTAAGTCTTCTGATGAGACCCAGAATCAGACTAAACCCAGAGTTATCAAAGTCAATCCACCTGTTCTTGATTCAGATTCAGATTCAGATGATGACCCATCTCCTGGTTCTCTGAAGCAGCAGCCTTCACAAGGAGCAGAACCAGAAGAGGTTGGAACTCCTGTAGGGGAAAGCTCTTCTGCAGGTGGTGATAATCACCAAGGTACTGCAGAAGATGATCAACCAGGCAAGACCACGGGAAGGAGGACCCTGGTTGATCACCCCAATGACCTAATCCTTGGAGATCCAACTAAGGGTGTCCAGACTAGGAGATCTCTTAACTTAGCTGCCTTATTCAGTTGCTATGTGTCCTTGATTGAGCCTAAGAACATCAAGGAGGCACTGAAAGATTCAAATTGGATTATTGCAATGCAAGAGGAGTTGAATCAATTCACCAGACAGGATGTTTGGGAGCTGGTAGACAGACCAAGACATCAAAAGGTGATAGGCACTAAGTGGGTTTTCAAGAATAAGAAAGATGAGAATGATGTCATTACTAGGAACAAGGCAAGGCTAGTGGCTCAGGGCTATTCTCAGTCTGAAGGAATAGACTATGATGAGACATTTTCTCCTGTTGCCAGACTAGAAGCCATCAGATTGTTCTTAGCATATGCTGCTCACATGAAGTTCAAAGTATACCAGATGGATGTGAAATCTGCCTTTCTTAATGGGATTCTCATTGAGGAAGTGTATGTGGAACAACCTCCTGGTTTTGAACAAGGTGACAAGGTGTTCAAGCTTAAGAAAGCTCTTTATGGGCTGAAGCAGGCACCCAGAGTATGGTATGACACTCTATCTCAATTTCTTCTGGACAATGGTTTTACTAAGGGTAAGATTGATTGGACCTTGTTTAGGAAAGAAGAAGGAAAGGACATCCTTCTGGTCCAAATATATGTTGATGACATTATATTTGGATCCCCTAACAAGAAGATGTGTGAGAAATTTGGCGAACTCATGCAGAGTCAGTTTGAGATGTCCATGATGGGTGAGATGAATTACTTTTTAGGTTTGCAGGTTAAGCAATCAGAGAAGGGAATCTTCATTAATCAGGCGAAGTACACCATAAACATGTTAGAGAAATTTGGAGTAGGATCTAGCAAAGCAGCCAAGATCCCTATGATGACAAATTTCAACATGGATCCAGATGAGTCTGGAGAGTGTGTGGACCAGACTCAGTACAGAGCACTTATTGGTTCTCTTCTGTACCTTTGCTTTTGGAGTTTGTGCCAGATTTCAAGCTAATCCCAAGAAAAGTCACTTGGAAGCAGCAAGGAAGATTTTGAAATATCTTAAGGGAACAGTGAACTTAGGCTTATGGTATCCTGCAGATGACAATTTGGAATTGAGTGGTTATTCAGATTCAGACTATGGTGGATGCAGAATAGATAGGAAATCTACAAGTGGAACATGCCAATTTCTAGGGAATAAATTGGTATCCTGGTTTTCTAAGAAGCAGACTTCAGTTGCTACATCAACAACAGAAGCAGAGTACATGGCTACAGGGAGCTGTTGTTCTCAACTACTTTGGATTAGTCAACAGCTTAGGGATTACCAGATTAGAGCCAAGGATATTCCTATATTCTGTGATAGTAATAGTGCCATTGCAATTACCCAGAATCCAGTTCTTCATACCAGGTGTAAACATGTTGATATAAGGCATCATTTTATCAGAGATCATGTTGAGAAGGGAGATATAAGGATGGAAAAAGATTGCAACAGAGAAGCAGAGAGCAGATATCTTAACCAATCCTTTGGCTGAGACCAGATTCAGAGAGTTAGCCTTTGAATTAGGATTGTTGGATCCAGAGACAGATTTGTTTTAGGGGGAACATCAGAGAAGTATCCTTTATTTCTACTTTATTGCATATTCTTTATTTCGTTTAAAACTAACATACCTGCAGATTAGAAATATCAGAGAAGGTACCAGATAAGGTATGCACCAGGTGACACTTGTCCCAGATGAGGTGTTGAGTCAAATGTCCAGAATCTTCTCTGACCAGGACCAGATGGGTTTTATCAGAGGAGATGTAACATCAGATTAGCTGTGGTATCATCTGGTTACAATATCAGGTGACAGGTATGGGTTTACTTCTCTGGCCTCTGATCATTGGGATACACTTTTCAAATTAGTAAGTACACTCAAAACCTTTCAACTTCGGAGTGTATTTAAGACTGGGGTATAGGGCCTAGGCAATTATTTCGCTTTTTCTCTTGACTGCCACAAAACCCCTTTGTGCCCCGTCCCAATGACTATGCCAACGCACCAGATTAAATCTGTATCTTGCCTTTCTTTGTGGCCATCGGATTTAATCACTATGCAAAATATCAATCAATTCAAATATTGATTTTGTTCCCTAATTTAATTTTGGTATTACACGCGTTCACACTTCATTTATTACTCGAGCCACGCGTATTACCCTATTTAAATCTAATTTTCTTACAATCTGTCTTTTCACGATTTCATACTTTCAAACCCTAACCTCTCTCTGCAAAGTTCTTCCCCTCTCTCTCTCTCTCTCTCTCTCTCTCTCTCTCTCTCTCTCACACAGATATGGCTCCCCCGTGTAATTTTGACCATGAATTGATGATGAAGAAGCTCAAAACGGAGATGGTGGTTGACTTCTACACCACCAAGAACTCGTCTGCTCTTGTTATTTTGGAACTTTTGAGGAGATCCGGAGTTGAGAAGTTGATCTCCACCATTCCCAGAGATTTTCGTACCCTTGACGGTTATGCGGCCCAGTTTTTGGTTCGCATGAAGATCAATGAAGACCATATTTCTTCAAAGATTGACAGGGAAGATTTGGTGTTTTCCAAGCATGATTTATGTGCCCTGTTTGGAAACATTTCGGCGGAAGGAGTGGATCCTTTAACCTACAAGGAGGATGATATTGTGGGTTCCTTCAAACTGTTTGCTCGTTCCTCTTGCCAGAATATCACGAAGGGATTTCTGGATAAGCATCTGAGGCAAAAGTACAAGGTACTCTTTGACATAGTTGTTAAGGTGTTGATGTGTGAAAATCACAGCACAGATGCGATCTTTAATGGAAGAATGTGTGTGATGAGAGCCTTGTATGACGGCGTCCAATGCAATTGGGCAGAATTCTTTTGGGGCGTCTTGAGGAAGAATAAGACGAAGGTTAACAAGGAAGCTTGTCCTTCCATTCCAGGGGAGATGCAGTTTTACTTCACTGCTAATGTTTCGTTGGGTACGAAACTTACCTTGATTTTGGACTCCCTGCTTCCAGAGAAGAGATGGAAGGAGACTTGGTGCAAAGGTTTTCACAAGTCTAAGGTGCTATTCTCAAAGGATGGTCCCCTTCATGGCCATCCTGATTCTGATGGAGAAAAAGCCATCGCTGCCCCTCCTCTTCAGGCAGTACCCTCACCTGAAAAGGGGCAGAAGCAGCAGCCAAGGCAGAAGGCCCAGAAGAAAGCTGTTGGTGCAACTGGTTCCTCAACCATTGCCTTTTCTGGTTCCTCGGAGGAGGACCAGATTCCCCTTCTTAACATTCTTAAGAAGAAGGGTGGTGATGATGATGAAGCTGTCAAGGCTGGGGCAGCCAAGAGGAAGAGGCCGGTGGAGGCCAAGAAGAAATCTGCCAAGAAGCCAAGGACTAGCAGAAGAGCTCCCAAGAAAACCCTTCTGGTGGATGAGCCATCAGAGGAAGAAGAGGAAGAGGAGGTTGAACCTCTTAAGAGGAAGCCCAGGGCCAAGAGGGCTATTCTACAGGATCCTGGCTCTGGATCTGATCTTAGTGAGGCCCTGGAGAGAGCTATTGATGAAGCTTCCCAGATTATGGAGGATACTCCAGAGCTCGTTGTGCCTGCTGGTGTTGACCCAGCAGAGGTAAACCCTTTCTTACCCTCCTCTACTTCCATTGATCTTGTCTCTCCCTCTACCTCCCCACCAGATACTCAAACACATCCCATCTCATCTGCTCCTGGTGTTCCTTCATTCTCACCAGAGCAGACTCTCCCAGACACACCTACATTCTCTACCTCAACCATTCCTCAAACACCCTCTTCCCCATCTTCCCATATACCTCTAAACACAAACCCCTCTCCCCCACCTTCTGTACCAGAGGTACCCTCAACCTCTTCTGGTGCAGAAATCCCCCCTCCAAACACTTCCACCCCCCAGATACCTCCTACACCTTCTGTACCAGATGTTCCATCATCTTCTGGTGCAGAGCAACCCATTCCTACACCCTCTACTTCACAAAATCCAAACCCTCCCCAAACCCATACAGACCAGGACCCAACCATTTCTATGGCTCTGGGATTTGTTGGCCCTCCCCCTTCTCCTACCTGTTTAACTAGCGATGATAGTGAAGATGAGGAAGCTTCACTTGAGCCTGCAGACTTAGCACCTTCCTCCTCTGCCTCTGGGCCCAAACCCTTCACTTTCTCATCTGCAGAAATGGGTCCCATTAGGCAGAGTATGAGTGTAAGTGCTCAGCTCTGGCTAAGAGAGCATTTCCCAGTTCTTCTGGAGCACTTACCACTTCTGGCAGACCTTACTGATGCCAAGGTCTGGAGCAAGGCCAGACTTGAAGATGTGGAGGACCTATTGTTGTTGCTTGAGGAAATGGGTCCCTCCAACTTCACTGCTTGGGAGATTGAGCTAAAGCAGAGGCTGAATATTCTGAACCCAGCAGAGCTGGAGACTCCTGGTGCTGCTAAAGTCTTGATTCGCACCCTGCTCATCCAGAGAGGAGTAATGCTCACTCCAGAGGGCCCCACTTACAAGTTTGGTCCTCATTTTGTCTTTCCTCCAGAGCTATATTCAGATGAGGAAGACTTTGAGATGTCTCCTGCTGTGCTCCAGAAGATGAAAGCTTTCTTCAATGAGCAAATCATGCAGATTGGGCGCTTTTCAAAAGCTATTCAACATATGGCCCCTGCTATGATAGAGCACCATATCAAGCATGAGAGGAAAATCTTTCTGAAGCAGTTAAAGTCTTCCCTGGCAGAGGTAAAAGCTTCTTTTAAGGCTAATGGCTTGTTTGTCAAGCTGGATGTCATGCATAGCCAGAAGCAGCTACAAGAGCACGTGCTGGAGCAGTTGAGACCTGTCTCTGTGCTCAAAGTGGAGATGGCCAGCCAGATGATTCAAACTGCAAAGCTGAAAGACTCCCTCCAGGAGATATTGGAGAAGCAAGAGAGACTTGTTGCAGAGTCTAAAGCTTACCTGGAGGAGGCCAAGCAGCTGCGTGATCTTCACTCTTCCTCCAACACTGCCTTGCCTGATCTTATAAGGCAGGTAGTGGAGCCCCTCTTTGATGAAGTTAAAAAGGGGGAAGAGAAGGCCAGAACTGATCTGGCGAAGACCACAAATGAAACTCTCTTCAGCCATGGAGCTCGTCTGGACCTGCTGGAGAATACATTGGCCCAGGCTGAGCTGCAGAAGAAGAAAAAGGAAGAGCTCAAATCCCTTTCCATGGCTAAGCAGCTTGCTGCAGAAGAGGAGTTCGAAGCAGAGCAGGATCCAATTTCCATCTCTGGACCTGCTAAGAGGAAGATAAGGAAAGTAAAGAAGAGCTTCCTTGAATCTGTGGTTGAAGAAGCAGAGGAGAGATTCAAGGAAGAGTCGTCTGAAGAGAGGCAAGCAAGGATAAGGAAAAACATAGATGAAGAGCAGAGGCTCCGATATGTTAGAAGGCAAAATAAGAAGAGCAGAGAAGCTGGCATCACTCCTGGTGCTAGTGGATCCAGCCAGAAGAGAAAAGGGCCTGTTGAAGTTATGAACATCCTCCCTCTCAGGACAGAAGGGTCCTTTGACTCAACTGTTCCTGTGCCTTTGATAGAAAAATGGAGAGAAGCCAAGACTCTCTGGT
Source organism: Ballota nigra (assembly GCA_947034835.1). Taxonomy (NCBI): domain Eukaryota; kingdom Viridiplantae; phylum Streptophyta; class Magnoliopsida; order Lamiales; family Lamiaceae; genus Ballota; species Ballota nigra. The sequence goes on along the minus strand of OX344727.1, from coordinate 55,028,094 downwards.
TCATTCAACATTACATCCAGAGACCTCCACCAGAGGATGATGCTCTCATCAACAGGACTTTCCATTCTTGGATGCAGGCATATGATGCAGATTTGTACAAGCAGTTGATGGATTCAACTATTGAATTCAACCTAGAAGTCACTGCTCCTGAGTTCCATTTTCTCAACACTCCAATGGCAGGAGACCAGGTTGATTGGGCTGAGCTGAAGAAACTGTACAAGACCAAGGTGTTGGCAAACTTCACTCCATCATCTTCTGCAGAGTTGAAGGCCATTCAAGACAGGTTTCTTGACTGGTTTCTGGTGCCCAAAGACAACAGAAGATATGCTTAGAATAGGACCAGAAATGCATTGTAACCTGTATTCTTCTTTGTCCTTATTATTAATGAAAATCTCATATCTTCTCTGTTCTAAAGACAACCTCTTGTTGTCTTAATTGTTTGCCTGATAAGATCTATTCTAAGGTCTTATCCTTTATATGTTTTCCTACTTAAAGTATTCTTTGTGATCAGTTCTGGTAGTGTTTTAACTCCATCAAAAAGGGGGAAATTGTTAGGATAAAAATTGTTAGTTTTGATGAGTTAAAACAAACCAGAAGATGTAATAGGACCATCTGGACCTGTTAGCCAGATGATGATCTAGATTAGGACTTAGTCTAGGGGGAACTGCCAGACCAGAAGACTTCACCAGAAGAGTCACCAGAAGACCCCACCAGAGGACTTCACCAGAGGACTCCACCAGAAGACTTCACCAGATAAGATCAGACCAGAGGCAGAGGACCTTCCCCAGACCAGACGAGTCTGGTGGAACAAAAGATGCTCAGTTTGATCCCCTTATTCTACTGAGTATTCTGGTTGTTCACCAGATAAGGACCAGAAGACACCGAGGTTGCCTGGTGTCTGGTCCTGCCTTCTCTGGAGAGAATCAGAGTTAGGCAGAGGAAGTTATTGACCGTTGGTGATTCAAATCAAGTCAACAAGATCAGGATTGGAAAGTATTTGAAGATAATCAATTCAAGGATCCCACCAACCCAATCAATCAATTAGGGAATTGATTGATTGAGGCTTCCTTATATAGAGGATCTGATTGGATTAGCCCTCCAACGGCTAGCCCTAATCTCCTCTATATATACAAGAGTGCAGTTCAAGAAAAAGCTCTAGAGACTCTACACGCGCACATAGCATACTAAGCTTTTTGATCACTACGCATTTGCACTCACCTTGTTCTTAATTACTCATCCAACTCGTAAGGAGTTTATATACTCAACCTGTTCATCTTGTTAGACAAGGTTGGAGTAAGTTGTCTTTAGATCGAAGTTAGATCTAAAGAGATTGTAAGAAGGTGCTGGTACTTCGGAAATTCCAGTAAGTAGTGAGTTTGTTGGTTGGATAGTGAGACCCCTTTGATCAAGGGAGAGTGGACGTAGGATATTCAGATCCGAACCACTATAAATACGGTGTTATTTATTGCTTTCTTTAATACCTGTTGTTTATTATTTGTGCTCTTAGAAAAGATTTTCGCTAAAGACATTTTGACTTTAAAGGCTTCCGCAATTAATCTATCTAGTGGGACCAACACATTCTTAGTGAGTGTAGTGTTCTGAGTGAAAGAGAGAGTGAAAGTAGTTCTGAGTGAAGGTGTGTTTTCTACTTAGATTAGAGTAAACTGAGTGAATATTCTAAATCTAGGGGGGATAATCTTGTATCTTTGTGATACTGTTATTAGTGAACTTGGCACCTTTGTGGTGTAACAGTGGATGTAGGAGGATTACAACACCTCTGAACCACTATAAATTTCTATCTCTCTCTATTTATTTTGTGTATCATTCATACTTATATATATTTCTGTGCTTTGTGGTTCATTCATATTTTTCATCATCTGGACATTTGATTTTCACTTCACACACTTGTTTATATCCGCTGCACACAGTGTTAAAATACTCAAAAGTATTACAACACTAACTTTGATAAGTGTTTGAAACCCACAGACTTTGAATTTCTTATGTCTGCAGCTGCAAGCTTTTGTTTTCTAACTCTACAGCGGCAGAGTTCAAAATTGCATAGTTTTGTTAAAGTTTATTTTTTAAATCAGTTTTTAAAAACCAAGGTCTATTCACCCCCCCTCCCTCTAGACCTTGGTACACCCTTGGGACCAACATTATTCCAATCTGATTCTAAATTATTTTAAAAAAATAAATAAACCTAGATCTAGACTAGTCTATTACATTGATCGAATCAATCCAAAAAAAATTAATCTACTCGTGGATTTTCTCACGAGAAAAATAAATTCGAATGAATCGAATTAAAAACAAAAAACTCACACGCCTGAAAAATAAAAACATTAAAACCATGACAATTGGATACTTGCAAAAAAGATCTAGCAATTCTACTATCCAATTTCAATTTAATGTTCAATGATTTAAATTCCAATTTAAAGATCAGAGTCCGAAACAGTGGCTCTAATACCAGTTGTTGGTGAAAACGGGATGCCCGGATCTATTCGGAGGAAATTTAAATAAGAATTTAAATCCAATTATTACTAGCATGAATTAATCCTAAATTAATCCAAATAATAATTAATCCAACAACGAGAGATCATGCATATGAATATTATCACATAAAATTCTACGGCGGAAAACTAAGTATTTTATATGAATACGTACCTCTTGAAGCGACGTCCAACCGAGATAATCGGGATAAACGTAACGATCCTATCAACCGTAAAAGGCTTCTCAAGTATTCCCTCTTCGCTTTATTCATTCACCGGTGGGAAGCGCTCATGAACAATTTAATAATATAATGGATGAAGAAACTATTTATTGCTTTTGATTTTTTCAACTCATGGAACTATGAAACTGTAAACTGGAGATGAATTAATCATCCTCTATATATAGGAGAGGGGTTGGCCAATTTTTTCATGGATTTAGGGGAGAGAAAATCTTTTTTTCTTGGCCTCCAAGAAATCTTGAATATATCCCATATATTCATTTCTCCATAATAAAATATTCCACAAAAATCTCAAGTTCCTAATCTACATATAATTTTCGAAAATTATGGTTAAAGAATACAAGATTTGGATCTTCTTGAATTTATGAGATAATCTTGTATTCCAAGAATACATATCTTACATAACATCTTTCCAAGAAAATCAACAAAAAATTTTCTCTCTCCATATGCTTATTTTCGAAATTTTAGGATAAAATCAGCAATAATAATTTTTATTTTATTTTAATAACCTTATTATTATTGGGCTACTTGAGGGGCCTTTAGGAGAATTAAGATTGGACTTCTAATGGGCTTCTGAATTTCAATATTAAGCCCCAATATTATTCAGCTCATTAATATTAATTAATACCACTATCAAATTAATATTGAACTATCCATCTTAATCCATATTACGATAATATGGGCTCCCGGTTATTATTTCCCATGTTTAAGATTATCTAGTCCATTAATTAATTAAGCTTCTGAATAGCTCTAAATTAATTAACTTCTTGTACCTTGGAGTAAAGGCAACTTAACATTATTATTTGTACCGAAGAAACTAATTCTCCACTTGCAATATTTGGTACGATAAAACTTTTGAGCCCACAAAAGGGACAAATCACACAAGCCACACTCGCACACGTTTCTCCGTATTAAATCTTAGCAACTGTCGCATGATTAATATTACTACCCAAAACACAAGGTTCGAAGTCACGATGATTCTCACCCAACATGAATCAAAGCAATAACTATTAACCGCACACGGTCCTATTTAAGTGACGGAGATTAAGAAATCAATAACCACTGGGGTCTAATTCTTCACATTTTAGAACAGAAGAATTTATCCTCGCTGTAGGTCCTCCTCAACACATACTAAATGTGCTAGTGCAATCTCTTGGTCAAGACATGCCAATTTGAGAATTACACATCGATCTTTCACGGCGGATTGTTTAATTCCACCTGGATCGTGAATTATATGTTTAGTTGCAAGTAACTGTCAATGTGATCTTCCATGATATGGTATCACCACATTAACTATAATGTAACACATACTATATATTTAACGGGTTGCAATAAATATTTAACATTCATTCATATCTAAAGCAATTGTGATAAAAGAATTATTTTCATAAACAAGTGTTTAATACATGAGTTATACAAACAACAGTAGCCTCGTCCCCAAAGGCCACAAGCGCCAAGGCCGGCCCCACCTGTGGCCCTCGTCGAGGACGAGGATGAAGAGGACGATGAAGATGATGTTCTCCCAGTTCGAGCAGGGGGACACACGGACACTATTCAGGGGGTGGGACCCTTAGAGGCCTTGTCCAAGCCTCGACCATGTCGAACCGCAAAAGGAAGGCCGAGGTCAAGGCATTTGAGAATTTCCATGCTATCACCCCTCCGGAGCCAACCATCTCCAAGACTTTCGTGATCACACTCACAAACACTGATCGAGAAGGGGCTCTCTGCCCAAAGAATGACGCCTTCTTCATCTCCACCAAGATCCTCGGCATCGCCTATGGAAGAATCAAGCTCTCCATAGAGCTGGTCTGCCACAACAGGGAGACGAAGATTACTAGGCAGTTAGATTTTGTAATAGTCAACCAGCCAAACATGTATAATGGCTTTTTAGGTCGCCCTTTCCTTGAAACTTTTGAGGCAGATGTATCCTTCTACTTTTACTATGTCAAGTTCCCCACTACTGAGGGTTTAGTTGGCACGGTAAAAGGGATAAAAAAAATAACAAGAAACTGTTTGAACTACTTGTGCTCTTTTTTAAATTATGCACCTAGTTCTAGCATTAATGTAATCACTGGCCTTGACATTACTCCAAATAAAGAGGTCGATGCCCCAATGGAGATGGAGCATGATCTCGTACAACCCCTCGACGACCCAATGGAGCCCAGAATAGGTTTTGAGCCGATTGTTGTCGAATACAACCCGCACAGCGAATACCCAGATCCAAGAGAGAACGCTCCCGTAAAGGAGATGGAAAGAGTCTTCATGGATCCTGCTCGGCCTAGTCTCGAGGTAACGATAGGGACTAACATCCCAGCGGGCTTAAGGATCAAAATACTCGAATTTTTTAAGAAGAGTGACGACGTGTTTGCCTGGGATCATCGTGACATGGTCGGCATCGACCCAAAGCACCCATGCCACCACTTGAAAATCGATCCCAACAGAAAATTTGTCGCCTAAAAAAGAAGGAAGTTTGGGCCCAAGAAGTAGAAAGTGCTAGATGCCGAGGTCAGGAAGCTCCTCGAGAACAAACTGATCGAACCGGCACAGGATGAGCCACCATAGGTATCGAACCCCATCTTTGTCAAGAAGGTAAATGACACATGGAGGCTCTGCATCAACTTCATGGACCTGAATGTGGCATGCCCCAAAGATCACTTCCCTATTGCTGCACATCGACCACCTTGTGGACAGCGCGGTGGGCCACAAGATGATGTTGTTCATAGACGCGTTTGCCGGCTATCATCAGATCCCCATGGCCGTGGAAGATGTCAAACATACCTTTTTTCACACCAAGAAGAATATGTACTCCTGGACAAGGATACCGTTCGGGCTTAAAAATGTCGGGTTGATACCAGACATTAGTAAACACCATGTTTGCCGACCAGATAGGTAAGACTATGGAAGTCTATATAGACGACATTGTAGTCAAGAACCTAAAAAAAGAAGAACACCTCCGAGATCTCTCCAAGGTATTCACCATTCTGAGATCCTACAATATGAAGCTCAACCCAAAGAAGTGCAACTTCGGCGTTAGTTCTGGGAAATTCCTGGGTCACATCGTCAGTCAGAGGGGCATAGAGGCTAATCTGACCAAAATCAAGGCCATCGTCGACATGATAGAGCCCAGGATGGTTCGACAAGTACAAGTATTGACCGGACGATTGGTCGCACTAAACAAGTTCATCTAGAGACTCGAAGACATGAGCAAGCTTTTCTTCTCCACCATCAAGAACAAGAAATTCTCTTGGAATCGGGAAAGCCAACTTGCCTTCCTAAAATTGAAGGAATACTTGGCCAACCCCAAGATTTTGACCAAGCCCATCCCAGGCGAGAAGCTTTTCCTCTACCTGGCCGCATCCGACAGTGCCATCAGTGCTCTGTTAGTGAGAGCTGAGGGGCAATTACACTTGTCGATCTACTACGTGAGTCAGGTCCTACATGACATCGAGGTCAGGTACTCCCCGCTGGAAAAGATAGCCTATGTCTTGGTCATGAGTGTCAGAAAGCTGAGGCCCAGCTTCTTCGACCATCAAGTCGAGGTCCGACAAGTCTTGCATTATCCAGATACCAGCGGACGGCTGATCAAATGGTCTTTGGAGGTATCATAGTACGGGGTCACGTACGCCCCAAGAACCGCCATCAAGGGTCAGGCGCTAGCCAACTTCATAGTAGAGCTCACCTATCCCCGGTATCCTTCCAATGTAAACCATCCGGCTTGGAAACTGTATGTGGACGACTCCTCGATGAGCATATGTACTGGGGCCAAAATCATCCTGATGGGGTCGGATGGCCAATGCTTCACCAACGCCGTCAGATTTTCATTCCTCGCTACCAATAACGAGGTGGAGTATGAAGCTCTGATCGGCGGCCTCGACCTAGCTATCGCGGTCGAGGTTCGACGCCTTAATATTTTTATGGACTCACTCTTGGTGGTCAATCAACTGACCGGAGAGTACGAGGCGAGGGGCGAGCAAATGATCAAGTACCACGAGCACGCCATTTAATTGTGCAAGAAGTTCCACCAGGTCTATATCAAGAAGATCCCAAGGGAACAAAACTCACAGGCTGATGCTCTATCAAAGCTCGCCACATCCGAAGGCACCGCCGACCTCTCTAATATCAACCTTACTGTTGGGATATGGTTTAGTTTTGATGATTTTCCAAAACCTCATGTAATAGGGTTGAAAGCAGTCAAGATAGTATCTTTGGTTCCAGGTACCAGGCTTCAAGCCCCCTCCATCAACCAGCAACTGGTGGCTCCAGTAGCTGACGAGGTGCCAAACTGGATGACTCCAATCATCGCGTACCTAAAGAATGACACCCTCTCGAAGGATCGAATCCAATCTCGTCAACTGAAACTGAGAGTGATGAGGTACACCATCATAGGCGATCAACTGTACAAGAGAAGTTTCACCTTACCCCTCCTCAAATGTATCACTCCAGAGCAAGGGAGACTAATCTTCGACGAGATCCACAGCGGAGTTTGCGGAAATCACGTCGAAGGGCAGTCCCTCTATCATAAAATACTGAGGCATGGGTACTTTTGGATTAGCATACGCCGAGATGCGATTGCATACACAAAATATTGCCACCAATGCCAAGCAATGGCCCCAAACATCAAGGTGGCGCCAGTGAACCTTAAATCGATGTACAACCCATGTCCTTTCGCTCAATGGGGCATAGACCTCATTGGACCTATGCCCAAGGCCCTAGTAGGACGAAGATTTGTCGTAGTCGCGCTGGACTACTTCACCTAGTGGGCCGAGGCCGAGGCTCTAACCACGATCGACCAAGCCTAGATCATCAAATTCATTTGGAGAAACATCATATGCAGGTTTGGTCTTCCCCAAGTGATCATCTTTAGCAACGGGAAGCGGTTCGATGGTCTAGAAGTGATGGAGTTTTGTGAAAAATGGAGTATCAAGAGGAAATTCTCCACACCAATACCTGTTGGGTTTTAGAGGCACGTAAACACGTAATACATGCGCAACAGAATAATAAAGTTCACCAACAACGAACAATTAATCGCATAATAAATTGCAAGAATATTAAATGGGATTCTTACATAGCTTTGTATGTGGAATCCTCTACTATGGTATCCATGCAACAGCTATTCACCAACTCACACCGACTTGCCACCGTTGAATCTCGAGACGAACTTGCTAGGAAAATTTGAGCTAGAGATTTTATGGAGAAATTATATTTCTTGTGTATCTAGGAATTTCCATAGGACTCATATTTATAGGGATTATCTTGGCTTAATTCCTAAGCAAGATAGCAGGCTAAGCCCGTATATATAATCTCTTGGGATTATATTTCCCATAGATATATTCCTACGAATAATATCTTGACCATATATTATTCTTGTATAATAATATTCCAAATATTATTATTGGGATTTCATATTTAATTAAATCTAATTTAATTAAATATTAATAATAATTAATTCCAAATATAATTATTATTATATTCTCCATAAATTAAATATTATATCTAATATAATACTTAATCAACCAACTATAATTGGTGAACTGTCATTGTTTGTTGTGTGACCCATAGGCCCTCATATATCGAGCGATTAGTCAAAATAATGGTTTTAATTGAACCTAGACAATAAATCAGACATTCTCAATATACGAAGTACATTGCAAGGAAATCTGCAACTACAGTAATACTGTAGGCTATCGTGGTATCTTCCTTTCATTCGCGAATACTCGATTAAGCCTTGAACATGATGAAGTGTCTATACAAATAAGTTAATCATATTATCTCGAATCACTAATTGATCACTCATGTCGCACTTGCCACAAAGTCTAAGTCGACGTGCATCGGCCGATATCTTAGATCCAATTATGATGAGAAGACAAGTATTCTCTCTAAATCCATATTGAGGAATGAATCCTATTCTTGGCTTAACTACCACGCACATGTACTTCGTGATGAATCCATGCCATATCTACCCTTGGAGGGTGCAAGCGTCGGTCATGGTCAAAGTCCATCACTCCGCACATGTCGTGCGTATTGACCTCAAGTCAGAGGATTATCACATTGCTCCCACTAACCGAGACACACGTAGACACATTATGTGGAATTACATCAAACGGTTTCTCGGATGTGTATACCAATACCCTCTAAGGTATTTGTGGAGATACCTAGTCTCTCGTAGCAAGTGAGATCTTACTACACTTTCCCGTAGAGTATAATGCAGATCGCACACCAATCTCAATTGCATTATCAATATCTCATTCTTGATGATCCTTGATCGGGACTTTTTTGAATCATACTTAAGTCATCGGAGTTCGCACTCACTCAATAACAGTGTCGATTCAAGGGAACACAAACATGAATAATGCAAATAATCAAACATAATATTCAGATAAGTGTAATGTCATATATATAATATTAAATCAATCAATAATATTAAACCATAAACTGAATATCATCTTAGTATTATGTTCTCACAAAGGATTGCCTCTAGGACACTAACACTAACAATATCACCCGCAGTCAAACGGCCAAGTCGAGGCGATAAATAAGATCCTCAAGCATACGATCAAAATAAAGCTAGACAAAAGCAAGGGTAAATGGGCCGCCGACCTTTCCAAGGTTCTTTGGTCTTATAGGACGACCTCCAGGAACTCGACGTGTAAATTCTCTTTTGCTTTAGCATTCGGAACTGAAGCTGTCATACCATCCGAGATTGTAGTACCAAGCCACCGGACATTGCAAGCCATCACGGAAGAGAATGATGAGGCCATAAGAGCCGACCTGGATGTGCTAGAAGAGAAGAGACTCTCATCCGCTTTGAAGAACGAAGACTACAAGAGAAAATCGGAGAAGTTCTTCAATTCCAAGGTGAAAGTGAGACAGTTTATGGTGGCGATCTCGTCATAAAGAAAGTTCAAGGCATCTCAAAGGGCCCTCTCGGACCAAATTGGGAGGGCCCATGTCAAATTACAAAATTATTGGCCAACGGGGTATACGAGCTAGAGCGTCTCGACGGCATCCCTGACCAATACACCTGGAATGCGATCAATCTCAAGAAATATTTCCAGTAAATCCTTTGTAACTCTAGATTTCGATGAAATAAAGATTCACTTTTGTCATCCAAATTGACGAGTCCGGATCACCTACAGCCCTTGGGCGAGGCAAGACCTTGAACAAGGCAAAACAAAGACCTCATTCGAGAACATGCCTCGAATGGGGCATAGAGTCGAGGTCTGAGGTAAGACCTCGACCGAAGCAAAACAAAGCCCCCATCTGAGAACATGCCTCGGGTGGGGCACAGAGTCTTGGCCCGAGGCACGACCTCAACCAAGATTAAACCCCGTCTGAGGGATATACCTTGGGGGACGAAAGACCCTCGTCGAGGACCCACCTCAGAGGGCAAAAAGCCCTTAGTCGAATAAGATCTCACCTAAGGCAACTAAGACTCTTTAAGAGGCTAAGTCTCCCTAGAGCATAAGACCAATTACGAGGACATGCGTCGTAATGGCATAAAAGTCCCGGGACGAGACTAGATCTCAAAGGGGCAAAAGTCTCATCGAGCAGAAGTCTCCCGAGGACCATAGAGATCCGAGGCGAGCATTAACAGCGAGACCTTTTAAGGTAGTCATGTTACACCCAGACTCTTTAAGAGACCAAGCCTCCCTAGAGCATAAGACCGATTATGAGGACATGCATCGTAATGGCATAAAATTCCCCGGATGAGACGAGATCTCAAAGGGGTAAAAGTCTTTCGATGAGGTAAAACTCACAGGCAAGAGTTAACATACAAGCTTCTTAAGGCGGTATCGTTAAAACCAAATCTTAGACGAGGTCCAACCTCGCAAAGAGTCAAGACCCTTGACGAGGCAATACCTCGGGGGCAATTAACAGAGATGGACTTAGTATATTTCGGTCTCGTCCGGTTACAATTAATGAGAGAATTTTAAATTTATCTTTTTATAAGTTGGGTTTCTTGTTTATTTCATTCGAAAGTTGCAAGCTAGTCGAGATCCGAAGTAAATCGCAAGCAAAAAACACAAGTACAAGAGCTCAAAGATATAAATAAAGGCATTTTCATTGATAATTGGGAGTATAGAAGGAGGCCTTCAAGGGCTTTACAGATGAAAAAAAATTAAAGGCTAAGCACTAGCCCCATCGGCCCTAACCACAGCTCCACCGGCCCCGACTCCTTCGGCTCCAGCCTCTTCGGCGGCCCCCTCCTCCTCATTGCCCTCCTCCTCGGGAGGAGATTGCCATGGCATCAAAATTCGGGAGCAATCTAGCCACTAGCTCAGGTCGACGCCCATCTCCTTTTCTAAATTGAGGTATCCGACGTAGATGTTGTCGTGGAGAGGATGACTGAGGACGTAGTCCTTGAAGAATTTGGCCAGCTAGTCAATCGGGTGGCCGACCTTATGGAGAAATTGGATGGAATCTGAGATGGCCAAGTAGTAAGAGTAGTTGGTGGTTTGGAGAGGGTCGCTCAGAGCATCATACTCCTCGGAAGACAAGGCCAACTTTCTCTTAAACTCCTCAACCATCTCTCGGGCCGAAACCACCTCCCCCTTTAGCTTCGCAGCCATCTGGCCGGCGAGAAGAGCTTTCTCTTTTGTTGCCTTGGTCGACTCCTCAGCCTCGGCTCTAAGTTTCTCAGCCGCCTCTTTCTCCTCGGCAAGCTTGGCCGCCCCGCCTCCACCTTGGCCTCAAGGGAGACGACCTTTGCCTCCAGCTCTTTGAGAGATTTCTTTCTCTTTCTCTCCTCCCGATGAGCACAGGTGGCCTCATTCTCCTTCTGGGAGCTTTGAGCTGGAAGGCTTGGCAGAGGTAGAGGTTGGAGTTCCCATTGTTGTTCTCCATGGCAGCCTCTAGCTCGAGATCCCAAGCACGAGGAACGTCCTGCATCATCCGTCAGAGGTAGGTGGGAAGAGATTCGAGATCCTCGGTGAACTTTGACCCGATGAGGTCGAGCACAAGGGTGGAGGGATGAAGGTTATCCTCCATACTAATGAAGGGAAAAGAGAGGGAAGAGTTAGTGTATTTCCAAGAATAATAAAGGGAAAGACGACACGTTAATCAAAAGAACAAGCCTGACAATGCGGTCGGGGTCCCAGCCCGGATAAGACTGGTCGGGAATCTCCTTCGTTGTCTCCCCAGGGCTGTCGGTGCCCTCGGTCGCCACCTCTCCTCCTCGGCGAGCCTTTTTGGGAGTGGGAGCGTCATCCACCTCGACGATCTCATGATCGCCGGTGCCTCGACCCCTCTTCTCCTGGGGCTGGGGGTGGCCTCCTCGGCTATTGGAGCAGGGGCAACGGCCACCATCGCCACACCCACAGCAGTGGGGATCACAACCGGCTCCCTCGGTGGGGCCGAACGGCCAAGGCCTTCTTGCCCCACTTATTCTTCTTGCCCACGAGGGCCTTCATACGAGTGAGGGGATCAGGCATCTCCATGACAAGCTCGAGGGGGGCAGGCGGGGTAGATGGGGTAGTCACCTACAAAGTCAAGAAAAGAGTTTGAAAAATATTTTCGCATAAAAAGAGTTGTACAAAGAATAATACTTACGAGGAAGAAAGTCGAGATGACGAGGATAGCAGAAGAGGCGAGACTCCTGCCTTTTCTTCTCGGTGATCAGCGTTTGATAATGCTACTCGTGGGAGTCGACAAGATTGATTTTGGCGAGGACGAGGCGAAAGTTAAAAGACAGCTCTTCCCTCAGAGGCACCAAGTAGCCTGCATACAAAGAAAAATATTAGATCATTACGAGATGAGCAAGGAAAACTATCAACACTTACTATCTTGTTTTCTCCCAAAGGTAGTGGGAATGTCGACTTCCACATTGCCGCTGCCAGATTTCCACCGCCCCAACACCCAGAACCAGTGCTCCTCCTTGGTGTGCACTTTGGTCGGACAGGTCGAATATAATCTTCTCATGCCAATGTTTGATGTGCACATCCCCATTCTTCTTTGGGTCTGTCGCCAAACTGTAGTGGTACTTCATCTCCCCGGCTGTCGACATACGGTAGAGACGATAGAGGCTGAAGAGGATATATGTGCCGATGAGGCACCTCCAAGAGTTCACACTGAATTGGAGAGGTGCCAAACCCCAGGCATTGATTAGATTCGTGATAGCCGGGTGAAGTGGAAAGCGGAGACCCACATCCAATATATCATATGAGACGGCCACCATACCCGGAGGAGGCTGGTCGGCTCTCTCGTCCTCCTCGGGAACATAGAAGTATACATCGATGGGGACTTGAAAGGTCCGCCTCCAGTCCTTAAGATTCCTCTTCGTGACCATGCTTTTGATTCCATTCCAATGGAACCTCATCTTGGTGGGAGTGAGGTACTGATACGGCTGGCGATTGGGACGATTGTATTCGCTCGACGCCATGTAGAAGTCGTATATGAAGTCAGGGCCCTCTCCCGACCTCTTATTAATGAAGGCGACCCACAAGCGGTGACCCAATTCTATCTCATCGTCCTCTTCCTCCAGGCCGCCAACTCCTCAGCCTTTTTGGCCGCCGCCTCGGCCTCCTCCCTCTCCGCTTGGTCGCGGCCCTCCATCTCGCGAAGAATTCGGGCCCCCTCAGCCAGCAGATCTCTTCCAGATGGCTCATTAGCACCGCCGTCGCGGGTGGAGGCATCCTCGAAGGCATACACCCCGCCACCCAGGGATCGCGATGGCATCTCTACCATTCCCCTGGGTGCATGATCGAAAACCCTTTCCAAACCGTCCGGGTCGGACAAAGAAAATGATCTTTGGCTTGAACTCCCCCGCTAAAGAAGCGAGTGAAGCACGCCTACCCTATGGCCAGCGTCAGATGAAGAAGGGGCATTTTTATCCAAAGCCATTCGTGGTTTTGAAAAGAAGAAAAATAAAAGAAATAGAAAAAGATGATCTTACAGTTTGAAATAAATTGACTGCGCACCAGTTTTGCCGGAAAAATCGCCGGAAGTATTAGCAGTTGAGAGTAAGAAGTTTGAGATGGGAAATAGAAATTTCGAATTATGAGAAATAAGCTCTTTTTATAATATAATGGAGGGACCAAAATGCAAATTTTGACTCCCCATATCGGGGGTCAAAATGAGAAAGGCGGAAATCATCAGGGCCAAATGTGAAATGCGTGGTCGGTATGCAGACGCATCAGGTCAGCCGCGATGTTTCGTGCAAGCGCATTCCATGCCAACACATATTTTCCCGATAAAATCATAATCATTGCCTACGAATAGGGTGGTTTCTCGGGACTGATGAAGCGCCTCTTCCCGAGAAATGCTCCATCAACCCACGACGTTTGGTCCGCCACGTGCTGAGGATAGAAATGTAAAGAAGTCCTACTCGGTCAATTCGGCACACCTCGATATATTTTTATCCACTCGAAGGAGGACCTATGAGCAGATCAAGGGGAAATTATTGTGTGACGAATAATCTAGGTATGGTGAGGTCAAACCCATGAGTACTAGACGTGGTCCTGTATCTCCAGGAGAAGGATGGGACTAGATAGATCATGCTTGGGCCCCAGATCCCGCGGGCCTCATCACAGAGTTGAAATAAGGAGACGAGACTCAGGCCTCGTCAAGTCTCGAACCCCCATCGATCTCGTCGGGGTCCCGATCGAACGTAAGCCGATCAGGGCACGCCTCATCATAAAGAACCTGGGGTTGAGGGTTAGCCGCACGAATCAAGAGCAGGACGAGGGCAAGCGCTCCAGCCGCCTCGCCTAAGCATGAAGTTGAGACAGAGTGAAAAGACGGGGACAAAGGGGTTGTCTCATCGAACAACTAGACGAGGGCGCCCCGTACTTGGTCTTATCCAAGATAAGGTCAAATCTGGTCGCCATTAGACAATCATTACCATTTAGGTATGAGGAACAGTAGATCGGTACAAACTCCAGAGGGATATAGCATACCTATGGCAAAAAATTCCAATATCTCAAGAGCAAGTACAACCAGTTTTCCACGTGTCCAGCTCACATTGGGCCAAGCTCACCTACACGAGGGGCCTCGGCCCATTACTCGAAACTAAAGTCAGCCCAAACATTAAATATTGGCTGTCTGGATAGAGTTAGGGCAGCCCAAGGGCATACCCTTGGTCTATAAATACATGCTCGTTAGCATTTAATACACAACAACCACTTCAAGCCCAAGTCTACATAAAGACTTGGAAAGTCTCTGTGCATTTATTGCTTTCCTATTCTCATTTATTATCATATAGCCTCAAGCAATTAATGTCCAATCAACCAAAATTATTAAGTTAGTTACTCATCCGAAAGCCATGTAAATCGTATTAAGATACATATTTTGGGTAACAACAGTTTTTATTTAAAAAATATTAGTTATTTTCATTGAAGAATATTACTTGTTTACGCTGAAGAGTCTTAGTTGTCCAGTGAAAACAAACTAAGACTCTTCGGTGAAAACAACTAACACCCTTCAGTAAAAATAATTAATACTTTTTGTGAAAATAACTAATACCCTTCAATGATTCATGTATGAACCAATTTCACTTTATACATACTCATATATAATATATATTGATGGTACTAGTGCGAGTCCACGTGTAATACGCGGGATGAATAATTTTTTTTAAATATACATTTAATTTAGAAATTATAGATTGATGTTGTTCTTATATTTTATTTTACACAAGTTCTAGCATGCACTCCAGTGCATAGCATGCACTTAGATTTTAAGCTCAATTTTGAATTTAATTTTAACTTTTTCAAAACAAACACAAACACACCGAACTGTGTATTTTTTTACAGTTGGAGTATTACTGATTACTTCTTGGGTATTACTGATTGCTTCTTTGGGTATCAGTGATTAACTCTTGTGGTATTGTTAATTTCTGCTTGGTTTTTTTTTTTTTAAATCCAAGTGCATACCATGCACTCAGTGCACAATAGAACTATTCTTTATTTTATTAATTGAATACTATATACAATTTTTTTTTAATAAAATTGAATACTAAAAAATTCAAGATACTTTATAAAATTTCTAAACTATATGAAATCATAAACCTATCTGTAGTTTGTTAGTTTTAGAAAATAGTTTATAAATATATTTTTTATAAGTTGTATATTCAATTTTGATTAAATATATTCATATTAAAAAATATGTGCAAATTTTAGTTGTAGTACTTTGAAGTGTAAGAAAGAATAATAAAATATTGACATGTTTGGGAGTAAAAAATTAAATATTCAGCATTATATTAAATTACAAATTTCGGAACACTTCTTTATACACTATATTCATTATATAATTGCAAGGTCTTCCATTTGTACCAAGATAAAGTATTTTGAGGCCTCTCTTACTCTTGAGTCTAGACACCGCAACATACAACTGATCATGTGTAAACACCGGCCTCGAAAGATACACACCAACAATTGAAAATGATTGACCTTGACTTTTATTTATTGTCATGACAAAACACATAAATATAATAAACTGCCTCTGATTGGCTATGTGTTATCAGAATTAATCAAGGTCATTCATGGTATCAATACCTTATTATCAATATTTCTCCCACAAATTTTTGTGCTCTAATTATATGATTTTCGAGTCTCGTCACAATCAATCTCGTTCCATTGCACAAATCTGCATTTTGATCAATTTTTTAAAGAAACATTATGAGCACGTCAATCTTCCATATCAAATTATGATTGGGGAGTCTTGAACACTTAATATAATTTAAAAATTTTGTAGAAAATAACTCCACATTACCATTTTTCTATCAAAGCTCAAGTATATTGTATCTCCTGGCATCATACTCAACACTCTTATTAAAATTATATTGGATTGATATGTAAGTATTATGAAAATATGTGCACATTGTTGAAATATATATATCATCAACATGCAAAAACACAATGATGAAAATACAATATCAAACTTGTTGGGATATTTTTTAGTTTTGATGAATTTCCAAAACAACATGTAATAGGTTTGAAAGCAGTCAGGATTGTATCTTTAGTGTCAGGTCAGGCTAGGTTATTTCTCAGTAGAATAGACTGTCAGTTGAGAAGAACTCAGTTGAGGGGGAACTCACCAAGGGGGAACTCAGCAACACAGTCTGAGGATATCAAGATGACACCAAGAAGAACTAATTGAAGTCGTGCTGTAACCTGAACCTGAAGAGAAGCCTGAAGGATGTCCCACTGAGTGTAAACCAGGCTGATCTAAGCTAAGTCAGGTGGACCACTCAGTGAAGAGCATGATCAGGAGGATCAGTGCTGCACCAAGTAGGCCCTGAAAGAGGCAGGCTGCTGTGGTCAGGGAAGTTTGTCATTCAGCCTTATGACAAACTTCTTGGAATGATCTTCAAGAGTCTCTGAAGGACAACTACACTGAAGACGATCCAGTCTACTGAAGATCATCAGTCAGTGAAGGAGGAAGCTACCTAAAGTCAGTGGACCTTGGTCAACCCACTGAGTCAAAGATCCGTTGGAACCAGCCCACGTGGACTAATCAGCACGAGGCAGCAACTCTGACACTGACAAGGCCGCATTCCAAGAAAAATGGTTGAAACCATTAATTGTATGGATTCAAATGTAATTTCCTCCAACGGTTACATTTGAATCCACACTATAAATACAAGCTCATAGCTTTGGTTTTAGTGTGTGTGAAGAAAGAAAAATCAACACCTACGAGCTATGAAGGTGTGAGTGTTTAGTGCATGATATTGGGAGTTATAAGGAGGCACAATTCACATCTTGTACACTGAACTTTAGAGTTCATAGATATACACAAATAAGTGTTCAGCTTGTAACTTATAGCTTAGAGAGGTTTTCCTAATCCTAGCTTGAGGCTAACACATTGTAAAGGAAAACCTCACATTGTTGGAGAAACCAAACCGAAACCAAAACCCTCTTGTTAGGTTTGTTGGGAGTAAGTTGTCAGTAAGTTAGTGAGGAGAGGCAGCCCAGGGAGTGGCGTGAGTCCAGTGTTTTGTGCACCTTGGCACGTTAAAAACAAGAATCCCAGTTAGTGGATTTCCTGTTAAATCAGGCTGTGGATGTAAGAGCTTGAGTCTCTGAACCACGTTAAACTGAGTGTACTTATCTTTTAAAGTATTTACTAGAGTGTTGTGAAAATCTGCTCACTGAGAGCATTATTAAAAGAAAACTTTAGTTAATCATTCAGGTCAGGGATGATCCTCTCACTGACCAGTTCAGGCAACGCACTCGAGAGTTCAGTATCTCGAATCACTGCCTTGCTTAGAGTATGAGCCTCCAAGCCTTCACACTGACTTGGTAGCTCAGCCTCTAAGCAGAGCAGTGACTTGAAGTGTAATCTCTCGAGTCACTGTGTTGCTAAGAGCATGAGTCTTCAAGTCTTCTCACTGACTTGGTAGCTCAGCCTCTTAGTAATGCAGTGACTTGAGAACTTTCTACTCTTGCTGAACTCCCTGAGTGAAGGTTTTTTAAAAAAAAAATTTGCTCCTGAATTCCCATTTTTTGTATTCGAAAACGGGACCATCAAAACTAATATTTATGCAAAATGTTTTTAATAACATGTGACAAAAGGTGAAAAAAAATGTTATTGAGAAACTTAACAAAAAGTAAAAAATGAATACCAAATTATTTTTTATGGATACAAATTATTAAAACTTGATTTTGATATGCTAACCTTGTTTTGTAGCAACATGCTTATTTGTAAGAATATGTCTTCTCAACAATTTTGCATTTTTGGCTCTATTTTTCTCAACAACTGAATCTATATATAATACATTAGAAATAAAAATACAATAAATGTGGGTAAATCTAAAAGTATAATTTAATATCTAAAATAAAATGATACACACTAACCAATTATTGATAATACACCACATTTTCTAACTATTATTGCATGCTTAGAAGAGTTCACTTCATATGGGAATATATATATATATATATATATATATATATATATATATATTATTGTTCTAATTTGTTATTGCTTAAAAGTAAATTTTGCACTTGTAATAATGAAAAAAAAAAACTTACACTTGTGTATTCTTTTAGCCAATTTTAAATCATGTATACCTAATAAAATATAATAGTTATTATCACATGTTACAAAAATAAAATTTATAATTTTATCTACACATATATAAATAACATATGATTAAATATATTAACCATTCGATATATCACTAAGTGGTAGATTACAGTAACTTGAATTACTGCATGAACCTAAAAGAAATTTTTCAAATCAGTTGACTAATATAATAATTTTTATTAATATAGTAAAAAAAATCAAATTACATGTAACTCCTTTGTACCACCCACCTTGCCAATCTTTTTTATCCATTGTTTTATATATAGATACTTATGAATTAGTGTGACACCTTTTTACTCGAATTCGTATTTTAGCAAAAAATATCACCTCTATTTTATACATGTTTAATTAGAGTTGTAGAATGTCTTGTGATTAGATTGTATAATTAGAAGGCACAAATAATAGTCCAATATGTGAGGATATTAAAAAGAAGATTAAGGGATAATTATTAGTTTTTGATTAAAGACGTGGGATATTTTTATATTGTTAAAAATAAAGATTGAATAAAATCATTAGTTTTAAATTAAATATTGAATAATGGCTCAATCTTGTTTATTCTTTTTTATTATTACAATTTTAAAGTACATAGTTCTTAGATTTATTCTACAATTTAAGTATAAAATAATACTCCCTTCCGTCCCAAAAAGACTCTTCACACTTTTGAGAACACATTTTTTTAAGAAAATGTGTAATAGATAGAGTATTAAGGGTGATTGGTAAAGTTTTATTATTAAAGTAGTGAAATTGGTTGAGTGGGTGTAAAAAGTAATAACATTTTATGTAGATATGTAAATATTATAAAGATAAAGTTAAGTAGGGATTTTCATTTACAGGATGTGTAAAGTGGTTGGGACAAACGAAAAATAAAAATGTACATACTGTTAGGAATTTATCTAATTTTAAAATAACTAGTTATTATTTTGATTGATAACAAATTTACACGGATGAATTACTACCTTAATTTTTAAACAGTTGTGAAATAAGGGAATTGAATTTTATTGTCATCCAAATCCGATTAGAAGTTCATTGCAATTTCATTTTCCTATTGGTGATTCATTATGGATTGGTGAAGGTGAATAATGTAGAGGGAACTTTCTCTCTTTATTCTGATCAGATTGCATATTTTCCATTTAATGTTACTATATTCAAATAATAAAAGTTTCTTCCAGATTAAATAATTAATTCCTATAATTCTGCTTTTAATGTTGATACTTTCCATAAAATTCTTATATGTAAAGTAAAAATTAATTAGAAATAAATTAAAATTTAAAAGTAATTTAATGTAAAGTAAAATAAATTTGAAAGGTAATTTAAACTATATTAGTATCCAGAGACCTTGAAGTTTAAAAGCAAAAAATATAGGAATATAATTCGAAGATTATAGTAATACATAAAACTAATTACATGATTATATTCTATTATTTAAAAACTACAAAAAACTAATTATGTAATTTTATCTCCCATTAATTATAAATTACTCCCTCCGTCTCTGAGTAAATTTTCCACTTTTCTTTTCGAGTCGTCCCCCACTAAACTTCACATTCCATAAATGGCAAAACCAACACTGTACTACATATAAACTTTAACCTTTAAATTTACACAATATTACCAAAAGTATCACTCATTCAATTCACTTTTCAACACTATTCATTACTTTATCTCAAAAGTCAACATGTGGCCCACCATATATTAATAAACAAATACATTTTCTTAAACCATTCAACAAAAAGAAATGAGAAGTTTACCCTGGGACGGAGGGAGTAGTTGACTAATTTGTATAATCTAAAAAAATTCAAACCTAATTTCTCAACATTTCTCTCCATTTTTCTGAGCCATCACCATTAACATTGAGGTATCAAATGGTGCCTCCTCAAAATTATTTTGCATTTTTCTCTTTCTCATTTCTCTCTTTTCTTCACAGTGTATAGCTACTGCACTCTATGATTTACATGAAGGGTGTTTTCAGATCTCTTCAAATCATGATGAAAACTTACAAAAAGATATGTTAATATACAAATTCGAATATCATGTACACAAAATCTAAAATACATATCCGAATACGATATGATAATCACTAATTCAAACTTAAAATAATGAACACAACATGAAAAACCTAGACCAGTATTGAAAATTTTCAACCTTTTGGTGAAGATAAGCAATGGAGTGGAGAGTATAAATAGGGAGGAAAAAAACGGTTCCTAATTTGTAGCTAGTCATCCAATGGTCCACAATTGGTCAAAGAAAATAAACGCCCATAATTGAATCATCATGATGGATAAATTAATTTAATGAATGTGAATAAATTAAATGGTCTGCTATATCATATATATGAGAATGAATAAGTAAATTAGGATTTAGAAATGAAGAGAATTGAATGTTTGAGAGTAGGATTTAAATTCATATGAGCATGACACATCGGCATGTGCTTACTTCCTCTTTAGTAGTATTATAGATATAGATGTTTGCAGTGAAATGAGAATATAATTTTTTAACTATAACTTTACTACAATTTTTATTTGCAATAATAATTTACTTTAGAACAAAGGATAATACAATAAAATCTCTATAAATTAATACACTTGAAACCGAAAAAAAATATTATTTTAGAGAGGTATTAATTTATCTATAGGTTAATAATTTATTAATTTAAAGGGTTTTTTTTAGTACAATGAATAAAAATTATTTTTACAAAAATGAGTACCTTAATTATTTTCATTGAACTATATAATAAATAAATTCATCATACATAACCCAATGAAGTTCAAAGATTAGAAGAAATTGTAGCAACCATCATTGATGTGGATGATGGCAAGGATGATACATTACCTTTGGAACCAGTTACGAGAAAGAAAACACTTATATAATCCAGAACACTTCACAATTTTTTGGTGCAATTTGAGAATGCAACACCAGAACTATTGGATGAGATAAGAAAAGTTAGAGATGAAACTCAAGTAGATTTGAAATTTAACAAGAAGCAATCAACAATATATTCTTATTTTTACTAAATTGTTCTAGTTATTTTTGTAATGTGAAGAAATTATTAATTTATGATATTGATGAGATCACTAGTTTATATTAGATTTAAAAAAAATTATTATCTTATTATTTTACCGAAATTGATAAATTTTTACACTGGCCCAAGTCAGAACCGAAGAAAATTATTATTTTAGAGAGGTTATTAAATAATAGAGTATTAATTTATAGAGATTTTATTGTATATGTGTTTAACAACTGCATTTATAAAAAGATAATTGTAATTTTGTGTACATACATAAATTGTATTATGGATATAAAATTTACGATAAAATTGAATATACAAATGCAATTGATGGACCTAATAAGTATATATTTATATGGTCATTAGAGACGGTCTCACGCAAGACCTATTCAAACTTTACATATTGTGATTTCTATTTGAACATTTAAAGACTGTTGTAAATCCAGTAGATTTAATATACCAAATCTGGAAGATTTAATGTAGACATTACTTATGGGCCTTATAACCCAAACAGGCTTTAAGGTTTAGATTAGAGTTTCTCTATTATAAATAGATCCCAGTACTCAGTATTGTATACACACAGAAATATTAGTGAAAACTCCTAGTTTGGTACGCCCCCAGACGTAGTCGTTATCGGCTAACTGGGTAAACAAATCGGTGTTTATATTTTGCGTTTATAATTTATAATACGTTATCATCACGAGTCTCTACCCGCAGTTAATTGGTATGAATCTCAATTTATTTTTCTCTTAAGCATGATAATTATTTTTTTAATTTATCATGACACACTATGATAATTAATTACCAGTATTATATTCATGGATGCTAGCATGTAAATACTTATGTGATTGGTTAAGCTTATATACTTATATGTTCTGGTATCCATTGAGCTTCGGTATCTATATGCATATATGTATATTGTCAAGAAAAAATATATTTTTAATCTACTGTCGAGAGTCGTGCGCCACTACCAGCCTCGACGGACGTGAGTCGGTATCGACAGCAGTGCCTCCACCGCGTGCCGCGCACTAGCCGTCAACTGGACTCCTCCACTGCACCCCGCGCGGGCGCCTCCACCGCGCTGCTCCGACGTGGGAATCTGCTGCTCCGCTGCCCCGCAGCATGGAGCGGCGGCCGTAGGCCACGCACCGCCATACAGCGGCCGAGCACGAGCCCATCTGCACTGCCGCCCGAGCGCAAGCCGGAAGCAGCTACGGTCGCTCTGGTCTTCTTCCTCTCGTCCATGCTTTACTCGCCTATTTGGGCCTGTAGCACAATTCTATTTGGCTAGTTAAACAAAAAAATTAATTTGAGGCCTGCAGCCCGATTCAATGGGCCGAGAAAAAAAAATCTTTTGGGCCGGACCTTTTTAAATATAATAATTGGACTGTTAGGATAAATGTTGTATAGTTTTGATGAGTTAAAACAAACCAGAAGATGTAATAGGACCATCTGGATCTGTTAGCCAGATGATGAACTAGATTAGGACTTAGTCTAGGGGGAACTGCCAGACCAGAAGAGTCACCAGAAGACCTTCCAGAGGACATCACCAGAAGACTTCATCAGAGGAGACTGACCAGAGGCAGAGGACTTTCCCCAGACCAGACGAGTCTGGTGAAATAAAAGATGCTCAGAATCATCTCCTGATTCTGATGAGCATTCTGTTTCTTAACCAGATCAGGACCAGAAGACGTCAGGTTGCCTGGTGTCTGGTCTTGCCTTCTCTGGAGAGAATCAGAGTTAGGCATTGGAAGCACTTGACCGTTGGTGATTTAAATCAAGTCAACAAGATCAGGATTGGAAAGTTTTGAAGTCAATCAATCCAAGGATCTCACCAACCCAATCAATCAATTCCCTAATTTATTGATTGAAGCTCCTTAAATAGAGGATCTGATTGGATTAGCTCTCCAACGGCTATACCCTAATCACCTCTATAAATACAAGAGTGCAGACTCAAGAAAAGCTCTATAATCCTACGTGCACGAAGTCATATTCCAAGCTCTTGATTATCAAGCATTTAACACTCTTAGTCTGATTATACTTTCATATTTACTCTTAAGGAGTTGTTGGATCTCAACCTGTTCATCTTCAAGAGAAGGTTGAAAGCTTTAGATCAAGTTAGATCTAAAGGGTTTGTAAGAAGGAACTGGTACTTCACAATTCCAGTAAGTAAGTTGGTTGTTGGTTGGATAGTGAGACCCCTTTGATCAAGGGAGAGTGGACGTAGGATATTCAGATCCGAACCACTATACATCCGGTCTTATTTACTGCTTTATTCATTTCCAGTTTTGTCTCTTTTTGTTTAGTGCTCTTATAAAAGGACCTTGCTAAAGACATTTTCCTTAAAGGTTGCGCAATTAATCTTCTTAGTGGGACCAACAAGTGGTATCAGAGCAGTGTGTCCAAAGAACACTGCTTTGTAAAGCTTTTTGGTGGTCACCGGGTAGATCCATTGTTCTTTATTGTGTTTTGGTTAAATTTATGTTAAGTTTTCTTGGTAAAAATTTCTCCAAAATCTTCTTATAAGAGCCGCAAGCTTCCAGAATTCTCCTTTGAGGATTACAGCCACTGGAGCTTCATGATGAATAATCATCTTGGAGCTATTCATCACCGCATGTTAGATGTGGTAAAGAGTGGCCCAATTAAATTTTACTGGACTCCTATTGATAGTGGCAGGTCAGAGTCCAGGGAAGAAACAAGTGAAACTGCCCAGAAAACTGTTGAGGACAGAGTTCCCAGGCAAAGGATCTTCAAGAAGAAAGATGAGCTTGACAATGATGAAAGGAAACTCTATAATTTGGACCAGGTGGCAAGGACAGAAATCATCAATACACTCACAAAGGAGGTGATTGAAAAGGTCAGAACATGCACCACTGCAAAGGAGATGTGGGACAAACTTGCACTACTCTGTGAGGGAACAGAGAAGATCAAGGACAACAAACTCCAAGCTGTTCAACACTCATTTGATATTTTCAAAATGAAACCAGATGAGACCATTGACCAGCTGGATATGTGCCTTACAAATCTCCTTAACAAGGCTAGTGCCTTAGGTAAGACCTACTCTGAAAAGGAAATAAACAGTAAAATATTGCGTTCACTAACCAGCAGGTGGAGAATCAAAGTGATTGTGATTAAAGATAGCAAGGATCTCAACACTCTGGATCATCATCTTCTGCTATCTGATCTTAAAGCCTACGAATTTGATCTTCAAGAGGAGGATCAAACAGAAGAGGTTTCCTCTTCTGGTCAGAAAGGAGTTGCCTTCTCCACTACCATCAAGACAGATGATAAACCAAAGGAGTCTCCTGCAGATGATTTGAGTCTCAAGGAACAGGTAGCACTCCTAACCCATAAACTTGATAAAATGAGTTCAAAATATGGCAGGTACAAAAAGTACTGGAAGGAATCTACCAGAGACAGGAAGAGTTCCTTCAAAGCTGCAGATAGAGAGAGAAAATCTGGAGACTCAAGAGAGACTAGATTCAGAACTCCAGAGAGGAGAAGAGATAGCAGCTCTGGGAGATCAGATTACCAGAGGAGGGATGGCAGTTCTAGCAGATTTGACTACCAGAGAAGAGATAGTAGTCCAGCCAGAACAGAGTACAACCAGAGGAGGAGAGATCCAAGACCCAGTCCCAGAGGAGATAACACATGTTACACCTGCAACAAGCCTGGTCACTACAGCTATGATTGTCCTCAATTGATTCCTAGAGAAAGAGAGGAGAAAAGACTCAAGAGAGATAGGAGATATGAAGACAAGAGAGCACTACTGGCAGAAGCAGAGGAAGAGGATACCAGTTCCAGTTCTTCTTCTTCTGATTTCGGATCGGATGATGATGTATGTCTTATGGCAGACATCACTGAGGTAAATGAAACTACCCTATGCTTATCTAATTCCAAATATACTGAATCATCTCTTTCATCTGGTAACTCCAGAGAGTCTGATATGCAACAAATGCTATCAGATCTCCAAAATTGTGTTCAACTATGTCAAAAACTTAAGAAGGAAAATGGTAGGCTCAAAGCTGAAGTTCAATCCTTATCTCATGAGCAAAAATCCACCAGAGAACTCATGAAAGATCATTTCAAAAAAGTCTCTGAACTTCTGGAAAAGATCACAGAAAGAGATACTCTGGTAGATCAACTCATGAAGGAAAGGGACTCTCAGGAAGATAAGTTCAATGAACTAAGAGCTAAATACCAGACTCTTATCAAGGGAAAACAAGTTGAACAAATCATAGAAGAGATACCCATGCCCAGAGAAGCTCCTAAGATACCATCTATTGTATCCATTATATCAGAGACTTCTCAACGCATTAATGATAAGAGTGGTTTAGGATATTCTGGAATTACAACCAGATCCACTAAAATTCTTAGCAATAAAGGCAAGTTGTCTCAAAGAGCTGGTGAATTGGTAGAAATCTGGGATGAAAAGGATCCTAATGGAAAAGGTTACAGAGTAGTTAGAAATCCTAACTAAATTAATGATTACTCTGTTGACCATATAGATGAAGTTCCCAATGAGTTCACTGGACTGGAAGAGGAAATCTTAGAGCACAAACGCCAGAAAGGAGAACCTATGAAGATTGATGGTTCTGTTCAGATGCCTAACCAGATTAGGAGACCTCAGAGGATACCTAAAAGAGTGGAACCTAAGCAAATTAGGGGACCTCAAAAGGGAAACTCTAAGAGGAAACCTAATCAGAATAGGAGATATCAAAGGAGATATACTGAACCAGAGAACCTCAATCAGATTCAGGGATCTCAAAGGGGTTATGCTCAAAGAAGATTTCAGAACAGGAACACTCAGAAGGAATTTCATCATCAGAATAGATCAAATTTTCAGAACCAGAGGAGGTCTTCCAGACCCATCTATAGAAAACCAACTGATCTGGGTAGTTACGACACCAGAGATGGTTCTTCTAGGATGTACCCTTACAACCAGACCTTTAAGATCATGTCTTTAAGGCAGGCCATTCCAAAGGCCAGATTTGAGAAAAGATACACCAGACCTGTTTATAGGAAAGGTGTTCTGATCAGACCAGTAGCTCAATATGTCATTATAAGAGGACATGTTCTGGTAGATAGATTTGGAAGGAAGATAAGATCTCCTCATCCAGCAAGGGATGATCTTTATCTTTGGATTCCTACAAACCCTGCAACTAACCAATCAGGACCCAGCACCAGTAGGGGACCTAATTGATTTCTCTGCAGGATGATAAGAGCCCATTGGAGAAAGGACTATCAAGCAAATATGTGTGGTACATTGATAGTGGGTGTTCCAAGCACATGACATTCCAGAAAGATCATCTCCAGGATTTCAAGCCAATGAATGGGCCAAGAGTGATGTTTGGTGACAACAATTATGGAGTCACCAGAGGTGTTGGAAAATTAAGCTTCAATGGAGTATCTGTGGATGAAGTCTACTATGTTGAAGGACTCAAGCATAATCTGCTTTCAGTATCCCAATTTTGTGACAGGGGATACTCAGTGAAGTTTTCTAGTGATTCATGTACTGTCTTTTCTTCTGATTATAATGATATCTTGCTAATAGGCTTGAGGAAGGGTAACATTTATCTTGCAGATTTTAGCAGTTGCCCAAGAAATGCTTGCCTGGTTGCAAAGGGATCTGCAGAAGATAGCTGGTTATGGCACAAGAGATTGGGCCACCTTAACTTCAAAACACTGAATAAGATTGCCAGAAAAGGTTTCATTCGAGGTCGTCCTAATGAAGTGTTTAAGAAGGATCAGGTTTGTGGTTCATGCCAGAAGGGTAAACCACCCAAGACCTCCTTTAAGGATGTCCAGAGTACTTCAACTACTTCACATGGACTTGTTTGGACCTGTTTCTCCTCTTAGTTTCAGTGGAAGGAAGTACACCTTGGTGATAGTAGATGACTTTTCAAGATACACTTGGGTAGTGTTCTTGTTTAAGAAAAATGAAACTATCACTAAGCTGCCAGAATTATTCAAGCAAATTCAAAATGAGCAGAATCAGAGCATAGTCAGGATCAGAAGTGACAAGGGGACAGAGTTTCTAAATTCACACATTGCAGAGTATTGCAAAGAACATGGGATTTTTCATGAGACATCTGCTGCCAGAACACCCCAACATAATGGCGTAGCAGAAAAGAGGAATAGAACCCTTAAGGAAGCTGCAAGAACTCTTCTAGCAAAACACAACACACCACAAAGGTTTTGGGCAGAAGCTATCAATACAACCTGTTATACCCAGAACAGATGCCTAATTGCCCAGAGACATAACAAGACTCCATATGAGGTATGGAAAGGTAAAACCCCATCTGTTTCATATTTTCATGTTTTTGGATGTAAGTGTTTCATCCATGACAATGGGAAATTAAAATTAAAAACTTTTGATGCTAAAGTGGCAGATGGGATATTTTTAGGATATTCCACTACTAGTAAAGCATTCAGAGTTTTTAATAAGAATTCACTTTGTGTGGAGGAAACACCTCATGTTATTTTTTATGAATCTGTTGTTGAGTGCAAGGTGGAATTAAAGACTTCTGTTGAGACTCAGAATCAGACTACACCCAGAGTAATCAAGGTCATTCCTCCCATTCTTGATTCAGACTCAGATTCAGATTCATATGGTGACCCATCTTCTGGTTCTCTGAAGAAGAAGTCTTCACAAGGAGCAGAACCAGTGGAGGTTGGAACTCCTATAGGGGGAAGCTCTTCTGCAGATGGTGATATTCACCAAGGTACTGCAGAGGATGGTCGATCAGGCAAGGCCACGGGAAGGAGGACCCTGGTTGATCACCCCAATGACCTTATAATTGGAGATCCAACTAAGGGTGTCCAGACTAGGAGAACTCTTAACTTAGTTGCCTTATTCAGTTGCTATGTGTCCTTAATTGAGCCCAGAAATATCAAGGAGGCACTGAAAGATTCAAATTGGATTGTTGCTATGCAAGAGGATCTGAATCAATTCACCAGACAGGATGTTTGGGAGCAGGTAGACAGACCAAGACATCAAAAGGTGATAGGCACTAAGTGGGTTTTCAAGAACAAGAAAGATGAGAATGATGTCATTACTAGGAACAAGGCAAGGCTAGTGGCTCAGGGCTATTCTCAGTCTGAAGGAATAGACTATGATGAAACTTTTGCTCCTGTTGCCAGACTAGAAGTCATTAGATTGTTCTTAGCATATGATGCTCACATGAAGTTCAAAGTATACCAGATGGATGTGAAATCTGCCTTTCTTAATGGGGTTCTCATTGAGGAAGTGTATGTGGAACAACCTCCTGGTTTTGAACAAGGTGACAAGGTGTTTAAGCTTAAGAAAGCTCTTTATGGGCTGAAGCAGGCACCCAGAGCAAGGTATGACACCCTTTCTCAGTTTCTTCTGGACAATGGTTTTACTAAGGGTAAAATTGATAGGACCTTGTTTAGGAAAGAAGAAGGAAAGGACATCCTTCTGGTCCAAATATATGTTGATGACATTATATTTGGATCCCCTAACAAGAAACTATGTGAGAAGTTTGGTGACCTCATGCAGAGCCAGTTTGAGATGTCTATGATGGGAGAAATTAATTACTTCTTAGGTCTGCAGGTAAAGCAAACAGAGAAGGGATCTTTCGTTAATCAGGCAAAGTACATCAGAAACATGTTAGAGAAATTTGGAATAGGATCTAGCAAAGCCGCCAAGATCCCTATGATGACAAATTTCAACATGGATCCAGATGAGTCTGGAGAAAATGTGGGTCGGACTCAGTACAGAGCACTCATTGGTTCTCTTCTGTACCTGACTGCAAGCAGACCAGATATTACTTTTGCTGTAGGCGTGTGTGCCAGATTTCAAGCTAATCCTAAGAAAAGTTATTGGAAGCAACAAGGAAGATATTGAAATATCTTAAGGGAACAGTGAATTTGGGATTATGGTATCCTGCAGATGACAACTTATAGTTAAGTGGTTATTCGGATTCAGATTATGGTGGGTGCAGAATAGATAGAAAGTCTACAAGTGGAACATGTCAATTTTTAGGGAATAAATTGGTATCTTGGTTTTCTAAGAAGCAGACTTCAGTTGCTACATCAACAACAGAAGCAGAATACATGGCTGCAGGAAGCTGTTGTTCACAACTACTCTGGATTAGTCAACAGCTTAGGGACTACCAGATTAGAGCCAAGGATATTCCAATCTTCTGTGATAGCAATAGTGCAATAGAAATCACCCAGAATCCAGTTCTTCACACCAGGTGCAAACATGTTGACATAAGGCATCACTTCATAAGAGACCATGTTGAGAAGGGAGATATAAGGATGGAAAAGATTGCAACAGAGAAGCAGAGAGCAGATATTCTGACTAAGCCTTTGGCTGAAGCCAGATTCAGAGAGTTAGCTTTTGAGTTAGGTTTATTGGATCCAGAGACAGATTTGTTTTAGGGGGAACATCAGAGAAGTATCCTTTGTTTCATTTTATTACTTAATATATATATATATATATATATATGTTTTTAAACTAACATGCCTACAGGCTAGATATATCAGGGAAGTTACATCTCCAGATGTGGTTCACACCAGATGAGGCTTGTACCAGATGAGGTACATCCCAGATGAGGTGCTGAATAAGATTCCAGAAAAGTCTGGAATCTTCTCTAACCAGAACCAGATGGGTTTCATCAGATGAGCTGTAACACCAGACTAGCTGTGGTATCATCTGGTTACAATATCAGGTGACAGGTATGCTTTTACTTCTCTGGCCTCTGATCATTGGGATACACTTTTCAAATTACTTAATACACCCAAAACGTTTCAACTTCAGAGTGTATTTAAGACTAGGGTATAGGGCCTAGGCAATCATTTCGCTTTTTATCTTGACTGCCACAAAACCCCTTTATACCCAGTCCCAATGATCACGCCTACGCACCAGATTAAATCTGTATTTTGCCTTTTAATCTTGGCCATCGGATTTAATTACTGTGCAATATGTCAATCAATTCGAAATTTAATTTTGTTCCCTAAATTAAATTTGGCAATTACACGCGTTTACACTTCATTAATTGTTCAAATTTCTCTTCAATCTGTCTTTTCACGTTTCCTTATTTTCAAAGCCCTAATTTCTCTCTGCAAGTTTTCTTTCTTTCTCTCTCTCTCTCTCTCTCTCTCTCTCACACACACACACATAAATGGCACCCAAGTGTAACTTCGATCCGGAGTATGTTTGCAAGAAGTTGAAGTCGGAAATGGTGGTGGATTTCTATTCCACCAAGAATCCAGCAGCACTGGAGATTTTGGAATTGCTTAGGCAATCTGGAGTTGAGGAGTTAATTTCCAAAATTCCCAAGGACTTGCGCACGGTGGATGGGTACGCTGCCAAGTTTCTTGTAAGAATGAAGATCCATGATGATCACATTTCCTCCAAGATTGATAAGGAGGATGTCGTCTTTTCAAAGGCCAATTTCTGCAGTTTATTTGGTAACATTTCCTCAGAAGGTGTAGACCCCTTGAAGTATAAAGAAGGAGAAGCGTTGGAGTCATTCAAGCATTTCGCCAGATCTTCATGTCAGAACTTGACGAAAGGCTTTCTAGACAAGCATTTGAGGCAAAAATACAAGGTGCTTTTTGACATTGTGGTGAAGGTATTAATGTGCGAGAGCCATAGCACAGATGCCATCTTTACTGGCAGGCTCTGTGTTATGAGGGCCATTCTGGATGGTGCCCAATGCAATTGGGCAGAGTTCTTCTGGGGGTGCTGAGGAAGAACAAGTTGAAGGTGCAGAAGGAGGAGTGCCCCCAACTGCCTGGAGAGCAACAATTTGTTTTCAATGCCAATGTGTCCTTAGGCACAAAGCTCACCCTAATCTTGGACTCAATCTTTCCAGAGAAGAAGTGGAGAGATTCCTAGTGCAAAGGCTTTCACAAGTCCAAGATCCTATTTTCAAAGGATGGACCTCTTCATGGCCATCCTGACTCTGATGGAGAGCAAGTCATCCCTGCCCCTCATCTCCAAGTTGTGCCCTCACCTACAAAGGTGCAGAAGCAGCAAAGCAAGAAGAAGCCTGCTGAAGCAACTGGTTCTTCAACCATTGCTTTCTCTGGTTCCTCAGAGGAGGACCAGATTCCCCTTCTTAATATTCTGAAGAAGAAGGGTGATAGTGAAGAAGCTGCCAAGAAGGTTGGTGCAACTAAGGGGAAGAGGCCAGCGGAAGCCAAGAAGGTCTCTGCTAAGAAGCCCAAAACAAGCAGAAGGGCCAAGAAGAAGTCTAAGACCAGGAGGGCCATATTTCAGGGGTCAGACTCTGGCTCTGACCTAGGGGATGCCTTGGAGCAGGCAATAGAAGAGGCTTATCTACTTATGGGAGATGCTCCAGAGATATCTGTTCCAGCTGGTGTTGACCCAGCTGAGGTAATTCCTTCTATCCCCTCCCCTGTTAATCTTGTTACCCCCTCTACTTCTCCCCCAGAAAATCCTCCCCAAAACCCATCCTCTGCTTCTGGTGTCCCCATATCTGCACCAGAGTAGACCCTACCTGATACTCCCATATACACTCCTTCCACCATACCTCCCCAAACACCTTCTCCCCCACCTTCCCAAACACCCCTTAGCACAAATCCTTCTCCCCCAGCCTCTTTACCAGAGGTGCCATCTACTTCTGGTGCTGAACCTCCCCTACCACCCTCTCTCACCTCACAACATACCATCCATGTCTCTGTACCAGAAGTACAATCTACTTCTTCTGGAGTAGAACAATCCCTTCCCTCAACCTCTACCTCTCAAAACCCTACCCCTCCCCAATCTCATACAGAACATGACCCATCCATCTCTATGGCTCTGGGTTTCCCTGCCCCTCCTTCTCCCACCTGTTTGTCCAGCGATGATAGTGAAGATGAGGACTGCTGTTGGGAAAATAGGGGTGCCCGGGAACTATTCGGGATGAAATTTAAATACGAATTTAAATTTAATTATTACTAGCATGAATTAATCCTAATTAATTCAAATAATAATTCCAACAACTAATTTATCATCATGCATGTTGAATTAATTCACATAAAATCTATGGCGGGATAAACAAGAAATTATGTGACTTACGTACCTCTCGTAGAACTGGCCTTTAAATAAAACGGGACAAACACGAACGCGCTTTATCAACCCAAAAGTCTTCTCAAGTATTTCCCTTTCGCCTTACTTGATCACCGGTGGGAGATGCTTTCAATTAATTTAAATAACTAAGGAAAAAGAAAAATATTGTTGCTGATTTTTTTTCAACACTGTGAAACTCTAAACTGGAGATGAAATAATCATCTCCTATATATAGGACTAGGAATTTTCGAAATTTGCATATATTTTAGGGGAGATAAAATCTTTTTCTTGGCCTCCAAGAAATCTTGAATATATCTCATATATTCTTTTCTCCATAATAAAATATTCCACAAAAATCTCACTCTCCTATATAGGCTTGTATTTTTCGAAAACCATAAGAAAAGAATCCAAGATTTGGATCTTCTTGAATATATGAGATAATCTTGTATTCCAAGAATACTTATCTTCCATAATATCTTTTCAAGAAAATCAACAAAATCTTTTCTCTTCTTATTTCCTAATTTTCGAAAATTACACCAAAAAAAATCAGCATTATATTTTCTTTTTATTTTAATCACCTTATCATTATTTGGCTACTTAATGGGCTACTTGAGGGGCCTTTAAGGAGAATTAAGATTGGACCTCCTAATGGACTTCTGAATTTCAATATTGAGCCCCAATATAATTCAATCCAGTAATATTAATTATTACCACTAATAAATTAATATTGCACTATCCATCTTAATCCATATTACGATAATATGGGCTCCCGGTTATTATTTCCCGCGTTTAAGATTATCAAGTCCATTAATTAATTAAGCTTCTGAATAGCTCTAAATTAATTATAATTTTTCACCTTGGAGTAAAGACAGCTCAACATTATTATCCGTACCGAAGAAACTAATTCTTCACTTGCAAGATTTGGTACGATAAAACTTCTGAGCCCACCAAGGGGACTAATCACACGAGCCGTACTCGCACGCGTTTCTCCGTATTAAATATTAGCAACCGTCGTATGATTAATATTACTGCCCAAAGCACAAGGTTCGAAGTCACAATGATTCTCACCCAACATGAATCAAAGCAGTAACCATTAAGCACACACGGTCCTATTTAAGTGACGGGGATTAAGAAATCAACAACCAGTGAGGTCTAATTCTTCACATTTCAGAACAGAAGAATTTATCCTCGCTGTAGGTCCTCTTCAACACATACTAAATGTGCTAGTGCAATCTCTTAGTCAAGACAGACCAATCTGAGACTTACACATCGACCTTTCACGGCGGATTGTTCAATTCCACCTAGGTCGTGAAAATGTACGTTTAGTTACAAGGAAACTGTTAATGTTGTCTTCCGTGATCGGGTATCAACACATTAACTACAATGTAACTAGTACCATATATTTAACGGTTTGCAATAGATATTCAACATTCAAGCATACTTTCACGTATAACTCCAACAATCTCCCACTTATACTTAAAGTCTGCTTTTTAGTATACATCATGCATGTCTTAGTGTAGTAGCTCTACGTGACATCTCATGTCAACCTACACTAACCTAATAATTCCTCCCACTTATACTTAAAGCAGATTGGCAATAGTCTTGACTCTCATTCCATCCACATATCTCTCGAATGTACTCTGAGGCAGACCCTTTGTGAATGGATCAGTTAGGTTGTCACCCGACACTATCTTTGCCACCTCTATATCTCCTCTCTTAACGATTTCTCGTATAAGATGGTATTTTCTTTCTATGTGTTTGCTGGCCTTGTGGGCTCTCGGTTCCTTTGAATTTGCAACTGCTCCGGCATTGTCGCAAAAGACAGTTATCTTGTCGGGCAAATTCGGAACAACGTCCAAGTCCACTAAGAAGTTCTTAAGCCAAACCGCTTCTTTCGCTGCTTCATAAGCAGTTACTTATTCGGTTTTCATGGTCGAATCGGTGATGCATTTCTGCTAATCGCTTCTCCATGTCATGGCTCCTTCTCCCATGCAAAACACACTACCCGAGGTAGTTATTTTGGAGTCTATGTCTGATTGGAAATTTGAGTCCGTGTATCCCATGTAAATTAGATTGTCTGACTGTTAAATCAGCATTCCATCACAAGTTCTTTTCAGAAACTACAGAACGCATTTAATTGCAATTTAATGTGCTTTCCCGGGGTTACTTTGATATCTTGCTATCATGCCCACGGCAAAGCAGATATCCTGTCTCGTACACAACATTGCATACATAAAACTTCATACGTCCGAAATGTACGGAACGTCTTTCATATCATCTATCTCCATATTCGTCTTAGGGCCTCTTTCTTTTGATAGATGGATTTCGTGCCTAAAGGTACAAAACCTTTCTTGGAATCTTGCATGTTGTATCGCTTCAAAACAGTGTCATTGTATGAAACTTGCGATAAGCCCAATATCCTTCTCTTGCGATCTCGAGTGATCTTGATCCCAAGGATGTGACCGGCTTTCCCTAAGTCCTTCATATAAACTGATTTGACAGCCATACCCTTACGTCTGATAATACTTTTACATTGTTTCCAATGAGCAGAATATCGTCTACGTGTAATACTAAGAATGCCACCGCAGTTCCGTCACACCTTTTATACACACAACTCTCGAACTCGTTTTGATCAAACCCATAAGACTTAATAACTTGATTAAAACACTGGTTCCAAGTACGTGATGCTTGTTTAAGTCTATAAATGGATCTCTTAAGCTTGCATATGAGGTGCTCTTGGCCTTTTTCAATGAAACCTTTGGGCTGTTGCATATAGATCCCGTCAAGACTTCCGTTAAGGAAAGCTATCTTGACATCCATTTGCCAGATCTCGTAATCTAGGTGTGCAGCGATCGACAAGAGAATACGGATGGACTTAAGCATAGCTACAGGCGAAAAAGGTCTCCTCATTATCGATCCCTTGAGTATACCCTTTGGCCACTAGCCTTGCTTTGAAGGTCTCAACCCTTCCGTCCGGTCCTCTTTTCCTCTTGTACACCCACTTGCATCCAATGGGTTCTACCCCATTGGGTGGTTCGATCAACTCCCACATTTGATTATGATCCATCGAACCCATCTCGATTTCCATTGTTGTTTGCCATGACTCCGCGTCTTTGTCTTGAATTGCCTCATCGTATGTCCATGGGTCTGATTCATCACCGGGAATCAAATCCAAAGATTTTCCTATTCCCATGAATCTCTCGGGTTGCCTAGCAATCCTCCCATTGTGATGGGGTTCCGGTTGTGAAGGTGTGACGTGTGGTACATCATCTTGTATACATGGTATAGGAGTTTGCCCTCTTAACTCGTCTAAGGTAATCTCACTTCTGGGCATTCTTTTGTTCATATAGTCTCCCTCCAAGAATTTAAAGTGCGAACTAATCACGGTCTTTTGATCCTTAGGACTATAGAACATACACCCTTTCATTCCCATGGGATATCCTATAAACAACCTTAATTCCGAACGTGGATCCAATTTACCGGCTTCCTTATCTAGCACGTATGCCGGACAACCCCAAATCCGCAAGTGTCTTAGACTGGGCTTGCGCCCGGTCCACAATTCCATTGGGGTTATAGGAACCGATTTGGATGGCACCAAGTTTAGAATGTAAGTCGTTGTTTCCAAGGCGTTACCCCAAAACGATTTGGGTAAATCCGAATAACTCATCATGGATCTGACTATTTCTAAAAGAGTCTGGTTCCTTCGTTCCACCACACCGTTCTATTGAGGGGTTCCCGGTGCGGTCAACGGGGATACAATCCCTTCATCCGATAGCTAGTTCAAGAATTCATTGCTAAAGTATTCGCCTCTACGTTCAAATCGTAGAAACTTGATACTTCTTTCCCTATGCATCATAAGGTAGATGTATCCATATCTCAAGTAATCATTGAAAAAGACAATTTACTCATACCCCTTCTTGCTATGATCGTCATTGAACCACACATATCGGTATGAACGAGTTCTAACACTTCCGTGGTTCTATTCTCCTTGGCTCCAAATGCCCTCTTGGTCATTTTACCCTCTAAACAGGACTCACAAGTTGGAAACGGTTCGACTTGGAATGATTCCAAGGATCCATCTTTCACCAATCTCTCTATCCGTTTTAGGTTAATATGACCTAGTCTAAGATGCCATAGAAGTGTTTCGTTCATCTCCGAAGAACGCTTTCTTTTATTACTCAAAATAATCGATGTGTTATTAGATTTAATTTTGTGAGTGGTGTGCCCAAAAATGGTATAAAGATCATCCATTGAAGTTCCGGAACAGATAAACTCATCGTTTCAAGAAATAATAACATCTTTATTAAAAGAAATTGAGTATCTATTCAAACAGTTTAGAAACTGAAGGTTGAGTTCTTTCTAAACTAGGAACATGAAGAACATCTCTCAAGACCATAACTCTATCTTCAAAAGATAGGCGCACTTCTCCCACTGCTTCAGCTGCCACTCTCGTAGCATTGCCCGATGTGATAGGGATCTCACTTCCGTTAAGTCGTCGGGTTAGCTTGAACCCATGAAAACAAATGTGATCAGTAGCTCTCGTATCCACTATCCACGAATAGGCAGCATACGCCACTTCACAAGTTTTGACGACTAGGGTGTGTGAATTACCTAACTTTCCTAGCCTCTTAGGCTTGGAACAGGCAGACCTCCAATGTCCTCTCTCACCGCAACTAAAACACTTCCCCTTCGATGGTAGCCTTTGCATTTGCCTTTCGCAACAGTTGGATTTGCTCGGATCCGGCCTTTGGTTCTCTTCCTCTTCTTCCCTTCTTTTGGGACCAAAAGAGGTAGACGGACCATTAGCCACCATAGCACTAGACTGGTGCTCCATTATCACTTCCACCAAAACTAAAGCTTGCGAGAGCTCGGGCAATCAACTTGTCCGTTCATTCATCTGACAGTTCAGATGAAACTACTCAAAGCTTCTCGGTAGAGAATGGTATCAACCTGAGAAGGGATATCAAAATACGCACCAAGTACTTCCAACTTATTAAGGTATGCCATAATCTCGAGAACGTGCTCCCTCACGGGCGTTTCCTCCACCATTCCAACTTGACCGAGTCATGTTTGTTGAACTGATTAGTCATGGGATTCCGATGTGAAAACATCTCTTCAAGGTGTTCCATGATTTCAACAGCGGATACAACGTCTTCATGAACCCGCCTCAAATCCTCAGACAGAGATGTCAAGATGATGCATTTCATGTGTTCATTGTCACGCTTCCAATCATAAACTGTCTTTTCCCATTGCTTGACTTATCATTAGGCTTGCCGGGTATATTAACGTAAATAACCCAATTGTGTTTTCGTGCAGTAAGGACAATTTTTAAAAAATATTTCCAATCGATATAAATTACTCCAAAAAGTTTATTAACTTTAAGTATATTAAACAGTGGATTAAAAGGTTGCGACGTGATGAACTGAGAATAAAACATACATTCATATCAATATCTAGAAAAATACGAAATTATCACATTATTTTATCACATCAATTATATTGAAACCTTAAAACAATATAATCATGCATCAGCCAACATCTCGAAACAATTTAAATGCGCCACGAGGGGTGGTCTATACATTTAAATACATTCAAGCGGATCACAAACTTAAAAGTTACAAATCCTTAATTCAAAATTAATAGTTGGCTCCCACTTTGACCACATAGAAATTGACAGGGACTCCGAGGGGAGTAAGTTAATATCAATTTTCTATGCCTAAGTAATAACCATAATTAAATACAGGATTATTATTTCGCTTTGAGCAAGCCACTCGTGGTGAGGGTCAATACCGCCACTAGTAATAATCCACAATCATCCTTTCGGAATTTATTCATGTGAAATCTGTTCTTTTGGCCGATCCGAGGGGGAAATGTATTCCAAAAGAACTTCACAAATAAATAAATTATGGAGGCCAAATTAATCCAATTTTAATATCCGGAATAAAATTGCGATTAAACAAACATACTTAGTAATTTTCGAAAGTAAGGTTTTTCTTGGACAATTAAATTCATGCAAACACATATTAACAAATAATAATAAGTGCACGAAATAAAACATCCATCAAAACAAAATTAAACACATTGGAGCACTCGAATCCAATTGTCACGGTTTAATTTCTTCACGTCTTGATGCGAAAAAACGTCCTTGTTGCTTTCCGTCGTTCGTCTCGACACGCTCCCACTCGGACAGCAACACTTCATCAAAAACAACATTGTTTGGGGTTCGGGACGACGTTTAAAATCACACAAAAAAAAACGCAGAACTGGAAAATTTTTAAAAAAATTCCAAGGCCCAAGATACGGTGCGCGTCGGCCCACGGAGTTGGCCGCGCGTCTCTCGGCCCACGGTAGCCGAGCGCCGGGCAGCAGCCCATGTGCGCGCGCGCTACCCGTCGTGCGCGGGTCATGCGCCTTGCGCACCCCGTG
This sequence comes from Ballota nigra, assembly GCA_947034835.1. Lineage (NCBI taxonomy): Eukaryota > Viridiplantae > Streptophyta > Magnoliopsida > Lamiales > Lamiaceae > Ballota > Ballota nigra. Next base: position 54,988,872 of record OX344727.1, on the reverse strand, counting down.
CACCGGGTTTCGCCGTTCATTCTTGTTTTTTCACCCCATGCATGATTTTACGCCCATGCATGCGCCGCGCATGCATGCGTCGTCCGGGTATGCTGTCTTTAATTCTTCGTTCTTCGTCTCGATCCGGTTACAATTTATTTTACAAAAAAATAAATACTAGATCTAGACTAGTCTATTACAATGATCAAATCAAAATAAAAACAACTAATCTACTCGTGGATTTTCTCACGAGAAAAATGAATTCAAACGAATCAAATTAAAAACAATTAATTCACACGCATGAAAAATTAACAACATTAAAACCATGACAATTGGTTACCTGCAAAAAGATCTAGCAATTCTACTATCCAATTTCAATTTAATGTTTAACAATTTAAATTCCAATTTAAAGATCAGAGCCCGAAACCGTGGCTCTGATACCAGTTGTTGGGAAAATAGGGGTGCCCGGGAACTATTCGGGATGAAATTTAAATACGAATTTAAATTCAATTATTACTAGCATGAATTAACCCTAATTAATTCAAATAATAATTCCAACAACTAATTTATCATCATGCATGTTTAATTAATTCACATAAAATCTATGGCGGGATAAACAAGAAATTATGTGACTTACGTACCTCTCGTAGAACTGGCCTTTGAATAAAATGGGACAAACACGAACGCGCTTTATCAACCCAAAAGCCTTCTCAAGTATTTCCCTTTCGCCTTACTTGATCACCGGCGGAAGATGCTTTCAAGTAATTTAAATAACTAAGGAAAAAGAAAAATATTGTTGCTGATTTTTTTTCAACACTGTGAAACTCTAAACTGGAGATGAAATAATCATCTCCTATATATAGGACTAGGAATTTTCGAAATTTGCATATATTTTAGGGGAGATAAAATCTTTTTCTTGGCCTCCAAGAAATCTTGAATATATTTCATATATTCTTTTCTCCATAATAAAATATTCCACAAAAATCTCACTCTCCTATATAGGCTTGTATTTTTCGAAAACCATAAGAAAAGAATCCAAGATTTGGATCTTCTTGAATATATGAGATAATCTTGTATTCCAAGAATACTTATCTTCCATAATATCTTTTCAAGAAAATCAACAAAATCTTTTCTCTTCTTATTTCCTAATTTTCGAAAATTACACAAAAAAAAATCAGCATTATATTTTCTTTTTATTTTAATCACCTTATCATTATTTGGCTACTAAATGGGCTACTTGAGGGGCCTTTAAGGAGAATTAAGACTGGACCTCCTAATGGACTTCTGAATTTCAATATTGAGCCCCAATATAATTCAATCCATTAATATTAATTATTACCACTAATAAATTAATATTGCACTATCCATCTTAATCCATATTACGATAATATGGGCTCCCGATTATTATTTCCCGCGTTTAAAATTATCAAGTCCATTAATTAATTAAGATTCTGAATAGCTCTAAATTAATTAACATTTCTCACCTTGGAGTAAAGACGGCTCAACATTATTATCCGTACTGAAGAAACTAATTCTTCACTTGCAAGATTTGGTACGATAAAACTTCTGAGCCCACCAAGGGGACTAATCACACGAGCCGTACTCGCACGCGTTTCTCCGTATTAAATCTTAGCAACCGTCGTATGATTAATATTACTGCCCAAAGCACAAGGTTCGAAGTCACAATGATTCTCACCCAACATGAATCAAAGCAGTAACCATTAAGCACACACGGTCCTATTTAAGTGACGGGGATTAAGAAATCAACAACCACTGAGGTCTAATTCTTCACATTTCAGAACAGAAGAATTTATCCTCGTTGTAGGTCCTCTTCAACACATACTAAATGTGCTAGTGCAATCTCTTAGTCAAGACAGACCAATCTGAGACTTACACATCGACCTTTCACAGCGGATTGTTCAATTCCACCTAGGTCGTGAAAATGTACGTTTAGTTACAAGGAAACTATTAATGTTGTCTTCCGTGATCGGGTATCACCACATTAACTACAATGTAACTAGTACCATATATTGAACAGTTTGCAATAGATATTCAACATTCAATCATATCTAAAGCATATGCGATAAAAGAATTATTCTCATAAAACACGTGTTTGATACACGAGTTATACAAAGTAAAAGCATACTTTCACGTATAACTCCAACAATCTCCCACTTATACTTAAAGTCTGTTTTTTAGTATACATCATGCATGTCTTAGTGTAGTAGCTCTACGTGACATCTCAGGTCAACCTACACTAATCTAATAATTCCTCCCACTTATACTTAGAGCAGATTGGCAATAGTCTTGACTCTCATTCCATCCACATGTCTCTCGAATGTACTCTGAGGCAGACCCTTTGTGAATGGATCAGCTAGGTTGTCACCCGACGCTATCTTTGCCACCTCTATATCTCCTCTCTTAACGATTTCTCGTATAAGATGGTATTTTCTTTCTATGTGTTTGCTGGCCTTGTGGGCTCTCGGTTCCTTTGAATTTGCAACTGCTCCGGCATTGTCACAAAAGACAGTTATCTTGTCGGGAAAATCCGGAACAACGTCCAAGTCCACAAAGAAGTTCTTGAGCCAAACTGTTTCTTTCGCTGCTTCATAAGCAGTTACTTATTCGGTTTTCATGGTCAAATCGGCGATGCATTTCTGCTAATCGCTTCTCCATGTCATGGCTCCTTCTCCCATGCAAAACACACTACCCGAGGTAGTTATTCTGGAGTCTATGTCTGATTGGAAATTTGAGTCCGTGTATCCCATGTAAATTAGATTGTCTGACTGTTAAATCAGCATTCCATCACAAGTTCTTTTCAGAAACTACAGAACGCATTTAATTGCAATTTAATGTGCTTTCCCGGGGTTAATTTGATATCTTTCCATCATGCCCACGGCAAAGCAGATATCCGGTCTCGTACACAACATTGCATACATAAGACTTCCTACGTCCGAAATGTACGGAACGTCTTTCATGTCATCTATCTCCATATTCGTCTTAGGGCCTCTTTCTTTTGATAGATGGATTCCATGCCTAAAGGTACAAAACCTTTCTTGGAATGTTGCATGTTGTATCGCTTCAAAACAGTGCCATTGTATGAAACTTGCGATAAGCCCAACATTCTTCTCTTGCGATCTCGAGTGATCTTGATCCCAAGGATGTGACCGGCTTTCCCTAAGTCCTTCATATAAACTGATTTGACAGCCATACCCTTACGTCTGACAATACCTTTACATTGTTTCCAATGAGCAGAATATCGTCTACGTGTAATACTAAGAATGCCACCGCAGTTCTGTCACACCTTTTATACACACAACTCTCGAACTCGTTTTGATCAAACCCATAAGACTTAATAACTTGATTAAAACACTGGTTCCAAGTACGCGATGCTTGCTTAAGTCCATAAATGGATCTCTTAAGCTTGCATATGAGGTGTTCTTGGCCTTTTTCAATGAAACCTTTGGGTTGTTGCATATAGATCCCGTCAAGACTTCCGTTAAGGAAAGCTATCTTGACATCCATTTGCCAGATCTCGTAATATAGGTGCGCAGCGATCGACAAGAGAATACGGATGGACTTAAGCATAGCTACAGGCGAAAAAGGTCTCCTCATTATCGATCCCTTGAGTATACCCTTTGGCCACTAGCCTTGCTTTGAAGGTCTCAACCCTTCCGTCCGGTCCTCTTTTCCTCTTGTACACCCACTTGCATCCAATGGGTTCTACCCCATTGGGTGGTTCGACCAACTCCCACATTTGATTATGATCCATCGAACCCATCTCGATTTCCATTGCTGATTGCCACGACTCCGCATCTTTGTCTTGGATTGCCTCATCGTATGTCCATGGGTCAGATTCATCACCGGGAATCAAATCCAAAGATTTTCCTATTCCCATGAATCTCTCGGGTTGCCTAGCAATCCTCCCATTGCAATGGGGTTCCGATTGTAAAGGTGTGACGTGTGGTACATCATCTTGTATACTTGGTATAGGAGTTTGCCCTCTTAACTCGTCTAAGGTAATCTCACTTTTGGGCTTTCTTTTGTTCATATAGTCTCTCTCCAAGAATTTAAAGTGCGAACTAATCAGGGTCTTTTGATCCTTGGGACTATAGAACATACACCCTTTCGTTCCCATGGGATATCCTATAAACAACCTTAATTCCGAACGTGGATCCAATTTACCGGCTTCCTTGTCTAGCACGTATGCCGGACAACCCCAAATCTGCAAGTGTCTTAGACTGGGCTTGCGCCCGGTCCACAATTCCATTGGGGTTATAGGAACCGATTTGGATGGCACCAAGTTTAGAATGTAAGTCGTTGTTTCCAAGGCGTTACCCCAAAACGACTTGGGTAAATCCGAATAACTCATCATGGATCTGACTATTTCTAAAAGAGTCTGGTTCCTTTGTTCCGCCACACCGTTCTATTGAGGGGTTCCCGGTGCGGTCAACGGGGATACAATCCCGTCGTCCGATAGCTAGTTCAAGAATTCATTGCTAAGGTATTCGCCGCTACGATCAAATTGTAGAAACTTGATACTTCTTTCCCTATGCATCATAAGGTAGATGTATCCATATCTCAAGTAATCATTGAAAAAGACAATTTACTCATACCCCTTCTTGCTATGATCGTCATTGAACCACACATATCGGTATGAACGAGTTCTAACACTTCCGTGGTTCTATTCCCCTTGGCTCCAAATGCCATCTTGGTCATTTTACCCTCTAAACAGGACTCACAAGTTAGAAACGGTTCGACTTGGAATGATTCCAAGGATCCGTCTTTCACCAATCTCTCTATCCGCTTTAGATTAATATGACCTAGTCTAAGATGCCATAGAAGTGTTTCGTTCATCTCCGAAGAACGCTTTCTTTTATTACTCGAAATAATCGATGTGTTATTAGATTTAATTTTGTGAGTGGTGTGCCCAAAAATGGTATAAAGATCATCCATTGAAGTTCCGGAACAGATAAACTCATCGTTTCAAGAAATAATAACATCCTTATTAAAAGAAACTGAGTATCTATTCAAACAGTTTAGAATTTGAAGGTTGAGTTCTTTCTAAACTAGGAACATGAAGAACATCTCTCAAGACCATAACTCTATCTTCAAAAGATAGGCGCACTTCTCCCACTGCTTCAGCTGTCACTCTCGTAGCATTGCCCGATGTGATGGGGATCTCACTTCCGTTATGTCGTCGGGTTAGCTTGAACCCATGAAAACAAATGTGATCAGTAGCTCTCGTATCCACTATCCACGAATAGAAGCATACGCCACTTCACAAGTTTTGACGACTAGAATGTGTGAATTACCTAACTTTCCTAGCCTCTTAGGCTTGGAACAGGCAGACCTCCAATGTCCTCTCTCACCGCAACTAAAACACTTCCCCTTCGATGCTAGCCTTTGCATTTGTCTTTCACAACAGTTGGATTTGCTCGGATCCGGCCTTTGGTTCTCTTCCTCTTCTCCCCTTCCTTTGGGACCAAAAGAGGTAGACGGACCATTAGCCACCATAGCACTAGACTGGTGCTCCATTATCACCTCCACCGAAACTAAAGCTTGCAAGAGCTCGGGCAATCAACTTGTCCGTTCATTCATCTGACAGTTCAGATGAAACTACTCAAAGCTTCTCGGTAGAGAATGGTATCAACCTGAGAAGGGATATCAAAATACGCACCAAGTACTTCCAACTTGTTAAGGTATGCCATAATCTCGAGAACGTGCTCCCTCACGGGCGTTTCCTCCACCATTTCCAGCCAGAAGAAGAAAGGTCCAGTTGAAGTGATGGACATCTTGCCACTCAGGACAGAAGGGTCCTTTGACTCTACTGTGCCTGTCCCTCTGATAGAGAAATGGAGAGAAGCCAAGACTTTGTGGTTCATCCAACACTACATCCAAAGGCCTCCACCAGAGGATGATGCTCTCATCAATAGGATGTTCCATTCTTGGATGAAGGCTTATGATGCAAGTCTGTACAAGCAGCTGATGGACTCCACCATAGAATTCAACCTGGAGGTCACTGCCCCTGAATTCCATTATTTTAACACTCCAATGATAGGGGACCAGGTTGATTGGACTGAACTGAAGAAGCTGTACAAGACCAAGGTGTTGGCAAATTTCACTCCAACATCTTCTGCAGAGTTGAAGGCCATTCAAGACAGATTCTTCGACTGGTTTCTGGTACCCAAAGAGAACAGAAGATATGCTTAGAATAGGACCAGATTTGCATTGTAATATGTAACCTTTTGTCCTCAATTATTAATGGAAATATCATATCTTCTCTGTTCAAAAGACAACTTCTTGTTGTCTTAATTGTTTGTCTGATAAGATCTATTCTAAGGTCTTATCCTTTTATTGCTTTTATGCTTAAGTATTTCTGTTTTGATCAGTTCTGGTAATGTTTTAACTCCATCAAAAAGGAGGAAATTGTTAGGATAAATGTTATATAGTTTTGATGAGTTAAAACAAACCAGAAGATGTAATAGGACCATTTGGATCTGTTAGCCAGATGATGAACTAGATTAGGACTTAGTCTAGGGGGAACTGCCAGACCAGAAGAGTCACCAGAAGAGTCACCAGAAGACCTACCAGAAGACCTTCCAGAGGACTTCACCAGAGGACTTCACCAGAAGACTTCATCAGAGGAGACTGACCAGAGGCAGAGGACTTTCCCCAAACCAGACGAGTCTGGTGAAACAAAAGATGCTCAGAATCATCTCCTGATTCTGATGAGCATTCTGTTTCTTAACCAGATCAGGACCAGAAGACGTCAGGATTCCTGGTGTCTGGTCTTGTCTTCTCTGGAGAGAATCAGAGTTAGGCATTGGAAGCACTTGACTGTTGGTGATTTAAATCAAGTCAACAAGATCAGGATTGGAAAGTTTTGAAGTCAATAAATCCAAGGATCTCACCAACCCAATCAATCAATTCCCTAATTTATTGATTGAAGCTTCCTTAAATAGAGGATCTGATTGGATTAGCTCTCCAACGTCTATACCCTAATCACCTCTATAAATACAAGAGTGCAGACTCAAGAAAAGCTCTAGAATCCTAAGCGCACGAAGTCATATTCCAAGCTCTTGATTATCAAGCATTTAGCACTCTTAGTCTGATTATACTTTCATATTTACTCTTAAGGAGTTGTTGGATCTCAACCTGTTCATCTTCAAGAGAAGGTTGAAAGATTTAGATCAAGTTAGATCTAAAGGGTTTGTAAGAAGGAACTGGTACTTCACAATTCCAGTAAGTAAGTTGGTTGTTGGTTGGATAGTGAGACCCCTTTGATCAAGGGAGAGTGGACGTAGGATATTCAGATCCGAACCACTATACATCCGGTCTTATTTACTGCTTTATTCATTTCCAGTTTTGGCTCTTTTTGTTTAGTGCTCTTATAAAAGGACTTTGCTAAAGACATTTTCCTCAAAGCTTCCACAATTAATCTTCTTAGTGGGACCAACATGGACTAATTAATTAATTAGATCTCATTAAATTTGAAAATAAAAAGTAATAATTTGTTGCATATTGATTAAGCTCAAAATTTTTTAGAATTAATTTTAAAATTAGTTCTCAATAAATTACTATTTTTTTATGCTTAATTACAATATACGCATGCTTTTTATGATTAATTCTCTTGCATTCATTATTACTTTTGCACATAGTCCTTATTTTACAGTCCGCATAATTTGTCTAGGTAGGCAGGGCCCAATACTTGTCAGACCGTATATTATATTTTGGGTAGACGACACCCAATTCTTGTTCCTATGTGCTTGAAACATGATCAAATAAATCCTTATTTCTCAGTTATCAACAAAAGGTCACAAAACGCACCATGTCACTTTAAATATTGTAGTGAGAATGTATGATATTACCAAGAGAGAATTCGTTGAGCTTGCTCTTGATGGTAGTAATTACCTGACATGGGCTCTAGATGTTGAGATCCATCTAAACTCAACTGAGTTGAGCAAAACAATTGTCGAGGGTTCAGAATCCACTAACGCCCAAAAGGCGAAAGCGTTGATTTTTCTCAGGCATCACCTGAATAAGGATCTGAAAAATGAATACCTCACTGAAAAGGACCCCGGAGTGTTGTGGAAGTCCCTGAAGGACCGATTCCAACAACAAAATGATATACTCCTCCTTCAGGTACAATATGATTGGCTGAATCTCCGCTTTCAGGACTTTAAGCCTGTGACAGAGTACAATTCAGTCTTACCCTGTATTGTAGCTCAGTTAAAGCTATGCAAGCAAGAGATAATTGAGGCCGAGTTGATACAGAAAACTCTATCAACATTCCACGCCAGCAACCTTGTACTCCAGCAGCAGTACAGGGCCAAAAATTACACTGCACACTCCGAGCTAATTTCTGCACTTCTAGTAGCAGAAAAACACAACTAACTTCTTATGAAGAATCATAATTCGAGACCGGTTGGCTCACAAGCAGTGCCCGAAGCACATGTTATAGCTCAAGGAAATATGAGTGGTTGCAAGCGTGGAAGGGAAAGAGGAAGTAAACGAACTCGAGGCAAAGGCCGAGGTCGTAGTAAATCTGGTGGTCCAGGAACCTCGAACGACAATCAAGCTCAAATTCGTGGAAAGGGTATACCCAACACGAATTCCACTCCACAAAAATCTGGCTCTCAAGACAAGGTTGAGCAGTCCTGCTACAGATGCGGATGCAAAGGTCATTGGTCTTGCACATGTCGCACTCTCAACCATTTGGTTGAGGCTTATCAAAAGCAGCAAAAGGACGACAAGGGGAAGGCTCCTAAGGTCGAATCTCACCATGTCAGCCTGCCTGAAGCAGAATATGACCATGACAACGACGATCTCTTGGGCTTGGGGCTCAAAGACTATGGAGATAATGAGTGATTCGAATATTTGATTACTTTTAGTACTTTATTTTTTATTAAGACCTTTTTATGTGGATCCTGTTTTTGGATACTTTATTTCATCTTTGGAATGACATTTATAATTTAGCTTTGATATGTTTACTTTAATATATGCTATTAGTTATACTTTGTGGATATTGTTATTCTTATACATGGCTTGTAAACATATCAGCTATTAGGTTTGGACTTTTTCCTCTAGCATGATAGATACAAATTGTGATTTATGTTTGGTAGATAGCGCCACCACACACACAATCTTAAGAGATAGGAAGTATTTTCATAACTTGATAGAAAGAAAAGGGAGTGTAACTACGATAGCCAATGATAATATCATGATAGTGGGCTCTGGAAGAGCCTCTGTCATCCTCCCTATGGGTCCCGAACTCATAATTGACATTTTTTTGTTGTTTCCACAATCGAAGCGTACCCTTCTCAGTTTTAAAGACATAAGAACTAATAGCTATCACATTGAAACTGAAAATGAGAACAATAATGAATACCTTTTGATGACTATTTCTCGAGGTAGTCGTAAGCAAGTTATTGAAAAACTTCCCTCCTTCTCTTCTGGATTGTAATATTCCTACATCCGGCCGTCTAATCTCCATATAACCATGAGTATGAAATTCCATGACCCGAACTCTTTTAAATTATGGCATCATCGGTTAGGTCATCCAGGACAAACAATGATACGTAGGATTCTATCTAATTCCATTGGTCATAATATTTTGAATAATAGAATCCCTCATGTCGATGAATTTATCTGTGATGCATGTTCAAAGGGTAAGTTAATAGTGCGCCCGTCGCGCACCATGGTGGGACTTGAATCTCCAATTTTCCTTGAACGAATTCATGGAGATATTTGTGGACCGATTCACCCATCATCAGGACCATTTCGATATTTCGTGGTCTTAATTGATACCTCCACTAGGTGGACATATTCATGTTTGTTGTCTACCCGCAATCAAGATTTTGTCAAGCTTATTACGAAAACTATTGAGCTTCAAGCTCAGTTCCCAAATTAACCAATAAAATCAATTCGTATGGATAATGCTGCTGAGTTTACCTCAAAAGCCTTTACTGATTACTATATAACACTGGAAATTAAAGTGGAGCATTCGGTCTCTTACGTCCACACCCAAGACGGTCTTGTGAATGCCAAATTTGTTAAAGCACAAATTCGAACCCACTCGCAAGTGTACGAGATCGTTGTTATAGTAAGGCATTGACCAAGTTAAATATCGAACCACGGGACTAGTGGCTAGTATAGCCTTAATGCTATGCGTCGGCACGTAATTGTAGTGCGGATCAAGGTTTTTTTGAAAAGGTTTTCTCGAAATTAAAGCAACTATTAAAGTAATTAAACAAATCAAAATAATTAACTAAATGAAAGTAATAAGCAATTACTAATTTTAGGGATTTTCTAACAAACAAAAGAGACGTGTTCGGGTGTTCATCATCACATGAGAATCAAGTACACGATCGGTAAGTAATAACTATTCAAGTTTCCGATCAACTATAGAAGCAATCACTAAACATCACGTATTCACCGTACTGGATAAGTCTAGGTAAACACGTCAAATAAAAACATCGGATCATTAATCTTCTCACTTATCACCAATTTCTCAATCAAGCAACAAGTGTAGGAAATATGTGGTTATAATGAAAATACCTAACTCTCATTGCGATACCTCAATATCCACTCAAATTTCATAAATCACTCACACTCATACTAGATCATGCACCGACCCAACTCTCGTTGCGATAAACACACAATCTAAATATGAATTACAAGAGCAATCATGAAGTCGAACAACCAAAGTCCATAATCCTTCAACTAGAATAGATATCACAAATCAAATCAAATACTTAATTACCCATGTAAATCCAAACACCCAAACACAATGCAATTAACTAAGCATCATAACAAACAACCTCATATGAAATAAAGAACAATAATCCATAAACAAAAAATTAAACCAAAGAGAAATTAAATTAAAGAAATAAGTCACCTCTATGGAGTTGATTTAGCTACAATACTTGAGAATAAAAGAAAAATGAAAATTGAATAAAAAAAATTAAAAGAAAACTATTATAGGGGATTAGGGTTCTTAAGCCCTTGAAAAACTGAGTGTAAAATCAGGAAGAAAGGTATTTATATGTGGGAAGAGAAACCCTTGGACGAAATTGCATTTAAGTCCCCCGAAAGTTGGAATTTCAGATTTTTTAAAACAGAGGACAACGGTCTTGGATAAGCCCTATCCGTCTCGGGCGAGACAAATAGGTGCTAACCGAGATATTGCCTACGGCAAGCTCATCTCGGTTTGTAACCTTCCATCTCGGGCGATACCGTACCCTGCTAGCCGAGATATCGGCTACGGCATTGTGCGCTCGGTTTGGCGGTGAGTGTCTCGGTTAAGCATTATGTGGCTCGGTCGAGACGTGCTCGGCCTCTTCATCACTTTTGCAATTTCTGCAAATTCCGGTGATTAACGGCGTCAGCTTGGCTTTTTCGAATTCCGGCCATGCTCAATTCCGGCGTCGAGCTTCTCAGAATTTCCGGTGCGCGGCTTCGATTGTTTCCAGGCGAGAGCTAATTTTCGGCGTGCTTAATTTCAGCAACGAGGAGTTGCTGCTTCGAATTCATCCATGAATGTGGTGGTGGGTTTCTTTTGTCCTTCTCTCTCTTGGATAAAAAGAATGAACGTGGGCCACTTCTTATCTCTTGGTCAAAATTGAAACATGGAAGGCGGGGTCCACTTCTCAATTAAATGAGTTGTTGTGCCTCACGTGTCAAGCTTGCAGCTTCAAATCCAACATATCAAATTCACTTTCTAATAGCAAATGGGCCTTTAGGAGATTGGGCTTGTATTATAAATGGGCCGCCATTATTTAAAATAAATGGGCTATCAAATGCTGAAAATAATTGCTCAAGCCCAATTCTTCTCTCTATCTACACTCGATTTCTTCTCGACTTATTAAGCACGAGTTTACTCCAAGAACTCCTCAATTTCCTGCAAAATAATCTCAAACTCCTTTTCGACAATTAAGCACAATGAGACAAATTAATGCAAATAATCATACGAAACTCTATAAAATTGACAAATTAAATGCATGAATTTCGAGCAATAATCACATAATCATCTTGCTGAAGCGCTAATAAAACGTATCAAACTAATTGCTAGACCATTACTTATGAACTCAAAATTACCCACTTCATGTTGGGGGCATGCAGTCCTACATGCACCACATCTAATACAAATCCGTCCAACTGCATACAATGATCATTCCCCCTTACAGCTAGTGCGTGGGAAAGAATCTAACATTTTTCATCTGCGTATATTTAGATGTGCGGTGTATGTTCCGATAACATTACCGATGCGTACCTCTATGGGCCCACAAAGGAAGCTAGGTATTTATGTTGGATATGACTCTCCATCCATCCTAAGATACCTAGAACCTTTGTCCGGGGATCAATTAATGGCCCAGTTCGCTGACTGTACGTTCGATGAAGATCACTTCCCAGCATTAGGGGGAGATCCGAATTCAAAATTGAATGAATGCCGGGAACTTACGTGGAACGTAAGTGATCTTCAGTATCTAGATCCACGCACTAGTCAATCTAAACTGGAAGTTCAGAAGATCATTAACTTTCAAAATTTAAAAACAATCTGCTAGACGCGTTTACTAACCATAGAGGTGTGACTAAATCGCATATACCTACAGTAAATGCACCCTAAAGGGTTGAGGTCCCAAGAAAAATAAGTACACATGCACCCATACGCCAGAAGCATAAAGGACCTATAAATGATACAAACACACCTAGAATGAAAGCTAGCAAAATTGGTCAGTCAAACTTAAAATCTCCAGAAGAGATTCGTCCAGAAGACGAGCGTCCTAGTAATGAAGCACGTGCCCAAAATATTCAACGCACGAGGACTGTGGAATGACCAGACCTAGATACACTGGGAAATGAAGAAGGTCTGGTTGACATAAACGTTGAAGTCTCTATGAATTTCATAGATAAAGGAGAAACTTATAATAGAAATATTACTGTCGTCGACGATATATTTGCAGCGACAATTGCTCTTTCCGTTGTAAATAACGATCTAGATCCAGAACCCAAGTCAATAGCTGAGTGCCGAAAGCGCTCAGACTAGTGAAATGGAAAGAGACAATTGAAGTAGAGCTCGCATCGCTAAATAAAAAAAAAATATTTGGCTCTATATTCATACACCCGCGCGCACTATCCCTGAAGGATATAAATGAGTTTTTGTACGAAAACGAAATGAGAACAATACTGTGGAGAGATACAAAGCGAGGCTGGTAGCTCAAGGGTTTTCGCAGAGACTCGGTATTAATTTCTATCAAACCTATTCTCTTGTAATGGACGCAATAACGTTTCCTACTTAATATATTTGGCAGTTAAACTAAATCTCCAAATAAAATTGATGGATGTTGTAACCGCATATTTATATGGATCACTAGATGCCGACATCTATATGAAAATCCCTGATGGATTTAAAATTCCCCAGATGAGGAATGGTGAAAACCACAGTATGTATAACATAAAACTGCAGAAGTCGTTGTACGGCCTAAAGCAATCAGGTCTAATGTGGTACAACCAACTTAGTGAATTCCTCCAGATGAAGGGATACACAAATAATATAGCTTTCCCATGCGTATTTATAAAGAAGTCGCAAAGTGGTTTTTGCATCATATCTATATATATTGACGATCTAAACATAATCAAAACATGCACAGAGATTGAAGAAGTCAGTTCAATCTTGAAAACTGAATTTGAAATAAAAATCTTGGGTAAAACCAAGTATTGCCTCGGCTTGCAGATCAAGCATCTCCCAGAAGAAATCCTTATACACTTGTCAACCTACGTGAAAAAGGTATTGGAGAGATTTCACATGGATAAATCTCATCCACTCAGCACACCTATGGTTGTCCGATCCCTCAAAGTGGATAAGGATCCATTTAGACCAAGAGAAGATACAAAAGAAAATCTGGGGCCAGAAGTTCCTTATCTTAGCATTGTTGGTGCATTACTCTATCTCACAAACTGTACTAGACCGGACATTGCATTTGCAGTTAATTTGCTTGCGAGATATAGTGTTTCCTACAAGGAAACATTGGAATGGTGTTAAGCACGTTCTATGGTATCTCCAAGGGTCTCAAGATCTTGAATTATTTTACCCTAGGAACCAAGATAAAACCTTGGTAAGTTACGCGGATGCTGGCTACTTATATGATCCCCACAGTGCCGTGTCCCAGACTGGTTATGTTTTTTCTGTGGTGGTACCGCAATCTCATGGAGATCGGTTAAACAAACTATGGTTACCACATCTTCAAACTATTTAAAGATAATAGCTTTGTTTGAAGCCTCACAAGAATGTGTTTGGTTGAGATCATTGGTAAAACACATTGGTGACTCGTGTAGTATCGCTAAAAATGATACATCCCTAGCCGTTATATTTGAAGACAACGCAGCTTGCATCGCACAAATGAGTAATGGGTACGTCAAGGGAAACCTGACGAAACATATTTCACCGAAATTTTTCTACCCATACGAACTCTAGAAGAGTGGCGTAATTACCATACAAAAGGTGTGATCTAGTGATAATCTAGCAGATCTGTTCACTAAGTCCCTACCTACCTCTACTTTTGAGAAATATATTCATGGTATCGGGATGCGAAAGCTTAAAGGGTTGTTGTCTTCAGGGGGAGTGGTAACCTCGAAATAATCTTGAAGATTGGATTCGGAATATCAATAATTGCATTCCTCCCTAACTAAACAATTTTATCGCTACCTAGCATGTGGAGTTTTTCTGACAAGATATATACGTTATGTCGTAATGTCCAAGGGGAAGTGTTGTAAATCTAGTAGATTTAATATACCAAATCCGGAAGATTTGATGTGGACATTACTTATGGGCCTATTAACCCAAACAGGCTTTAAGGTTTAGATTAGGATTTCTCTATTATAAATAGATCCATGTGGTCAGTATTGTATACACACATAAATATTAGTGAAAACTCATGGCTTGGTACGCCCCAGACGTAGTCGTTATCGGCGAACTGGGTAAACAAACTAGTGTTTCTATTTTGCATTTATAATTTACAACAAAGACAAAGTATAATATGAATGATATTCACGGTAATAATTATCGTGAACAACATTTTATTAATTTAATTTGGAAGAACCATAAAGTTATTCAGATATATATTATAAATTATATTTATACTAGGTGAACAGTTTCATAAACAACCAACATTATAAAAATCAAACTCAGTTCTCCCAGGATAATGACATCAAACCTCCCTTTAGTCCGAACTTTCCTAATTCAAGATCTAGTATCCATAAATTAGACATATATATTTCAAAAAATGCATCTTAATTACAACCAACATAATCCAATCAACTCATCAATTCTCCAATGAAAATGAAATCATCACTCTCTTTTTTGAACTATCTGAAGTCAAGATACCATCAATGATAAAAAATCGCGAAATTTTGACGAAATTTTGATTTTTTGGAGGTTTCGATATGAATATCCACTGAAATGAGATTTTTTCCAAAATATCGGAAAATATCAATATCGATATCGGTGAGCTGTAGTTCAAAATTTGTCAAATATCTGAAATTTTCGAGAAAATATCAGTAAAAATCGGAAATATATCGGTAAAAAATCAAAAAAAAAATCTCACTTTTTCGTTTATCATCCATAAAGGTTATTTTAGATCTTGAGAGGATTTAGTCAGTAAACCACCATTTATTCAAAAATCTTGCAAGAAAAAAGTGTCAACATGCTTAGTTGCATTGTTCGTATTGTATTAAATTATTATGAACAACTATTATATCATTTTAGATTGTTTAAGTATTTAGTTTTTGATATATTTGTCATAAACAATTTATTTTATTTGAGTTTAAATTAAATTTATATATATTAAAGTTAGTTATAATATACCCTAAAGTTTCATGTTAAATTTCTATAATTTTAATAAAATTTCAGTCAATTTTCTATTTTTTTTTACCGATATCGATATTTCCATCAATATATCCATAAATTTAAGGTACCGATATATCTGTTGTAAATCTAGAATATTTATTATTCCAAAATCTAGAAGATTTGATGTGGACATTACTTATGGACCAAGAAATCCAACGGACTTTATATCTTAGACTAGAGGTTTATTCTTATAAATAGATCATTGTATTCATTATTGTAATCACTCATATACACAAGATCATTAGTGAAACTCCTGGCTTGGATCACCCCCAGACGTAGTCCTTCCGGACGAACTGGGTCAACAAACGATGTCTCTTTAATTTACGCACTTATTTACAACACGTTATCAGCACGAGTCTCTAACCGAGATCATACGGTACGCCCTTAATTTATTTTCATATGAATTTCCATGTTTTTATGTGTACCTATGATATGAATTTATTTGATTCATGATTGATTGTTGGATTTAATTATTGTGTATTGAATTGACGAGCAACGGCCGACATCCCGAAGGCGTACGACCGTCGCCGTCCCCCGCACAAGACGATGCACGCGAGCAGCGCACGTCACGCGCCCGTCGCCACACGAGAGCAGTGCCCGTCGCGCACCCGACGCCGCATGGTGCTTGCCCGTTGCCGCACGCTGCGCGCCCGCGCGCGCCCGTCTCGCCCCAGCGCCACGCGCACCCGCGCGCACGTTGCCCCCATCGCCGTGCATGCTCGCGCCCGCCGCGCGCGCCCTCGCCCGTCGACGCGTGTGCCCGCGCCCGTCGCCTGTGCGCGCCCATACGCGACCGCCCTACGTGCGACGCTTCCCGTCCGCCATGCGTGACTCACGCGGTGTTTTTTTCCTGATTCTTGTGACCTCTTAACCCTATTTCATTTGCGTTCTTGATATCACAAAACCCGTGTTTAATTTATTTTAATCCTTAAAATATTTCGTTAAATTACGTTAATATACATGAAATAATTATTCTTATGATTATTTCCTCTGTCTATTAAATTGTATATTTTCTAGAAATTATTTTCATGTGATTATCTTCCTTAATTGTTTATGCATGTTTATGTGATTTAATTATCCTACGTGCATTACGTTTCCGCACATAGTCTATTTCTTTATAGTCCGCATATTATGCCCGGGTAGGCAGCGCACGGTATTTGTCGGATCGTAAATTTATGTTTTGGGTAGACGGCGCCCAATACTTGTATCTATGTGCTCTAAAATAATTAAATAAATCCTTATTTCTCCGTTGTCAATAAATTGGTCACAACTCTTACCATGTCACTTTAAAATCGTAGTTAAAATATATGATATTACCATGAAAGAATTCGATGAGCTTGCTCTCGATGGTAATAACTACCTGACATGGGCGCTAGATGTCGAGTTCCATCTAGCCTTAAATGAGTTGAGCGAAACAATTCTCGAAGGTTCGAAATCCACTAACGCCCTGAAGGCGAAAGCGTTGATTTTTCTCATGAACCACCTGAGTGAGGAATTCATCATTCAGATCCTCATTCAGGGACCCCGAAATGTTGTGGAACTCCCTGTAGGATCGTTTTCAATAACAAAATGATATACTCCTCCCTCCGGTACAATACGATTGGTTGAGACTCCGTTTCCAAGACCTTAAGTCTATAACGGAGTACAACTCTGCTTTGCACCGTATTGTAACCCAGTTGATGCAGAACAATCTGTCAACATTCCACGCTAGCAACCTTATACTCCAGCAGCAGTATAGGGACAATTATATTATTGGTTGCAAACGTGGAAGGGGGAGAGAGTAAGATGATCTAGGTTAAAGACCGAGGTCGTAGTACATCCGGTGGTCACAGAACCTCGAATTTCGCTCTTCAACTGGCAAGGTTAAGCAGTCCTGCTACAGATGCGGATGCAGAGGCCATTGGTCTCGCACGTGTCGCACTCCCAAGAACTTGGTTGAGGCTTATCAAAAGCAGCAGAAGGATGGCAAGGGGAAGGCCCCTAGAGTCGAATTTCACAATGCCAGACTGCCTAAAGCAGACTTTGACCAAGACAACGTCGATCCTCTGGGCATCAAGCTCAAGGACCTTGGAGATGATGAGTGATTTGTGTATTTGATTATTTTAGTACTTTATATTTGGATCCTTTCTTTCAGATATTTTATTTTATGGATAATACTATGTTTTAGCTTCGATGTGTTTACCTTAACGTTGTCCATTAAATTTACTTGGATATTGTTTTTCATGGCTAGTAAACATATCAGCTATTAGGTTTGGGCTATTTCCTCTGGCATGTTGGATTGAGATTGTGTTTTATGTTTGGTAGATAGCGCCACCACTCATGCAATCTTAAGAGATAAGAAGTTCTTTCATAACTTGTTAAATCGTAAGGGGAGTATAACTATAATAGTAATGATAGTAGGTTGATATTGGGGTCCAGAAGAGCTCTCATTGTCCTCCCCGTGGGTACCGAACTCATAATGAATAATGTCTTATTGTTTCTACAGTTTAAGTGTACCCTGCTCAGTTCTAGAGATATTAGGACTAATGAATATCACATTGAAACTGAAACTGAGAACAATAACGAATACCTTTTGATGACTATTACTCGAGGTAGCCGTAAATAAGTTATAGAAAAACTTCCTTACTTCTCCCCCGGATTGTACTATTCCTACATTCGGCCGTCAAAATCTCCATCTAGCCATGAGTATGAGATTTCATGACCCAAAATTCTTTATATTAAGGCATCAACGGTTAACTAATCCAGGACAATATATGATACGTAGGATTCTACCTAATTCAATTAGTCATAATAATTCGAATAATAGAATCCTTCCTATTGATGAACTTATTTGTGATGCATGTCTTAAGGGTAAGTTAATAGTGCGTCCGTCGCGCACTAAGGTTAGACTAGAACCTCTGGTTTTCCTTGAAGCGAATTCAAGGAGACATTTGTGGACCGATTCACCCAGCATCAGGACCATTTCAGTATTTCATGGTCCTTATTGATGCCTCCACTAGGTGGACATATGCTTATTAGTTGTCTACCCACAATCAAGCTCTTGCAGAGCTCATTGCGAAAACTATCGAGCTTAGAGCTCAATTCTCAGATTATTCAATCAAGTTGATTCGCATGGATAATACAGCTGAGTTCAGCTCGAAGGCCTTTACAGATTACTGTATGGCCCTGGGAATTATAGTGGAGCATTCGGTCCCCTACGTCCATACCCAAAATGGTCTTGCTGAGGCGCTAATAAAACGTATCAAATTTATCACGAGACCATTGCTTATGAACTCCAAACTACCCACCTCATGTTGGGGGCATGCAGTCCTACATGCATCGCACTTAATCCAAATCCGTCCAACTGCATATAATGATCATTCCCCCCTACAGTTAGTGTGTGGGAAAGAACCTAGCATTTCCCATCTGCGTATTTTTGGATGTGCGGTATACGTTCCAATAACGATACCAAAGCGGACCTCTATGGGCCCACAAAGGAAACACGGTATTTACGTCGGATATGACTCTCCATCCATCATAAAATACCTCGAGCCTTTGTCTGGGGATCAATTAACGGCCTGGTTCGCTGATTACACGTTCGATAAAGATTACTTCCCGGCATTAGGGAGAGACCCGAATTCAAAATTGAATGAATGACGGGAGCTTACGTGGAACGTAAGTAATCTTCAGTATCTAGATCCGCGCACTAATCAATCTGAACTAGAAGTTCAGAAGATCATTAACTTGCAAAATTTAGCACATAATCTGCCAGACGCGTTCACTGACCATAGAGGTGTAACTAAATCGCATATACCTGCAGTAAATGCTCCCCAAAGGGTTGAGGTCCCAAGTAAAACGAGTACTCATACCCCCACACGCCAAAAGCGTAAGGGACCCTCAAGAGATAGTAACACACCTAAACGAAAGGCTAGCAAAACTGGTCAGTCGAATGTAAAATCTCTAGAAGAGATTCGTCTTAATAACCCCAAGTCTTTAGGAGACGAGAGTCCTAATGATGAAGCACGTGCACAAAATATTCCTTGCACTAGGACCGTGGAACGACCAGACTCAAATACAATGGGAAATGAGGAAGGTCTGGTTGACGTAAACGTCAAAGTCTCTGTGAATTTCACAGATACGGGAGAAATATGTAATATAAATATTATTATCGTCGACGATACATTTGCAGCGACATTTGCTCTTTCCATTAACGATCCAGATCTAGAACCCAAAATTATCGTTAAGTGCCAGAAGCGCTCCGATTGGGTAAAATAGAAAGAGGCAATTGAAGTAGAGCTTGCATCGCTTAACAAAAGGCAAGTATTTGACTCTTTTGTTCGTACACCCGCGCGCGCTATCCCTGTAGGATATAAATGGGTTTTTGTACGAAAACAAAATGAGAACAATACTATGGAGAGGTATAAAGCGAGGCTTGTAGCTCAAGGGTTTTTCGCAGAGACCCGGGATTGATTTCGATCAAACCTATTCTCCCGTCATGAACTCAATGTCATGGACTCAATAACATTCCGCTACTTGATATCTTTGGCAGTTAAAATAAATCTCCAAATGAGATTAATGGACGTAGTAACCGCGTACTTATACGGATCACTAGATGCCGACATTTACATGAAAATCCCCGATGGATTTGACATTCCTCAAATGAGGGATGGTGAAAACCGCAGTATGTATAGCATACAACTGCAAAAGTCATTTTACGGCCTGAAGCAATCGGGCCTCCGACTTAGTGAATTCCTCCAGAAGAAGGGATACACATTCGATAAAGCTTTCCCATGCGTATTCACGAAGAAATCGCAAGATGGTTTTTGCATCATATCCGTCTATGTTGATGACATAAACATAATCGGAACATGCAAAGAGATTGAAGAAGCCAGTTCAATCTTGAAAGCTGAATTCGAAATAAAGTCCTTGAGTAAAACCAAGTACTACCTCGGCTTGCAGATCGAGCACCCCCCAGAAGGAATCATTATTCATCAGTCGACCTACGTAAAGAAGGTATTGGAGAAATTTCACATGGATAAATCTCATCCACTTAGCACCCCTATGGTTGTTCGATCCCTCGAAGTGGATAAGGACCCATTTAGACCAAGAGAAGATTCAGAAGAAATTCTGGGACCAGAAGTTCCTTATCTTAGTGTTGTTGGAGCTTTGCTCTATCTCGCAAGTTGCACTCGGTGAACATTGCATTTGCTGTCAATTTGCTTGCGAGATATAGCGCTTCTCCTACAAGGAGACATTGGAATGGTGTTAAGCATGTTCTACGATACCTCCAAGGGTCTCAAGATCTTGGACTGTTTTATCGTAAGAACCAAGACAAAACCTTAGTAGGTTATGCGGATGCTGGCTATTTGTCTGATCCCCACAACGCCATATCCCAGACTGGTTACGTTTTTCTCTGTGGTGGTACCGCGATCTCATGGAGATCAGTTAAACAATCCATGGTTACCACGTCTTCAAACCACTCAGAGATAATAGCTTTATTTGAAGCCGCACGAGAATGTGTTTGGTTAAGGTCCTTGGTAAAACACATTAGTGACTCGTGTGGTATCGCTAAAGGCGATACACCTCCCACCATTATATTTGAAGACAACACTGCTTGCATTGCACAAATGAGTAATGGGTACGTCAAGGGAACCCTAACGGAACTTATCTCACCTAAGTTTTTCTACCTATACGAACTCCAGAAGAGTGACGTGATTATCATTCAAAAGGTGCAATCTAGTAACAATCTAGCAGATCTGTTTACTAAGCCCTTACCTACGTCTACTTTTGAAAAGTATGTTCGCGGTATAGGGATGCAAAGACTTAAAGGGATGTTGTCTTCAGGGGGAGCGGTAACCCCGAAACAAATCTAAAAGATTTAGATCTAGAAGATCAATAATATTCCTCCCTAACTTATTATTTGGCCGATACCTAGCATGTGGAGTTTTTATGACAAGACATTTATGTTATGTCGTAATGTCCAAGGGGGAGTGTTGTAAATCTAGAAGATTTATTATTCCAAATCTAGAAGATTAGATGTGGACATTACTTATAGACCAAGAAACCCAACGGGCTTTATATCTTAGACTAGAGTTTTATTCTTATAAATAGATCATTGTATTCATTATTGTAATCACTCATATACACAAGATCATTAGTGAAACTCCTGGCTTGGATCGCCCCCAGACGTAGTCCTTCCGGACGAACTGGGTCAACAAACGATGTCTCTTTAATTTACGCACTTATTTACAATAATTTCCACCGATATCGATATTTTCATCCTTGGATACCATCAATTTATAACTTTCATCGATTGTGAAGAAAATTAAACAAAATTCCCCATTTCCAAACTTTCATTTACTAAAATATACCACCAAATTTAAGTATCCTCTGGTGACAAACAGAGTCATTACGTCCACCTAATTTTAACAAATAACCATAAATCAACTAATTTTTGCAGGAATTAGCAAGTTAACATCGAGGAAAAGCCATAAAAGAAATTTTAACAAATAACCATAGATCAACTAATTTTTGCAGGAGTTAGCAAGTTAAAAGAAGGATAGAGCTTGAGATTTAGAAGTATGATTATAGGTCATAGGTGTTGGAATGTTTTATGACTGTGGAAATAATAATTTGAAAAATTAAAATAAAATTAGTAAATTACAACTCGATACAGAAATTTACATTGAAACAGAAAAGAGAAGAAAACTGTGTGTCGAGTCGAGGAAGGCCTCTTCCCGCAAGACGAAATTTCCCCGGTAATGCTCTTCGGTTCTGGAAATACGTCCCCAAATGTAAAACGACACTTTCGTCTTCAAGAGTGCAGCACCGCAGGTCTTGAAGCTCCGGCGAACAGAAAGAACGTATGAACTAGACTGCTTTCTTAAAGACTCTATATGCTAGAATACTTAGGGAGAGAGTGAGAGAGATTTTCTGTGTGGCGCCAGAAACTATGCATGAAGACACCTATTTATAGGCCTACAAGACCCACACATTCATGGAAGGATTGTTAGTCAAACTACGAACCTGGATCTTTCTGCATTCCGGTTCGTCTCAGCCAAAATTAGGGAGGCGTAAGTCACTCCCAATTAAACAAAAATCAGGGAATTTGTCAACAATTGAATTTAAACACATGTTTTGCATTTCATTGTCCATTTCAACGAATCTGGACACTCCAGATTTCTGGGCTAAGTCCAAACTTTTGGGCTCAACAAACTTAGAAAACTCTTCTAAGACCCAAATACAACCCAAAGATCAATTGTCAAGGACCAATAACTAATGTCCAAGGTCCAATATCTTTAGCCCAGTCTCAATTTAAATTCCCTTTGCATTTTCACTCATATATTATTATTGGTACACACCAATAATTCCAACAATCCCCCACATGAGTGGAAATCAGAGCCTATAATATGCAGACTCACAGTCCAGTTCAAAACGAGCTGTTATTGCATCTGGATAGGTAGTTTGGAGCTTTGAACCTTCCATAGTCAAACATTACCGAGTACACCGGCGGCCTAGTGGACACTATGCCTTGAACCATTCCACCTTGGTGTGCACTGAGACAGTAATGTTGACACAATAAAATCTCTACGCTCTTCTCTTGTTCTCACGTTTTTGTCCGTTTCGGCCATGGACACCCTTTGGATTCATAAGTGTTTAATATCCAGTGATATTTGAGGCGGCCTCTCACCTCACACTTATATAGGTGATCTCCTATCTTGAGTATCCCATTATACTCTAGGAATCATTAAAAGTCAAAGACTTAACCTATACCACAACTCATGGGTTCCAACACTTGGTTTTGTGCTTTTCTAAAGAATGGTCAAATTACCAAGTGTTCTTTACAACGAACATCCACAGCATCATGGTTGGGTTACCACTGCTTCAGTTTTTATTTGTGGATTTTAGACCCATTCTTTCTAGCACTTTATTTGATCTCAGCTAGCTCTTTTCGTGAGTGGATCCACTATTACTAGAGATCAAATTTTCATCACGCACCCCCACATTTTAGGGTATACACCCCTAAGTCACACCAACTTCAAATCACACACGTCTGTGTGATCTAAGTATTAGAGGTAAAGTGTTCCAAACTAATGACAAATATTATCATTTACACTTCCACATATATCATACACCTTTTGAGGTTATTGATATTAGGAATGTTAATAAACAAATTGTATTAACCATTTTATAACTTTAGATTTATACACCTAAACCTCAAAAGTTATAAAATTGGAACACTAAATTTTGCCACAGTGAACTTTTTAGTTCCGCTTCCTTGGCAAACTGCTTTAGATTTTCCATTTAAATTCAAAGCCACGTCACACATCAAATTCGAATATATCAATGGAGAGACCTCTTCTTCCCCCACATTCGAATTTATCCATGGCGAGTACTCATCTCCCACATTCGAGATTGTTCGTCCATTTCATTTAATATTTTATCAAATATTAATTTGGACACAATTTCGAAATAAATTGGAAAACCGACATTTGAAGTTACACTTCAAGTCCGAAATTTAATCTTGGTCAAATACCAAATTAAATTCAATTTTCATTATGACCTTAATTGCCACTTTTGACTCTCAAATAAATTGTCATTGCTATGAGTCAAATCTTGTGAATTAAATTCACATCGTTCATGCTCTCAAAGCACAATTTCAAATGAGGTCTTAATGCCACTATTTATTCGCGAGCAAATCTCAAGCGAATTATACGACGCCTCAAATCTTTTGGACTAAATCCAAATAATAATTTGTACTCTCAAGCACAAGTATTTTATCCCATATCAAATTTTATTTGATATCAAGGAATTCAAATTTATGAAATAATATTTAACACCTGAAAGTATTATTAAATAAATTTCATAACAATACGCAGTCCAAAATTCAATTAATTTTGTCTCATGTTTCTCTCAACAATTTAACTGAAATTTGAATTTCAGCCTTAATTCATCAATTTGGCCAATCGAGATCAACAATAGGCCTACACACTCGGCTAAACTAGCCAATATCCTCATTAATTTAATTTTGGGTCAATCATGTAAGTATGATCTTCAACCCAAAATAAATTAAAACACATGGCTCAACTTATTTGCCATCTAACATTTCAAGCGACAGAGAGAGACACGACCATTCATGTCACTTTCTCTCGGAACAACAACGTCAATCGCCGATCTACACAAATCGTGATAGACTCGAATGCCACCACGGATGTTTCGATTCAATCTTTTCCCGAAAAGCCACCAATTCTTATTTCAAGTTGTTGCTTCATTCGGAAAAAGCCTCATTGCAATTCGGTTCATGATTCTCATCAATAATCGGCTTCAATCTCAATCACGATACTTTATTTATATCGCCACCATTTGTCACTGACATCCTCATTTTGCGTATTGTTCTCAACGAACGCAAACAGATCCTCAGTGACAAACTTTGCCAACCACAAGGTAGTAAAAAATAGCATTCTCTTCTGCCATTTTTTTTTATTCTTACCCGAGAACTTCTCGGGTTTCTCGTTATAGACCATAAGAGGTCTAGCTTCATCAAAGGGAAAAAGGGTTCACCACATTAGGAAGAGGTCTGCCCAAATTTGGACATTTACAGAGGGGATAGGGGTAGTGGTGCCCTGGGGAGGACTAAAAGGAACAACAGTGTTTCTCTGGTTCGAAGACTCAGAATTATTATTTCCGTCAGTCAAATTCCATCTTGCGATTGTTGGAATTTTTAATGACTGTGGAAATAATAATTTGAAAAATTAAAATAAAATTACAACTCGATACAGAAATTTACAATGAAACAGAAAAGAGAAGAAAATTGTGTGTCGAGTCGAGGAAGGCCTCTTCCCGCAAGACGAAATTTCCCCGGTAGTGCTCTTCGGTTCTGGAATACGTCCCCAAAGGTAAAACGACACTTTCGTCTTCAAGAGTGCAGCACCGCAGGTCTTGAAGCTCCGGTGAACAGAAAGAACGTATGAACTGGACTGCTTTCTTAAAGACACTATATGCTAGAATACTTAGGGAGAGAGTGAGAGAGATTTTCTGTGTGGCGCCAGAAACTATGCATGAAGACACCTATTTATAGGCCTCCAAGACCCACACATGCATGGAAGGATTGTTAGTCAAACTACGAACCTAGACCTTTCTGCATTTCGGTTCGTCTCAGCCAAAATTAGGGAGGCGTAAGTCACTCTCAATTAAACGAAAATCAGGAAATTTGTCAACAATTGAATTTAAACACATGTTTTGCATTTCATTTGCTCTTACATGTCCATTTCAACGAATCTGGACACTCCAGATTTCTGGGCTAAGTCCAAACTTTTGGGTTCAACAAACTTATAAAACTCTTCTAAGGCCCAAATACAACCCAAAGATCAATTGTCAAGGACCAATAACTAATGTCCAAGGTTCAATGTCTTTATCCCAGTCTCAATTTAAATTCCCTTTTCATTTTCACTCATATATTATTATTGGTACACACCAATATTTTCAACAATAGGTTCGAAATCTACAACGTACGATTAATTCAGGAGATAGATCAGTCCATACAAAGCAAAGCTTGCGCTTTAAATGATAACCCCGCTAGTAGAGATGGAGGGTTATAGATCGTTCGAATTAGTCGGTCTTTGGCCAAATACCGATTATCAAAAACAAAAAAGTAGAGTAGGGACCTGGAGTTCAATGGAAGCCATGATTAGCTTTATGGCTGGCAATTGAGCCACCTAGCCCGGCCCGTCGAGCCAAACTATGTTCATGGGCCGGACTAGGTCATTTTCGGGTCGGACCAATAAAATTAGAGTCCAACCCAGCCCGCGGGTTAATGGGCCGGCTCGGCCCATTTTTTTTAGAAAAAAGATAAGATATTTTTTATAAAAAGATTGTACTCCCTCTGTCCACAAATTTTACCCCATTACTGTTGGGCATAATGCAAATTAGTATTTTATTGAAAAAGTAGATAAAGTAACGGTATTGTAGTGGGTATTTTGAGACTTATTTATGTGTTTGTGAGTAGTGTTTATTTTCAAAAGGGAAATGAGTAAAAAATTAGTAGACAACCCAAAAAGGAAAGCGGGTAAAAAAAAATTGAACGGGGGGAGTACTATGAAACACTCTCCTAATTACACTTTCACAATCCACATATATTTTATATCTTAATCTACTTTAGTTCATAACAAGTAACAACACTAATTTCGCTATTTAAAAAAAATGTTAATTTCAGTCGAGCCAAGTGGGCCGCCCGTGGGCTCGATTTTTTGGTCCATTATTTATTAGCCCAACTCAGCCCAAATTCCGGGCGGGTTGGGCTAGCCCGTCGGGCAGGGCTTAAATTGTCAGCTCTAATTAACTTGTCGCACTCCGGCTCCATCCAAGTGGCAACGAAGGAACTCAAGCTTGAAAGAATTCAATCTCATCTAAAAAGTGCGAATTTGTAGAGATGTATGATATTAATTCATTAAATTATTTTTCTTTACATCCCCTTCTTTCTTTGGGAAGACCAATGATGAATGAACAATTTCACATGGGTTAAATTGCTCTAAGCAGAAATCAAATCAGGATTTGTATGAATCTATTGATTCTCTAATACGTAAGAAAAAAATTCATGTCATTTAAAAATTTAAATTTATAAAAAAATATAAAATTAATTAATTTAATTATTTTCCAGTTGAGGCGGAGGTTTCCATACAGCATCAACTCATCGTTCACTATCCGGTAAGCGGCGTCCTTGTCTTCTTGGGCATCGACTCATTTGGAATTTTTTACCTAGTAATTAATTATACAAATCAAGTACTGTAAATATTTTTTAATTTTTTTTTTTTGTTTAAACTAATTAATTTTTGTATTTGTAGAAAATAATAATGGATGGAGAACGCACGAATCTCAATTTAAGTTGTGTCACATCTCTAAATCAATATTGAAAAAATATACTAAATATATCAAAGAATATTATCGTGTATACTGATAATTTTTAAACATTACGACGTGAAATATAATTTATTTTATAAAAACTCATTTAGCTTCTTTTTTTTTTTAAGAAAAAACTCATTTTTGTTTACACAATTTGGGTAAAAGATCAGTATCCGTTTTCATTTATCCAAAGAGGTTAAAGAAAAGAAGGGGTACAATAATGAAGAGTAAGAAAATAATAGTATTGCATGTCGGCGTGGATTAATGGATATGCATTTGCAGAAATTTTCTAATCTATACGCAATATGAGAGGTGAATTATGATGGGCCTTTTTCTCACTTTGGAAGGGCAAAAAAGGTAAGCTACTTTTCAAGTTAAAGAATGGTCTCCATTAGGCTTGGCAATGGGGCGGGGAATCCCCGATCCCCGCGGGAATCCGCCCCGAACGGGGCGGGGAATCCCCGAAACAAACGGGGACGGGGGCGGGGATTATTTTTCCCCCGTAAGCGGGGACGGGGCGGGGACGGGGATAATATTCCCCGCCCCGCGGGGATCCCCGCCCCGTTCCCCGCGGGGATCCGAATTATTTTTATATAATTAATATATTTATATGTTTATAATATATAAATTTAAAAGTAAATTATAAATAATTATATCATAATTGTCCTACTCAATTAACTATTTATTTTAAAATTACATCTATATTTATTTTAATATTATGTTATTAGTTTCATGTTATATATAATTTCATTTTAAAACATATATTAACTAAAAATATTAGAATTAGAGACTCTTCAAATTGCTTAAATTAATTTTTCTTAACATCAATTTAAACTAATTGTTGTTTATGATTAATTTTTTTAATTTTTATACTATATTATATATTTTTTTATTTTAAAAAATGAGATTAAAAAAATATCTAAACGGGGAACGGGGAATCCCCGCGGGGACGGGGATCCCCGCGGGGCGGGGATGGGGGAGAAAAATTCCCCGTTTATTTCGCGGGGACGGGGATGGGGAATGGCATCCCCGGCCCGGCCACGCCCCGCCCCGCCCCGTTGCCAAGCTTAGTCTCCATTTCGTATATTGTGTTGGAAAAGGTTTGTTTCAACTGATTTGAATTCTAGCAAGTTTATTTTACAATAAAAAGTTATTCCACACTGAATTATATTTTATATATAAGAAATTATTAATATTCCTTTCACGAGTTCTTGTAGTTAGATAAAATAAGATATAGTTTTACTTGTGTTATGCACGGTGATAATATCACAAAATATTGCATTAAATTTTTTAACTGATAATATTAATAAACATACACTTTTAGGAAGAGGTCCATGGATGAAACGAAACTCAAAACAGAAAGTATTATATAACCCACGAGTTAGGACAAGTAATTATATTTTAAAGAAATATAAATAAATATTATAGTAGAACTTAGTCCCATTTATAAAATCGTCTCAGATAAAAATATCCCAAATTAATATTGTTTTTATTTGTATATCACATACTCCATCTGTTCAAAATAGGTGTCATTCTAGAGATTTTAGGACAAATTCCCCATATAATCTCTAAAAGATCTATAATATTTTGATAATCTTTAATAGATTTATTATATTTTAATATAATTCCCAAAATATCTCTTATATTTTGAATTTGTATTAGGGGTAAATTAGGAAAAAATGTGAAAAAATAGTTAAAACAACACTTATTTTGAAACAAATTTTAACCTCTAAAACGACACTTATTTTGAATCGGAGAGAGTATATTTTAAAAACTTATATAACAAAATAATTAAGCATACAATAAAATTTTGAAAATAATTGTATTAATATTAAAATCATACAATAATCTGAATTCATTAATTCAAATAAATTTCAATCAATTTTGAATGTTGCTTTGTTGATAAAGACATCCTAAACAATTTTCTCTATATTATATTGTGATATGTGTTATAAGCATGCATATGAATAATAAATTAAACAGCAATATATTTTAAAAATATATTTTGTCCGAGTCCAAATTTTACCCATTGTCTTTGTAATTGTCAATTAAAGTCTTTTTATTATAAGAAAATGTTATTTCTAGTGATTTTTTTTAAATGTCCGAAATTTACACGTACAATAGCGGTAGTGCTTACATGATGCTCCAATAAATAAGATCAACACCACATTCCATTTAAATTAAATAGATTGGAAATGAGATTTCTCCCATTTAACATAGAGCTACTTTAATTTAAAAGGAGGGCGACAATCGACATGGACCTAATTTATGAATTTGGAACACCATGCAAGTCCTACCACTGGAGCACATATAAATTCCGAATGATTTTTTTTTTTTTAATTTTCATCAAAAGAACATTTGCTGATAACAAATGATCATAATTAAGAAAATTAAAAAGATAAATTATTAAATTTATATTCGGGCAAAATTACGGGACCATTTATAATATTTTTTCGACAGTAGCCTATGAATCATCATTATCTTTTTAAAGTGGAATTGTAACTATATATCCAACAAAAAAGAGAGATCTGTTTCAATTCATTGAAACCATCAGTGAATAAAGTACAACTTTGCCATAATGCAATTTCTCAACGGCAGTTCACATCATTACATATACTTATTAGTCATTAGGGTTAGGGTACTGTGTTTTCAAATTTTACAAAACAGCTTTAAGAATCACATTTTTTTTCAAAAATGGTGAGAGAAGTTTGAAATTTTTTTTTTATCTAAAAGCTATTTATAGTGATTGAAAACAAGTCCAAAATATTCATATACTCCCTCCGTCCCAGTTTTATTTTTCCGGTTGACTGTGCGCGGAGTTTAATGCGAGAGTTGAATTTTAGTATTTAAATGAATAAAGTAGTATTGAGAATGATGAATTGTGAATAAAGTAGTATTTAAATGAATAAAGTAGTATTGAAAATGATGAATTGTGAATAAAGTAGTATTTAAATGAATAAAGTAGTATTGAGAATGGTGAATGGTGAATAAAGTATTATTTAAATGAATAAAGTAGTTTCCAGTTTAGGGATGAGAAAACAAAATTGAGACGGACATTTTTGGCAAATGAGAAAACAAAACTGGGACGGAGGGAGTACTAACATTTATAGAAGAATTTGACAAAATGCCACTTTTAAATTTATATTTGAAACAATGTCACATTTTTCTTTTGTAAAAATGGCATGTGCGAAATTTTACTATCCCTTGTGCGACGTTTTCAGTGACATTTTTACTAAAAAAATACTTCCTCCGTCCCCTACTAATATTCACACCATGTGTGAGCAAAGGTTTTAAGAAAAATTGTTTTATTGATTTTTTGAACCAATGAATGAAGAGTATTTTAAATTAATGTAGGTAGTGTGAGAGTGTTTTACTTCCATATTTGGAGTGTGAATATTATTGTGGGACATCGCAAGTAGAAAAAATATGAATATTAAGAGGGGATGAACGGAGTACATATTAAGTTAACATTTTTTTTAAATGCAAATCTAAAAATGATATTTACCATTTTTCCATGTTTATTAGTTGGAATTAAATTGATGAATATGTACTGTTTTACCCTTCACACTGTTGAACAAAATCTGTTTCTGGATCTCATACTCAGGGTATGTTTTAAATCACTACTGCAAAATTAGAATTAATTTTAAGTGATTTTTGTAGTAAAATCAAAAGTGGGAAATATTTTGAAATTAAGTGATTTTAAAAGTGAAAGTGTTTGCATAAAAATCAATTAATGAAAACAAATCTACAAAAAATCAATTATCAGAATCCAAAAGAGGTTTTTTCTACTTCTCCAAAATAGATTTTAAGGTGATTACATGATATGGATAGCAAACAATATAAAATTGATTTTTTTTAAAAAAATAATCAATTCTACTTATCAAGTAGTGATTGCAAACAATCACTCAGTCATATTCGAAATTTTTAGATTGCGGCCAGTGATATTTTTAGATGTTCACACCTGCTATATGTCAACTCATTGCATTGCGCCTCTCAAGCTTATCTACAGGGTATGTTTGATTTGAGATTTACCCCGATGAACTTTAAACTTTGTGATCCAAGTATGTTTTATACGAGTTTGAGATTTAAATTCAGGTTTTTAAAATTTCAAATTCAATCTGTACCTATAATCTATTACTATTTTTCACATAATTAAATACAATCACATCATCATATTTTTATCATCCGCTCAATCTTCATCTCCTACTTTTTTCTTATACAGTATAGTAAAATAATACAACATCTATCACTCATAACATTGATTTGACATAAAACAAAATTCCACCTTACTAAAATTTCAAAACAAACACATACTTATATTATTCATCAAGATTTTCATATCCTAAAATTTCAAAATCATGACTTTCCCGCGCACCTAATCCCAAAACATACCCATAGTGTTCTAGATTGTTTTGCTTTTAAATAATAAAATTAGAGAATTATAGGACGATTACTTTAAGTAAAAAAAGTTTGATGGCATAACCTAGAGTGTTTGATATACACAGCTTACAATTAAAGAGGGGGAGTCTTGTGTGAGCTATCAATTAAAGAGGGGGAGTCTTGTGTGAGCTATACATGAGCGATCACTTTATTATTAGAATGAGATTTGGTAGGAGCTACACTAGCCCATTGATCATAATATAATAATATAGAAAGGCTCCGCTGGGTAGCCAATGATAGGGCATATTATGGTCATATAATATTTTTTATTATTTTAGGGTTGTTTGGTAGACAATATAAATATAATATTGACCCGGTTTTTATGCACCAAAATCAAAATAAATTATCTCATCTCACACCTTTTATTATTTTACTATGAATTTTCAATCTTTATATTACTTTATTCTAGGTAATACACCCTACCAAGCAATATTACTTTATTCTATCCATATTATTTAATCTCTTTATCTCTTTTAAATTATGCATCACTCTTTTAAGATCCATGATATACACATTTTTGCCATAAAAAATAAGATTTTATGTATAACAACTTTTAAAATTTATCATGTTTTTAGGGACAAACTCTTTTTACCCAAAATTTAACATACAAACTCTTTTTTTATCAAAAAATTTATAAAAACTCTTTTTTACCCATTTTACAAATGAAATGTCTCATATACCCTTTAATTCTTATAACTACTCTTTTATTCATTTTCCCCTTCCCACTCCCATTCATTTCCCTATTCCTGCTCCTATTCCTTTCCTTATATCTTATTCCTAAAAATAATAATTTATTAATTCCAAAAAGGAAAAAAATTAGAAATATAATACTATAAAATTTTACCATTGATAATGGAAATAATTTTTCTTAAATATATATATGTTTCGCAATAAATATTAATTATTAATATTTTTATGAAATATAATTATTATTTTTTAATAATAATATAAAATATTTTTCGTGTCACAGATAAAAAATATTCCCTCCGTCCCCTAATAATATTCACATTTACTGTTTTCTCGTGTTTTAGCGAGCGAGTTTTTTATTAGTATTTGAAATGATAAAATAATTTTTAAAGTGTTTTATAATAGAGTAGAGATGGATCTATCGTACCCCTTTCTTGAAATCACTTTATCATTTCAAATATTAATAAACAATTCGCTCGCTAAAACACGAGAATAAAGGTAGTGTGAATATTATTAGGGGACGGAGGGAGTACTTTGTATTATTAATATTAATATTAATTAATAAATTGACACCGTCCATTTTTTAATTTTTATTTCATTCCAACAAGTATTTTTGAAATGTCGGAGACCTAATGGAGAATTGCTAAAAAGGCATTCCCAAACATAATTTCGTGATGGAGTCGGGTCGAAGCCACTTTTTAAGTCGTTTTACCCTAGAAAAGACGAAAAAAATATTAATTTAAGTGATATTCAAATATTTAATTTCTAATAAGTTTCAACAAATGCTATTAAAAAGTAGGAGCAAGGTTGGAGATAGGACAGAGATTTGCTAAAATGGAATTTTCATTCAAATTTTTTACGACAGATCTGTGTCGGAATCGATTTTTAGGTCGTTTTACACTAGGAACGACTAAACGGATATATGAATTTGAGTTAAATCTATTTTTTAAATTTTAATCGAATTTTAACAAATACTCTAGAAGAGTCGAAGCATGATTGGAGATAATACGGAGATTTGCTTAAATGACATTTCCAATCATAAATTTGTGACAGAATTGTGTCAGAATAACTTGTTAGTCGTTTTACCTTAGGAACGACGAAAAAGATACATGGATTGAGTGACATGAAGTTTTTAAATTTTATATAGATTTGAAAAGTGAAAGGTCGGAGCATGGTTGGAGACAGGACGGAGATTTGCTAAAACGATATTTTCAATCATAATTTTTTGATGGAACTGTGTCGAAATCACTTTTTAAGTCGTTTTATCTTAGGAACAACAAAAATGATACATGAATTGATTGGCGTTAATTTTTTAAGTTTTTATATTGCTTTGACAAGTACTATTGAAAAGTCGGAGCATGGTTGGAAACATAACAAAAATTTTCTAAAATGGAATTTTCATTCAAATTTTTGCGACAGAGTTGTGTCAGAATCGATTTTTAGGTCGTTTTACCCTAGGAACGACTAAACAAATACATGAATTTGAGTGACATCTATTTTTTTAATTTTAATCAAGTTTTAACAAGTGATTTAGAAGAGTCGAAGCATGGTTGGAGATATGATTGAGATTTACTAAAATAATATTTTTTAGTCATAATTTTGTGATGGAGCGTTTGCAAAATCGCTTTTTAGGTCGTTTTACCTTAAGAACGACGAAAATTATACATGACTTGAGTGACGTCCATTTTTTAAACTCTTATTGAGCTTTAACCAGTACTATTGAAATATCGGAGTACGGTCGGTGACAGGACGGAGATTTGCTAAAATGAAATTTTCATTCAATTTTTTGCGGCGGGGCTATGTCAAAATCGATTTTTAGGTCGTTTTACCCTAGGAACGACTAAACAAATGCATGAATTTGAGTGATATTATTTTTAATTTTTAATCGAATTTTAACAGGTAATCTGGAAGAGTCGGAGCATGGTTGGAGATATGATGGAGATTTGCTAAAATAAAATTTTTAATCATAATTTTGTGACGGAGTTGTAGCCGAATAGCTTTTTAGATCGTTTTACCTTAAGAACAACGAAAATTATACATGAATTGAGTGACATCCATTTTTTAAAATCTTATTGAATTTTGACAAGTACTATTGAAATGTCGGAGCATGGTCGGAGACAGGACAGAGATTTGCTAAAATGGAATTTTCATTCAAATTTTTGCGACGGAGTTGTGTCAGAATCGATTTTTATGTCGTTTTACCCTATGAACGACTAAATAAATACATGAATCGGAGTGACATCTATTTTTTAAATATTAATCGAGTTTTAACAAGTAATCTAGCTAGAAGAGTCGGAGTATGGTTGGAGACATGATGAAAATTTGCTAAAACAATATTTTTAATCATAATTTTGTGACGGAGCTATAGCGGAATCGTTTTTTAGGTCATTTTACCTTAAGAACGACGAAAATTATAAATGAACTGAGTAACGTCCATTTTTCAAACTCTTATTGAATTTTGACAAATATTATTGATATTTTCGTCGTTCTTAATGTAAAATGACCTAAAAAGCAATTCCGCTACAGCTCTGTCACAAAATTATGATTAAATATGTCATTTTAATTAGCAAACCTCCATCACGTCTCCAACCATGCTTCGACTCTTCTAGCTTGCTTGTTAAAACTCGATTAAAATTTAATAAACAGATTTTACTCAAATTTATGTATTTATTTAGTCGTTTTTAGGGTAAAACGACATAAAATCAATTCTGATACAGCTCCATCGTAAAATTTTGAATGAAAATTTCATTTTAGCAAATCTCCATTCTATCTCCAACAATGGTCCGACCTTTCAATATAAAAATTTAAAAATTGACGTCAATCAATTCATGTATCTTTTTCGTTGTTTCAAAGATAAAACAACCTAAAAAGTGATTCCGACACAACTCCGTCAAAAAATTATGATTGAAAATATCGATTTAGAAAATCTTCGTCCTGTCTCCAACCATGCTCCGACCTTTCAATAGTACTTTTCAAAGCTATATAAAATTAAAAAATTCATGCCACTTAATCCATAACGACCTAAAAAGCGATTCTAATATAGCTCCGTCACAAAATTATGATTGAAAATATCGGTTTAACAAATCTCTGTATTATCTCCTACCATGCTCCGACTCTTCTAGAGTACTTGTTAAAACTCGATTAAAATTTATAAAATAGATTTAACTCAAATTCATGTATCATTTTAGTCATTCCTAGGGTAAAACGACCTAAAAATCGATTCCGACACAGCTCCGTCACAAAAATTTGAATGAAAATTCAATTTCAGCAAATCTCTGTCTGGTCTCCAACCTTGCTCCAACCTTTTAATAGTATT
Source organism: Ballota nigra (assembly GCA_947034835.1). Classification (NCBI taxonomy): domain Eukaryota; kingdom Viridiplantae; phylum Streptophyta; class Magnoliopsida; order Lamiales; family Lamiaceae; genus Ballota; species Ballota nigra. The sequence goes on along the minus strand of OX344727.1, from coordinate 54,952,666 downwards.
TATTGAAACTTATTAGAAATTAAATATTTGAATATCACTTAAATTAATACTTTTCTCGTCTTTTCTAGGGTAAAACGATTTAAAAAGTGATTTCGACCCGGCTCCATCACGATATTATGTTTGGGAATGTCATTTTAGTAAATCTCTGCAAGGTCTCCGACATTTCAAGAATACTTGTTGAAGTTTAATAAAAATTAAAAAATGGACATTGTCAATTTATTAATTAATATTAATAATATAAAGTTTTTTTAATGTGTTTATAATTACACGAAAAATATTTTATTTTATTATAATAAACTTAATAATTATATTTTATAAAAATATTAATAATTAATTTTATTGCGAAACATATATATTGAAAAAAATTATTTTCATTATCAATGGTAAAATTATATAATACAATATTTCTATATTTTTTTTCTTTTTGGAATTAATATAATATTATTTATAGGAATAAGATATAAGGAAAGGAATATGAGTAGGAATAGAGAAAGGAATAGGAGTGGGAAGAGGGAAAGAAATAAAAGAGTAGGAATAAGAATTAAAGGGTAAGTAGACATTTCATTTGCAAAATGGGTAAAAAAGAGTTTTATAAAAAAAATTGGTAAAAAAGAGTTTGTATGTTAAATTTTGGATATTTTTAATAATTTTGTCATGTTTTTATATCTAGACTAATGAAGGGTTACCTTAAGTTTAACTAAGCTCTCAAAACAATTTTTGATGCCATTAAATGCCTCAAATATTTTCTAGATTGAAGTACACAACAAAAAAAAAAAAAATCCAACGAAATTTATCAATATATGGCTACAATTTTTTCTAATTATATAAACATTTCATTTCTGATGGTCCCGTTTTTTGAATACCAAAATGGGAATTTAGGAGGAAATTTTTTATTTTAACACTGAAGTGCTTTGTGAATGAGTGGTCAGTGCAGTGCTTTAAGCAAATCAGTAAAGCAATAAAGAGCACAACAATGTAAAGTGGTTCAGAGTCTCAATACTCCTACATCCACTGCCTGATTTAATAGGAAATCCACTACTGGGATTCTTATTTTTAACGTGCCAAGGTGCACGGGTACACTGGACTCACGCCACTCCCTGGGCTGCCTCTCGAACTGGCCTCACATCCCTCTTTATTCAGGGACTGCCTCTCCTCACATCACTTCAACACCTGACACTATCTCTGGAAAGGGTTTAGTTTGGTTTGGTTTTTCTCCAACTAGGTAAGGTTTTCCCTTACAATGTGTTAGCCTGAAAGCTAAGGTTGGGAAAACCTCTCTAAGCTTAGGATGTATATGATGGACTCGAGTATACAAACTGGAACACTCAAATATGACTATGAGGACATCAGGGTCAGTGTTCTTGGTGGAGATGGTGCCTCCTTATGACTCCCTTGAACCTGCACCACTCTCACACCTCCAGCTCTCGCATTCGCACACTTGCACACCTACAAATGAAGCTTGAGTTTGTATTTATAGTGTGGATTTGAATGTTACCGTTGGAGAGAGTAACATTCAAATCCAGACTATCTCTGGAGTGAAATTCTCCTTTTTAGTGAAGTATGGCCTTGTCAGCTTTTGTCAGATTCGTTGCCTTGACTTGATTGGTCCACGTGGACTGAGTCCAACGGCTCTTTTGTTCAGGGTACTTGATCAGGGTAGTCCTGACTTCAGGCGACTTGTCTTCAGCTGACTTTGTAATCCTCTCAGGATACCTTCCTTCAGTAGACTTGAAGTCCACTCAGGGGAGTTGACATAAGGCTATTTGTCAAGCTTCCCAGCCTCAGTAGCCTGACTCCTTCAGGTACTACTAGGCCCAGCACTGATCCTCCTGATCATGCTCTTCACTGAGTAGTCCACTGACTTAGCTTAGAATAGTCAGGTTTATACTCAGTGGGACTTCCTTCAGGCTTCTATTCAGGTTTAGGTCCACTAACATGGCTTCAGTCATTTTCCTTGTGATGTCATCTTGACTTACTCAGGCTCTATCAGTGAGTTCCCCCTCACTGAGTTTCCCCTCAGCTGAGTTCCCCCTCAGCTGAGTTCTTCCTCCACTGATAACCTGTTCTACTAAATAAAACCTAGCCTGACCTGAAACTAAAAGATACTATCCTGACTGCTTTCAAACCTATTACATGTTGTTTTGGAAAATCATCAAAACTAAAAATATATCCCAACAATTTCCCCCTTTTTGATGATTCCAAAACTTCTAACCAAATGATTTTCTATTACAAGAATAATGTCAGAGTACAGGTAATAGTTTGAAAAATACAGAAATTCCCATAGTTTTAAAACATTTAAGATCTGTTCGGTTGACCATTTTTCTTAGCAAAACTAGATCAGTGGTCATGTGAACAACCCACTCTGATACCAATTGATGGTCCCGTTTTTCGAATACCAAAATGGGAATTTAGGAGGAAATTTTTTATTTTAACACTGAAGTGCTTTGTGAATGAGTGGTCAGTGCAGTGCTTTAAGCAAATCAGTAAAGCAATAAAGAGCACAACAATGTAAAGTGGTTCAGAGTCTCAATACTCCTACATCCACTGCCTGATTTAACAGGAAATCCACTACTGGGATTCTTGTTTTTAACGTGCCAAGGTGCACGGGTACACTGGACTCACGCCACTCTCTGGGCTGCCTCTCGAACTGGCCTCACATCCCTCTTTATTCAGGGACTGCCTCTCCTCACCTCACTTCAACACCTGACACTATCTCTGGAAAGGGTTTAGTTTGGCTTGGTTTTTCTCCAACTAGGTGAGGTTTTCCCTTACAATGTGTTAGCCTGAAAGCTAAGGTTGGGAAAACCTCTCTAAGCTTAGGATGTATATGATGGGCTCTAGTATACAAACTGGAACACTCAAATATGACTATGAGGACATCGGGGTCAGTGTTCTTGGTGGAGATGGCGCCTCCTTATGACTCCCTTGAACCTGCACCACTCTCACACCTCCAGCTCTCGCATTCGCACACTTGCACACTTACAAATGAAGCTTGAGTTTGTATTTATAGTGTGGATTTGAATGTTACCGTTGGAGAGAGTAACATTCAAATACAGACTATCTCTGGAGTGAAATTCTCCTTTTCAGTGAAGTATGGCCTTGTCAGCTTTTGTCAGATTCGTTGCCTTGACTTGATTGGTCCACGTGGACTGAGTCCAACGGCTCTTTTGTTCAGGGTACTTGATCAGGGTAGTCCTGACTTCAGGCGACTTGTCTTCAGCTGACTTTATAATCCTCTCAAGATACCTTCCTTCAGTAGACTTGAAGTCCATTCAGGGGAGTTGACATAAGGCTATTTGTCAAGCTTCCCAGCCTCAGTAGCCTGACTCCTTCAGGTCCTACTAGGCCCAGCACTGATCCTCCTGATCATGCTCTTCACTGAGTAGTCCACTGACTTAGCTTAGAATAGTCAGGTTTATACTCAGTGGGACTTCCTTCAGGCTTCTATTCAGGTTTAGGTCCACTGACATGGCTTAAGTCGTTTTCCTTGTGATGTCATCTTGACTTCCTCAGGCTCTATCAGTGAGTTCCCCCTCACTGAGTTCCCCCTCAGCTGAGTTCTCCTCCACTGATAACCTGTTCTACTGAAAAACAACCTAGCCTGACCTGAAACTAAAAGATACTATCCTGACTGCTTTCAAACCTATTACATGTTGTTTTGGAAAATATCAAAACTAAAAACATGTCCCAACAATTTCCTACATACAAATAATTTTTATACGAAATTTTCGTAGGCAAATTGTTTGTGGGTAAACTTTTGTAGGCATATTGCTTATACATAATTAATGGCAAAGTGTACAGTGAAATGAGTTTTTAAATAAATCTGGATCCACATTTTAAATGGATCCTTACCGGGTCGTATATATACCAAATTATTTGCCTTTTTTGTTGGAGTTAGGCACCCTTATTTTCCCAACATTTTTTTTTCTGACGCCATTTCAACGCGATTTCTCTGGTTTTCCCCAAAATCCACGATGATATCTCCTTCCAACCTCAGGTAAGTTCTCACTTCTTCGATTTCTTCCTTTCTTCTTCGATTTCACTCTTCTAATTTGTGTATTTTTCTGTTTTCTTCTTCTCATGTTATTATTTTTTTATTTCGGTGGTATTGTGGCTTTTTTCATATCAATTTCACGTCGATTTTGCAGCGGTTTCACCTGTGTTGACGTTGTTCTTCTTTCCGTGAGTTTTGTAAACCCTAGTTTTCAATTAAATCTTATTATTTATATAAGTTTGATGAATAGTGATTTTTCTATTAATAATTGCAGCTTCTGTTGATTGGAGAAGCTTGAAGTCATATTTCTATTAAAGATGAGGACGAAGTATCTATCAAATTTGAATGAAGTTAGAGGACAAGTTATTGATAAGGCTCTTCAATTTTACAAAGATAAGTCAGTCTTGATGGTACAACTTGTTGAGAAGAGGAAAGAAAATGCACATAAGGTAGCTGAGAAGAAGAAAAGGGAAGCTGCTGATTTGTTGATTAAACTCAATGAAGTTTGCTTGGGAAAAGGAAAGTTGGAGGATGCTGAAGGAACTGAAAATACAGGATATATCACTGTTTGTATCTAGAGTTTATGGTTTCTTTGAACTTTCAATTTCTATCATTTTGTTCATCTGGTATGTGTGCTTATGCAGTTGTATATCTGCGTTTTGCTTAGGGTAATTGAGGAAATGCTATTGTGCAATGAATTTTGTTTATGTTCTTTGGTGTTTGTGAGATATATTCCTATACTTGCTTGCTGTTTGGCGGATTTAAGCTTTTTTTTTGCAAAAGTGCAACTCTCTGGGCTAATTTTAGTAGGTAGTGAATCTGATTAGTTTCTGTTACTTCCTTTGTGTAATACATTTCATGCCCATGCTGAGATTAATCTTGCATACCCTAAAATTCCATGTATTAGGTGTTGGGGGTATATTATTGCTTCTTATTTTGCTGCTTGAATGGGGAGTGTCTATTAGTGCTTAGTATTTTGCACTGAATCAAAGTAACAACCTATCATGTAGTTTTTTTGCTTGGCGTATCTTATTTTATAGGATTTTATTTTTCTCTTAACTGAAAACTGGAGATCGGTTGTAAATCATTTTTCTTGGACTGGAAAGCAGCATGAGAATTTTGTTATTGAATATGAGCATGCATCGTATGAAACTTGGTTCTTAATTGTGAGTGGTCTCCTTCACTGAAGAGTATTAGCCCCCTTCACTGAAGTGTATTAGTCCACCATTCTGAAAAGTATTAATCCCCTTCACTGAAGTGTATTAATCCCCCACACTAAAGAGTATTAGTCCCCTTAACTAAAATGTATTAGTTCCCTTCACTGAAGAGTATTAGTTCCTTTTACTAAAGAGTAATAATTGGTAATTAATTATCTTAACTAAAGATTATTAGTCCCCTTCACTGAAGAGTATTAGACCCGTTCAATGAAGTGTATTGGTCCCCTTCACTGAAGGGTATTAGTCGCCTTCACTAAAGAGTAATAATTGGTCCTTAATTGTGAGTATTAGCCCCCTTCACTGAAGAGTATTAGCCCCCTTCACTGAAGCGTATTAGTTCCCTTCACTGAAGGGTAAAAGTTGGTACTTAATTATTTTAACTAAAGATTATTAGTGTCCTTCAATGAAGAGTATTAGACCTGTTCAATGAAGTGAATTGGTCCCCTTCACTGAAGGGTATTAGTCGTCTTCACTAAAGAGTAATAATTGGTCCTAAATTTTGAGTATGTCTCCTTCAATGAAGAGTATTAACACCCTTTAATTCCTATTCCTACTATTTTATTCATTTCTCTCTTTCCACTCCTATTCCTACTCATATTCCTTTCCTTATATCTTATTCCTATAAATAATATTATATTAATTTCAAAAAGAAAGAAATTTAGAAACATAATATTATATAATTTTACCATTGATAATGAAAATAATTTTTTTCAATATATATGTTTCGCAATAAATATTAATTATTAATATTTTTATAAAATATAATAATTATTTTTATTATAATAAAATGTATAGAGTGAAATTGGTTCATATATGAATCATTGAAGGGTATTAGTTGTCTTCACTAAAGAGTCTTAGTTTATTTTTAGTAAACAACTAATACTTTTCAATGAATACAATTAATCCTCTTCAGTGAAAACAACTAATACACTTTAGTGAAAACAACTAATATCCTTCAATGATTCATATATGAACCAATTTCACTCTATACATTTTATTATAATAAAAATAATAATTATATTTTATAAAAATATTAATAATTAATATTTATTGTGAAACATATATATTAAAAAAAACTTCATTATCAATGGTAAAATTAAATAATATTATATTTCTAAATTTTTTTCTTTTTGGAATTAATATAATATTATTTATAGGAATAAGATATAAGGAAAGAAATATGACTAGAAATAGGGAAAGGAATAGGAGTGGGAAGAGGGAAAGGAATAAAAGAGTAGGGATAGGAATTAAAGGGTATATGAGACATTTCATTTGTAAAATGGGTAAAAAAAGAGTTTTTTTTTTTTTAATTTGGTAAAAAAGAGTTTGTATGTTAAATTTTGAGTATTTTTAATAATTTTGTCATGTTTTTATATCTAAGACCAATGAAGGGTTACCTTAAGTTTAACTAAGCTCTTAAAACAATTTTTGATACAATTAAATGCCTCAAATATTTTCTAGATTGAAGTACACTACAAATATATATATATATATATATAAAATTGCCTACGAAATTTATCAATATATGGCTACAAAATTTTCTAATTATATAAACATTTCATTTCCTACATACAAAAATTTTTTCTACGAAATTTTCGTAGGCAAATTGTTTGTGGGTAAACTTTTGTAGGCATATTGCTTATACATAATTAATTACCTAGAAATTTTATTAGGCAAATTACTTGTAGGTTGAAGAATGAAGGTGTCTACATAATTAAAAAAGTATAGGTAAATCGTAGATAATTCCACTACGAAATTTTATTTTTGCAAAATTTCATAGACAGTTATTTATTTTCTTATAATGCAGGCCTTTAAAGTATTTGTTTTAGTACCAACCCCTTTTTCCATTTGTAATAAAAAAACACACTAATTATTAACACATAATATATATTACTATTATTCCACTGCAGTGGTTAAATGACAAATTCCCTAATTTTAAGAAAAGAAAAATATAATATAAAAGCACATAAATAGTAATAATTCTAGTTCACCAAAAATATGTCAGTCAATCAAAAAAGAGTTCATTCATTTTAGGTAAATAATACTCCCTCCATTCCATACTTGTTTGCTAATTTATTGTTTGCAGAAATTTAAGAAAAAAATTATTTATTAGTATTTAAAGTGATAAAGTAGATGTTTTTTGTTAGAAGTATATGTAGAATATAATATTAGAAAATATTATTATTATTTTATTTTATTTTGTCGAAAATGAATGTAGCAAACAGTGGGACGAATCTTTTTGATAATGTAGCAAACAAGTATGGAACGGGGAGTAATCACTTTATCTTCACCTTCTCCCATCACCTAATTGTTTAAATTGTCAATAAATTTTAATCATATAATTGAATCTCACAATATTCTCCGTACATAGAAAAACTCGTGCAAAAATAGTGAGCACATTTATTGTGGAAAAAAAGGGCTATAACAATATTATATTCACATATTTTCCATTATACCATAAAACAATTCTGTAGACTTAGTTCACTGAATTTACAGTGGTTACAAACCTTAAACTTGATAAATTATATAAAATTAACAGAATCGAAAGGTTTGAATGGATGTGGTAGATTTTTGGATAATGGAAGACAACATGATTTACACAAGGGCACGCGAATTTTGTCTGAATTATCTAGTCATGAAAACCTATAGAGAAAGAAAGCTTTTTATTTTTATTTATTTAACTATTTTATTATGAAAAAAGCTTTACTCGGGTAAAGAAAGACGTCTTCATGCACTAACGAAATTGTTTGCCTAGCTACATTTATCCAAAGGCAAAAAGTGTTCACACATATATCCATCACCAATACATTGTGTCTCTCTTTCACTTCACCTTTGTCCTAAAGGAAAATATTTTTTTGGAATATGGGGCTTATGCCATAATTTGATGATGAAAAGGAGATGGCCTTGGAATTCTTTCTTTTTCATTATTTCCTTATTTGTTATGTACTAATTATTTCTTGTTCATGTACGGTTGGAAAATATGTAGCGTCTCGAAGATAAAGTTTCTTTGCCAACTTTATGAAAAAGTAAAATGAAATCAAAATGTTAATCGTACAAATACAACAAAAACTTTTATATATATTATTGAATAGCTAGAAATTGCTTGTGGACCAATTATAACATATAACTGAGCACACATGATTGAAAAGTGCAGATTAATATAATCGAAACACGCAAATAAATATAATTAAAATTAATGTGCATGCATACTATATTTGACTGAATCGTAAAATGAGACATGTACGGTAATATAATTAAAACATGCATTCTAACATAATTGAAACATGACGAATACATGCATATGCATATGAGACTTGATGTTTAAAAAAAAGTGATATTAAAAGTGGCTAGTAGAGTTGGCAAACAGATCCTAAGTTGTAACATGCTTCCAATTTTTTTTTTTTTTTTTTTTATTTTTTATCAAAACATGTGAAATTTTGATGATTAGCCTTTGGATTTTTTTTTTTTTTTACTATGCTGCCTCACTTGGTAGAGTTCGCCACCAACATGGATATAGAAATTAATTATATAATAATACAAGTACTTCTATACATAAAATAAATTAATTTGATATCATTAGGAATAAAATATTTACTGTGGATAAGACCATGCACGAAGTGGTACTTGACAATATATACCTGAAGAACAAAATGTCTTGAAAAAAATGTACTTTTTGATTCTAATAACGTGGGTCTTTCGATTTGTTCTCTTTTCTTGCAATGTTGTTGGACATAGGCCACACAGGTTGCGATCATATGCGCAAAAAAGAATTAAAATAATATTAGAATATTGTCATTATTGTATTACACGTCAGCCATCACACTCTTTTTCGCATAATGATAAAGATGTAGAACTGATACCCTAAACCACATAAATTATGTGTGATTCATTCACTTGTCTTTTCTCATGCATTCATTTCTTTTCATGTGTTGGGATATATCAGAAAAGATAAATTAATGGGGCAGATAATTTTATGTGGCGAACCAAAACCTCAACCTCATCTTTTTTACCTTTATATTCTTTAACCCAAAAAAAAAAAAAAAAAAAAAAAAATCTACAATTTCTGTTTTATTTGCTCAACTCTACAATGTAATCATTCTCGAAGTAAATCTGTGACGCTGCCACATGATGTAACAATCTTATTTTTAAGGTAATAGTTATTTAAGACATTATAAAAAGAAAAGTAATTTATAATTAATTTTTTTTATCATTTATTCCAAACATATTACGATTAGAGGATTATATTATTATAATGAGACCACTACAAGAAAAACACTGTTTAGCGACGGAATTTGCGACGGAAATTCCGTCGCAAACAGTGTTTTGCGACGGATACATGTCCGTTCCTAAAACAGTCGTAGCTAATTTTTGCGACGAATTTTTGCCTTCCGTCGCAAATTTGCGACGGACTTTCCGTCGCAAATTAGTCGGGTCAAGACCCGGTTGGATCTCCAAAATTTGCGACGGACACGTGTCCGTCGCAAATTATTCGGGTCGGGTCAACAAAATTTGCGACGGACTATTGCCGTCGCAAATATTTATTAATTTTTGTTTAATTTTTTTCGGTTATAATTTGCGACGGACATTTTTCCGTCGCAAATTTTTAATTTGCGACGGAATTTAGCCGTCGCAAAATACCGAGCCTATGCAAAAATAAAAGTGGCTCGCGTGGTTCGAGCCCGGGCACCCCTGGCGGCCGGGGCGGGCGCGGACCACTGGGCCACCGGCCCATAGCTTATTATAGGCGGCTCACCTTCTATATTAGTCTTATTGGGCCTAGAACAATTAATCCAAACTTGCGTTCAAGGGGAATCGAACGCGCGACCTCTTGTGCATGTGGAGGGGGGGCGCGCCACTCGGGCACGTGCTACTTTCATTCATTTTTACGCAATTAATTGTATATGTATACAAATTAAGTCATTTTTTTTTTATAATTCACCAAATTAATTTATTTTCGTATCTAACTTGTTTATAAAAATATTTTGCCCAACTATTTTTTTTATTTCGTAAAATTATTTATTTCGACAATGCGTAATTTTATAATTCGTTCATTTGTACGCAATTAATTGTATATGTATCCAAATTGACTCAATTTTTTTTCTATAATTCACCAAATTAATTCATTTTCATTTCTCACTTGGTTTTATAAATGTTGTGGCCATTTAATTTTTATTACTTTGGTAAAATTATTTATTTCGACTCCCGCTTAAATTTATAATTCGTTCATTTGTACGCAATTAATTGTATATGTATCCAAATTGACTCATTTTTTTTTTCATAATTCACCAAATTAATTCATTTTTGTTTCTCACTTGTTTTTATAAATATTGTGGCCATTTAATTTTTATTACTTTGGTAAAATTATTTATTTCGACTCCCGCTTAAATTTATAATTCGTTCATTTGTACGCAATTAATTGTATATGTATCCAAATTGACTCATTTTTTTTTTCATAATTCACCAAATTAATTCATTTTCGTTTCTCACTTGTTTTTATAAATATTGTGGCCATTTAATTTTTATTACTTTGGTAAAATTATTTATTTCGACTCCCGCTTAAATTTATAATTCGTTCATTTGTACGCAATTAATTGTACATGTATCCAAATTGACTCATTTTTTTTTTTCATAATTCACCAAATTAATTCATTTTCGTTTCTCACTTGTTTTTATAAATGTTGTGCCCAACTATTTTTTATTTTATAAAATTATTTATTTCGACAACACGTAATTTTATAATTCGTTCATTTGTACGCAATTAATTGTATATGTATTCAAATTGACTCAAATTTTTTTCTATAATTCACCAAATTAATTCATTTTCATTTCTCACTTGTTTTTATAAATGTTGTGGCCATTTAATTTTTATTACTTTGGTAAAATTATTTATTTCGACTCCCGCTTAAATTTATAATTCGTTCATTTGTACGCAATTAATTGTATATGTATCCAAATTGACTCATTTTTTTTTCATAATTCACCAAATTAATTCATTTTCGTTTCTCACTTGTTTTTATAAATATTGTGCCCAACTATTTTTTTATTTTGTAAAATTATTTATTTCGACAACACGTAATTTTATAATTCGTTCATTTGTACGCAATTAATTGTATATGTATCCAAATTGAATCAATTTTTTTTCTATAATTCACCAAATTAAATCATTTTCATTTCTCACTTGTTTTTATAAATGTTGAGGCCATTTATTTTTTTGGTAAAATTATTTATTTCGACTCCCGCTTAAATTTATAATTCGTTCATTTTAACGCAATTAATTGTATATGTATCCAAATTGACTCATATTTTTTCCTTGTGCATGCGAAGGAGGCTCGCTCCGCTAGGCCATGAGCTTCTTTCGTTCATTTTTATGCAATTAATTGTATATGTATTCAAATTAAGTTATTTTTTAATAATTCATCAAATTAATTCCTTTTCGTTTCCAACTTATTTATATAAATGTTGTGCCCAACTTTTTTTTTTGTAAAATTATTTATTTCAAAAAAATGTAAATTTATAATTCTTTCATTTGTACGCAATTAATTGTATATGTATCAAATTGAATTTTTTTTTTCATAATTCACCAAATTAATTTCTCTTCGTTTCTAATTTTGTTTATATAAATGGTGTGCCCAACTTTTTTTTTTTTGTAAAATTATTTATTTCAACGTGTAGATTTATAAATCGTTCATTTGTACACAATTAATTATTTATGTATCCAAATTGAGTCTTTTTTTTTTCATAATTCACCAAATTAATTCCTTTCGTTATAACTTGTTTATATAAATGGTGTGCCCAAACTTTTATTTTGTAAAATTATTTATTTCGACAACACATAAATTTATAATTCGTCCATTTGTACACAATTAATTGTATATATACCCAAATTAAGTTCTTTTTTTTTTTCATAATTCACAAAATTAATTTCTTTTCGTTTCTAACTTGTTTATATAAATGATGTGCCCAACCTTTTTTTTTTGTAAAATTATTTATTTCAACAACATGTAGATTTATAATTTGTTCATTTGTACACAATTAATTGTATATATATATATATATCCAAATTGAGTCTTTTTTTTTTCATAATTCGAAAAAATTAATTGCTTTTCATTATAACTTGTTTATATAAATGCTGTGCCCAAACTTTTATTTTGTAAAATTATTTATTTCGACAATACATAAATTTATAATTCGTCAATTTCTACGCAATTAATTGTATATGTATCTAAATTGACTCATTCTTTTTCCATAATTCAAAAAATGTGTTCCTTTTCTTTATGTTGACAATGCGTAAATTTATAATTTATTCGTTTATACACAATTAATTGTATTTGCGACGCACGTGTTCGTCGCAAATTATTTAATTACTTTTTTAAATTTCAACTTTGAAATTTGAGACGGAAATTCCGTCGCAAATGTCCGTCGCTAATTTCAAATTTAAAATTTGTGACGGACATTCCGTCGCAAATTAGTCGGGTCAAAACCCGGTTGGATCTCCAAAATTTGCGACGGACACGTGTCCGTCGCAAATTATTTAATTAATTTTTTAAATTTAATCTTTGAAATTTGAGACGGAAATTCCGTCGCAAATGTCCGTCGCTAATTTCAAATTTAAAATTTGCGACGGACTTTCCGTCGCAAATTAGTCGGGTCAAGACCCGGTTGGATCTCCAAAATTTGCGACGGACACGTGTCCGTCGCAAATTATTTAATTAATTTTTTAAATTTCAACTTTGAAATTTGAGACGGACATTCCGTCGCAAATGTCCGTCGCTAATTTCAAATTTGAAATTTCCGACGGACTTTCCGTCGCAAATTGGATCTCCAAATTTTGCGACGGACACGTGTCCGTCGCAAAATATTTTTTATTATTTTTTTAATTTTAACTTTGGAATTTGAGACGGACTTTCCGTCGCAAAACCCAAGAATTAACGATGGATGGATAAGTCCGTCGCAAATTTTTAGAATTTACGACTAATGGTCAAAATCCGTCGCAAAATACTAAAATTAGCGACGGATAAGGTGCCCGTCGCAAATTTCCGTCGCTAATTCGCGAGTTTTTTTGTAGTGGACATAACTCCAATTTTATATGTAAATTATACTTTTCTTTAAAATATAATAGGATTAGAGCCCCAAAAATTCATGAATCATATAATATAATTTATGAAAGTCTTGTATTGAGACCTACTCTAATTCTAACGTATACTTATGTTAAGTGAAAATTAGGAAATCACTCTATTACTATGTACACATCTTACACACAATTTTTTATCATGAGCTAATTTCAAACTCTTTACAAATTTAAATTTTTAAATAAAATGAAATATTTTAATACATTAGTATCTTTATTTCACTCCCACATTTTGAGTTCAATTCCCACAAAAAGCACCACCCATATTAAAGTTATTTAAAAATTCTCTTATAAATGAGGGAAAATGTTAGAAAAATAATATAAATGAATTAATTTCACACCTTGATAATATAAAATTCTTTAAATTTATATTTTCTTCATATTTTTCAGATATTATTTTAAAATATATCATTTTTTTCCTTCAAAGTACTGCCCCCCCCCCCCCCCCCCCCCCCCCCTTTTTTACGTCACACAAATGTGAATATCTTTGCTTGATGACAATTATACCTTACAAAAATTTATATGAAATTCCGGTTTAATTTTGGGGAGACGAAACTCATATCTCCATTTAAGCATATTAGATATAACGATAGTAGCTAGCTAGCAATATATTTAGGAAGTGTTACTCTAAGTTGTTACAACTTGCAATTCATGTACCCCTACATAATTCAGTTTACAACTTCGTTTGAGAGTCTATTCACTACTTTTTTTTTTTTTTTTCCCAATTGTCGGACAATGATGTAATCCTTTTCTTTATTGAAATGAAGGCAGCAATGGGGCTACTACACGGTGATTTGTCCCAAGCGGAGCGGGAAATCCCCCGTTCACGGGAAGGGATCATACTTTTCCTTTTTATTTTTATTTTTAAATGAGGATTTTATAAATATATTACTCCATTCAAGTATTCAACCCGAGCTACTTTTGAGTAGGTGAATATGAAGTTAAATATTTTATAATAAAGCAAAATTACTTTATTCACTTTGTGAGAGATGTTTTTTTTAAGTGTGAAAATAAATAAAATAAGTGTGACAGTAGTTGTGCGCGGAGGGATTATATATTACTCAATAATATATATTTATAATTCATTTTAATTTTAGAGTATGTATGTATAGAGTGAAATTGGTTTATACATGAACCAATAAAGGAAATTAGTTATTTATGCTGAAGAACATTAATTTTTTTCGCTGAAAAATATTAGTTGTTTATACAGAAAAGTCATAATTAATTTTTACTGAACAACTAATATTCTTTAATGAAAACAACTAATATCCTTCAGTAAAAATAGCTAATATTCTTTAGTGAAAACAATTAATACCTTTCAATAATTCATGTATAAACTATTTTCACTCTATACTTTGTCTTAATTTTAACAATTTTCTTAATTTTTTTAATTATATGTATGTTTATATAATTGACGTAGCGCAATTAAAAAATACAAAAAATAATATATATATATATATATATATATATATATATATATATATATATATATATTTAAAGATTCCTCGTGGACGGAAATGGAGGATAAATGCTACTCGTTTAATTCACGGGGATGTTGATGAGGAATGAGCAGTATCCTGCCCGCCCGTTGACATCTTTGATATACATTTATACTATATGGGCTATTTGGTTTACGGGATAGGATTGGATTAGTTAGAATTTGAGTGGAACGACTATCGAAAAATGGATAGACTAGAACCAGAAAATTTGGACTAGAACCAAATTTTATGGATCGAATTTTACACGAGATAGTCGTTCTAGTCTATCCAGGGTCATGGTCCTGTGCAATCACTCAAACTAAACACGAGATTACCTGGGATTATAAAGACAATCACAGACAATCCCTCAAACCAAACGGCTCCTTAGAGAATTATTATATAAAATGGGATTAATTTTATGTTTCTAAAAAAAAGTTTGAACTTTTAGATGAAATGATTTTTTTTTTCATGGTATCAGAATTTCTGGCTCGCCCCGTATATTCTCTGTTTAAACTCCATTGACATCAATTTCACCCATGTTAATTATATATTTATTAGATCTTTACGGTATTTTAAGTTTGACAAACTTAGATGTCAACCTAATCCATGTACAAATAAGGGAGAATATTAGAAAATTATATATATAAATAGATTAATTTTACATTTTTTTATAAGTTCATACTTTTAGAAGATATGAATTCATTTGCAATCTCATATAGAATAATATTCAAATGTATCAGAGTAGTTGTATTTTATATCTTTATCTTGTTCATCATCTGTTATATTCGTCTGATCAGAATTGTGAAATTACACTCATCAAATGTCGTAGAATAATTAGCTAGATAGCTCAATACATACATTTTGAAATTAATTTCAGAAACCAAGTTCAAGCAAGATTGTGAAACTCCCACTTGCGATGGTGATTTTCAGCGTAATATATGTAGAATGGAAGCAGCTACCGAAAAAGGGCGTGTAAAAAGAGAGCATGGTTTTTTTTTTTTTTTTTTTTTTTTTTTTTTTTTTTTTAAAAAAAAAAACGAGAACATGTTTTTGTAATGAAAGTTTGTATGCATCGGATGCTGTCTGCCTCGTTAACAAGTGGGGAAACAGTAAGAAGCCATAAAACCCACGTTTTCTCTCATAAAGCATTCCACATTTTACTTTACATCAGAAATTCATCCCCCCTATAAAGTGTTGTGGTGGTAAAATGAAAATAAAAATAAAAGACTTATTACATCAATTTTCAAAATGACGAGGATTCTATTGCTATATATGTCATTGCATTTAAATTCGAGAGCATGTTAGTATACATGCATCAGGTGTGTCACTGTATCGTGCAACTAAATTGCATTTTTAATATGGTGATCATTCTGATTGAGTCGGGAGAAGTATTTATTAATTTTACTGAAAAGTTACAATTATTTACTCTCAATAGATTCGGTTGTCCAACTGATAATATTCAGTTAAATAAATTGTAATTGTTCAATAAAAATATTTAAATTTTTTTATTAATGCATTTAAATTGTAAAATACACTTGTCGCACAAGACTCTCCCTCCCTCCCTCCCTCCCTATATATATATATATATATATATATATATATAATGTTGGGATATTAGATCATAGATTGATTCTGTTAGGATGTCTTGAACCCCCTGCCTAGAGCTGATCGGGGGTCATTTGGGCTCGTTTTGAGTATTTGGTCTATTTTCGAGACCTAATCTGTTAGAGGTTTATAAATATCCTTATTATTTAACCAATGTTATTCCGTATTCTGAAAAATGCTAATGCTAGTGATCCACGTAATTAAATTTGTATCGCTTTATTTTATGGCTATAATTCTTTATAACATCTCGTTATAACATATTCATTTAAATGTATATTTATAGTTTGCGTGATTAACCAATTCATTGGCCATGGTAAATATTTGGGGAATATTTTTTTTTTGGCCAGTAGGTTGGGGGTAGCAAAAGAAGGACCACAGGTTTTCGGGGCTGGCAATTTAAGGACACCAGATTTAAAATGTTGCAATTTGAGGCCAAATTGACCCGAATTGACTCTAATTAGAGCTAATTCGGGCCAACCTGACCTCAATTTGCAAAATTTTAAACATATGATCCTTAAATTGTCAGCCCCAAGACCTACCGTCCTTCTTTTGCTACCTTCTAAGTTGTGGTCTTAAAAAATTAATTCCAAATTAGATCTAATTGGACCCAAATTTCACGTACTCGGCACATGACACCCGATATTTGACTAGTTTATACTCGTGGAGCCCGTCCGATACCACTTTAAAAATAAATATTTTTTATTTATAAATATAAATATATATTTAAAACAAAAATTGTAAAAATAACTATTTTGAGACATGACCCCAATTTCAGGCTATTTTATACACGTGTTTGGAACATGGTCCACGATCAACCAAAACCAAGCCTGTTGTTTATGTGTAGTTCACATTATTCTACCTCAGCATCATTGACGGTCAAAAAGTTGGGGTTGGATGGTTGAGGTGAGGGCCGGGGTGGGTAGGGATGACGGTCTAAACTTTGGGTGAAAAATGATTGGGGTGTGGGGTTGGTATGAGGAAGAAGCATTTATTTGTTTGTATTAATTTTTTTTTAAATATATATTTATATTTAGAAAGGTAATAGTTATGTCTCAAAGTGGTGTTGGACGGGTGCAATGTGTATAAAATATCTCGAAATCAGGGGTTAATTAGTGCTAATTCGGAATAAAAAATTACCACAATAATTTAACAACGGATTATGTTCACTAACCGTTTTACCAACGGATTACCAACAGATTGGTCATATAAATAAATATTTTATTTTTTGTTGGTAATCCATTGATAATCTGTCGGTATTTTTTACTAACGCGATACTATTTCGTTGGCATATTTAGCAACGAGCATAATAACAATGAAAAATATTCGTTGTAAATCCGTTACTAAATGTAAATTCATTGATTAGCAACATAATTTTTTCGTTGCTAAAACGTGAAAATCTTGTAATGAAAGGTAGTAAAAGAAGGATGGTAGTCTTGAGGCTGACAATTTAAGGACCATAGGTTTAAAATTTTACAAATTGAGGTCAGGTTGGCCCGAATTAGCTCCAATTAGAGTCAATTCGGGCCAATTTGGCCTCAAATTGCAATATTTTAAATCTGGTGTCCTTAAATTGCCAGCCCCAAGACCTGTGGTCCTTCTTTTGCTAACCCCCTAACCTATTGGCCTTAAAAAAATTATTCCCTAAATAATTGTGCTCGTTTTTTCGTATCTCAATTTTGTGTGTCACACAACTTTTCTCGGAGTATAAATACACTAATCCACACAAATTAATTGGCATAATGATATTATTATGAATCATGTCTTGTCACACCCTTAATAATCGGACGGGATCTCCTGTTACATAATGGTGTAATATTTTCTGCTGCACCATTTAAATTGACGTCATGTGTACATCCTACAAAAATTAGAAATATGTGAATAACATTATAATATAATCATTTAATATATTAGGTAATTATGCTAATTTAAAGGAAACAAATATCTTACAAATCTCATCTAAATTTTTTTGTAAAAATTATTATAAAATCGACTACTTTGATCATTCATACATATACATTAAATTATTAATCATTAATTAGGTTTATAATTCACTAAATATAGTCATATATTATAAACTTATACTTTTATCATATAGAATACGTAATTCACTCCGATAAGAGAAAATAAAAATTTTATTTGAAGAAATATATAGAAATATATGAAAATTAAAATATATTAAAATATTACAAACTAACCATTTTATTATACATTAGATTTGTATGTAATTAATAATGGTAAAAAAAAAATCTGTAAAAATCTAAATGTTATATTTAATAATATTTTTTTATTAAAAATTATAAAATTTAACAATTAAACTCTTACAATACATGTATATAAAACATAATAATAAATTAAAATTACAATTTTTTTTTTAACATTCATATAGTATAAAATGATTTTGTCCACTTTTCTTTTTAACCTCTTTTCGTTTAGTTTTTATTTTTCTTTTAATAAAATATGTTAAAAATTGTATTTTTTCTAACCAAATATATTAACAATCATATTTTTCCTATAAAATATATTTTAAATATTAATAAGCACATTATTTTTCTAACCTTGAGGTTTTTTTTTCTCCCCCAATCTCGGATGAGATTATGGAACAATCAATTTGTTGCCAAAATAAATAATATAATTTCCTAAATAAATTTAATGGTTATGTTTGAGTGTTATTAACATATTTTTAATTTTTGTAGGATGTACACATAGCTTCAATCTAAATAGTGTAACAGGAGATGTTACACCATTGTGTCACAGGAGACCTCGTCCGCTTAACGGATCGGACAATACGATACCATGTTCGATTAACTAATATAAAAGATTGATGCTAAATGTTTGACTTAAAAAAATAAAATTGTATTTTAGGGTACATTTGCTCTGGGGTTGAGCGAGAGTTAGAGCAAATTTCAAAGAATTACATTTCATCTAAAAATTCAAATTTATAAAAAAGTTTTGAATCAATTCGCACTTTCCCTCACTTAAGTGGAATGAAGTAATTCTCTCTCGCTTTCCTTTATGGAGAAGAGACCTAATAAATAAACAATTTAATATGAGTGGAGTTACTTTCAGCGGGAAACAAACCCAAAACGTATAGGCATGGACCTTTTGGTTCGGATACAATGATATTATTTTATCTCATCTAAAAGTTCAAATTTCAAGAGAGATGTAAAATAGATTTATTTATTTAATTCCTAACAAAATTCAAATTATGTCATAGTTCGATGTAAAAAAATATGAATAGTAAATCATTATGTTTATTTTGGAATTCTATCAAGTAAGATTTTGTCACATGTCACATTAAAAATTAAAAAGTACAATAGGTTGATATTGAATTATTATATTATGATCGAATGATTAGTTGTTGATTGAGAATAGGAAAAGGAAGACATAAAACTGGGAAAAATTATTTTTAAGGCCAGTAGGTTTGGTGGGTAGCAAAAAGAGGTCAGTACATTTGTGGGCTGACATTATAAGAACTGCAACTTTTCAACGTGGCAAATTAAGGTCAAATTGACCCGTATTACCTTCAATTGAGCTTAATTTGGCCTTAATTTGTCACGTTGAAGAGTTGCGGTCCTTATAATATCAGCCCGTAAATGTACTGGCCTCTTTTTGCTACCCCCAACCTACTGGCCTTAAAAATAATTTTTCCTAGAGACACGAATGATCCTAGCGAGCTATAACAAAACAAATCTAAATCAAGAGCTAAAAGGATTTTTTAGGACGATTTGTTGTGTTAGACTTCAGTTTTATTCTTAAAATTCTGTCTGGATCACTTAATATTTTTCAAGCTAATCATTATCTAAAATCATAAGTTTTCTCTCTCTATATATTTCCGTCTTCAATGCTGGTACATTTCATTCATTTTTTTTATGACAATTTTACACCAAAACACCCTTTTACCATGTTGAAATTTAAGAATTAAATTTGAAGAAAAGAGTGAGAATGATATTACTCCTCTAATTACATAAGGTAATAGACTATTTTGGTAGTCATCTTTCAACGGCTTCAATATAATGATCTACTCATTTTTCTTAATTTTTTTGTTTGAATATAACTTTATCCTAGATGATCTAATAGAAGACTTCGTGTTTCTGGAAGATGAGTGTGTTGCTATGGAATGACATATTGGAGAGGGATCTTTACAGCAAAGAACCCTGTAATGTTTTCTAGGAAACTGCTAATCAAGTCATTTCTGGTAAAAATTGTGATGAGTGGAAACTCCAAGATTTCCAAGAAGTTGGTCTATAACTACAAGAGCGACGGATGGATGCACAAACCATTTAAAAGAAAAAAACAGAGGACTAAATCTTCTTAAATACTCTCCCAAATTCAAACTTTGTGACAAATTTGATAAGAGGGTAGGTGAGTCACAACATCTTCCTATATAAATCACCTTGCCCTGCTTCATTTTTCTTCCATGGAGATGCTTTCAATTTTATTGCACATTTATTTCTTCTTCCTGCCTTGTGTAAAATTTAATCTAACTTTTTCAAGTTAATCATTAATTAAAATCACATGATTTTTTGTTCTCTATATATATAGATGTCTATACAATTTTGGGTTCAAATAATTCATTTTTATTCCATAGTCGCCTACTTTAATGACACGATATGGCCGGAAGATGATTGGAGAATGAACGACTATACTGACATGAAAATCATCGGGAAAAATTATTTTTAAGGCCAGTAGGTTTGGGGGTAGCAAAAAGAGGTCAGTACATTTGCGGGCTGGCATTATAAGGACCGCAACTCTTCAACGTTACAGATTAAGGCCAAATTCAGCCCAATTGAAGGTAATACGGGTCAATTTGGCCTTAATTTGACACGTTGAAAAGTTGTGGTCCTTATAATGCCAGCCCGCAAATGTACTGACCTCTTTTTGCTACTCTTAAACCTACTAACCTTAAAAATAATTTTTTCCACATAAAACTTGTACACGCGTGGTGTGTATTTTTTTCAAAATAGTTTTTTATTAGTAAAAATATTAATTTGTTATATCATTAGTTTTAATCAAGTAAAAGTACTAGGAGCACTTGGTTCATATTCTCAACGAATTTAAAAATAATAATCATGCACGTCCGAAATTGCAAATTCAAATTGGGGAAACCGTACCAAACATACGTGCAGTGTCAAAAGATGTTTCAAAAAGTGATTTTCGTGTTTCAATAACAAGTAGTGTTAACTTTGTCGGGTGATCTTAAGTCTGTACATATTGGTTTCTTTTTATATTATCAAGAATTGGATACATGAAATTTAGGTAAAATTCAAATTTGTTTGGGATATAATTGTGAACTAGTTGGTAATGAACTACAAATAACTAGACCAATAAATAACCATAATAAACAACTTGCAAGAACGGATAGGTAGTGATGTCATTGTAGACCTTTTTGTTACTATGATCACCCAACCATATTCAATCGAATCGGTTGATGTTTTAATTTAAACAGTTAGGAATTTTATTAGGTACGTAGAAAACAATTATTTTTAGGTGCATTCGTGTGAGTCTGTGTTTAAAGATATTGTATCAAATTCTAGCACTATGTTGCATGATTTGCACGAACGTTCAGTTTATTTTGTCAAGCGATATATCAACTGTGGCTCACGCTTTTACTAAGGTCCCTCGATTTCACGAGAGTTCATATTGTGGTTGGACTTCCCATTGATAGCGGGTGATTAATAAGAACTTTTGTTAAGCAAAAAAAAAAAAAAAAAAAAAAAAAAAAAAAAAGTGAGTGTGGAATGTAAAAATCACATTTTCTCTTAAAATCAATACTAATATAATAACAAAATCTTATACTAAAATTAGAAAGAAAATTTTAACACAAAAAAACTAATACTATTTTTATCATGATATTTATAAATTACTTATTAATTAATATATTAAATATCATTTAACACATGCTAGAAAATAAATGTGATGATCTTTTAAGACTTTTCATTTGGAAATGTAAAACTTTAATCTTCTATTTATTGTTTTATAAAAAAAATTAATCTACTAATTCTAATTATTTACTTTCTCAAAATATTTAAGAAAAATAAGATAAAAAACTTTTAAAAATGTGTATTCTTAAAGTTTGAGTTGTTGAGTTATTCACGTGGATGATGTATATATTATACAAATGTACACATATATAATTAACTTTGCCTAAAGTAAATTTTAGAGTTCAATGATCTTTATTTTAATTGGTATTTATATATATATATATATGAGATGCTCAATTTAATAAAACTAATTCAAATAGCCTGAAATTATTAAAATGAACATAATGAAACAATGTGATATTCTCTTGCGGGAATTTCTATCATGAGTGGAATAAAATTCATACACAAATCAAAAAGAAAAAAAAAATGGTAAATCATATTTAACTTTAATACAACCCAAAATTGTTAATATACTTATCACACAAAACTTTGTCTTAGAAAATCAGGAGGTTAACTTTTGTCATGGGCAATTACATGTTACGACGTACATCCACAAAACCAAGAGAAGATATTTGAAATTTTTGATATTTAATGAAGAAGACGATATCAAAAAACAGCAATCAATATGATTATAACAAAAATATTTTAAAAGTTGTAAGCAAGCATAATATCTTTTCAAATTTAGTTTACTTAACAATGTAGGCGTTTTCTACATTTTAAGCGCAAAATATTTTATATGTTTGACTTGAAAAGAAAAAAAATTCAAAAATTGAACATCACATCAAAAGAGAAAAAATAATAATAGTGATATATATACAAAATTTAAAAAAAATAAAAAATAAACAATACACAGGGTGTAATAGTTCTTTCTACTTTATTTAATACAAAAAATAAAAATATAATTTTCTCAATTGAGATAACTATAAACAAAAATATCATTATATTTATTTTATACTTACAAACCGTGCGAATGCACGTGGTGATATATTAGTATAGGATAATACAATAATGTCGCATGCACTTTTTTATAATAATAATAATTATTATTATTATTATTATTATATTTTACCCATTATATGCTTATTAATTTTTTTACTTCCTGTATTTTTTATTTTCTAATATTTTCTCATGAACTTTTTCTTATATTTTATTTTTAGTTTTACACTTCGAATTTTTTATTATCAAACCTTTTGTCCCCTCCACTTTAATTTTTCCTATTTCTGCTCCTTGACATCATCCTTTTTTTTAAAATATATATGGGTTAAAAGTGAATAAAGTAATGTTATAATAACGAGTGAACTACGTTTTTCCAAAGTATAGAACGCAAAGGCAAGTGAAGTAATAGTACAAAGAGCTAAAGTATAATTTTCAAGAGTATACAAGATGATTAAAATAAAATGAGGAATCATATATTACATATTCTTCCTAAATTATATAGCAAAGACAAAGTTGATGTAAAAACAATCTTATATGCAATTGATTTATATCTAATGCATATTTTTAAATAATATTAGCTGCTTTCTTAAAAAATAGTATTAGTTTATAGAATTATTTAGTTTCATTAATATAAGTTGTTTTACAAAATGATAGTTACACAATGCAACTATTTTAAAGCAAAAAAGTTATTAGATAATAATTTGTATAAAATGGTCTATGAAATAAATCTCATTTTCTTATAATATATGATTAATGAGTTTATGGGGTTTCAATCTAACCATGTTTTAAGCAAAATATGACTCACAAATTTAAGCGGCTTAAAAAAATTATGTTTTAAAGCAAGATGTGACCCCAAATATAAAGATAGAGATCCGTCTCATGTATAAAATCATCTCACACAACACTTCCTCAAAACCTATGTACAAGAACGTACAAGAGGGCAAGTGGTGGATAACGATGGAATCAAAAGAAAAGACAACGTGGACAAGCAACCAAATCATGCATCATATCCAAAAAAGAAACCACTCTTTTACATTATATCTTTTATACCATGATATCACTTGTTATATATACATCCATTGATCCCTCATACTATTCACTCAAGAAAACAACGTTTTCAACCTCAATACACAAATATTTATCATCCAAAATATGGATGGTAAGAAATTGGAGTACAAAGGAGTGGAAGCATTGAAGGAGTTAGAGAAGTTAACATCAAAAGCTGGTGAAGTTCAAGAAGAAATCTTGAGAAAAATCTTGGAACAAAATTGGAACACAGACTATTTAAATAAGTACTTGGGAAGTTCGATATCATCAAAAAGCGTTGTTTTGTTTAAGAATCGTGTTCCTGCGATTGCATATAAGGATATTCGTCCTTACATTAATAGAATCGCTAATGGTGAAGACTATAGCCTCATTACTGGCCACCCCGTCACTGAGATGCTTTGCAGGTTATAAATTTAATTTGCTTTTTATACACATATATATATAGTGTTCTTAATTTTCATATTTGAATTATTGAAAATCATATATTTCTCCATCTGCTTGCAGCTCGGGAACTTCGGCGGGAGAGCCGAAGTTGATGCCTTCCATCGCAGAAGACCTCGATCGTCGTACTTTCTTGTACAATCTCATCATGCCCATAGTGAACCAGTTAAGTGACTTTCCTCAACTCCATTTTACCAATAAATCACATAATTATGGATTTTTTTTCCTTCCCAAAAAGCTATGTTTATATATGTTGTTTCATATGCGTGCTACATGTTAAAACGCACATGTGAAGTTATATATAAATACATAGATGAAAACTTGATGAAGTTAATACGCATTTTTAAGTAGGTCTCGTGTGAGGCCGTCTCACAGAAGATTATACATTGGACATTAGTGCATTAATATTTTGATAGGGTTGAATGCTAATTTGTGATGTTTCATGGCATGAGACAACACAAATTAACACATATCCCTACCAAAGTGTTAATGAGTCACATTTTCATTGTCTCATGCAAGACCTACTCCTAATATTGATACGCAAGGATAGAATTTATTCAAGATAAAAGTTTCTAGCAATTTTTGTCATCATGGATCAATTTCCTTTGTATTGCGATCAATTTCAATCATAACTTAAAAACAAAAACAAAAGACATTTTTAATATCAGACGATCATGATGAATATCTAACACGTAGCTAGGCTGATCATCGTAAATCACAATGATGATCTCTTCGAAATACCATGGAATCCTTGCAGTTCTATCACTGATCAAGACTTGTGGCTTTTAAATTCTTCTTCACATGTTGCATATAGTTTGATAATTTAATTTCAAATAAATTTATCCATATGTTGTGAGCTATTAAATATATTTCAAATTGAAGTTTGAAACAGAATGTGTGTGTTTGTATTGTAACAGGTATGTGCCTGGACTGGATGAAGGGAAAGCCATGTACCTGTATTTCGTAAAAGCCGAGATGTCGACGCCCTGCGGTTTACCGGCTCGAACCGTGCTAACGAGCTACTACAAAAGCCTCCACTTCAAGCACCGCCCCCACGATCCCTTCAACGATTTCACCAGCCCCGACGCCGCCATACTCTGCTACGACAGCGAACAGAGCATGTACTGCCAATTGCTCGCCGGACTAATCCACCGCCGCCGCGTCCTCCGCCTCGGCGCCGTCTTCGCTTCCGCCCTCCTCCGCGCGATCTCCTTCCTTGAGCGCCACTGGCGCGATTTCTGCCGCGACATCCGCACCGGAGACCTCAACGCCGGCATCACCGACGCCGGATGCCGATCAGCGATGCTGGATCTGATCGGACCGCCAGATCCGGAATCGGCGGAGGAGATCGAGCAGATCTGCGCCAAAACGACGTCGTGGAAGGGGATCGTGTGTCGATTGTGGCCGAACGCCAAGTACATAGAGGCGGTGGTGACGGGATCGATGTCGCAGTACGTTCCGGCGTTGAAGTATTACAGCGACGGGAATGTTCCGTTGATTTGCCCGATGTACGCGTCGTCGGAGTGTTACTTCGGCGTGAATTTGAGGCCGTTGAGCGACCCGTCCGAGGTCTCGTTTACGCTGTTGCCCAATATGGGGTACTTCGAATTCATACCGCTTGGGGAAAACGGATCGTTGTCCATGGATTTTGAGGAAGAAGATGAATTGAAAGGAGTGCCGCCCAGAAATCTGGTGGATCTGGTGCATGTTAAAGTCGGCAGTTATTATGAAATCGTCGTCACTACATTTTCTGGTGAGTTTTTCCCCCCCCCCCCCCCCCCCCCCCTCAAAGTTTGGTCAATTAATGAATCTGCTACCAAATGAAATAAAAAATAAAAAATTAAAAACAAGTCTGGTTATTGTTAATAAGTATTGGAAATCATTTTTTTATTGAATTTATAATAAAGCTTGTAGCAAAAGGCATAATCTTTGACCCCAGAGCACCCACCCACTGACCCAACATGATGAATTTATAATAAAGCTAAGAGTAGAGTTTCTGTAGATTCGAATTCACGTTAATTTTTTTTTTTAATAAATGTTATTATTAGCTTTTTAAAAAATATTTGATTTTTTAAACATAAAACTTTATATGCACAATATGCATAATTGTCTAACATTGTATGCAAATGTATATTAAAAATAATGAAATACTTAAAATAATATTGTCTGCGTTTCACAATTATTTCTACACTTATTTTATTTGAACGTCTCACAACTATTTTCACCCTCCTAAGAAAATATAATTTTCTCTCACGAAAGTCAATAAACTATTAAAGTATTATTATTTTATTTAAGTAAACACTCACATATCTTTTAAAAATATATAGCATCCTCTACTATAAAATATAATTTGGGATGAAGAGAATAATTATTTTTTTAGCAGAATATAGGATGCAACATTATATTGAAATAAATCTAAATAAGAAAATAAAATATATGCCGAATAGAAGTTAAAATAATTTTAATTGCATAAGTTGAAAAAGAAAAAGGAAAATTATAGCTTAGATCCACGTTTTTAGGGTCTGATAAAAAAAAAAATCCACGTTTTTAGGGAAAGATATCAAATGATTATAGCTGTTGTCAAGTTGAAAAAACGGTGCATGACCCACATTAAATCAACATGATTAGATGATTTGAAAGAGCTAGTACTACCACTAAGTACGGAAGGTACCAACATTTTTAAATTATGTTATAATTTATATTCTTATTTTATTTATATATATATTTTTTATTTTTTATTTTTTCAATCACATAAAATTAATATATTATATTTTTGTAAATATGATCTGTAAAAATATTAACTCTCAACTTCCAAAGTATTAGTGTGTTATTTCCAACTAATGTATCATATTACATAAATATAGATTGTTGATTAATTCTAATATTACACATTTCCTTGGATGAATTGTTGCATATTGCATTTGCATGGATATTAGGCCTAAACCGGTATCGCATCGGCGACGTTCTCCAAGTGACCGGATTCCACAACCAGGCGCCGCAATTCCGGTTCATCTGCCGGCGCAACGTGGTCCTCAGCATCGACAACGACAAGACCAACGAGGAGGACCTCCACCGCAGCATCACCGCCGCCGCCAAGCGCCTCCTCGAGCCGCGCCACGCGCTCCTTGTCGAGTACACCAGCTACGCCGACACCTCCTCCATCCCCGGCCACTACGTCATCTACTGGGAGATCAACAACTCCATCCAGCCCCACGCGCCGCCGATATCCGCCGACGTGGTGCGGGAGTGCTGCATCGCCGTGGAGGAGGGCCTGGATTACGTGTACCGCCGGTGCCGCACCAACGACAAGTCGATCGGGCCGCTGGAGATCAGAGTTGTGAAGGCCGGAACGTTCGAGAAGATGATGGATTTGTTCATCGCCCAAGGCGGCGCGTCGATTAACCAGTATAAAACGCCGAGGTGTGTTAAGTCGAAATCTGCTCTGAAATTGCTGAATGCGAACGTGAGTGAGTGTTATTTTAGCCCCAGGGATCCTGCGTGGAATGCTTGAAATTGGAGTGGAGAGAGGAAATAAAATGGGGATCTGGGAATAATATATATATTAGGTGTTGGATGAGGTTTTAGTTGTTGGTCGACGGGCGTGTTGTGCTGTGTATGCTTACATGATCAACCGATCATGATTAATGTGTTAGAGTAGCTGCAATTTCGCATCGCAAGAAATAACAATTTTGATTTTTGATATTCGATCCTTTAATTTTTTTCCCTAAAAATATTTTATTGATCTTCACTCCTTTTGCAAATAACCAGTTTCCACCAACAAAAATGGAAGTAGATGTAAATAATCAGAGACATGTTTAGGAAAGCGATCGTTCCGCTTGGGATTTAAATTTTCTGGGTGATATATGTAGAATTGAGACGAATTTTTAGATTTGTCCCCGTAATTAATTATACCATCTTATATATTCATCACTTATAATATATCATATAAGTAATTAATTAAATAATAGTAAATTTTGCATCACATCATAAGTGGTGAACATAGAATTGGTATTTATCGGTGTGCATATACATGATCATTTATATAGAGACTGAAATCGGAAACCAAATTTTTATTTAAAAAAAAAATGCAAGTGCTCCCCTCATTATAATTAATTAAGATAAACAAATTCTAGCTTGCACTCAAATACATAGTATGCACTTGGATTTTGATTTCAATTTTAATTTTTTTTCAAAACACATCGAACTGTGTATACCTTTTAGTTAAGGTATTATTGATTATTTCTTGGAGTATTACTGATTACTGTTTACTTAAGGTATTACCGAAATCCTGTTTTGAGTATTTTTTTCTAAAATTCAAATGCATATCATGCATTCACGTGCACACTTGAACCACCCATTAAGATAAAAGTCCGGATACTAGGTTTTTTAATACGCTTTAAAAAAATGAAGGAATTAATTGTTAGTGTGAAGATAATTAATAATTGTAAAGATGTTTAGGTTTAGTAGGCTCGATAATCATCGGATTGATTTTTCTACGTGAGTAGGTATAATGGTAAATATTGGGATGCTTAGCAGTCTTGAATAATTAATCGTTGACTCCAATTAGCTATGTCCTGCAAAACGGAGTATCTAGTATTAAGTTGTTGACGAATTAATGCATGCCACAATTAATGTAATTTAAGATAGGTTATGCCATCTATCTTGTATGGGTGCGGGACGTGCGAGTGCAGGGATGAATGGAGATATAAATTTTTAAAAAGTTTAAAGTGCGGTTCATCAAACCTATAATTTACTTTTAAATATTTAAATTTAAAATCAAAGGTATATAATTTACCTTTTCTATCACCCAAAACTTAAGTATAGTGAGTTTTTAATATAAGTAAGTAATAGTTCAATACTTATTTCATAATAGTGAATTCAATTTAGAATGAGTGTCACATTTAAAATCTAAATTATACTTATGAATAAAATTTAATTGAAATAACATATTAATACTTAACAAATAAGATTCGCGAGACGGATTTGAGATTCTGTTAGTTGGATCCGTCACATGAAGAACTAAATTCGCTTATTCAAGAATTGCATCCTTTATAGGGAATGAGTGAGAATTCGATATTGCAATATGATATTTTATAAAAAAAAAAATTGCATGTCACAAATTCAAATTATATGCAGACTTATTCATGATTTGCTAATTATTCACTAAGACAATTAAATTATTTTCTATATATTTTTTCGATCGGTCTAGTGTAAGGTTATCTTAGGTCAAATTGAAAAACAGGACTTATCTTTGCCACTTATTTTACTTCGAGAACCGAACTTTCAACTTTTACAAGGCGAGGTACCGAATTATTAAATTGTTGCAATAAAAGGGACTTCGGACAATTTTAAGGGAAAAAATAGGGGAAAAAAATATTTTGGTCCTGTAACTTATTCAATGTCCATTTTTCATCCCAAAAAAATTAGTAATTTCAATTACGTCTGATAACTTATTTGATTGTCCATTTTAATTTCATTTTCGATGTAATAATGAAAACAACATCATATTAAATCACATTAAAAGTCATCTACCGGCAACCTCTTCCTTGCTATTTGTGTTTTCTTTTTTCTAGGATTTTTGTTTGATTTCAAATTTTAATTATTAATAAATATCTTTTCTAATATTTGTTTATTTTAAATTTAATTTCAATTTTTTTTTTAATTTTCTTTTAAAAAATTCAAACAAATGTAGACTTTTTTTAATGGTTATTATGAAGGGAAACTAACAAAAAATATACACATATACTCCATGTCAGCAGCTCGTTGGAAAGCCACGGTTAGTATGTGACTTTCATGTGATTCAAAACAATGTCATTTTTGTTTTTCAAGTAAAATTAGGTATTGAGCAACCAAATGATTATGGGAATTTGATAGTTCGATACCTACCCTGCAAAAATAAAAAATTCGATCCTCAAGGTGCAATAAGTGGCAAATATAAGTCTTGTTTTTCCCATATTTATCCGTTATCTCATGGGAGAGTGTTCCTAGTTCGTTTTAATTATTTGATTTTTTTTTTTTTTACCCCAATTATAGAGTAAACTTCTGTAAATTGAGAAGTACAACATGGTTCGGCCGGGATTTGGACATGTTGGCAAGAAGAACATAGTTGGCACTTATTCGGATGAGAAGGAGCGAATATAGCTTGGAGGCCCATTTATTCGGATGAGAAGGCCCAAATATTAATCTAGGGTCCACTTAATCGTATAATAAGGCCCAAATATAATTCGGAGGCCAACTTATTCGGTTGAGAAGGCCAAAATATAATTCGTTAAGTCCATGTTATTGGCACTTACATGTGTAGTGAATACACTATATGGATACATTCACTATCCTTTGGATGAATATATTACCTTCTTTTCCTAAAATGCCCTAATTAATTAACTGCTAACTCTTCGAATTTTTTCTCTACATTTTGAATACACTTCACCTTCAATACATCTTCATGGCCATCGTAGAGAGGACTCATCTCCCGTCACGTCGTCGTACGCCGTCCGCCAGTATTTTAAGATGCGACCTAAAGCCGTCGAAGCCTTGCCACTGTGCGCCCGTCAAAGACGCGACGAACCATCGCTGAAGTCTAACCGCCACAGTCTGAACACCATCACATCCTCTCACCCTAAACCCGCCGCCATTGAAACTTGTCGTCAGTCAAAGTCGAAAATCGCGATAACTATTGTTCGGTTCTAGTTATCCGAACATGACCATAATCTTAGATTTTTTTTCTAAACTTGACCATAATTTTTGGAAAAAAAATTCGAACACTTTGTTCAAATATTTTTTTCGAAAATTGTGGTGATGTTCATAATTTTTTTCGAAGATTATGGTCAAGTTCGTATAACCAGAACCGAACAACAACCATCACAATTTTCAAAATAAAATACTCTAAACAAGAAAACATCAATAATATTATCACACCCATGCAATTTTATACACTCGGGCTGTGTTTACTTTGAAGGGTAGGATAGTTTAGATAAAATTAATTTAGTACAGAAAGATTAGTTAACCTCATATACCCAAGGGTGTAGAAGTCGAAAATTGCTTGTCGGGCGGATTTAGAACGCCTAGCACCTAGGCCGCCTAAGCGGAGACTAGTCGTTGAGAGTTTTTTTTTTTTCTAATTTTTACCCTCTATATTTCAGTAATATAGATAAAAATCATTTGATAATATTTAAATATGACTAATTTTTTTTGTAGTAACAAGTTAACAACATAATATCAACTCCATATGCAAATAGTCCAACTAGACAATCACACAAATTTATCAAATTAATTGAAATTCTCCAAATGACGTTGTTTTAAGGCGGAAAAAAATAAAATAATGAATATCTTGTCTGTCTAGGCGGATTACACTATTAATATGTCGGCTGATGACCGCCTAGCGCCTAGGCGAGGGATTTCTGCATCACTAGTAATGGCGGCATTCGTGAGGGCTATAGTCGCAGCGTCTAGGGCCATTGGTAGTCTTGGCGCTGGGACTGTGTCGTCGCGTGAAAGAAGTGAGAAATGGGAAGAGATTTTTGTGGGTGTATTAAAATTTTGAAAAAATATTAAAGGTAAGAATAATGTATGGGGGGTGTATCTAATATTATTTAAAATATGGTGGATATATTAAGTGGGTGGAGTTATCAAATAAATATGGAGGGTATACAGTCGGACCCAATAATATACACCACTATTTACTTTTGGAGCACGGATATATTCACACTCCCTTAGTTCAGTAGTTCACCCCTAACTCTTGTTCGGTGCTTTTTTCGAACAATTGTCGTTTGTTTAGAAGCATAAAGTCAAATGTTGTTCAGTTTTATGAATTTTTGTTGGGGGAGGGGGGAGGGAACTGAAAAAACTGGGTGTAAACTAAATTGTGTGTGTACAACTTAATTATAGTGGTAATTAGATATGTGGCTTTACTGGTGTCTTCTCAATTCACCAAATTATATATGGGCATTCTTTCTGATTAAGTGGACCTACAAATTATATTTGGGCCTTCTTATCGGATTAACGAATTGGCCCAGGTTATTTGCACTTCCATGTGTAATAAATACACTACACAAAATTTAATATCTAAAGCAAATAATTGAAAAGACAATATTACCCTTCTTACCTTCCCTCCAACATAATTTTAGTGAATACACTCCCCATCATTATCATACTCTCTCTTCGAACAAATATACTCATTTCGTAGATTAGAAACAAATCTTCATACTTCAAGAATGTGAGCCACCATCAATCAACGATTAGGCGCTTGAAACGTGTTGTGACGGCCTACATTATAAGGATGAACGATCCTCCACGTCCGGAATACGTATATTTAAGTGTTTTGGTATTTTTTAGAAACTAAGTTTTTTAAATGTTGAATAAGATAATTTTTGTTGGTGTTATGATGTTTTTCATGCATATTATTATTCATTGAGGTTGTTTTTACTTTCCAAGATAAACTCCACTAACACTAATAGTAGACGTTTGTATGTTGTTCACTTTGCAAGATAACAGAACCGGGTTAACAGTTCAACCTTAACCTCCCATCTATGGACGGACTAAATAAACTGGAGTAGCAAAAGGACAATTTTATCCCTAATTAACTAGTGTTTGTACGTACAGACCCCTGAGAAATTCCATTTTCTTAATATAACAAATGTTAATATTGGGCTAGTTATTGTGCGGGTGCGGCTTCTATTTTGCAATTCAAAGGGTAAGTAAAGTTTACAGTGTGTATTTCAATTTGATTTGCTTGATTCATCAAAGCCTGGTGATAAATTTAAATCTGCAAGTTTATTGATTGATCAACCTACCAGGATTAATCCAAATTCAAAATCTTTGTCTCGTTTAACTTTCCTTCTTTCTTTTTCGCTGGGGTTCTTTGTGAGTCAAGCGACGCGGCGGAAGCGCTTTTCGAAAAGCGATACCTCCACCGCCGGAGTTTTGTCGAAGAGTTTGGTGCAGAATCAAATACACTATAGTCGATTCCAAAAACAACGAATACAGTTCTTCAAATCTTCAAAATTTTGTCAAAACTCTTTGTGTGAATAACAGTGATGCAGAAATCCCTTTAGGCCCCCATTTAGGCGGCGTCTAAGCGTTAGACGGTCATCAACCGACCGATTAATAGTGTAATTCGCCTAGGCAGATAAGATATTCATTATTTTATTTTTTTCGGTCTTAAAACGACGTCGTTTGGAGAATTCCAATTAATTTGATAAATGTGTGTGATTGTCTAGTTAGACTATTTGCATATGGAGTTGATATTATGTTGTTAACTTGTTACTACAAAAAAAAATTAGTCATATTAAAATATTATCAAATTACTTTTTACTATATTACTGAAATATAGAGGGTAAAAATTTAGAAAAAACAAAAAAAAACTCCCAACGACTAGTCCCCGCCTAGGAGCTAGGCGTTTCAAATCCGCCCAACTAGCGATTTCCGACTTCTACACCCTTGGCCATTAATCGTCAACCAATACGTGGTGAGCCGTTGCGACAACGATAAGATTGCGATAAACAATGGTTTCGGAAAAAAAATTGCTTAAAATTTTCGAACTTGGTTTTTTGAAAAATTCTTTGAGTTTTGAATTTTTTTTTGTTGAAAAGTGAAACATTTTGGCAAAATATTTTCAAAAATCTCTATTTTGACAAGATTTTACCAAAACCCTAACCACATTTCAACAAATTTTTCCAGAAAACCTAACGGTCCTAACCATTTTATGAAAAATCAGGTTCGAAAAATCAATGTCGGGATTTTTTTTTTCACAAGGATAACAATATCACACTTATCATCGAACTTGTAAGGTTGCAACACTGCCGTAAGGATGATAAAATGGTGGTGCAACCACAAGAAAATTTTCGACGCCGGTGTTGCAGCGCGGCTCTGATATATACTTCCGTAGCTTTTTGTGTTTGGTCGTGACTCTTGAGTTTTTGGTGGGTGTATTAAATATACAGTATTTAATTTTTTGAATAATAAGGGCATAAAAGTCATTTAATAAATATATTATAAATAAATTGAATGTGGTATCTAATTAGTATGGAGGGGTATAGTCGGACCCTATTCGGATGGGTAGGCCCAAATATAGGAGGCCCATTAAATTTGAGACCATGATACCAGCTTAAGCCCAACTATGATGCTGAATAGCATAATTAAGCATGGCAAAGGTATGAAATTAGTAATAATATTTCAATAATACCTTCAAACTCAACTATCGATACTAAATTGCATCCTTAAGCAGGACAAACATATGAAATTATTAAAATATTTGAATAATATATTCCCACTCTTTATAATCTTTTCTCTTTATGATACAAAATGATGCTACTATACACGTAAAATACTGGATTTTTTTATGATATTTTAATTTGTGACACATGATACGAGTGACAAGAGAAATAGATCAAGATAACACCCCAATAAATGAGATAATATTGTTACAAAGATTAACATATATATATATATCTTCGTGATATAAACAGATTTACAATAATTAAATAAAGTTGATCATACATTATTAAGTATGGCTCCAAGAACCCAAGAACATGATAGTTCTCATTGGATCTTCATGATGAGTTCCAAGACTTGTTTTGTTTGGACGTCTCTCCATCTCTCTTGATACATAAATAATTCTACCACCACCTTCTTTCGATCTTACATATGTTTGCCTGAATTTCTCCCACAAGCATTTTCGATTCGACTTGTGAAACAAAGAGGTGTCTCCACACAAGTTCTGAGCCTTCATCTCTATCAATATTATTCTCACTCTTCTTAATTCCTAGAGAGAGAGAGAGAGAGAGAGAGAGAGAGACGTAGATATTAATGGAAGGAAGCTTTGATTGTAAGAGCAAATTTATAGGAATTCTTTTAGATTCTTTTGCAATTTGAGTTGAGTTGATCTGCTTATAGTGAGCTGTAGTGATGCAGATAGTTATATTCTTATTGTCTCTTGGAGAGCATGAAGTGAGGTTCCCACTTGTACGGCTGCATCCTTATTTTAAAAGCTATTTTATCTGCTTTTCGACTCTTTTTAGTTGTTGGAAAACTCTATCCACATTCACACAAAAGGGAAACAAAACAAACGAAAAATAAAATAAAGAAACAAAACAACAATCAATACATGGAAAACACTAAAACTGTATAAAAAAAAAAACCACATGCAAAGAATAGGGTTTTTTAACGTCCCATAATTTTTCACCTTTTTCAAAAACATCTTCAAAAAGTTAATCTCTCTGGACCAATTTTTGGCTAGGTATTTACTTTCCAAGAAGGTTAATTTCTCCAATTACATTCTAATTTTTGGACATGTGTACAATTTACGTCCCGAAATTGTTGGAATTGACAAAACACAGTCTTTTTACCTCATCATGTGTTGCGCACATGCTCATTAAATTTTGGTATTTCCGGCGAATATGCTAGGTGGCATGTGTGGTAAAATGACCGCGCTTTGTCACAACAACTATGGGATGTAAATCGTACAGTAAGCCAAAAATGGGAACGTAATTGGAGAGATTAATTTTTTTTAGACGCAAATTGTACATGCAGCCAAAAATTGGAACGTAATTGAAGAAATTGACTTTTTTTTTTTATTGTTTTTAAAAAAATGTAAGAAGTTATGGGACGTAAAAAAAACTCTTTCCCCTCGTATCATGAAAAAAGCATCATTGTATTAGAATTTTGTGCAATGATCAATACATTTAGAAAATGATTTATACTATCTATATTAAAATACAGGTGATTGTCATTCTCATTCCCACCTAGTTTTCGTTTTTGAATCCTGTTACACAACATATATAGTGAGCCATTGCATATATTATGACATAGTACTTGGTATGTACGTAACATTACACTTTGCATGAGTTAAGGATGCTTATTAGTTGTGGTAGGACATTATCATGAAGAACAAAAGGCATCAAATCGAAGCAAAGAATAATTATTTTACGGGATGGAATTAATACGACGCAAATTAGAGGGATATCCGCTCTTGCATTAAGCAAATTGGAATAATAAATGAATAAAAAGCAGGCATATTCTCGTGAATATTAAGACTTACGTACGTGTGTAAGGTCGAATGAGATTCTATACACTTTATATCTTATAAGTTATATATGATTCACATCTATAGCGATCCTATCCTCATCTGTTCTCAAATATTAACAATGAGATGTAATGTTTCAAATAGTTTACGAATTATTATACAAGATTGATTTTTTGTTTTTAATTTAGTGTGCATTCTCATTAGTGATTAATGTTTATCCACTAAACTATAAATGAAATATAAGTTTAATACTCAAAAGAGATGCTATTATATTAATATTTCAATACAATACCTCGTATGTGTTTTGAACGTTTAGTTTTTTAGATTTTTGTTTAAGGAAAGTTTAATACTTAAAAACCTCTAACCACTTAGAAATCCCTGCTCAATCCAGCATACAGATTATCAAAGAGATTGTTAGTAAAGTGATGTGTGTGTAGACGAGATGAGAGAAATGTAGACACGGACTAAAGCTGAAAGTTGAGGCACGAGTTAGACTCGCTCTCTGTAAGACATTATTGCCACGTACACAGGTGCAATACGGATCGATGGCAACCATCCCCAAGATACAAAGACTTTAAAACTTTCGACCGCTGCACTGCAAATTGAAAGTTATCGGCGAATCACAAATAGGTATCCGGAACTTTCGACCCGACTCTAATGCAATCTTAGAACACTAGAATGCTTTGGGTGTTTTGAAGGCTAGAAGACTGATTTGATGTTGGAGTGATGGAAATGCAATCTGGGGGGTATATTTATACTAATTGAAGAGGTGTGGTGCCTTTTCTGTTAATGGGTGCCACCTTTTGGGCCCTTCAATCTGAGCCGTTGATTTGAATTTGAACCGATCGAACGCGTTCGACCCGGTTTGATTTGACCCGCGCGCGCCCCTACTTCGAAACCCATTGGACGTGCCCCTTCGCGAACCGCTTGGCTCCTGCCCCCGGAACCGACCTGCACTACCGAAATGGCGCCCGACCCGCCGCCGCGATGCATCCGATCCGGATCGTGGGTTCGAAACCCGCAAATCACACGCACTCGCGCCATGGTCCGAACTGCGTGCGAACCCATGAGCCACGTCCAGTCCGAATTGCCTCGAAAAATTCAAGGCTCCTCGGCTCCTCGCAACGATGCGTACATGCAAAGTGCACCTCTAAAGCGCCTAATGAGACTAAGTGCGACGTGCGCGTGCGGGTGTGAGTCCTAGTCTTTTGGGTTAGCCCTTCGGGCTAACCATAGCACCACTACTTAGACTTAGTCAAAATTACATTTCTATAACATAAGTCTACTTATATGTAAGGTCCATTTCTTCCAATTTTCCAATGTGGGACAAGGATCCCTTTCCTTACTTCTCCACTTTTCCTCTTCAATTTTAGGAATTTCCATGATAAATTTCCAACTATATGTATTAATATCTCATTCACCCGAAATTGGCTTTGAGCAAATTAATACACCAAATTCATCTACTCCGAACGTAGATTATGAATTTGCAATTTATTTCCATTTTCCACAAATGGAACATCAAGTTAAAATTGGTTAACTTGGGTCAATTACCCAAATTCTAAACCAATTTCCAACAATCCCCCACATGAATGATATTAATGCATGTGACTACTTAAGAAAGTTCCGACGAACCGGTACTACGTCGGGATAGGTAGCGGCTGGCTTTGAACCTTCCCTAGTAAGATGTCATCGGATTTACTCGCCACTCAGTGAACATGATGTCTTAAACTGGTCGGCTTTTTGTGTAAACCAAGACAATGACATTTACACGGAAATAATTTTGATACCCTTTGGTTCTCACGTTGTTGTCCATTTCGGCCCTGGACCATATCTTGGATTCATAAGCATTTACTGAATTTTTCTCAGTCAGAAGCGACCCCACTTCAATGCTTATATAGGTGATCTCCTATCAAGAGTAACCTGCAATACTCCACCCATTTTGGGATATAGGAACCATTAAAAGCTGTAAAGCTTAACCTTACCACACTTCAGCAGGTTTTAAACACCTTAAGGCAACTAAAGGTACATTGTTGCACTTGAACAGATTCGAGAATGGGCTGAAAATAATTTTCAAGTGCGTACATGAGTGCTTCATAACTTAGTTGTCTCATTGAACCAAGTTCTTGGGATCCTCTAGTCATCATGGTTAAGTTACCGCTATGAACACCCTTTAATGTGTGGGTTTTAGCCCCATTCCCCTTAACGCACTACACATTTGATCTCTGTGTATGCCTTTCGTTAGCGGATCCGCAATATTTTCTTTCGACTTCACATAGTCGATGGAGATTACTCCACTTGAGATCAAATGTCTAACGATATTGTGTCTCCTACGTATGTATTGAGACTTAGCGTTGTACATGTGACTCTGCGCCCTTCCAATAGCCGACATGCTATCACAGTGTATCATCACGGGAGGCACATGTTTAGTCCAACAAGGAATATCCTCTAAGAAATACCGAAGCCACTCTGCTTCCTCACCAGCTTTGTCTAAAGCTATGAACTCCGATTTCATTGTGGAACAGAGCAATACAAGTTTGCTTAGAGGATTTCCACGACACTGCTCCTCCACCTATAGTGAATACGTATCCACTAGTGGACTTGGAGTCTTTAGAATCAGATATCCAGTTTGCATCAGTGTATCCTTCCAACATTGTTAGATATTTCGAGTACAAGATTCCATAACTTAGAGTATTTTTAAATACCTAAGTACTCTTATCAGAGCCGTCCAGTGAATCTTGTTGGGGTTGCTCGTGAACCTACTAAGTTTACTCATTGAATATGCTACATCTGGTCTTGTACAATTCGTTAAGTACATCAGACTCCCGATAATCCTTGCATACTTCAGTTGATCCACAGGGTCTCCCTTATTTTTGGCTAAGTGCTGACTCACATCCACATGAGTATTAGCCGGGGGAGAGTCAAAGACGTCAAATTTCTTAAGTACACTCTCAACATAATGAGATTGTGTTAAGACAATTCCATCCGCGGTTCTAGAGATCTTCATCCCTAGAATGACGTCTTCGAGACCCAAGTCTTTCATGTCAAAGTTCTGCTTCAACATGTTCTTAGTATTCACAATTATCTCATGATTACTCCCGATGATAAGCATGTCATCTACGTATAGACACGCTATCACATACTCATTTGGTGTGCTCTTGATGTAAACACACTTGTCATACTCATTGGTTTTAAAACCATTTGATAACATGACTGTATCAAATTTCTCATGCCACTGGAGAGGTGCTTGTTTGAGTCCGTACAAGGACTTAACAGGTTTACACACCTTCTTCTCTTGTCATGGCACAACAAACCCTTCAGGTTGTTCCATGTATATTTCATTGTCCAATTCCCCATTTAGGAAGACTGTCTTTACATCCATTTGATGTATCTCAAGGTTATGCAAGGCTGCAATAGCAATTAGTACTCTGATGGATGTAATTCTTGTAACTGGAGAATACGTATCGAAGAAATCGTATCCCTCGTTTTGTTTGAACCCCTTTGCTATTAAACGAGCCTTATACTTATCAATTGATCCATCAGCCTTGTATTTTCTTTTAAGGATCCATTTGCATCCTAAGGGTTTACAACCTGGTGGAAGATCAACCAACTCCCAAGTGTGGTTATGCATGATGGACTCAATTCCCCTGTTTATTTCCAGAGAGGAGCATTTGGACTGGACAATGCCTCTTGAATTGTACGAAGTTCATTTTTCATCATGTATGATAGAAAATCGGGCCCAAAAGACTTTTCCTTTCTGGCCCTTTTGCTGCGTCTTGGTTCCTTATCAACCTTAGACTCTTCGTGGTCTTCAGGTGAATCATTTGCAGTTTCGTAAGTTCTTTTCCGCGAACTTACTTTCTCCCTTTCTTTCTTAGGGAATATGTTCTCGAAGAACACAACGTTTCTTGACTCTATAGTCATTTCTACGCTCATCTCCGGAACATCTGACTTGTGCACCAAGAATCGATATGCACTACTATTATGCGCATATCCAATAAAGACGCAATCAACTGTTTTGGGTCCTATTCTCACTTGTTTTGGCTTAGGTATGTCAACCTTAGCTAGGCACCCCCACACTTTAAGGTAGTGGTAAGAAGGTTTTCTTCCTTTCCACAACTCGTATGGAGTTTTTTCCCTCTTCTTGTGTGGTAGCTTGTTAAGAATGTGGTTAGCAGAAAGTACGGCTTCCCCCTACATGTTCTGGGGTAAGCCCGAACTAATCAACATGATATTCATCATCTCTTTTAGAGTTCTATTCTTGCGTTCATCAACGCCATTTGATTAAGGTGAGTATGGAGCAGTAGTTTGATGAATGATGCTATTTTGAGAGCAAAATTCTTCGAACGGAGCAACATATTCTCCACCTCTATCACTTCGAATCATCTTGATTCTTTTTCCAAGTTGATTCTCAACCTCATTCTTATAGTTCATGAAGGCCTCGATAGCTTCATCTTTGCTCTTCAAAAGATACACATAACAATATCTAGTGTAATCATCGATAAACGTTATGAATTAATTCTTACCACCTCTAGTTTGCACAAACTTCAAGTCACATACATCTGTATGGATAAGTTCTAAAGGTGTAGTACTTTTTTCCACTGAATGGAATGGTGCTTTGACCAATTTTGCCTCTACATAGATCTCACACCGTTGTGAATCGAATTTCATTGCAGGGAGTAAATCTAAATACACTAGGTACCAAAGCGTATTTTGATTTACATGTCCTAATCTACCATGCCATAAATTAGAACACTCAAGCAAGTAATTAACGTTACTTTCATTAGTATTGCGCTTAATTTCGCGCTTAAAAGTTAGTACATTCATTTTGAAGTGGCCCTTTTCAAGGTACCATTTTCCAATAAATTGACCACCTTTGGTCAGTACAAATTTATCGGCCTCAAATACTAACTTAAATTCGGCTTTGTTCAACAACGAGTCGGAGACTAAGTTCTTGCGAATGTCTAGAACATGCAACACATCCATGAGAGTCAGTTCTTTCCCCGAGGTCATCTTCAGCACCACTCTTCCAAGTCCGATCACGTTCGACGTCGCAGAGTTACCCATGAAGAGCTTCCTCCCATTGATCGGTTGATAGGTAGAGAACAATTCATTATCTGAGCAAATGTGACGGGTGACCCCAGTATCGACCCACCACTCCCTCGGGTTATCCACCAGATTTACTTCGAACACGACGACAAACAGATCAAGTTTAGACATCTCATGATTTAAAGAACTGTGTTCGGCAACGTTGGCTTGATTATGATTCTGATCGGCCTTGTTTGGCTGTCGACACTCATTCGACTTGTGTCCGGGCTTATCACAATTGTAACAGTTACCTTTGAACTTCTTGTTCGGAGGCTTCTGTTCCGTGCCAGCACACTTTCTCTTTTTGTCTTTCCCGGACTCAGCCAAATTCACACGTGTCTGTCCATTCTTCTCGTCGCTCTTGACTTCGGATTTCCGGTTATCTTCCTCGATCCTTAGCCTCACGACCAAGTCCTCAAGCCCCATCTCTTTGCATTTGTGCTTGAGGTAGTTCTTGAAATCCTTCCAAAGAGGCGGTAGCTTCTTTATTAAGGCAGCTACTTGAAAGGATTCCGAAAGTTGCATATTTTGAGCATGAATCTCCTGAAGAATAAGCTGCAACTCTCGAACTTGCTCCATGACTGTCTTTGAGTCAGTCATCTTGAAGTCGAGGAACCGTCCGACAATGAATTTCTTCATTTCGGCATCCTCCATTTTGTACTTCTTGTCCAGAGACCCCCACAATTCTTTGGCGGTCTTATAGGTGGCATAGACACTATACACTGAGTCGTCTAGCCCATTCACTATGATTCCATACGTCAAGAGGAACTTAAGGCCAAAGAAGCTGAGAACACAGGAAGTCACTATGATTCCATACGTCAAGAGCATTCAACCTTTCTTGGTCGTTGCTCCCCTCCTCTACAGTAGGAGGATCTTCCCTCAGGAACCGTGTGAGGTTGAGGGTGGTCAGATAGAACAGCATCTTTGATTGCCATCTTTAGAAATCAGTACTGATAAATTTTAGCGGTTTTTTAGAGTGGGCAGCAGGAAGATGAGGAGTAGCAGAAGGAGTAGAAGAAGACATCTTCGAATACACAGAAATAACGTCTTACGATTGTTAGAAAAGTGATGTGTGTGTAGACGAAGATGAGAGAAATGCAGACACAGACTAAAACTAAAAGTCGAGGTACGAGTTAGACTCGTTCTCCGTAAGATATTATTGGCTCGTACATAGGTGCAATACGGATCGATGACAATCGTCCCCAAGATACAACTACTTTAAAACTTTTCACTGTTGCACTGCAAATCGGAAGTTATCAACGAATCTTAAATAGGTATCCGAAACTTTCGACTCGACTCTAATGCAATCTTAGAACACTAGAATGCTTTGGGTATTTTGAAGGCTAGAAGGCTGATTTGATGTTGGAGTGATGGAAATGCAATCTGGGGGGTGTATTTATACTAATTGAAGAGGTGTGGTGCCTTTTCAGTTAATGGGTGCCACCTTTTGGGCCCTTCAATATGACCCCTTGATTTGAATTTGAACCGATCGGATGCGTCCGTATGGGTGCGGGCGGCTGTTCTGGTGCCGATCCGCATCCGTGGTCCGACCCGATTCAATTTGACCCCCGCGCGCGCGCTCCTACTTCTAAACCCATTGGACGTGCCCCTTCGCGAACCGCTTAGCTCCTGCCCATGGAACCGACCCGCACTACCGAAACGGCGCCCGACCCACCGCCACGATGCATTCGATCCGGATCGTGGGTTCGAAACCCGTGAATCACACGCACTCGCGCCATGGTCCGAACCGCGTGCGAACCCATGAGCCACACCCGGTCCGAGTTACCTCAAAAAATTCAAGGCTCCTCAGCTCCTCGCGACGATGCGTACGTGCAAAGTGCGCCTCTAAAGTGTCCAATGCGATTAAGTTCGACGTGCGCGTGCGCATACGAGTGTGAGTCCAAGTCTTTTGGGTTAGCCCTTCGGGCTAACCATAGCACCACTACTTAGACTTAGTCAAGATTACATTTCTATGACATAAGTCTATGTTGGGATATATTAGTTTTGATGTTTTTCCAAAACCACATGTAATAGGTTTGAAACATTCAGGATTGTATCTTTTAGTTTCAGGTCAGGCTAGGTTGTTTCTCAGTAGAACAGGTTATCAGTGGAGGAAGAACTCAGTTGAGGAAGAACTCAGCTGAGGGGGAACTCTACTGAGGGGGAACTAAGTGACTGGGAACTCACTGACACAGCCTGAGGAAGTCAAGATGACATCACAAAGAGAACAGACTGAAGCCATGTCAGAAGACCTGAACCTGAAGAGAAGACTGAAGGAAGTTCCCCTGAGTATAAACCTGACTATTCTAAGCTAAGTCCGTGGACCACTCAGTGAAAAGCATGATCAGGAGGATCAGTGCTGTACCTAGTAGACCCTAAAGAAGTCAGGCTACTGAGGTCAGAGAAGATCATTCAGCCTTATGACAATCTTATTGGAAAGATCTTCAAGCGTCTACTGAAGGACAACTACACTGAAGACATTCATGTCTACTAAAGATCATCAGAGTCAGTGGAGGATAAGCCATTTGAAGTCAGTGTGCCCTGATCAAGCCCACTAAACCAAAGAGCCGTTGGATTCAGTCCACGTGGACCAATCAAGTCAAGACAGCTCATCCGACACTGACAAGGCCGCATTTAATGAAAAGTAGGTTTCACTACTGATAGTCTGGATTCAAATGTAATTCTCTCCAACGGTAACATTTGAATCCACACTATATATACAAGCTCATAGTTGCATTTCTAAGTGTGTGATAGGAGAAATCTACACTTAAGAGTTGTGTGGGTGTGAGAGTTTTGTGCAGTTCAAAGGGAGTTATAAGGAAGCACATCTTACATCCAGAGCACTGACCTTTAGAGTCGTCACATATATATATTGAGTGTCCAGCTTGTATCTCGAGCTTATCATATACATCCATAGCTTAGAGAGGTTTTCCCAACCTTAGCCTTGAGGCTAACACATTATAAGGGAAAACCTCACCTAGTTGGAGAGAACCAAACCAAACCCAACCCTTTC
This sequence comes from Ballota nigra, assembly GCA_947034835.1. Lineage (NCBI taxonomy): Eukaryota > Viridiplantae > Streptophyta > Magnoliopsida > Lamiales > Lamiaceae > Ballota > Ballota nigra. The sequence continues at coordinate 54,907,782 of OX344727.1, read as the reverse complement.
CAGAAGAGTGTTAGGTGTTGAAGTGAGGGGAGGAGAGGCGGCCCAAGTAGTGGCGTGAGTCTAGTGTAGTCGTGCATCTTGGCACGTTAAAAACAAGAATCCCAAGTAGTGGATTTCCTGTTAAATTAGGATAGTGGATGTAGGAGCATGAGTCTCTGAACCACTTTACACTGAGTGTTATTTACTGTTTTCATTATTGCTTAAGTACTTGCTAAACGATTTAAGTGTATGCTCACTGAGAGTATTTTGAAAGAAAGAATTGAAAATTAGCTAAGTATTTTAGTCTGGGAGAACCAATCTCACTGACAAGCTTAAGCACGCACTCGAGAGTTCAGTCTCTCGAGTCACTACTTTGTTGAGAGCCTGAGCTCACAAGTCAATTGTCACTGACTTGAGAGCTCTGACTCTCAGCAATGCAGTGACTCGAGTGTTGAATCTTCATAAAAAAATTGGTGTTTTTCTCCTAAATTCCCATTTTGTTATTTTTGGAAAGAATCACGAGACCATCAGTCTACTTATATGGAAGATCCATTTCTTCCAATTTTCCCATGTGGGACAAGGATCCCTTTCCTTCTCAACTTTTCCTCTTCAATTTTAGGAATTCCCATGATAAATTCCCAACTTCATGTATTAATATCTCATTCACCCGAAATTGGTTTTGAGCAAATTAATACACCAAATTCATCTACTCCGAACGTAGATTATGAATTTACAATTTATTTCCATTTTCTATAAATGGAACATCAAGTTAAGCTTGGGTCAATTACCCAAATTCTAAACCAAATTCCAACAGAGAGAAGATAAATGAGTCAACTTATGCACTATAAAATTACACAAAAGGGACATATGTCCTAGCTAGCTCATGTAAACACCTAATAAAATTTTGATATCATCCACCATTTGACCCCCTAGTCCAAAATAAGAGAATCCACGAATGTTTGAATACCCACACTCCAAAACGAAAAAAGCCCCAACTATATACCCCTCAACTGTTAGAGATACCCTTCTTTTTATATTTTTTTATTTTAAAATAATTATAAAATATAAAAAATGCCTTTAATTATAAAAAAGGACATAATTCATCTTTTCACCCGTGTTTACTCCTAAAATAAAATATTTTATATCTAATTATATTCTTAAATTACATATTAATTAAGAGTAAAATAAAATGATTTAAAAATTAATTCAGGTCATCTCCCTCAGCCGTCCAACACGCTCAAAGGTGGACGAAGTAATCGGTCATCTCCCAACGACATCACCGCCTCCATCGCCGTTCAATCTTGAAGGTCTACAAATGGTGGACAAAAAACAATCAAGAATAATCCTCAATTTTTCACCCCAAAATCTCACTCACAATCTCCATTAATCAAGATATATCAATTTCTGATTAGCTCCATCACGACGTCCTCCTTCCCAGCGTAAGAAACTCACCATCACAGCCCAACACTATCGCGCACAGTCTTTTGTCCAGTGTTGAAAAGGTAGCTGAGATGTAAATCCCTTTTGAATGTTATAAGTTATTTGAGTAAGAATATTAATTGGGATTATACAAATTGAAAGACTTAATTGAGGTTGTAGATTACAGAGACCATGAGAACTGAGTGTGGGAATTTGGGGAAAATGAACGTGGGTTGGGTAGGGTGGGTTTGGGAAGAATGAGATAATTTTTTTTAAATAGATTAATATATATAAGTATTTTTTTTAGATTTTATCTACAAATATCATTATTAAGGGTTTTACGGTAGAGCTGTCAAAATGGGCCAGCGGGACGGGGCGAGCTAAAATCCGCAAAAGCCCGCCTTTTGGCGGGGCAATGCGGGGCGGGCCAGAAATTTGGCGGGCTGCAAAATCCCAACCCAACCCAACCCACTTATTAGCGAGACGCGGGTTTTGGCGGGCCAGTCCACTTTTAATTTTTTATATATATTTTATTTTTAAAAAATTTAAAATATATAATTTAAAAGATCTAATATAAAATTCATCAAAATAAAATATAATGAAACAATTTATCTTGATAACTATCACTATAATGATATTAAAATAAAATTTATTATCTTTAATTAGAAAATTAATTTTCTACAAATTGAAGTTCACAATAAATTAACAATAATAATTCATAAAAATAGACTCATACAATTCAAATTCATCGTATATGAACATAAATTTTACAAAATAGCCCTAAAAATGATACTATAATAGTTGACAATGTACAAAAAATGTAAAAATCTATTTAAAAAAAAAAACTTTTTTAAGGCGAGCCGGCTCGCTCCAACCCGCAAAAGCCCGCGGCCCAAACGAGTCAGCCCATTTAGGCCCGCTTCTAAACGGGCTAAAAAATCCTTAACCCAACCCTTATTTTAAGTATGGCAGGGCGGGCCGGCCCGACGGGCCCAACCCACTTTGACAGCTCAACTTTACGGATCCTGTGGAAAAAAAAGGGATATTTTAGACATCGTATAATTATTTTAAAATTTAAAATATGAAGAGAAACGTACTCTTTAAAGTTGGAAAGCTATTTAGTCGGATCCAAAAAAAAAAAACTCACGGTACACTTCATCGCCCATTGACCCTCCACAAAGCCCCCCAAACCACACTTTCCTTTACAAAAAAAAGATAAGTTGGGTGCAAGTTATCTTTATAGGCCCATGTTAAATATAGTCCTATGTTTTGTTGTGGGGGAAATAATTCCCTACCAAGACCTCACTGATAAGGCGAACTAGGACCATGACCCGGGCGAGGTTTCCAATGACCTCGAACCCGTCATACCAACCGAAGGCGAGCTAGACACGAGCTCACCCAAGAAATCCCTGGTGCGTCCCCACGATGTCGCCATGGACCTCACCCGATAGGCGAGGTAACCACCTAGCGGGATCCGACCTCGGTAGGGAAAGAGACCCAGTACGGAGGCAAGGACCGTACCCACATGCCAGACTGCAGAGCCCGATGCCGGCCACCCCAGAAAGGTCAGATGGTGCTGCAGGCAATAGACAAAAGAAAGGACTGCGGGGTGCCTGACGCCCCAGTACCTGCTGGACAGCTGTAGGCCTTCTTGTGGAGAAGGACAACCTATTGCTGCACCAGGTTTAAGGCGTTTATTTCCCTAGGGCAGCAGACGACATCTGTCATATAAGACGAGTCCCATAGCAATTATTAGGGATCTTATCCAAAATTAAGACAACATTATGTAACCTAGACATTATTAAAAATAGAGCCCTTGAGCTCATGAATAATATCATCACACACTTAAGATCGAGCCTAAACCCCTCAGCAATTCCCTGCGCATTTACTTTTAGTACAATCATTCACATTTATTACTCCTAGTACTGGCCCAAAGGAGGGAAACTTTAATGGTTCTCCTTCCATGGCACAAACACTTGTTTTATCCGATTATAGCCACATCTAAGCTCACCCATATTTCAATCGGGTAACAACAATTGGCACTAGAAGGGGGTAGAATTTAACTTCTCACTCCGAAAATTTCAAGAAACACTCACTGTTTTTTGGAAAGAAATAGGAGATCCAAAGTCTATCTTGGACCCTAAAAACCTCATGGAAATGGAAAAGACTCGGGCTTCAGCAAACCCTCGATCAACTGTGGTGCCCGCACCAAAACTCAAGCCGGGACTGCGGCACGGGCTGTGGCCCAAGCCAGATCGAACGGAGCCTCCTCCAGGCACGAACCGGAGGTGGCCCAGGCAACACCCAGGAGGGGACTGCTCCCAATCCCCATCCAGGAGTACGGAACCCCTAAAAAGGTGGCCTCAGCCATCGCCATCATCACGAGAAGGGTGGAGAAGTTGCGAACCAACCAAAGCGCTCCCATAGCCCCGAGAAAGAAATGCTTGACCCATTCGGCCAAGGGCAAACGTAAGATGACCGAACAACAGGGTGAAAGCAGCCCCGACCGTTCCCAGAGGGGCTACGATCTCTAACAGCGGCTACAGACTGAGGCTCACTCCCAGTCGGTTTTCAACCGCCTGGAGAGCGTAGACCCGTCCTGGCATCCTTTCTCATCGGCTCCCCCAGCCAGTTACGAAATTGGCTCCCTCACTTGGTCATCCGTTTAAATGGCCCTGGACGCAGGGGATGCATCTCCGACTAACTTAGCGAGACGAAAGCTCAATTTTGCCCAAATCGAATTGCTTGAGAGGGACCGCCTGCGCGCCCCAGCGCATGACCATCTAGGTCCTGGCAATAGTGCCCCGGTCGAGATTACTCCCGGGCAGTCCACACAGGGTGTCGTGCTGCTAGGGATCCACGAAAGCTGGAGGAGATGCATAACAGAATCGATGGTGACGGCTCGGGGGGCAAGGGGCCCTGCACTTTTCCAGGACCCTTTGTGCGAGGAGATTGAGCTAGCCCCGGTCTAGCTGAAGATCACACCACCAACGATCCCGGTGTACGAGAGTCATTCTGACCCAGAGATGCATGTCAGCAAGTACCGTATCTATATAACCGGCCGGGAGGCCACGGATGTGACCAAGTGTCGTCTGTTCCTGCTTACTCTAGGCAAGCTCGCCCATAAGTGGTACATTTCCCTACCCCTTATGCCAGCCACCAGTTTCGCAAAGCTCTGCGACTAGTTCACTGCTTACTTCACGGCAAAGATTGCCCGGCCGAAAAGTCAGCACTACCTGTTGAGAATACAATAGGAGGAGGAAAGCGACGAGGCTTACATTGATCGCTTGGACGAAATCATCCTCACGGGGGAACCCGTGAGTGACGAGCTCGCCCTCCACTCTGCACTGGCCGAGTTCAAGGGGAAGTCCCCCATGTTTAAGCAGCTAACCAAAGACCTGCCCAAGACGTACACTGATATCTGTCGATGGGTAGGAGATGCGGTTGCTCGATACAAGCTACTAGCCTAAAGGATGGACGAAAAGAAGGTCGAGGAGAAGGCAAATATAGCCTCGACAGCGATAGAAGGCGGCAACCAATGATTAGGCGTGAAATTGTCATGATTCGTAGCTAGAAACGCCCTAGTTTTGGTCGATTTTATTGAGTTTTTAGAGCCAAATGAGTACTAATTCTATACATTGATGAATTTGTCTCTTTGATACTCATAGGTGAATCGAGGACGAAAAACAGAGTTCGTAGGACTTTGAATCGACTCAAACGGATGCCCGGATGAGAAGATATCGAAGAAATACGTTTGGTATTAGTACGTGAGAAGAAAAGTGTTAGTTGCAAGGAAGGAAGGGCATTCGAGTACCATCACTCGAGCACCTCGCTCGAGCAACTTAGGTCGAGCGCTCCGGACTTACAGAATATTTTTGCCGCTCGAGGGGCACAGCTCGAGCGCATCATTCGACCTCTTGAACCGCTCGACCAACACGGCTCGAGCGCCTCATTCGACCAAGAATCCGTTCGACCACATAAGCTCGAGCGCCCCGCTCGACCGGGACAGCTCGAGCGCCTCCGAGGCTTATACGCCAAATTATGTTTTTCGGCCCATGAGATACCGTTTCGACCCGGTGCCTATATATACCTCTTCCAAACACGTTTTGAGAGTTCCCGAACTTTAGAAATCACTTTTAGACTTAGTTTTTAGAGAGAGGAAGAGGAGAAGAACGAGCAAGCTTTACTTACGTTTTGTTGAGGTTTTTCGTACGAATTCTTAGTTTCTTTTCGTTTCTTAGTTTCTTTTCATTCGCTTGATTACTTTAAACGCTTTGAACTTTGTTTCAGTTAATTAAATTTCAGTTCTTAGAATTATTTTCTTTTAAAAACCCTAGTTCATGTTTCTTATTTTCTTCGTTCAATTTATTATGTTTATGTTCATTTTTTTCTTCTATTGCTTTTATGTTTGTTAAAGCCATGTCCGGCTAAAACCCTTGCATGCTTAGGGTAGGATGAACTCGTAGAAGTAGGTTGTGGGTACGTAATTAGGGTAACTTGTAACGTTAGGTTTTAATTCTCTTAATTAATGAATTCTTAAAATTAATCTAGACTTTACTTTTGAATTTTGTTCGAAAGGTGTTAGATAGAGGACGACCGTATCACTCTTTAACAACGAGTAGACTTAACGAGAGGGTTTAGGAAGGGTTAATTCATCTACCAGTTTAGCGAAGGAGGACGACCGCATCACCTTAGTTAAATTAGGGTCTCATTAATTAAGCACAATCTATTAACTTGTTAGTAGATTAGTGAAGTCGAGTGTTAGGGTAAAGTATTAGGGTTTAGAATCTTGAGCTTTCACCTTGCATTCTTTTACTTAGGTTATTTCTTGTGTGTCACAGTTATTCTGATTATGTACCTGCTCCGTTAGTATACGTAGGAATTCCTATCTTAAGCATCACCATCTCTCATTAGAACACAACCCTTAGTTAATTTGATTTCTTTAGTATTTTAGTTTACTTAGTTTAATTCAGTCTTTCAATTAATCTTTCCAAAAATCCAAAAACAACACACTCATATTAACTACGACGCGTAGATCTTCAGGGATCTATTTGCATACACCCTGTCCCTTGGGTTCGATAATACTTGGTCATTATACTTGCTCATACTACAGTGAACCTGTCCGCTTGCGGGTGAGCGACTAGTAGAAGGTAGTGTAATTCGCTTCAAGTCAATGACGTCGTTGCCGGGGATGGCGTTGTATGTTTTTTTGAATAGGACTTGTCGATAGCTTAGTAGTTAGTAGTGGGTATTTTAATTTCTGTTTTTATTCTTTATTTTCATTCGTTCGGCAGTTGCATTTTGATCTTTCTGTTAGTGTGTCAGGTTTATGAGAACACGCTCGCAAGGAAATACGAGCGAAGAGAGAATACCGTTGACCCTGAGACGATAGCTAGAAGGAACCGAGCTTTCTTGAGAAGAATGAACGCTGCCGGAGGAAAAGAACCGATGGACATCACGAATGAGTTGGAAGATGCCGGGAATGAGTTCAATCAAGAATTGGGCCGAGTTGAAGGCATTGGAGTTAGTGGTAGCCAGAATTAAATTCCGTTAGGGGATAGCCAGAGCCTAAACCCGGCTACACAAAACGTAGGCAACGCAACTCAAAATATTGTCCAACATCCTCAGAACCCAAATAACCCTTTCAACAACCCAATATACCAACCATACCCATACCCACCTTATCTTTATCCACCTTACCCGTACCCTCCACCTCCAGTTTTCAATCAACCACCTGTTTACCAACAACCACCCCAACAAGTACCAGTACCTGCTGCTAATCCTCAACACGTTCCTCAGAATGTAGATCAAAATTTGGCTATTCGAGGGAGGTTTGCAGCGCAGCCACAGCGGCACTATGATGGAGTGGCATTGCCTCCTGTTGAGGCAAACAACTTCTCTATTTCCCCGAGAATTCTTAAGCTACTTACCGAGAACCAGTTCAAGTGGGTGATCGGGAAGGAGAATCCTCATACTCATCTGAGGAGTTTTCTCATGATAGCATCTACTTTCAATTACAATGGCATGTCTGAAGATGCCAAGAGACTTAGGCTGTTCCCATTCTCATTGACGGGAATAACTAAAGAGTGGTACGATAATACGCTCCCACGGGGAGGTATTACCACTTGGGCCGAGCTCGAGTGTCTGTTCCTCGAGCGGTTCTACCCTCCATCCAGAACGATCAAAGCAAGGATTAAGATCTCTTCCTTCCGCCAGAAGCAAGGAGAGGACCTACGTCAAGCGTGGGAGAGATACTCAAACATGCTGATAGAGTGCCCGCAGCACGGGTACAATGAGGGAGATGTGATGGCATTCTTCTACAGTGGTGCCAACAAGGAGGGGCAAGACCATTTAGTCACCTGTGCGGGCGGAGCATTCCTGAATCAAGGCATAGAGAGGTGTAGAGAGATCGTGGACAATATTGCCACGAATACCGGTGCATGGAACGATGATCCAGAATTTCAGAGGGTATGCAAGTTGGAGGAGAATGAGGGTACAAGGAAGCTGTTGATGGCTATGATGGAGAAGATCAGCAACCTTGAGATGGGGCAGAACTTGGTTGGAGGGAATGTAGCAGCGAGCGAGAAAGTGGAACCACCCACGAGTCAGCAAGAAGAAGCCAATTACATGGGAGGTCCGTATTACAATCAGAATGAGTATCCACAAGGTGGGAACCAGTTTGGAAGACCTTCTTATGGCCAACCATTTGTACCTCCAGCTCCACAGCCTCCTCAAAACACATGGAGAAACACACAAAGGTATCAAGGAGGCCAGCAGCCTCCTCAAAACACATGGAGGAAAAATGAGAATTTTTCATATGCTAACCCAAAAGCTGGTATTACTGTTCCTGCAGGTGTTGATCCGGGGGCTAAACCTCCTGGTGGAGAAGGCGGTGCATCAACCGAGGAGATGTTGAGAGCGATTCTACAGAAGGTGGAGGAGGGAAGCAAGCGGTTGTCATCCTTGGAGTACGATGTGAAGGAGTTGCATAAGAAGGGTGATCACCGTGATCAAGAGCTCCAGAATATGAATGTTGAGTGGACTAGAACTCAACAAGAGAACAATCGAAGGTTCACTTCTATAGAGTTCCAGATGAGCCAGATTGCAAAGTCGTTGAATAGAGAGCCGGGTAAGTATCCTTTCATTCCGGAGGGGAACCCGAAAGAGCATTGCAAGGCGATCCAGCTAAGAAGTGGAACCAACTATGAAGGGCCTCAGATGCCTGCTGATTCTGAGACGCCCCAAGGGGAAGTTGAGATGGGGGAAAGAGAACACAAGAAAGATGGAGGTGTTACTGTTGAGAAGGGGATTGAAAGTAAAGGGATTGAGAAGCATAAAGATGTGGATGAGTCTCATCAGAGCAAAGAGCTTGAAGAGGAAGGCATTGAGAAAGTTGAGAGAGTTCCTAAGTGGAAGAAGGCAAAGGAAGCAAGGGATAAAGTGAAAGAAACATAAAGAGATGAATGGGGGGTACCCAAATCTGTGATACCAGTCCTGTATCTACAGCGCTTCATGAAAAAGAAGCTTGATGAAAAATTTGCAAAATTTCTTGATGTTTTTAAACAACTTCACATTAACATTCCTTTTTATGATGCTTTGGAACAGATGCCGCATTATGCAAAGTTTCTGAAGGACTTAATAGCGAAAAGACGGCGAGTGGATGAGCCGAAGTTGGTGCAGTTGAACTACGAGGTGAGTGCATTAGTGCACAAGGCGCTACCTCCGAAGCTGAAGGATCCCGGGAGCTTCACCATTCTTTGTGATATCGGAAACGGGATCAAAAAGGGAGTGTTGTGCGACCTCGGGGCGAGCATTAATTTGATGCCCTTGTCGCTTTTCAAGAAGTTAGAAGGTGGTGAACTTCAACCCACAATGATGACGCTTCAACTTGCCGACCGGTCTATTACTCGACCTCAAGGTGTGGTTGAAGACGTCCTCGTGAGAGTTGGAGATCACATTTTTCCAGCCGATTTTGTAGTGCTAGAGATGGAGGAAGATGAGCACGTGCCCCTGATCTTGGGAAGACCGTTCTTAGCTACGGCGGGGATGGTGCTAGACATGGCAAATGGGAAGATTACATTGAAGGTTGATGATCAAGAAGTGAAGATTTCCCTATATGAAGCCATGAAGCACCCGAAGGAGGATGAGAGTTTGTATTGCATGGATGCCATTGATCCTCGTGTTGAAGACACACCTCCTATCTCTAATCTTTCTCATGTTCATGATATTGTTAATCCTTCACTTGTTGATTTAACCAATGTGCATTATGATCGTGATTATGATGATAGGGATAAAGTGAAGAAGTTGAAGGATGAAGAAGTGAAAAGTGTGGATGTGATCCAGTTGGAAGGAAAAGGAGGAGTTAAGAAGAAAAAGTCCAAATTCAAGAAACTGTTTAGTAAGACTCCTCCAGATAAAGGTCAGAAGGAGTTGAGACCTATACCACTTGAGGTGGGGAAGGAAGCAAAGGAACTCATGATGGAAGGGTATCAAGGAAAGGAGTTCAAACACCACTCTTATGAGAATAAGGGAGGTAAATTTGAGTATGATGTTCCTAAAGCTCCTTTGAGCTTGGTCCGGCATGAGGACCTTAAAAATAGCGCTGAATGGGAGGCAACCCATTTTTATTTGCTTTTGAGTGTTTTTAGTTATTTTCCTTTTATGTTACTAGGATGTTGTTGAGTCGTATGTTTAACCTTGTACTTGAGAGTTTTATTTTGTAGGCTTGTCTCAATGGAGTGCCAAAGAAGTGGAGATTGAAGGAACCAACTTGAGACAAGGGAGTGTGCAAAGCTATTGAGAGAAATTGAATTATTTGGTTGAGGTAACCCACAACCCCAAACTTAGACCTCTAGCAAGGTCGAAGTTTGGGGGGGTGGAGTTTTTTATTTGTTTCATGATTACATTGCACATGCATGCACGCCCTTATCTTTGAGTTGAGTTTGATTGATTATTAGTTTGTTGAGATACTCCTTGGGGTGATTTTGATTTGACTCGCTATTGCATATTTCATGCCTATCAACCATCTTATGCTTGTTGATTACTATCTTTGAGTATGATTTGATGAGTAGAGCTGAGTTGTGAGGTTGAGTTAGGAGTTTTATTGTGTGAGTGTTTGAGTTTGAGCTGATTAGAGAGAGAACTTGTATGCTGGTGAATTTTTCTTTTGAATACTTATGTAATGATTTTGAGAATGCACTAGGACTAGCATGGATGTGAAAGCCATGAGATTTGAGCCTTATGATATTTTGATGCATGATTTGATCTCTTCGTTTGTGAGTGGATCGTCACCTTAGAGGATGCTAGAACTTGCATGTGCTCTTGTTCCTTGATTGTGTCTAGTTTGATATGCTGAATGTGATCTTAGGCCATCTTTGATTTTATTGAGTCACTTAGCCAAAAATTTTCTTACCAATGACATTGATCCCTTGTTAGCCCCTTTGAGCCTAAAGCCTATTTTATTTGCTAGCACATATGAACACTATTCCAATTCCTAAGCCTTTTTGTCCCAATTTGAGTGGAGAATAGAAAAGTGTAAATGTGAAGGGATTGAATTGAGTTGAAAAAGGAAAATGTTGTTTGTTGAGTGAATATGAGAAGAAGGAGTGATGAAGTTATGAGATGTGGGAAAAAGAGAAAAAAAATTGAGAATGAGCAAAAGAAAAAATGAGCTCATGTGTTTGTGCGAAAAAAGAAAAAAAAAATGAAGTGATTGAAAAAAAAGGGTGAAAAGAGTGAGAAAGAAAAAAAATTGAAGTGTTGAGAAAAGTGGAATTGAAAGAGTGTTGATTGAAAATGTTTGAAGTATTCTGTTCCTAATCTCGAAGTGCTAAAGTTTGATATTCTATTCTCCATTCACGTGAGTCACTTTGCCCATATTGTTATCCCACCTGTCCAAAGAGCCTACATTACAACCTTAAGAAAAGTCCCTTTTGATTCGGCATTGATTTCTAGAGTATGGTCGGAGTTAAGAGTGCTTCCAAGCCTATGGCTGCCAATTTGAGTGATTAATTGTTTGAGTGAGTCCCTTCATCATTGATATACACTTGTGAGGGAGCGAAACACATCGTTGAGTGCACATCCATGTTTGATCTTGGTGTTTCTTGTTGTTGTTGCATGAGTATGATGGAGGAAGGTGAGTGAGTATACTTGTGATTGATTTTTGAAGCTCGAGTTCATTAGCTTGCATGATTGATTCTTTGACTCATCCCTAACAATTTCACTTGACTTATTATTTCATTACTTGAGGACAAGCAATATGGTAAGTTTGGGGGGGGGGGGGGGTTGATTAGGCTTGAAATTGTCATGATTCGTAGCTAGAAACGCCCTAGTTTTGGTCGATTTTATTGAGTTTTTAGAGCCAAATGAGTACTAATTCTATACATTGATGAATTTATCTCTTTGATACTCATAGGTGAATCGAGGACGAAAAACGAAATTCGTAGGACTTTGAATCGACTCAAACGGATGCCCGGATGAGAAGATATCGAAGAAATACGATTGGTATTAGTACGTGAGAAGAAAAGTGTTAGTTGCAAGGAAGGAAGGGCATTCGAGTACCATCACTCGAGCACCTCGCTCGAGCAACGTAGGTCGAGCGCTCCGGACTTACAGAACATTTTTGCCACTCAAGGGGCACAGCTCGAGCGCATAATTCGACCTCTTGAACCGCTCGACCAACACGACTCGAGCACCTCATTCGACCAAGAATCCGTTCGACCACATAAGCTCGAGCGCCCCGCTCGATCGAGACAGCTCGAGCGCCTCCGAGGCTTATACGCTAAATTACGTTTTTTGGCCCATGAGATCCCGTTTCGACCCGGTGCCTATATATACCTCTTCCAAACACGTTTTGAGAGTCCCAAAACTTTAGAAATCACTTTTAGACTTAGTTTTTAGAGAGAGGAAGAGGAGAAAAACGAGCAAGCTTTACTTACGTTTTGTTGAGGTTTTTCGTACGAATTCTTAGTTTCTTTTCGTTTCTTAGTTTCTTTTCATTCGCTTGATTACTTTAAATGCTTTGAACTTCGTTTCAGTTAATTAAATTTCAGTTCTTAGAATTATTTTCTTTTAAAAACCCTAGTTCATGTTTCTTATTTTCTTCGTTCAATTTATTATGTTTATGTTCATTTTTTTCTTCTATTGCTTTTATGTTTGTTAAAGCCATGTCCGGCTAAAACCCTTGCATGCTTAGGGTAGGATGAACTCGTAGAAGTAGGTTGTGGGTACGTAATTAGGGTAACTTGTAACGTTAGGTTTTAATTCTCTTAATTAATGAATTCTTAAAATTAATCTAGACTTTACTTTTGAATTTTGTTCGAAAGGTGTTAGAGAGAGGATGACCGTATCACTCTTTAACAACGAGTAGACTTAACGAGAGGGTTTAGGAAGGGTTAATTCATCTACCAGTTTAGCGAAGGAGGACGACCGCATCACCTTAGTTAAATTAGGGTCTCATTAATTAAGCACAATCTATTAACTTGTTAGTAGATTAGTGAAGTCGAGTGTTAGGGTAAAGTATTAGGGTTTAGAATCTTGAGCATTCACCTTGCATTCTTTTACTTAGGTTATTTCTTGTGTGTCACAATTATTCTGATTATGTACCTGCTCCGTTAGTATACGTAGGAATTCCTATCTTAAGCATCACCATCTCTCATTAGAACACAACCCTTAGTTAATTTGATTTCTTTAGTATTTTAGTTTACTTAGTTTAATTCAGTCTTTCAATTAATCTTTCCAAAAATCCAAAAACAACACACTCATATTAACTACGACGCGTAGATTTTCAGGGATCTATTCGCATACACCCTGTCCCTTGGGTTCGATAATACTTTGGTCATTATACTTGCTCATACTACAGTGAACCCGTCCGCTTGCGGGTGAGCGACTAGTAGAAGGTAGTGTAATTCGCTTCAAGTCAACCAACAACGTTAGAGAAATTACAAGGCCCTTGTAACCTTTCAGCCTTTCAAAGGGAACGGGGTAGAGGTCCAAATCTTGGACAAGCTAAGGGAGTCTCCATCGTACGTCTTCAATACTATCCGCCACATGGATATGCTGGCTAAACCAAAGCCCATTAAAGTGGATGCTTCCAAGCTCAACCAAAGCAAGTTCAGCCACTACCACGAAAGTCTGGGACACAACACGAGCCAGTATCGAGACCTCCTCAAACAACTCTGGAAGTTGTACGAGGAGGTCAGACTGGATGAGTTCGTGAAAAGGCCCCCACCTCGCCAGGAGCACGGGTGCAATGTTGACCGGGGGCAGAACAGGGACGCTGCACGACTACCACACCAGCAGTGACAGCCGAACCCAGTGGCCGTCGTCGAAGACTTCGAGAGCAAAGATGACCATGTTCCACCTCTTAACACGGGGGGGGGGGGGGGGGGGGGGGGGTAAATATGTTGCAGGCAGCAGGAGGGTCCCTAGGTGGCTTGATCCCAGTATCGACCTCGTCAAACCGGAAAAGGAAGGCAGAGCTCAGGGCCATCAACAGCGTAAACCTTATCGTGACTCCACCTCTGAAACTCGCAATAGCACAAAACCTCCCAATCACCTTTACTAATGCCGATCGAGAAGGTACTCTATGCCCGAAGAATGACGCGCTAGTCATTTCTACGAACCTGTTGGGCAAGATTGTCGACCACATCCTGGTCAATAAAGGCTGTATTGCAACATTATCTTCAAAACTGCTCTGGACCAGCTGGGAAACCTCACAAGCTTCATCAAGTCGTACAAGACCCAGCTGCGTGGATTCGGCGATACACTGATCAGCGCTTATGGGAGGATCAAACTCCCGGTCGAGCTCATATGCTGCAAGGATGAAAATGCCAGAATCTCCCGACTCCTGGAATTCGTGATAGTTAATAGGCCCCATATGTATAACGGGTTTCTGGGGCGCCCATTTCTAGAGACTTTCGAGGCAGTGACCTCTTCTTTTTTCTACTATGTGAAATTCCCAACCCCTGAGGGGATTGTCGGGACTGTAAAAGGCAACCAATTAATGGCTAGGAAGTGTTTAAACTATTCATGTTCCCTTTATGATTCTGCAAATTTTATTCCCCCTGTAAATATCATGGTCATCCAACAAGAGGCGGAGCTCGCTCCCCTCAAGGACACCATTGAAATCCAACCAGTTGTCGAGGTAATGGAAGTGGAGGACCTAGAGCTAAGACTCGGTTTCGAACCACAACCCATTGACCTCGACCCAAGGGGGAAGGTTTGGGACCCAAGGGAACAGGGGCAGACCTCACTAGTCAAGAAGCTCGAGCCATCTTATGGATCCCATGCGCCCCGATCTTGAAGTTACGATAGGGGAAAAGGTACCGATGGAAATGAGGGAAGAGTTGATCGACTTCCTCAGAAAAAGCATCAATATTTTCGCCTGGTCGTACCAGGACATGGTCGGGATAAGCCCCGAGCATGCCTGCCAACGGCTAAAGATCGATCCCAGTAGGAAGTCAGTTTCCCATAAGAGACGGAAGTTTGGCCCAGACAAATACATGGTCTTGGCCGAAGAAGTCTAAAAGTTAATGGATAATAAGCTAATCATGTTGGAGTTATACGTGAAAGTATGTTTTTACTTTGTATAACTCATGTATTAAACACTTGTTTATGAGGATAATTCTTTTATCACATTTGCTTTGGATATGAATGAATGTTAAATATTTATTACAACCCGTTCAATATATAGTATGTGTTACATTGTAATTAATGTGGTGATACCAGATCACAGAAGATCACATTGATAGTTACTTGCAACTAAACATACAATTCACGACCCAAGTGGAATTGACCAAGAGATTGCACTAGCACATTTAGTATGTGTTGAAAAGGACCTACAGCGAGGATAAATTCTTCTATTATGAAAGGTGAAGAATTAGACCTCAGTGATTATTGATTTCTTAATCTCCATCACTTAAATAGGACCGTGTGTGGTTAATAGTTATTGCTTTAATTCATGTTGGGTGAGAATGATCATGACTTCGAACCTTGTATTTTGGGCAGTAATATTAATCATACGATGGTTGCTAAGATTTAATATGGAGAAACGTGTGCGAGTATGGCTTGTGTGATTTGTCCCCTTGGTGGGCTCAGAAGTTTTACCGTACCAAATCTTGCGGAGAATTAGTTTCTTCGGTACGGATAATAATGTTGAGTTGTCTTTGTTGGAGTTATACGTGAAAGTATGCTTTTACTTTGTATAACTCGTGTATCAAACACTCGTTTTATGAGAATAATTCTTTTATCACATTTTCTTTAGTTATGATTGAATGTTGAATTTCTATTGCAAACCGTTCAATATATAGTACATGTTACATTGTAGTTAATGTGGTGATACCCGATCACGGAAGACAACATTAACAGTTTACTTGTAACTAAACGTACATTTTCACGACCTAGGTGGAATTGAACAATCCGCCGTGAAAGGTCGATGTGTAAGGCTCAGATTGGTTTGTCTTGACTAAGAGATTGCACTAGCACATTTAGTATGTGTTGAAGAGGACCTACAGCGAGGATAAATTCTTCTGTTCTGAAAGGTGAAGAATTAGACCTCAGTGGTTGTTGATTTCTTAATCTCCGTCACTTAAATAGGACCGTGTGTGCTTAATAGTTACTGCTTTGATTCATGTTGGGTGAGAATCATTGTGACTTCGAACTTTGTGTCTTGGGCAGTAATATTAATCATACGACGGTTGCTAAGATTTAATACGGAGAAACGCGTGCGAGTACGGCTCGTGTGATTAGTCCCCTTGGTGGGCTCAGAAGTTTTATTGTACCAAATCTTGCAAGTGAAGAATCAATTTCTTCGGTACGAATAATAATGTTGAGCTGTCTTTACTCCAAGGTGAAATATATTAATTAATTTAGAGCTATTCAGAAGCTCAATTAATTAATGGACTTGATAATCTTAAACGCGGGAAATAATAACCGGGAGCCCATATTATCGTAATATGGATTAAGATGGATAGTGCAATATTAATTTATTAGTGGTAATAATTAATATTAATGGGCTGAATTATATTGGGGCTCAATATTGAAATTCAGAAGTCCATTAGGAGGTTCAATCTTAATTCTCCTTAAAGGCCCCTCAAGTAGCCCATTAAGTAGCCCAATAATGATAAGGTGATTAAAATAAAAAGAAAATATATTGCTGATTTTTCTTGGTTAAATTCGAAAATTAGGAATTAAGAAGGAAAAAGATTTTGTTGATTTTCTTGGAAAGATATTATGGAAGATAAGTATTCTTGGAATACAAGATTATCTCATATATTCAAGAAGATCCAAATCTTGTG
Source organism: Ballota nigra (assembly GCA_947034835.1). Classification (NCBI taxonomy): domain Eukaryota; kingdom Viridiplantae; phylum Streptophyta; class Magnoliopsida; order Lamiales; family Lamiaceae; genus Ballota; species Ballota nigra. The sequence goes on along the minus strand of OX344727.1, from coordinate 54,891,088 downwards.
ATTTACTTCTTAAGATTTTCGAAAATAACAAGTAAAAAGGTGAGTGAGATTTTTGTGGAATATTTTATTATGGAGAAAATAATATATGAGATATATTCAAGATTTCTTAGAGACTAAGAAAAGATTTTCTCCAGGCCCATAAAATCTCTACAATTTTCGGTCTCTACATCTATAAATAGGGGTGATTATTTCATCCCCAAGTACATAATTCCATGTGTTGGAAAAATCAAGAAGCATATATATTTTTCTTTTTCCTTAGTTTATTAAATTGTTCGATAGCATCTCCCACCGGTGATCGAACAAGGCGAAGGGAAATACTTGAGAAGGCTTTTGGGTTGGTAAAGCGTGAACGTATTCGTCCCGTTTATTCAAAGACCAAGTCTACAAGAGGTACGTAAATCACATATTTACTTATTTATTCCGCTATAGTTAATATGTGAATTAATTCAACATGCATGATGAAAATTAGTTGTTGGAATTATTATTTGAATTAATTAGGATTAATTCATGCTAGTAATAATTATATTTAAATTCGTATTTAAATTTCATCCCGAAAAGTTCCCGGGCACCCCTATTTTCCCAACAACTGGTATCAGAGCCACGGTTTCGGGCTCTGATCTTTAAATTGGAATTTAAATTGTTAAACATTAAATTGAAATTGGATAGTAGAATTGCTAGATCTTTTTTGCAGGTATCCAATTGTCATGATTTTAATGTTGTTAATTTCATGCGTGTGAATTAATTGTTTTTAATTCGATTCGTTCGAATTCATTTTTCTCGTGAGAAAATCCACGAGTAGATCAGTTGTTTTTATTTTGATTTGATCATTGTAATAGACTAGTATAGATCTAGTATTTATTTTTTTTGTAAAATAAATTGTAACCGGATCGTGACGAAGAACGAAGAATTAAAAACGGCGTACCCGGACGACGCATACAAGCGTGGCGCGTGTATGGACGTAAAATCATACAAGGGGTGAAGAAAACGGAGACGAACGGCGAAAAACGGCGCACGGGGTGCACGGCGCACGACCCGGGCGCGACGGGAGGCCGGCGCCGCGCGCACGCGCGCGCGCGCCTCGGGCACGGCCTGGTGCGCCTCCGTGCAGCGCCTCAGGTGCGCCTTCGTGCAGCGCCTCGGGTGCGCCTCGGGGCTACGCCTCGGCGCGCTTCCTGCAGCGCTTCGGCGCTTTTTGGGCCGGGTGGCGCGCGGGCCCACTTCGTGGGCGGACGCGCGCCGTATCTCGGGCCGTGGAATTTTTCGGTTCGTGTTTTTTTTCGTGTGATTTTAAACGTCGTCCCGAACCCCAAACGATGTTGTTTTTGATGAAGTGTTTCTGTCGAGTGGGAGCACGTCGAGACGAACGTTGGAAAGCAACAAGGACGTTTTTTCGCATCAAGACGTGAAGAAATTAAACCGTGACAATTGAATTCGAGTGCTCCAATGTGTTTAATTTTGTTTTGATGGATGTTTTATTTCGTGCATTTTATTATTTGTTAATATGTGTTTGCATGAATTTAATTGTCCAAGAAAAACCTTACTTTCGAAAATTACTAAGTATGTTTTTATAATCGCAATTTTATTCCGGATATTAAAATTTGATTATTTTGACCTCCATAATTTATTTATTTGTGAAGTTCTTTTGGAATACATTTCCCCCTCGGATCGGCCAAAAGAACGGATTTCACATGAATAAATTCCAAAAGGATGATTGTGGATTATTACTAGTGGCGGTATTGACCCTCACCACGAGTGGCTTGCTCAAAGCGAAATAATAATCCTGTATTTAATTATGGTTATTACTTAGGCATAGGAAATTGATATTAACTTACTCCCCTCGGAGTCCCTGTCAATTTCTATGTGGTCAAAGTGGGAGCCAACTATTAATTTTGAATTAAGGATTTGTAACTTTTAAGTTTGTGATCCGCTTGAATGTATTTAAATGTATAGACCACCCCTCGTGGCGCATTTAAACTGTTTCGAGATGTTGGCTGATGCATGATTATATTTTTTTAAGGTTTCAATATAATTGATGTGATCGAATTATGTGATAATTTCGTATTTTTCTAGATATTAATATGAATGTATGTTTTATTCTCATTTCATCATGTCGCAACCTTTTAATCCACTGTTTAATATACTTAAAGTTAATAAACTTTTTGGAGTGATTTATATCGATTGGAAATGTTTTTTTTTTAAATCTGTCCTTACTGCACGAAAACACAATTGGGTTATTTATGTTAATATACCCGGCAAGCCTAATGATAAGTCAAGCAATGGGAAAAGACAGTTTTTGATTGGAAGCGTGACAATGAACACATGAAGTGCATCATCTTGACATCTCTGTCTGAGGATTTGAGGCGCGTTCATGAAGATATTGTATCCGCTGTTGAAATCATGGAACACCTTGAAGAGATGTTTGACATCAGAATCCCATGACTAATCAGTTCACCAAACATGACTCGGTCAAGTTGGAAATGGTGGAAGGAACGCCCGTGAGGGAGCACGTTCTCGAGATAATGGCATACCTTAACAAGTTGGAAGTACTTGGTGCGGTTTTTGATTGATTTCATATACCATTCTCTACCGAGAAGCTTTGAGTAGTTTCATCTGATCTGTCAGATGAATGAACGGACAAGTCATTTGTCCGAACTCTTGCAAGCTTCAGTTTTGGTGGAGGTGATAATGGAGCACCAGTCTAGTGCTATGGTGGCTAATGGTTTGTCTACCTCTTTTGGTCCCAAGGGAGGGAAAAAGAGGAAGAGAACCAAAGGCCGAATCCAAGCAAATCTAATTGTTGCAAAAGGCAAATGCAAAGGCTAGCATCAAAGGGGAAGTGTTTTAGTTGCGGTGAGAGAGGACAATGGAGGTCTGCCTGTTCCAAGCCTAAGAGGCTAGGAAAGTTAGGTAATTCACACACCCTAGTCGTCGAAACTTGTGAAGTGGCGTATGCTGTCTATTCGTGGATAGTGGATACGAGAGCTACTGATCACATTTGTTCTTATGGGTTCAAGCTAACCCGACGACTTAACGGAAGTGAGATCCCCATCACATCGGGCAATGCTACGAGAGTGGCAGCTGAAGCAGTGGGAGAAGTGCGCCTATCTTTTGAAGATAGAGTAATGGTCTTGAGAGATGTTCTTCATGTTCCTAGTTTAGAAAGAACTCAACCTTCAGTTTCTAAACTGTTTGAATAGATACTCAGTTTCTTTTAATAAGGATGTTATTATTTCTTGAAATGATGAGTTTATCTGTTCCGGAACTTCAGTAAATGATCTTTATACCATTTTTGGGCACACCACTCACAAAATTAAATCTAATAACACATCGATTATTTCGAGTAATAAAAGAAAGCGTTCTTCGGAGATGAACAAAACACTTCTATGGCATCTTAGACTAGGTCATATTAATCTAAAGTGGGTAGAGAGATTGGTGAAAGACGGATCCTTGGAATCATTCCAAGTCGAGCCGTTTCCAACTTGTGAACCCTGTTTAGAGGGTAAGATGACCTAGAGGGCATTTGGAGCCAAGGGGAATAGAGTCACCAAAGTGTTAGAAGTCGTTCATACCGATATGTGTGCTTCAATGACGATCATAGCAAGAAGGGGTATGAGTAATTTGATGATTACTCGGGATATGGATACATCTACCTTATGATGCATAAGAAAATAAGTATCAAGTTTCTACGATTTGTTCGTGGAGGCGAATACCTTAGCAATGAATTCTTGAACTACCTATCGGACGAAGGGATTGTGTCCCTGTTGACCGCATCGGGAACCCCTCAATAGAACGGTGTGGCGGAACGAAGGAAGCAGACTCTTTTAGAAATAGTCAGATTCATGATGAGTTATTCGGATTTACCCAAATCGTTTTGGGTAATGCTTGGAAACGGCAACTTACATTCTAAACTTGGTGCCATCCAAATCGGTTCCTAAAACCTCAATGGAATTGTGGACCGGGCGCAAGCCCAGTCTAAGACATTCGCGGATTTGGGGTTGTCCGGCATACGTGCTAGACAAGGAAGCCGGTGAATTGGATCCGCGTTCAGAATTAAGGTTGTTTGTAGGATACCCTGCGGAAACGAAAGGGTGTATGTTCTATAGTCCCAAGGATCAAAATACCGTGATTAGTTCACACTTTAAATTCTTGGAGGAAGACTATATGAACAAAAGAAAGCCCAGAAGTGAGATTACCTTAGACGAGTTAAGAGGGCAAACTCCTATACCAAGTATACAAGATAATGTACCACATGTCACATCTTCACAACCGGAACCCCGTCGTAGTGGGAGGATTGCTAGGCAACCCGAGAGATTCATGGGGATAGGAGAATCTTCGGATTTGGTTCCCGATGTTGAATCAAACCCATGGACGTACGACGAGGCAATCCAAGACAAAGACGCGGAGGCGTAGCAAACCGCAATGGAAACCGAGATGGGTTCGATGGATCATAATCAAGTGTGGGAGTTGGTCGAACCACCCAGTGGGGTAGAACCCATTAGATGCAAGTGGGTGTACAAGAGGAAAAGAGGACCGGACGGAAGGGTAGATACCTTCGAAGCAAAGCTTGTGGCCAAAGGGTCTTTTCGCCTGTAGCTATGCTTAAGTCCATCCGTATTCTCTTGTCGATCGCTGCGCACCTAGATTAAGAGATCTGGCAAATGGATATCAAGACGGCTTTCCATAACGGAAGTCTTGACGAGATAGATATCTATATGCAACAGCACAAAGGTTTTATTGAAAAAGGCCAAGAGCACCTCGTATGCAAGTTTAAGAGATCCATTTATGGACTTAAGCAAGCATCGCGTACTTGGAACCAGTTTTTTGATCAAGTTATTAAATCTTATGGGTTTGTGATCAAAACAAGTTCGAAAGTTGTGTGTGTAAAAGGTGTGACGGAACTGCGGTGGTATTCTTAGTATTATACGTAGACGATATTCTGCTCGTTGGAAACAATGTAAAGGTATTGTCAGACGTAAGGGTATGACTGTCAAATCATTTTGATATGAAGGACTTAGGGAAAGCCAGTCACATCCTTGGGATCAAGATCACTCGAGATCGCAAGAGGAAGATGTTGGGCTTATCGCAAGTTTCATACAAAGCCACTGTTTTGAAGCATTTCAGCGTGCAAGATTCCAAGAAAGGTTTTGTACCTTTTAGGCACGGAATCCATCTATCCAAAGAAAATATGCCCTAAGACGCAAGTGGAGATAGATGACATGAAAGACGTTCCGTACGTTTCGGACGTAGGAAGTCTTATGTATGCAACGTTGTGTACGAGACCGGATATCTGCTTTGTCGTGGACATGATAGCAAGATATCAAAGTAACCCCGGGAGAGCACATTAGATTGCAATTAAATGTGTTCTTTAGTTTCTGAAAAGAACTTGGTATGGAATGCTGATTTAACAGTCAGACAATCTAATTCCCATGGGATACACGGACTCAAATTTCCAATCAGACATAGACTCCAAAATACCTACCTCGGGTAGTGTGTTCTACATGGGAGAAGGAGCCATGACATGGAGAAGCGATTTGAAGAAATGCATCGCAGATTCGACCATGGAAGCCGAATAAGTAGTTGCTTGGGAAGCAACGAAAGAAGCGGTTTGGCTCAAGAACTTCTTAGTGGACTTGGACGTTGTTCCGAATTTGCCCGACAAGATAACTGTCTTTTGTGACAATGTCGGAGCAGTTGCAAATTCAAAGGAACCGAGAGCCCACAAGGCCAGCAAACACATAGAAAGAAAATACCATCTTATACGAGAAATCGTTAAGAGATGAGATATAGAGGTGGCAAAGATAGCGTCGGGTGACAACCTAGCGGATCCATTCACAAAGGGTCTGCCTCAGAGTACATTCGAGAGACATGTGGATGGAATGAGATTCAAGACTATTGCCAATCTGCTTTAAGTATAAGTGGGAGGAATTATTAGGTTAGTGTAGGTTGACATGAGATGTCACGGAGAGCTACTACACTAAGACATGCGTGATGTATACTAAAAGCAGACTTTAAGTATAAGTGGGAGATTGTTGGAGTTATACGTAAAAGTATGCTTTTACTTTGTATAACTCGTGTATCAAACACTCGTTTTATGAGAATAATTCTTTTATCACATTTACTTTAGTTATGATTGAATGTTGAATTTCTATTGCAAACCGTTCAATATATAGTACATGTTACATTGTAGTTAATGTGGTGATACCCGATCACGGAAGACAACATTAACAGTTTACTTGTAACTAAACGTACATTTTCACGACCTAGGTGGAATTGAACAATCCGCCGTGAAAGGTCGATGTGTAAGGCTCAGATTGGTTTGTCTTGACTAAGAGATTGCACTAGCACATTTAGTATGTGTTGAAGAGGACCTACAGCGAGGATAAATTCTTCTGTTCTGAAAGGTGAAGAATTAGACCTCAGTGGTTGTTGATTTCTTAATCTCCGTCACTTAAATAGGACCGTGTGTGCTTAATAGTTACTGCTTTGATTCATGTTGGGTGAGAATCATTGTGACTTCGAACTTTGTGTCTTGGGCAGTAATATTAATCATACGACGGTTGCTAAGATTTAATACGGAGAAACGCGTGCGAGTACGGCTCGTGTGATTAGTCCCCTTGGTGGGCTCAGAAGTTTTATTGTACCAAATCTTGCAAGTGAAGAATCAATTTCTTCGGTACGAATAATAATGTTGAGCTGTCTTTACTCCAAGGTGAAATATATTAATTAATTTAGAGCTATTCAGAAGCTCAATTAATTAATGGACTTGATAATCTTAAACGCGGGAAATAATAACCGGGAGCCCATATTATCGTAATATGGATTAAGATGGATAGTGCAATATTAATTTATTAGTGGTAATAATTAATATTAATGGGCTGAATTATATTGGGGCTCAATATTGAAATTCAGAAGTCCATTAGGAGGTTCAATCTTAATTCTCCTTAAAGGCCCCTCAAGTAGCCCATTAAGTAGCCCAATAATGATAAGGTGATTAAAATAAAAAAAAAATATATTGCTGATTTTTCTTGGTTAAATTCGAAAATTAGGAATTAAGAAGGAAAAAGATTTTGTTGATTTTCTTGGAAAGATATTATGGAAGATAAGTATTCTTGGAATACAAGATTATCTCATATATTCAAGAAGATCCAAATCTTGTGATTTACTTCTTAAGATTTTCGAAAATAACAAGTAAAAAGGTGAGTGAGATTTTTGTGGAATATTTTATTATGGAGAAAAGAATATATGAGATATATTCAAGATTTCTTAGAGACTAAGAAAAGATTTTCTCCAGGCCCATAAAATCTCTACAATTTTCGGTCTCTACATCTATAAATAGGGGTGATTATTTCATCCCCAAGTACATAATTCCATGTGTTGGAAAAATCAAGAAGCATAGATATTTTTCTTTTTCCTTAGTTTATTAAATTGTTCGATAGCATCTCCCACCGGTGATCGAACAAGGCGAAGGGAAATACTTGAGAAGGCTTTTGGGTTGGTAAAGCGTGAACGTATTCGTCCCGTTTATTCAAAGGCCAAGTCTACAAGAGGTACGTAAATCACATATTTACTTATTTATTCCGCTATAGTTAATATGTGAATTAATTCAACATGCATGATGAAAATTAGTTGTTGGAATTATTATTTGAATTAATTAGGATTAATTCATGCTAGTAATAATTATATTTAAATTCGTATTTAAATTTTATCCCGAAAAGTTCCCGGGCACCCCTATTTTCCCAACAGTCTTTACTCCAAGGTAAAATATATTAATTAATTTAGAGCTATTCAGAAGCTCAATTAATTGATAGACTAGATAATCTTAAACACGAGAAATAATAATCGGGAGCCATATTATCGTAATATGGATTAAAATGAATAGTGCAATATTAATTTGATAGTGGTAGTAATTAATATTAATGGGCTGAATAATATTGGGGCTCAATATTGTAATTCAGTAGCCTTTTGGAGGTTCAATCTTAATTCTCCTAAAGGCCCGTCAAGTATCCCAATAAGTAGCCCGATAATAATAAGGTGATTAAAATAAAATAAAATATAATTGCTGATTTTTTCTAGTAGAATTCGAAAATTAGAGATATGGGAGAGAGAAAAGATTTTGTTGATTTTCTTGGGAAGATATTATGGAAGATATGTATTCTTGGAATACAAGATTATCTCATAAATTCAAGAAGATCTAAATCTTGTATTATTTCCCTATGATTTTCGAAAATTACATATTTATTAGGAGGGTGAGATTTTTGTGGAATATTTTATTATGGAGAAAAGAATATATGAGATATATTCAAGATTTTTTGGAGATCAAGAAAAGATTTTTTCCTTCCCCTATTCCACTAGGAAAAATCGGACCACCTCTATAAATAGGGGATGATTATTTCATCTCCAGTTTACGTGTTCCATGAGTTGGAAAAATCGAGAGCAATAAATATTTTCTTTCTTCCTTATTATATTAAATTGTTTGTTGTTGATAGGCGGACTACAATAGACATAAGACGAACAGGTTTAAGCCAAGTAACCACATCAAAGACAAGATTAAGCAAGCTAAAATAAGCCAGGCCGAGCTGGAATAGCCAGGCGAGCTACTCCAGCTAGGCGAGCTATTTCACCCAGCCAAGCTACTTAAAAGCAAAGGTCATATGAATGCGAATAAGACCTAGGCGAGCTAATCTAGATCACCCTCAGGAGGATGTGTGATTTCTATCCTAGGGTCAAGAAAGTCTATCTTGACCCCATACTCTGGCAGGTCGCCGATTTGGAGTGAGGTCCCAGGAGCTGGAGGGTTGTTCTCAATAAAGGTGGTGAACTCCTTTCCGATCTCCATACTTGCGGCACGTCGAACTCGTTAAACGCTCTAATGCACTCAACATAGGCACTCACGAAACCCAAAATCAATCTCGTCTCTATTTTGGGCAGCAACTCTCCGTTTGGAATGGAGTTGGCGAGCTGCCCTTCCAGGTCGACGACCTTTGTTGTGGCTTCAATGGCAAACTTCTCCGCAGTCTCTTTTTATTTTTGCATGAGGGCCAGCTCGGCACAAAGTAGCTCGTTCTCAGCTTCTTTGGCCTTAAGTTCCTCGGAGACTTTGACGTGAAGGTCAAGAGCCCGCTGCTCGCCCACTTGATGGGCCTTCACCTTATTCTGGAGGTCACCCACAAGCTTTTTTGCCTCCTCCTTGGCCTCATCTCTCTCTTTGGCGGTGCGGCCAATAGTTGCATCATGATATCGGGCGTCTCTTTCCAAGTCTTCCACCTGGTCAACCCACTTTTGAATGGCGACCATGGTGTTATCGGTCTCGATAATGCACAGCCGGCCGTTATTGCGGGGTGCTTGGGTCTTGACTGTCTCATTTAGGTCCTTGGTCCAAGAACGGGCCATAGACTCGGAAGCTCGCCAAACGTGGGAATCTGGGATGTCCCGAAAGGAGGTCGGCACCTTTGAGCAAACATACTAGTGCACCATGTTGGAGCGACTAGGGAAATCTTTGGGCTCATAACTATAAGGACATAACAAGAGAGTGTTAAAAAAAGCAAGCAAAGAGACTTACGCATCATAGCGACCTTTGTCCTAGCCAAGGTAGGTCGCATCATCGGGATGGATTCTTCCTTTGGGAGCAGCGGCGACCAGGGGCTGCTCAGAATGGTGCTCCACAGAAAGAGTTCGCCCAGTATTGGGCTCGGTTGAGCAGGCTACTTGGGTCCCACTTTCTTGGGCCCCTTTACTTTTCTTGGTAGCCCGCTCATCATCGGAGATGAGAGTGTCATCTCCACGGAGAAGTCTCTTCGTTCTCGGAGTACCACCCGCCGACGGGCTACTTTGCTGAGCCCAACCTACCCACTTGGCTGGGATCATCTTTGTTCGTCTTTGCCACCAAGGCGATCATCTTAGACAATGGGTCTCCTTTCTTCCTCCCACGTTTGGTCGGCATCTCTCAAACGTGTTAATCAAGTACGTGGAAGGAGGGGTGAAGAGCAACTATGACGAACTGGTTTGCAAAAGAGCGAACTACAAAAGTTAGAAAAATAAAACATAAAAACTACAAGTGAAGTAGTTTTCCAAATGAAAGAATGTTACCATCAGGGACTTGGGCTTGAGCCTCAAGATGGTGGGGGTAGGTCGTCAGGCGGGCTACCCTTCGGGTGGATTCCAAGCAAATGTGGGTCACTGATCGATCAGCTCGGTTCCTTAAGGCGATCTGGCTCACCACAAATAGGAATAGGTCATCGGCCTCATCATTTGCACTCCTCCATTTGAGATTTCTGGGACCTGCAACAAGAAGGGAAAGATTAAAATTAGTTTTATCCCTTTAAAATTTTAGAAGAGGTAACACTCACGCTTAAGAATCCCAAACTCCGCCAGGGTGTTTATTCTCTCCCCGCCACTATAGGAGCGAGCTGAAGCACGCCAGTCCCCACCAATGTAGAACCAGTCGTGCTTCCAATCCCTCATTTTTCCAGGGGTATCCTCAATCAACTTGATACCAGGTCGATCCTTGAGGTAGTACCAGCCCGCTTCATCCCCAGTACAAATGGTGGGCGCCATGAGGTAGTTCACCTCCTCTGTAGTTAATTTATTGGGATATCCCTTTAGGGTGCACAACACCATGATCGACATCAAGTTCATCCACCCAACTGGAGTCAGTTGGCTTATTTTCAAGTTGGTGTCCTCCAGGAATCGACCTATCAGGGGGTGGAGGGGAAGTGTGACTCCAATTTTAAGTATGGCAAGGTTGATCGCCGTGAGCCCACGGGGTGGGCGATCTACTCTATCATCCTCCAAGGGGGAATACATATGAATGTCAAAAGGGATCTTGTAATCCCTCATGATCTTGGGCAAGTCTTCCTTGGGAATGGCGGACACAATGTATCTCGTCGCACAGTTGTTCGTTTTCAACCTTCGCTTCCCGTGAGCTGGAGTGGTAAATCTATTGGACCACTCCCTCTCATAGGCATCCCAGTCCACCTGGCGAGCTACATCGACTGGAATTTGGTGCTCGATCAGGTTCGGCATGGGGTAGTTGATGCTTCTCAAATACTCCCAAGTTAGCTCGCCAGTGGGGACGGGCTGTTGCACCTCGACCTCGACTTCTTCCTCCTCGTGCAGGTCAGAACTCATCTCTTCTTCAATCTCTCGGGAATGGTTTACCCCGACGACCTCCTCCCTGGATGGGCATGCTCCCAAATCGATTGATCGGACTACGGAGGTCACCTCTGGGTCTAAATCAAGGTTTACAATGGGAACGGGGTGTGAAGACTCTCCGACGGGGCATTTTCTGGGGTTGCGAGGTGGATATGACTCTGTCTCTGAGTGGGAGGACATTTGATTTGATTTTTTTCTTTTTGAGAAGATGGGAATGAGAAAGCTTCGATCGGTTTTAATGGCGGTTTCCGGCGGGGAATTTCAAGAGGCGATGGTGTTTTGAAGATTAACTGGGAATTTGGGATTTCTTACCCAAATAAAGAGAAATTAAACAAGAAAGGAAGAATATTATTACCTTAGAAGCTTAAAAAGCTAAGAATCAGAGTCGGAAATAGGTAAACGATCGCCAAAAAATTTAAAAGAGAAAGTATAAGGGTTTCGCACTGAAAATGTGAAAAGAAAGTATGAAAATGCAATATTTTTTCCTTTTATAGCAAACAAAAATGGGGTATTGGACGAGAAAAGCGAAAACTTCAGGGACCTTAGTGCAATTGTCAGGCGCGTGCCGCCCTATTTCGAGAAAATAGGGGGCGCGTCGCCTCGGATTTATGCACGCGTGGGCGGTGGTAACCATGCCGCCCACGTCATACCTCGAGATGACCCTACTCCTTGGAATTCGAACCGTCACCGTCTAATGTAGCACGCCCCGAGTAGCTCGTCCAAGTTATGGTAGTTTGTCCAAGATAGTCCACTCCGCCTATTGATGATGCAGTTCAACCGAGAAGATACGAGATTATAGCCAACCCTTAAACAGCTCGCCTCTTATCTCACAGCATAGAGGCAGGCTAGGGGGCAATTGTTGATAGGCGGACTACAATAGACATAAGGCAAACGGGTTTAAGCCAAGTAACCACATCAAAGACAAGATTAAGCAAGCTAAAATAAGCCAGGCCGAGCTGGAATAGCCAAGCGAGCTACTCCAGCTAGGCGAGCTATTTCACCCAGCCAAGCTACTTAAGAGCAAAGGCCATCCGAATGCGAATGCGAATAAGACCTAGGCGAGCTACTCTAGCCAAAGTACCAAGGCAGAAGATAAAGCGATCAATCAAATCAAGCTAGTGACTCCTCAAGGACAAGTCCCAAAGTGACGAACTGCTCTTTAATACGAGCTAATCCAACTTAGAGGATATAAATTAGCTTAGATAAAGTCAAATAAGTCAACTCTCCATGTGTCAAACATGCACACATGGGAGAGCAAAGGCCAGGCCACCTCCTACTTCGAGGACTTGTATAAATACCTTGATTATTAATAAATAAAACAAGCACAAATTCATAAATACAAACCTACTTTGACCACACATACTCATACACCTTAATCAACACACATACGAACTAAATACGCAATCAATACACGTATTTATCTTTTCTTAACCCGATCATCGTATTCACTATTTACGGTAGTGATCAATCACACGTAATTGTTTGATGATCTAATTAGAGATTAAAAATAGCCACTAATCCATGTGATTAGAAATAATCGTCAACATTCGTGAGCGCTTCCCATCGGCGAACGAATAAGGCAAAGAGGGAATACTTGAGAAGGTTTTTACGGTTGATAGGATCGTTACGCTTGTCCCATTTATCTCGGCTGGACGTCGCTTCAAGAGGTACGTATTCACGTGAAATCCTTAGTTTTCCGCCGTAGAATTTTATGTGATTATATTCATTGGCATGAAATCTTTTGTTGTTGGTTAATTATTATTTGAATTAATTTAGGATTAATTCATGCTAGTAATAATTATATTTAAATTTGTATTTAAATTTCATCCCGAATAGATCCGGGCACCCCGATTTCCCCAACAAATCGAGCAGGCCGAGGGCAAGTCGCAGTGGGTATCCAACACTGTGCTGGTCAAAAAAGGCCAACAACTCATGGAGGTTATGCATCGACTTCACAGATCTCAATGCAGTATGCCCCAAAGATCACTTTACAATGCCACATATCGACCATCTCATAGACTGCACCGCCGAACACAAGATGATATCTTTCATGGACACGTTCACAAGGTATCACCAGATCCCAATGGCAGAAGAAGATATGAAAAATATATTGTTTCACACAGAGAAGAACATGTACTGCTGGCGGAGGATATCATTCAGCCTGAAGAACACCGGGGCAACCTACCAGCGACTGGTCAACAAAATGTTCATGAATCAAATAGGCAAAATGATGGAAGTCTACATCGACAACATCGTGGTCAAGAGCCTGAGGAAGGAAGACCATCTCCGGGACCTCGCCGAAACTTTCCAGATTCTGAGGGCCTTCAACATGAAGCTAAATCCCAAGAAGTGCAATTTCAGCATAGGGTCAGGGAAATTCCTGGGTCACATCATTAGCCAAAGGGGGATCGAAGCAAACCCTGCCAAAATCAAAGCTATCCTGGATATGCAGGAGCCGAGTTGTGTCAAGCATGTGCAACATCTGACGGGGTACCTCGCCGCACTGAACAGGTTCATTTCAAGGTTGAGAGATAAGAGAAAGTCTTTCTTTGCTACAATAAAGGACAAGAAGTTCTCATGAAACAGAGAAAGCCATCTCGCCTTCCAGAAGTTAAAGAAATGCCTCGCCAACCCATAAATTTTGGTCAAGCCGCAATAGGGTGAGAAACTTTATCTCTACCTCGCAGCCTCGGACGTCGCCCTAAGCACGGTCCTACTGCGAGCTGATGGGCAAGTCTATCTCCCCATCTATTACGTAAGTCAAGTCCTGCATGACACCGAAACAAGGTACACGCCGCTGGAGAAGTTGGCATATGTGTTGGTCATGAGTGTCTGCAAGCTGAGACCATATTTCTTCGATCACCAAATAGAGGTCTTAACCACTCTACCCCTCCGGCAAGTCCTACACAGGCCAGACACGAGCGGACGCCTGTTGAAGTGGTTGATCGAGATAGCTCAGCACGACATCTCTTTCACCCCGCCCACTTCCATAAAGGGACAAACTTTGGCGAACTTCATGGTAGAACTCACGTTCCTACCCAGCCCCTCCCGGATGAATTTTCCACCGTGGAAGTTGTATGTCGATGGATCTTCAACATCCATGTACGCGGGGGCAGGTGTTGTTTTAATTGGTCCCAAAGGTCAGTGTTTCACAAACGCTATTCATTTTTATTTCTTGGCCACGAACAATGAAGCAGAATACGAAGCTCAGGTCGGTGGTTTAGAGCTCGCCTTAGTTGTGGGGGCATGCCGCCTTCACTTTTTCATGGACTCCTTGCTAGTAGTTAATCAAATCAAGGGAGAATATGAAGCTAGAGGCAAACAAATGGCAAAATATCAAGAACACGTGGCGATCCTTTGCGCATGTTTTCATCAAGTTTTCATTTGAGCAGATTCCAAGAGAACGGAACTCCCATACAGATGCATTTTCAAAGCTCGCTACCCCGAAGAGGGCAGCAGATCTCTCAAACATCAGACTAATGAAGCTCGACGCTTCCTCTATAGACCACTGCGGAGGAGAATTGGATGATGCCCATTACCCAATACCTATGTGACGGCAGCTTGCCAGCAGACAAAGTCAAAGCTCGCTAGCTACAACTGAGAGCGGCGAGGTACGTGCTCATTGACGACCAGCTTTATAAAAGAAGTTTATGTCTACCTCTCCTAAAGTGCATCACCCCGAAGGACGGCATGAAAGTTATGAGAAATGCATGAAGGCGTTTGCAGGAACCACGCGGGCGGCCAGAGCCTAGCTCACAAAACTTTGAGGCGGAGATATTTCTGGCCCACCTCCAAGAGAGATGCGATTGCCTGCGTCCGGGCTTACCGCAAATGCCAAATCTGGGGGCCAAACATCAAGACGTCTCCAGAGCTCCTCTCATCCATGTAAAGATAATGGTCATTTGCCCAATGGGGCATAGACTTGATTGGTCCACTCCTAACCGCCCCGGGATGTCTAAAGTTCGTTGTCATAGCTGTCGATTATTTCACCAAATGGACTGAGACCGAGCCTCTAAACAAGATTGACCAGACTCAAGTCATTCATTTCATATGGAAAAACATCATATGATATTTTGGACTCCCACAAATGATCATATCAGACAATGGGAAGAAGTTCGACGGGCTAGATATGATAAATTTCTACGAAAGATGGAAGATCAAGAAGGTTTTCTCCACCCCTACCACCCGCAAACAAACGGTCAAGTTGAAGCAGTCAACAAAATCCTCAAGCACACCATCAAGGCCAAACTCGAGGATAAAAGAGGTAAGTGGGCCAGCGAGCTACCAGATATCATGTGGGCGTACAGAACGACGATGAAAACTCTACTGGCGAAACACCTTTTGCCTTAGCCTTTGGGACGGAGGTCGTCATCCCATCTGAGCTCGCCATTCCAAGTTATAGAACTTCACAAGAAATAACGGAGGACAACGACAAGGCAAAATGAGCTGATCTAGACATGCTTGAAGAAAGAAGATTGACATCGGATCTCAGAAACGCCGCGTACAAGCAGAGATCTGAGAAGTTTTATAATTCCAAGGTCCGGGATAGGCAATTTGAAGAGGGCGATCTGGTCCTAAAGAAGGTGCATGGACCAAGGGGTGTTTTCGACCCAAAATGGGAAGGACTATTTCGCATATCGAAGATCCTCCCCAGGGGGGCATACCAGCTCGAACACCTCAATAGCGTTCCAGACCAATACCCATGGAACAATTGCTACCTCAAAAAGTACTACCAATAGAAATGCTTTGTATACATTCTAAGTTTTCTATCAAATGAAATTCAATTAGTCTAGTCCTTTTTTATTTAATCGGTATCAAGGATTCAAAATAAGAAAAAAAACTGGGGCCTCCGGAGGTCCAAGCTCTTTTTCTGGAAAAAGAAAAGGAGGGAGGACCGAAAAGGGCAGAAATGCACAACTTGGTCAGAGGCTTCGCCATTTTTGACCAAGGTGCTACCCGTTGTAAGAGAAATGGTAAAAGTCTAATGGCGACCTAGCTCCCGTTCGAGCAAACCCCTCAATTTTCGCTCAGGTAGTTGCCAAGATGCAACAGAACCGGCGACGATGAAACCTGGGTAAAGCGTTTACTTCTCCCAAAACCTGAAATTGTGCAAGTAAACTAACTAAACAGGGTAAAGGGAAAGAAACACAAAGACATACACATGAGTGTATAAAGGCTAAGGCCTAGAAGTTGAATTACCCATACATTAATTAGGCCAAACGGCCGAGCAAGAAATTGTTCAAGCGTCTCAGGGGCAAAAAAAACAGTAATAAATAAAAGGCCAAAACACGGCCACCAAAGTTCACGCCCCTCAGGCACAGATAAAAAACAAAATAAATTTTAAGAAAAGGCCACATACAGCCATCAGAAACAAACATCCACTGGGCAGAGTAGTCTTCTCCTCTCAGGTCAGGTGGTCGAAGGATGGTCTTCAGCGGGGCCAAATGCAGGAGCAACGCTGGTACCAGCATAAGCTTCAGTAGGTCCCATATCAGCATCTTCCGGGTACAGCAAGGTCTCGGGACGAGGCCACCAGGACATTTCCACCCCAAAATCTCTCTCGATATCCTTAAAAAACACGAGATTGAGGGGCAGAGGCCATGAGCAAGGACATACCCCCGGAAGTAGGTCTCCAGTACTTTAGTTGGGAGTGTAACTTTTTTCGCCACTCGAATAGCGTCTGCAAATTCTTTGTAGTAAGCAAACTTCCCAATCTGAGTGGGGTCCAGGAAGGGATCGTCCCGCTCGGCCTCCTGCATAGCTGCGACGCATTCGGAGGCGGCAATCAAGTCCTTGATGGTCTCTATATCCTTGACCGCTTGTCGCCGAAGCTCCTTCACCTCAGCCTTGGCCTCCTTAGCAGCGTTCTCAGCTTTCTCCTTGGCATCATTGGCCTTCAGGGCCTCGACGCGGTACATCTTTACCTGTTCTGCCGCGGTCTCCCGACCCTCAGTCCGGTCAACCTCCACTACGCACTTATGGGCCTCGAAAACCTCCTACTCGAGCACCACTAGAGCATGCACCCGTCCTTTCTCCACTCTCTTCCTTTCTGCCTCCTCGAGCTCGGCCACGCGAGCCGCCTCCATCACGAAGATCTTCTCCTCCAAGTCCTTCACCGTCATGCCCATCCGGGACTGGTAGGAGTTGCACTCTTTCTCCAAATCTTTAAGACGAACCCCCAGAGCCAAGATCTCGTCCACCTCTTGATCACGGCGAATTACCGCCTGTTGGGCCATGATAGCAGCTTGGCTGAGGAGGAGGACAGTGGCAAAGAAGCAGTTATCGGAGGACGGATGATTGACAACGTCCTCCAACTCACGAGTCCAAGCAGGCGGGATATCTCGCATGGCGCGGGCTATGTAGAGAGGGAGCCCAGCTGTAGAACCTGCCCGGTTGGACGCCAAGAAGTCCATCACCGGGAGAGGCCGCAAAAGGTTATTAGCCAATAGCCTGAAAAATAACCACGGGTTAACCAAGGTAATCATGTCATAAAGCATAAACTTAGACTTAGAGTCGAGTAATACCTCCGCAACTTCTTGAGATCCCGGCCTAGGAAGGTCTGATCCTATGCATCACGCTCAGACGATGGAGCGGCCGAGCTCGAGGGCTCAATCGGGTTAGGCGCAGCGTCCGCAGGCTCTAGGACCGGCTCCTCGCGATCCACGTTCTCCGTACGTGGGGGTTCGCTTCCTGGGGCAACAGGCTCCTCCGCCGCAACTCCTGGATTCTCCATCTCCTCGACCTCGGTAACATCATCCTCTTCATCATCAACTAACATAATTCTCTGGGTCCTCCTTTGCTTTGTTTTCTTCCGCGGGCCCTCATGCGGACCCTGGGCGCTTCCCTCCTCACCATCATCTGCACGTCTCCTCTTTGGAGGAGGGGGAAGCGGCGATGGCGGGGTTGGACGAGTCACTTCAGGACTCACCTACCTGAGGGGAACGCCCTCTGGAATGGGTGGGGTACGACCGGCGGAACTTGGGCATCTTCTCGCCCCCTGCAACCTCGGCGCATGGCTTCAAAAATCCCGGGAGCACTCAACATGACTTGTGATGGGCAGCGGGAGTATACTGGGAATTCGGGTCCTAACACAAGAAAGGAAACAAAAACCCATCAATCGCATCTCCAAATTTACGATATATGTTGAAAATTAAAGCACTTTCAGAGTCAGAGCATAGCGCATTACCTGCGTCCTGGTTCAAATGATGAGGAAATAGGAAGAGCCGAGCTTGACGCCTGGAATCTGCCGTGTTCAAAGTAGTCACTTGGCGCTCAATAGCCAGGACCTTCTCTATACGACAGAGAGCAAGATCAAAATCCCAATTCAGGTCCTCAAGGCGGGGCACGAGATAGCCTGCAAAGAAACAGAGAAAAATTAGACCAGTACAGAAGGATCGAAAAACAAACACACCAGACTCACTTTTCTTTTTCCAATGAAAGGCAGTGGGCAAAGTTATCTTGCGGCCAGAGGCATCCGTCGGCCTCCAGTACCCGGTAACCCAGAACCAACGGTCCTGTTAGTGGCGTAGCTTCAGCGGGATCCCCAATATCAGCCTATCCAAGCTCGTTCTATTTGGACGACTCTGGACATAAACATCCCCCTTATAGCGGGATTCAACATTCAAGCCCAAGAGGTAATTAACCTCGCCCGGGGTCGGCATTTGAAAAAGTTGTTACATGCCGAAAAAGGTGAACAGGGATATGAGCAGAAGTCATGAGTTGGGGTGGAGCTGCGCCGGGGCGATTTTCCAGCAATCCAAGAGGTGCACCAAGTTGTGGTGCAAGTGAAAGCACAAGCGCGCCTCCATGGCCACGAAATTAATCTTAACCATACCAGGTGGCGACTGGTTAGCCCTCTCATTCGGCCCAGGGGGATACAGGTGAACATCAATGGGAACCTCCCACCGAATCCGCCAGGTGGCCAGCTCGGCGGCAGTCACAGTGCCTACCCTCTCGTCCCTCAAAGCATACCACTCCGAGGCCTCGGCATCCACGAAGGATAGGGGATCTCGTCTCACCAACACGTAGGGGTGCCTTCTCAAGTAATCAGTATAATTGAAGACCGGCGACGGCCCAGCCCTCTGGTCGGCCAGAGAGACCTGCTCATTATAGATATCCTCATCTTGGGCGTACCCCTCGCCGATACGCTCCTCGTCCTGAGCGTCCCACATCTCCTCGTATGGGCCCCCAACTCCGGGCAGATTCGGCTCAGCCTGTGGATCTACCCCCGGATCTCCAGCCTCGTTAGTTTCGGCCGGATTACCACCGGTCTCTCTGTCCCCTCCTACGGGACGGGACGGGGGGCTCCTAAAGATACACTCTAAGACATCCTCATCTGACAGCCTCCAACTCCCCGAAATTAAGCGGTGAGGATATTGTTGGCCCCTCCGGCTGGACGAACTGCTCTCCCCATCGACCATTTTTTAGAGAAAAGTAAAAAAAAAAAAACAAAAAATCAAAGATTACCTTGGGAAAGTTTGAAGGAAGATCAGATGCTTCCTCAAGAACTTCGAGTAAACTAAGCAAGTTGATCAGATGCACCCATATCAACATATTATACATGCACAGAGCACTCATATGGGCAGATTATACATGCATCACATGACACTCATATGGACACCCATATCATATAAATTACCCACATATCAACAAACTTCAGCCATTCTCCCATATATCAAAACATTGCTAACATTAATCCACATATCCAAAGGTTTTAAACATGCACACATATATCTGGAATCAGAGAAGACCTGTTAAGGAGGCATAAAACGCTCGGGATCCAAACTGCATATGCATCCACCATAAACTGGCGTAATTTAGGACATCGTGGGCCACGACGGGGACCCCAAATTCTTGCCCAATCATCTAGCTCAACCACTTCAAGATCGGAATCAGACACTTCAAGGTCGGAATCGGCCACTTCAAGGTTGGCGGCCACCAAATCGATGTTGAAATCAGCCACCACATCAAGGTCAGCAGCCACCACCTCGAGATTGGCGGCCACCGCTTTGAAATTGCCGCCCTCGAGGTCGGAATCGGCCACCACTTCGAGGTCTATGGCCACCTCTTCGAAATCGGCGGCCACCGAGTTGAAATCGCCGCCGTCGAGGTCGGAATTGACAACCCTTTCGAAATCGGCAGCCACCGCTTTGAAATCGCCGCCCTCGAGGTCGAAATCGGCCACCACTTTGAGGTCTGTGGCCACCTCTTCGAAATCGGCGGCCACCACTTTGAGATCGCCGCCATTGAGTTCAAAATCGGCCACCTCTTTGGAATCGGCGGCCACCGCTTCAAAATAGTCGCCGTCGAGGTCGAAATCGGCAGCCACCGCTTCGAAATCAAGGTCAGTTTCGGGTACGAATGTATCACATACAGAATCGATATATTTAGAGGAAGAATGGAGAAGACGGGGCCTTTTGGAGAGAGGGGGAGAACTCATTCTTCACAAACCCTAAATTGTCTCACTCGTGGAAGATGAAAAGTGAGAGAAGAAACCCTAAATCTTCTCACTTGTGGAAGATGAAAAGTGAGAGAGGTAGGTTAGATGAGAGGCGGAATATGGAGGGAAGAAATAATATTAGGGTTACATAGATTAATTTTAATGGAATTTGTTTATATTAAATGGGCCTTGTTAGTGTTAATTGAGTATTTTTAATTGGGTTAGTGGGGGTTAAAACTTTCCAAAAGAAACTAGGACTACTAATATTGGACGTCCAAAAATGGAAAGTAGGACTACTAAAATTGGACGGAGGGAGTATTATAATTTGTTCACTTGTACGTAATTAATTGTATACGTATCCAAATTGAGTCATTCTTTTTTTATTGTTCATCAAATTAATTCTTTTTCGTTTCTAACTTGTTTTAATAAATGCTTTTACCAATTATATATTTTTTATTTTGTAAATTTATTTAATTCGGAAAACGCGTAATTAATATTATAATCTGTTCACTTGTACGTAGTTATTTGTATACATATTCAAATTGAGTCATTCTTTTTTTATTGTTCATCAAATTAATTCCTTTTCATTTCTAACTTGTTTTAATAAATGTAATTACCATTTTTTTATTTTGTAAATTAATTTAATTAAAAAAATGAGTAATTAATATTATAATCCGTTCACTTGTACGTAATTAATTGTATACGTATCCAAATTGAGTCATTCTTTTTTTATTGTTCATCAAATTATTTCATTTTCGTTTCTAACTTGTTTTAATAAATGTTGTTACCAATTATATTTTTTTTGTTTTGTAAATTTATTTAATTCGAGAAACGCGTAATTAATATTATAATCCGTTCACTTGTACATAATTAATTGTATACGTATCCAATTTGAGTCATTCTTTTTTTATTGTTCATCAAATTAATTTCTTTTCGTTTCTAACGTGTTTTAATAAATGTTGCTATCAAATAGATATTAGTAATTTTTTTTTTTTGGTTTGCTTGTAAACTAAAACATGTAACTTATAATAAAAATGTAAATTTTGCACAAAGATATAATAAAAGTAATGTTAGAATAAAAAAAAAAGAGTTCAGTACAAGATAAAAAAAATCCTACTCATGCGAATTGAAATTCTCCTCCTCTTCATCCTCCGGATTAGGCATTCGGAGCTCCGGCGGGGCAGCGGGATGACGGGCTGTACCGGGACCGGCGGTGGTGGCATCGATCCACATAATGTGGATGTAACTGGCCTCCACCAGTTGTTCAACTCCTCCACATTCTTCCGCTGCGCCTCCTCCGCTGCTTATCGCCTCCTATCGTACTCCAGTTGAACCTGTTGATGCGCCTCTCGCTGCTGGAGGAGCTACATCTACTTGACGACAATTGAGAGCTGTCTCTCGATGTCGCTGAGATGAGAGTCGATGGAGGACTGGGAGGAGGATGAACCGGGTCCACGAGATCGGAGTAGGCTCTTTCCAAAACCACCCAATCCAGTGAACCGCCCCTTCTTAGCCTTGACGTTCTTAAAGTAGAGTTCATTTTGAACGTCTACAGAAGGCTCTAGGGAGGGGGGGGGGGGGGGGGGCATAGAGTCTGACCCTCCCGCCTGAGGCTGGGACTGGGATTGGGAGGCAAGGTCCTCCTGCATCTTCCTTTGCAAATTAACAATACTTTAAATTAATAAATGAAATTTTAGAAAATAATATTAAAATTAAAATAAAAAAATAATACGTACGTGGATCTCGGTGGTGCGGCCGTAGGTGGACCTTCCAGTCTCCTCATCCAGCGGGTGGACAAGCTGTAGTCTCTCAAAATGAGAGGGCTCACGTCTATGCTCCCGCTCCTACAATTAAATATTTAGTAATAAAAATTTACCAAAACTTCATAAAAATAAATAAAAAAACATATAAAACTGGTCACTTACAAAATGCAACTCGTGCTCATAAATGGACCGAGAACCGGCCCGATGTCGCGCGACCCCTTCTCCATCAAGGTCGCTAAGGCAATTCGCCTTGTTCTTTTGCGACTTCTCCTTGAACTCGTCGTTGTTCCAGTAGGCGAGAAATTGGGGCCACACATCCCGGCCCCTGTTGTCCGTCCCCATGTTTGTCGGTAGTCCTTCCTTAAACCAGGCCTCCGAATGTTATACATCAAGTCTTTGTATCGTTCAGCACATTTCAAACAGAAGTTCCTCCACATCTGGGCCTCGTGCTCCGGTCTCCACTGGACGTATTTCTGCAATTATATTAAAATAAAATAAAATATATTATTTACATAATTTATATTAATAAATAATGAATAAATTAAAAAAATTACATAAATTATACCTTAAACTCCTCAAAATATTGTTGTTTCCTCTTTTCAGACACCAAACGCCAACTATAAGCGGTGGGCTCGAATCCAACGTCATGAAGGAGTTGGTTAAGTGAGTAGTAGCCTCATGTCCTAGGATCCAACTGCAACATTAAAATTATAAAGTTAATAATATAATTAGAGTTTAATTAATTTATGTTGAATATAAAAGTTTAAAACTTACGCATTCCCACGAGGCTCAACATCAAGCCGCCGCTGCCCAGTGGGATGCTGGCGGGAGGAAGATGATCCCTCACCCGTCTGGGGTGCGGACGAGGACCCCTCGGGGTCGACAACCGGAGCCATAATGGGTCTAAGAGACCCCGCTCGTCTCCCTCTCCCTCGACCCCTCTCCCTCGACCCCTCTCCTGGCTTCCCCCACTCCCACCGACCGATCCACTGTCTTGTTCACTCATCTAAAACATTCAATGTATAATCGATTAACAAAACTAACATAATCAATTAAATTAACATAATATATTAACAAAATTAACAAAATTAATTTAATTAACATAATTGATTAACAAAATTAACATATTCAATTAAATTAACATATATAATCAATTAAATTAACATAATCAACTAACAAAATTAACATAATCAATTAAATTAACATAATCAATTAAATATAATCAATTAAATTAACATAATCAATTAACAAAATTTACATAATCAATTAAATTAACATAATCAATTAACAAAATTAACCTAATCAATTAACAAAATTAACATAATCAATTAAATATAATCAATAAAATTAACATAATCAATTAAATATAATCATTTAAATTAACATAATCAATTAAATTAACATATATAATCAATTAAATTAACATAATCAATTAACAAAATTAACATAATTAATTAAAACATTTTTATGCATACCCATATCAAAACAAAATTCTAAACAATTAACATATATAATCAATCTCAAAATCTAACTAATTATAACATGTTTATGCATACTCATATATGATTTTAAACAATTAACATATATGATTTCTAACAAAATGTTATAAAATTCTATACAATTAACGTATATGATTTCTAAAAAATTCTAAAAAGATATACTAATCAAATGTTATAAAAAGAAATTTAAACGGTAAAAAATTGAAAAACTTACGATTAAAGAGTAGGGATCGACGAAGAACGAACTTTAATCGGGATGAAATT
Source organism: Ballota nigra (assembly GCA_947034835.1). NCBI lineage: Eukaryota > Viridiplantae > Streptophyta > Magnoliopsida > Lamiales > Lamiaceae > Ballota > Ballota nigra. Next base: position 54,866,972 of record OX344727.1, on the reverse strand, counting down.
AACGACGACCGTCAGTTACCCGTTGTTAGTGTTTAATTCGGACAAGCTTTGGTTATTGTCCGTCACAAGCCCGTCGTAAATCACCAAAATTAACGACGGAATACGTGTCCGTCGTTAATTTTCGTCGCTAAACAGCGCTTTTTTTGTAGTGTAATAACTCTTTCTTTTAAAGTTTATAAGTAATACTACAAAATTTAAGAGTTTATGAGCTTTGCAAAACGAAATTTAAAACTTCAATAGTTTAATAAAATAAAATAAGAGAACTCTATATAAAAACAATGAAACGTTCAGAAGCTTGCAAATACATCTTGATATTATTTCACTTTTATATATATAATATCACAATTTAACAATTTAATTATATTATTTATTTTTAAAATGAGATTATTGATAACCAAATGCAAATTAAGGTCATCTAATTAAACAAGGTGAACGATTTCCATTGAACGTAAAATATTTTTTGTGCATAATTCATAAAGCAAAACATGTTCACAAGCCATGCATCTTACTGAAACTTAAAAAAAAAAAAAAAGTGATATTAAAAATAAAAGCAAAAAGAAAACCAAATATGCAGTATACGACCTTATTTTAAACTTATAAATCTTGCAACGTACGGTTAAAACAATAGTAAAAATAAAGGTAATTAATTTTGCATGGAACTTTCATGAAAGTTTGTGATAAAGAGGTGAACGGTTTCAGAGGTTCGGACGCCAACTCTTTAATTTAAAAAAAAAGGTGATATGAACTTTATATCTGGATTCCATGGATCATACTCCTCAAATATTCACAATTATACTATACTACAACCACTCTATACACACATATAGATAATAAAAATTTAGATGCAATCCAATTACTAAGTTACACATCCTAATCTCAAGAAAATCTCCTGCAGGGTGATGAAGACGAGACCGGTTCCGAGGGGGAGGAGGGAGAGAATGGTGGAAACGAAGAATATATGAATAATATAAATAATTAAAAAAATAATAGTTTTATTAGTTTAGTTCCTTTATTGTTGAGATATAATCGGATTTGTTATGATTTTTAGTGTTAGGATTGCAACACAAATTTTGAACAAAAATATTGAATTTTTCTCTTTCTCGTGTTGGACTTTACATTATTGTTATGCCCTTCCGATTGGAACCCCATTCTCCGCATGTGCTTAATTTTAGGCCGAGCCCGTATCAGTGCAATGGGTGTCTATTTATCTATCTACCTGTGATTCAAAATGGGAGTAGGTTTGAAACATGATCTTAGAGTGTCTAGGGTTGGGCAAGGGGATCTCTTGATGCCTTCTTTTTTCTTCTCATCAGAGTTATTTCCCAGAGACTTGCCGGGCGTAAGGAAGAAGGGGGGAACCGAATTTATTTTTGGACTTTTTCCAAAAGACCTCATACCAATAGAGATACTTGTTCATTCTTATAAAATTCATGATTCTCCAATATTATTTCGAGATATTATTTGAATCCCAATAATCCTCCCCTCCACTCAAACAACCGCGCTCAATCTAGGTCGGCCCACTTAGTCCATATAGATCCCGTTGCTTCACTAGGTTCACATTTTTTTTTTGTTACACTTGGAAATTTCTCTACATCGGTTCGTCTGATACCACTGTTACCTCAGGAAAGAAATGCTTGGTACATTATGTGCACATAAATGAATGTGGAACAAATTAAAATATATTGCTTTGAGAGATTCTGAGAATGTAAGATTGGATAAAAAGAGAATAGAGCAACAACGTATCATGTACCAAAGTTATTCCAATTGGACAAAAGGAGAGTGTCATAGTTACATTTGAATATATAGCCCAAAAAACATCCATCCCCCTTTTTCAATGGTACATTGGGAAATATTTAATAAATAATTTGAATAATTTTTCTATTCTCATTTTTACAAATTTATTTCATCTGATGTTAATTGTTATACCGATGGAACGGGAAATGATAACTCATTAAAGATTTTGAAAGAAATTAATATTACAAAAATGAATAGAGGAAAAAGAAAAGAAGATAACAATATAAAAAAGGTCATATTACACTGTCACAATTTTGTCCAAAATCTTGTTATTCCACACATGTACACTATTACTATTAATTTAGTATTGATTAATACTAAATTAAAATAGAGAATCTAATTCCTCTAATTTAGTGCCCAAACTTTAGTTCACCCTAAAGTGCTTGTCTCTACACATAATTTAACCATTAAAGTTAAAGACACTAGAAATGAAAGGTTTCAAACAAAGAAAGTAATCTCTTTCCCAAAGTGAAAATATTTCTATCTTTTGTTTCATATACTTTGTCAGACACTGAGGCCCATTAAATAAAACTCTCCTTTCCACACAATAGAATGGGGAAAAGGGAGCTTTAGGTCCTACAGACACATATGCATAAAAAGATGAATAGTTTGTGGATATTTATTGAAATAGAGATTGAATTTGATTAAATATATACTTTATTCTTGGTTTTGAATTATACTCAAGTTATTACTTGCGTGAGATTGGAACACATGAATAATCAAATTGATAGATTACCATCATCAATTGACATTAAAAATAATGCATGCACTAAATTTGTTGTTCATGCAATTGATCTTGATTTAAATTGATTTTTAATCGAAAAGCAAATTTTTAAAAGTTACAAGTATTTGCTAAATAATTATTTCTTCTCCCGACGATTATTTTCACACTTATTTTATTTGGACATTCCACAATTACTTCATACCCAAAAAAGAAGATAATCATTTCTCGCAAAAGTCAATAAGACATAAAATTGACATTATTTTATTAAATTTCACATTAACATTTTCCTTTTTTTTTTTAAAGAATGTGTAACTTCCATATGTAAAAATAGGGACACTCTCATATGCACTTGGTGTACAATGCATTCACTCAACAGTTGAAATTTTTTACACTTTCAGTGTAGACTGGTTAAACAGAAAAATATAGTTAGATTACACTAAAAAATATTTACATTGAAATTCAATTTTCAGTGTAAACTTTTAATGTAATCTAATCATACTTTTCATTATAAAAAGTCTCAACTGTTAAATAAATACACCATACTCCAAAATCCAAATGCACAATAGGTTTACCCATGAAAGGAAAGGTGGGGGAGTAATATTAGTATATTACAAAACAATGAAACCCTCTTACAAATTACAAAGTTATCACAAAATAATGAGATTAGAATTATAAATAAGCCGTGTTATTTAGAGTTGACCTTTGGAAAAGTTTTTATTTAATCATTTTTTAAAATGTTTCATAAACTCACGTGTTATACTTATACATACATAAACACACATTTCTAAATGCTAAATTACTCAAAAGGTTCCTCCCTCAATCGCTAGCTTACGAAACTAACAGTTACATATCAAAATATTATGAGTAACATAGACTAGAGAAACAACATATTATCACACCAAATTACCATAATTTCTTACATCCCCAAACTCCAAAGAACGTTCTGATCTAGCAAAAATAGCATCACATGATTAAGCAACCAGTTTCATCATCACCATAAGAACGACTAATACCGGAAGGCGGGGGAGGCGGATAATCATACGGCCGGCAGTACGCATAAGAATGCGAGGGGAACGTATAATACGAAGAAGCCATACTTGCAGTGGGTGGTGCAGTATTGTAGCTCATCCCATATTCTGGAATAGGGTAGTAAAACTGTGGATATGAGAACACCTGCTGATGTGGCGGGTTTGAATCGTCAGGTGGGCCCATGTTCCCGGTGGGTGGAGGAGATCCTCCGGTTGCAGGTGGAGGCGCACCACCAGCATTAGTAAAAGCTGTGTTTTTCTTTTTCTTCTTCTTTTTCTTCTTTTTACCCTGGGTGGCAGCTTCGGGGGGGCCACCCTTTTCCTCCGTATGATCATCTCCAGATGTGTCGCCTCCCTTTGGGTTATCACCATTGGCATCATCTTTTGTCAGGTTTTCGCTTTGCTCGGCTTTCTTCTCATCAACATCACAGTTTTCCATCCACAGGTCGGCATTTTTCCCGGACTTTATCAATTTCTTGATCAGTGTCCCGGAATCCACATTCCCCGTGACTGTAACTTTGTGTTGCTTGGAGTCTATTTCTATCTTATATACCCCTGACAAAAACAGATATTCAGAAATGGAACGACCAAGAAACTAAATTTCATCGTAAATTTGTTAAGTTATGTTACCTTCGATACTTTGAAGGACTTTCTTTACTTTCTTTTTGCAACCTCCACAATGGATAGACACTCTCAAGATCCATGTCTGCATAGAAATAAATAAAAACCAATATAATTGGAAATTTAGAAAATGGCGATTGATTACCTTGTACGTGAGGGGTTCGGAGCTGTCAACACTAACCAGAGGTTTTTCTTCCATCCACTGTGTTTAAGAGGGGGAGGTGGTTGATTTATCAGAGTGAGTGAAAGGAAAGTAACAGGAGATTCCCCTTGGCTAAGGAGAGGAATAAATGGGACAGTCTGGTAGTATAAAGAACTAAAGAGAGCAAATGAAAAAGACAATTGCACCCTTGACAGACTGTGGAAGCCAAATCACAAGTTAGAAGAGAAGGGCCACTATGGAAATACACGCGTCATCAAAGTAGTGAACGACCAGTGCCCAAGACTAGGCCAAGTATAGAAGTTGAATATCCCTTTCCTTCAGTCACTCAAACAGCAGTTATTATTCGATCCCAATTATAGGATAAATTTTAATAAAGAAACAAATAATAGCAGAAAGAGCCCTTTTCCAGAGACTTGCTTCTGATAAAAGGAAATGATATAAATCTGAACAAGTTAATAGAAGTAACATTTTTAGAATAAATAAATCATCAGTAGTAGCAATTAAGACAAAAGTTTATGATGCAAATCAGTATCTCAAAAATAAAGAGAAGGGTCATCCCAAAAAGTTAAGCCGAAGCAAGGGAAGCAAAAGCCAAGTCATAGATAAATGGAATCCTTTTCATCATGCAAGTATATTAAATTAAAGATAGAAAGCTGAAAGAGAGAAAGGTGTATCAAAAAACAATTTATCTTCTGCATTACAAATTAATATCAAGCAAAGCATAATATTAAAAGGTTACCTTAACAGATTATGACTTAGCTATCAAGCTGTCATATGGATTATCCTCCATCAGAACTGCATAAAATTTCCATAAGCTACATTAATGAGATAACTTTGAAACTTAAAATGAGGCGTGACAACATTTAGCACTAAATGCTTATCATGACTCGATAAAGAGCTCTCATTCTAATCCCAACACAGAGTTAAACTTTACATTGCCACCATACTGAAAAAGACATACACAATCCATGCAGTATCTTGGTTGTTGCTTACAGATGTATACAAAATACACAACGAGGTCACTTCCTTCCTGAATGACCGACAGCCTTCATCATCAAGGTTATAAGTAAAGGTTCTGCAATATAACTAAGTACCCTTTGGACATAAATATTTTAGTGTAAGGAGAAAAGAGCTTCAACAAACAAAAGGTGAACTGCAGGATTTTACTTAAATACAATTGAAAGATATTGTTATAAATGTTCCATGTTACATGGTATCATCCATTGAATGTTAATAAGGCTACAACCCTTTAAACTTTACTTAATGAAGATCATGATGTCATTTCTGGTGTCCTTCAACTGGTCATCAGAGGATCCTAAGAACCTCTTATGGTCTTCCCCATCAAGATAGAAGGTGGTATTGACTGAATTGCAGATTACAATCCCAACTTTTATCACACATCACACACAGTCATCTCAGTGGAATATGAAAGAAATGTTGCATGGTGCTTTGAGAGGCATGTTGCAGATCACCTGTGAAAATTAAGTTTCTGCACTGGGTAGCAAAAAATGAGCCATCTCCAGTATCCAGGAAGATCCTTTGCGTGTACTAAACAAAGTTTACCAGATCAATCATTCCAATAATGTAAGATTACTAACTGAAACTTAAAAGCCCATAAAACTCTTTTAAGGATCAATTTCACAATACGCAAGTGCAAATATTCGTGGTTCCAATCACACAAGACACTCAATATTTTTACAGTTTCTATATTATATAAATAGTTTCCGTGATACAGGCAAACGTAGGAATGTATCAGAAAGCCAAATTTAAGCTTCAGAAGCATTAAAAACAAATTATTATTAGTGGTCCTTGTCAATCACAAGGCGGCTTTCCGGCATAGGATGACACCGAAAAATGTAGAAACAAACGCCACAAGAGCTCCATCTCTAGAAAGGCCAAATTCGGTCCATGTCAAAGGCTTTCTGACTTGGAGTATAACCTCTCTGAAGCGTTCATTCAGATCATCCAGCGATCCTGAGTTATCAATCAAAATATCTGCTTTTGCCCTCTTCAAATCCAGAGGCATCTGAGCATTGATCCTACTCTTGGCCTCTTCAGCTGTTGTTCCATCTCGTGACATAACTCGCTGAAGCTGAGTCTCAGGGTCAACCCAGACCACAATAATGGGCTTAGTCCACTTGTCCATCTTGGCCTCAAACAGCAGAGGAACATCAAGAACAATAATCTTACATCCCTTCAACCAGAGCTTGAGCATTTCCCGAAAAATCCCAGATGATATATAAGAACTCATCAACCTGAAAAGCAAAATAATTTAAGAAACTTAAAGCATCATGAGTATTTCAAACCATGTTAAAACCATCTTAACAGACCTCCCCAAGAAAAGGTTCAAAAAGTTGAGGGGCGAAAGGCTAGCGTGCTGAACTTTATTAATAGCAACTCTTACTTCTCTCAGAGAATAACAAAATCACAAGCTAATGATATTTGATCTACTAGGCTTGCAGGAGTTCTTTTGAAAATATACTAAATAAAATAAAATAAAAAGGAAAAAAAGGAATCTGAAGCAGAGGAAGAAAGAGAGGTCCACAAACACTGTCTATATGCAGCATTCAAGTCGCAAAAGGTTCCAAGTTCAGGGTCGAGGGAAGTGGTTTGTCCGATATATCATAGTATAGTGCCAAGATGCAACAATAATAAAGATATTTTAAAGTTGAATTAAAAAGTGCCGTACACTTGAACAAACCGAAGAATATAAATCAGCAGTTTTGGACAATCTTAATGACAAATAATGTTTAAGGCTTTGTTAACTTGCTCGAACCAACAGGAAATATCAAGTTCAGTTTACCAAGTGGGAAGTGAAAACAAGGCATGTCTTAAATTTTTACATCTATTTAGACTGGAAACAGATTAACCAAAAGCATAAGCCCCTTAACACACACGTATATATGGTCGATGTGAGAGAGTAGCTTTACATGAACTAGGAGAACATATTTCTTCATATATAAGGCTTTATTGAAATCAATAAGAGTAGGTCTACATGGTCCAGCCACCAGAACAACCCTGTCCAATCCATCATCCTCGTATCCTTCAATACATATAAAAGTTCTTATACAAAACCCGAACAGGAAGTCACTCTGCAATGAAAGTTTATGATCTTAAACCCCACTCGACTGGATAGAGAAATTAGATAGGTGCACGAATGCAATGAATCACATACATAATTCATCATTCTCCCATATGAGTTGTAATCTGGGGAAAATAATTGGATCAATAACTTCGATACTGAACTAGACGAAACAATACAAAATTCCCGCCACCAATTCTATCTACTCTGAAATTTCATTAACGTGTGAACTGCAGCTTCAAACTTTACTCGATTCTCGAATAAAAAATGCATATATCTTAATCTCTTTCGTAGAAGTAGCAGAAGTACCTATTAAGAAGCTGACGCTTATCGGGATCATTGAATACAATTTGACCCAGCTTCGGTCGATCGACTTCTCCACTAGGCAGCAAAATCTCGTCCCCAAATGCAGCGACCACTTTTCTCCATCCACCCGTATCTTTCTTAAGCACATTCTAATATTCACAAGCCAGAAAACTATGTCAAAAAAGAAAAAGAAAAACGAAAGCTACAGTTTGAAGAATCGGGTAAAGCGAACAGTCTAAGAAGGGGGAGGAGATAGGGAATACGCGAGCAACGACGTCAGCATCAACGACAGGAATTCCGTGAGCTTTAAAGAGATTGGAGACTGTGCTCTTGCCGGAGCCTATGCCTCCGGTCAATCCAACTATCCTCATCTGGAACGGTACCGCCGAAAAATTGAATTCCGGTAGATTTTGCCGGCGAAAGTAGAAGAAATTAACTAGGGAGGTTCGCTGTGCGCTCTATTTCAATAAAACAAACGTTGGGCTTTAAGGAAGGATTATAATTGGGTCTATAAATTGGTGGACCCATTAAGCTTCACTTCTTATTGGGCTAGATTAATTGGTTATTACCAGCCCATTTTCTCTAATATCAAGGGGTTTGCTATATACCCCTCCATACCCCACCATATTTAAATAACTTTTATACCCTTATAATTAAAAAAAAATGGAATACTTGATACACCCACTAGAATACCAAAAGACACAAGAAACACAAACACAAAAAGAGAATCGATGAAGATAAGGAAGAAAAGAGAAAATTCACCCTGTCCACCATTTTATCATCTTTACGCTGGTGATGCAACCTTAGTTTGTTGTTTTGTTACGTAAATGGTGTACACTCATGAGTCTTATGCTATGTGTGTAAATGTATTTGTTTGAATATTTTGTTTGATGAAGTATAACTTTGTTTTTTCTTTGAATATTATTTTTTGTTTATGGAATGAGTATTATTTTTGTATTTTTAGCCTATAATTTTCGTATATTGTGTACCAAGATTGTTATTTTCGTATTTTTTGAAAAAATCAAGACGCCAATTTTCGAACCTGGCTTGTTGAAAAATGGTTAGTATTTCGACAAACATTTGTCGAAAATAGGTTAGGTATTCGAAATATATTTTTGCCGAAATATGAACTGTTTTTCGAATAAATATTGTTGGACCATAATGTTATTTTTATTTTTCTCTGGGGCTTTGCTAGTAGAACGTCGTGTCCAGCGGCTCGTCGTTGTCGGTGGCTCACCACGCCTTGGTCGACGCTTCATAGATAAGGGCGGTGGCGCTGCGTGTCGTGGCAGTGGCGCTATGAACAAGATGGAGGGTGCTGTGGTGTGGTGGCATTCGCGAGTTGCTACTGTCGTTCTTGAGGCTGCCGGCGGTGGCACTGCTTGTCGTGGAGGTGTCATGGCGATGGCGGCGGTGCTACGTGTTGTGGGGTGTCGTTGCGGTGACAGGAGAAGAGTGAAGGTGCAAAACATTGTAGGGTGGGGTTATGTGGGTGTATGAATATTTTGAAATAATATTAGAGGTTAGAAGTAGGGGTAATTTATATATATTGTGAAGGGTGTATTTAAAAATCATATAAAATAAAGCGGGTAGATTATATGGACGAGTGTATCAAGTAAATATGAAGGGATATATAATTAGACCCAATATCAATTACTCCCTCCGTCCCCTATTAAACTTCACACTTTCCTATTTGGGACGTCCCACAATAAATTTCACACCCCAAATAAGAAAATAAAACACACTCACAATACTTACTTTAATTCAAAATACTCTTCACCCATTGGTTGAAAAAGTCAATAAAACAATTTTTTTTTTAAAATGTGTGCCACCCAACCTGTGAAGTTTAATAGGGGACGGAGGGAGTATTATGGATTTGGTAAATATTTCACTGAAAATTTAATACTGGAAAGGATTATAAAAAAATTCAAATACTTTCTAATAAGTGGGGTAGTAAATTCGTCCCAATCAACTAGGTTATATTATTCCGTGGAGTATCTCTCTTGTGCACTTGGGGTATGGTGCACTCATTCAACAGTTGACACTATTTACATTGAAAAATTTGTTCCAATTACATTGAAAAGTGTGGTTGAATTACACTGAAAATCAGTTTTTAGTGTAAACTTTTCATTGTAATCAAACTAAACTTTTTAGTATAAACATGAGTAACTGTTGAGTGAGTGCATTGTACACTTGGTGCATATGAGAGTTTGCACATTTTGTGAACTTAAACGTGTATTGATTAGATTGCCCGGGACAAATACGTGTGTTGTGCAATTTAAATATATTTGTAAATAATACTCTCCTCGTTTCATGATCATTTGTACATTTTTCTCTTTTGTCCGTCCCAAAATTATTTACACTCTAAAAAAATGGAAAACATTGATTTGCGTGTATACTCACAATAATATACACATGTTTACCTATATGTTACTACATTACTCAAAAACTGATTTTTTTCTCTTAAATGTGTGCTTTTTTAAGTGTGCAGATAATATCGGGATGGAGAAAATATCTGTTATTTTTATTTAATAGTTGTTATTTGCATTGTAATAATTCAATACAAACAATTGATAAAGGTTTAAAAATATTTTGAATTACATATTGCAGTTGATGCATACATAATATCTAGAATATTGATGGAATAAATTTCAATATTTTGTACAACATTTTTAACGTTGATGTCTTAATTTCATCGCTAAATACAAAGTATAGCTTAATATTATTGATAAAGCTGGCTTTTGAGCTCCACTTAATGAGAAGATCCTGCATACGTTCATCGAATAAAATAAATTAAAGAAATGCGGATGATTTTAAAATTATCTTTTCGCTTATGTTAGTTATCTTTAAATGGAGGTTTCATGTAGGCACGAATTATAAATTAAAAAACACACCCGCATATAGCAAGCGCATCTGGTGTAGTGGTATCATAGTACCCTCCCACGGTACTGACCAGGGTTCGATTCCCTGGATGCGCAATTTTTGCTTTTTTTCTTTTGGGTTTTCAGGGTTTAAACAACCTCCAGGTTTGATGACGCGACGCGACGCGACCGTTCTTATAAATATCAAACCCTTTTACTTTACTGCGCTTCTTCATATTCATTCTTCGCCTTTTGGAACCCTTTTAATTCAAATCCAAATCCAAATCCAAATCCAATTGATGAACTCTGACACATTGTTCTTCGAATGAGCACCCCAAAATTTAACTTCACAGTTGCAAGGGAAATAATCCTCCACCTCACAACTACTCGCTGCAAAGCTCGATCCCACGCTCATCAAATTCAAGCACAGCTAATTGTCCAGAACCTAAGCTCTGACACCCCCGTCGCCGCCGGTTTCATCGCCGCTTGCCAACCCCTAAACCTTCTCAGCTCCGCCGCATTCCCCCTTTACATGAACGACCTCCTAAAACCCCACACTTTCATTTGCAACACTCTCCTCAGAGCCTTTTCGCATTCCACCGCTCCTCATAAATCTCCACTTATATACTCCCACATGCGCCGGAATTTGATTCCCGTGAACCATTGCACTTTTCCCTTCGTGCTTAAAGCTTTGTCCGATTTGAAGTTGATTAAAGGAGGGGCATCGGTACACGCCCAGATAATTAGATTGGGTTATGTGAGCGACGTGTATGTGGGGAATTCTTTGTTGAACTTGTATGCTGCGTGTGGGGATATGGGGTTGTGCCGGAAGGTGTTCGATGAAATGACTGTGAGAGATGTGGTATCATGGACTGTTGTAATCTCGGGGTTTAAAGATGCTGCAAAGTTCGATGATGCCTTGATTGCCTTTCAGAGGATGACAAGTGAAGGCGTGATGCCTAATCAGGTGACTTCTGTCAACACTTTGGCTGCCTGTGCTGGTTATGGGGCTTTGGATATAGGCGTGTGGATCCACGAGCATGTGAGAAGGAGTGGGTGGGAATTGGATGTGATTTTGGGTACTGCATTGATTGATATGTACGGGAGGTGTGGGAGGATGAAGGAAGCAATGCTCGTTTTCGAGGAGATGAGTGAGAGGAATGTGTTCACTTGGAATGCTGTTATTAAAGGCTTAGCTCTATCTAAGAATGGGAGTGAAGCTATTAACTGGTTTTCGAAGATGGAAGATGAAGGTGTTCGACCCGATGATGTGACTTTGATTGCTGTGCTTTCTGCGTGTGTGCATTCGGGTTTTGTGGACGTGGGGCGAGGGATATTTTCTTCGTTAGTTGATGGAAAATATGGACTTCCGCCTAGTGTGAAGCACTATAGCTGTATGGTTGATCTTTTGGCGCGTTCTAACTGTTTAGATGTGGCACTTAGGTTGATCGAAGAGATGCCATTTGAATCTACTGTGAGTATTTGGGGCGCCCTGCTTGCTGGCTGCAGAGCTCATGGAAACTTTGAATTGGGTGAATTTGCTGCTTGGAAACTCGTGGAATTGGAGCCACAGAATAGTGCGTATTATGTTATGCTGTCTAATTTCTATGCTGAAAAGGGAAGATGGAGTGATGTGGAAAAAGTTAGAAAATTGGCGAAAGATAGAGGACTGAAGAAGGATATGGGTAGTAGCACAGTTGGACTTGACAATTCGGAACGCCCCTTTGAATTCGCAGCCTAAATTTGTTACTTGAAGTCGTGTTTGGGTGAAAAAGCGTCTTGTTAATGGAAGTAAGCCTTTTCATTCTCTATTTTTTACATTTACTGTATGTTATCCCTGAGTAGCCCTATATTGTTCCAAAATGATTTCATTAGTTAACATCTTGGTTAGAGTTATCGTGCTCTTGCTCTAATTATTTCTCTATCACTCCATTTTTCTGTCCTTGACTGAATGGATTAAGAGCAAAGCTTTCAAGTTTCTTCGTCATAAATCTTTTAATCACTCGGCACACTTATTACTTATTAGAGAAGATAGGGAGTATACTATTTGTCTGAGTCCAAGTAAACATTTGAATTAACAATCTTGAATGAGGTCTCTCAATGCTGGTTACCGAGTTTAAAAAAAAATGATATTGATCTCGAGAAATGCAATAGCCCGTGTTTGTATCTCAAACTCTGCTTAATGGTCCAGAGAGTGTTAACCCATGGTCGTATGTCAACCTCTGGTTTAATGATTGGATAAAGTTAAAAATTTCCTTAAATCTAGAATAGATTGGACCTTTATAGAAAATTAATATATTTAATGCTCGTAGATGCAAGCCATGGATGCACAGGTTTGCTGTTTAATATAGGTGGGTAGATAAAGTTCTTTGCATAATATACTGTTATCATTTAGGATTAGGTAAGTTGATGAATTTCTTGACCTGGACTTAATGGCTTCTTTGTCAATGTTTGTTTGGAAAAACAAAGAATCTAATGCTTTATCATCTGGCGATATGATTTTTTTAGCCCCATATCTTAAATTAGGACAAAGTGGGCTCCTAAATGAACTACTCACTTTAAAAAATGGGATTATTATATGTGCGTGTTGTTGACTCCTTCACTGCTTTAATTGATGGGACAAGGTGGGACAATTGTTGTGATAATGAAGCAATTGGGTGTATTTTCCTAAATGATGGCCATGAGGTAAGTGATGACATTTCCTCTGGAAATTGGAGTGGAGTCAATAACTCAGACAGGTTCATCCATAAATTCTTCAATTTTGGGGCTCTAAATATGATTCTTCTTTAAGAAATATAAGAAATGTTGTGATGTGATATCTGACATAAGTTTTTAACATCGGTATATATATATATATATATATTTTCTTTTTATATTATCCATTGCAAATCAAATGCAGAAGGTAGAGTTTCAACATCAGACATATTTGACTTTTATTCCAGATAACAAGGTAAGCTTACAATTAATGTCAGGAAAAAAATTGCAAGCAGAAAAGAGAGCAAGAGTTCTGTTTAAGCTGCTCTCATGGCAAGAACCTTCTGCCAAGCTGGCCTAGCCATGATATCTGCAGTCCAGGCGAGCACATGAGGGCGTGACTCAAACAAGGTCTTCACGCGGGTGCTCATCAAATACATCATGGTTGGGAGATGATGGAGATCGGCTAGAGTGAAGCAGTCGCAACCCAAGTACTTGGATTCAGCCAATCGAGCTTCGTACACATCAAGAACCTTAGCCAGCACAGGTTCCAGCTGCTCCACAACAGCATCATCGGTAACCATTCCGAGCATTGGCTTAATTGCAAGTTCCCAGGTTAACTTTGATGCTGGAGATTCATACTGCTGCCCCTCCACCTCGGACCAAACAGAGACAACCGCCATCTTCTTCGGATCGTTGCAGATTAATGCGGTTCCTTTGTCGCTGTAAGTATGCGCTATGTATTGGTTGATGGCCCTTGATTCTGTGTATAGAAATGGAATCATTACAGAGTTGGTTAAGTCGTGTGATTATGGTTTGAGAAAATATTATAGACTTACCGAAGAGCTTTAGGTCTCCATCTTCAAAGCCTGGGACTTGGCCGAAGGGCTGCAGCACAAGGTTGGGAAAGTTAGTTTATGAGTAAGTCTCTTCTGACCAGTTTCACCATACAACTCAAAATGGTATTACTTGTTTTCATTATATAGTATTACTATTAAAAAATACACACAAAATGCAAACAAAGTTCATAATAAAACTAGTTCACTATATACTTTATCTTAGCTTATTAATGAATTTGCATTTGGAATAGAATTTAGGGAGGGTTGATAAATTTATGCTTACATTGAGGGAAAGGAAAGGCTGCTTCTTGTGCTGACCGGTGGCCATGTCGACGGGGACAAATTGGAAATCGAGGTCTTTCTCGTAGAGGCAAGCGAGAACTCTCATTGCTGCTGTTGAGATGAGGGCGCCATGGACTTGGATTCCCATGTTTATGATATATGATAGATAAAATTGTTTTTTGAAGATGAAATGGAAGGAGTTATGGTGCAGGTATTTATAGTAATCTTCACCCCCCCCCCCCCCCCCCCCCCCTCGATTAGATGAAAAAGCTTTGACTATTAAATCCAAGAATAGGAGTAATTTTTTATGATGCAGTGATGGATAATTGCGTGTGTGCGCATGTCATAATTGCCATGTATTATATATATATATATATATATATATATTACATGCAAACATTATAAGTGTATACGTCATCACCCCAAATATTTGAGGATATTGAGACTATGTTTTTTTATTAGATTAGAAAAGATTACATATGCTCGTTTCTTCTCATTTTTATATAAAATATTAACTTTTTTTTTCTTATTTAAAATATAAATTTATATTTGATTTCTGGTATGCTATTTATTACAAAAAGGTTTTCACATTCACACGTCAATATAACCAATTTTATTTGATTGTTAAGGGGTATATATCTAAAATTTTGAAATCATTCGTTCAAATATATTCTTATGTGTACACAAAATTAATGTAAGTTATGCTGAAAATTGAAAATGATGTTACAGCACAAGAACTTTTCAAACTAATTTAGAAAATTAAGTAGTGGGATTAATGATGATTCATGAATAGGTTGGGCGTGGAACTATTTTATTAATTCCTTGGTCAAATGAAAATGTGGATCTCTAGTTTGATTATTCTCGTAAAAGATAAATGTGGAGTATGTATATGTATATGGAGTGCGGCTCTTGTGCGATGGATGCACGTGTAATTACCTTGAAAACCTGCGGGAAATGTATTACGTGTTTCTCTAAAATAATACTATATAATGCATGTCTTATATATATTTTATGTAGTATAACAATACAAGAGATACCAATATTTCTATTGATTAATACCAACGTTTTAAAAAATAATTCCAATACAATGATTTTGAAATTGTTTGTGTTCCACTTTCATCATCTGAAACTATTAACTTCAATTTTTCTTTGTAATATGAAGTTCATATATTCAAATTGATAGAATTGTTTCATATTCGTTAACTAAAATTTTCAAAACCACGAGAGGTGGATTTGCTACGAAAAAGATGGGGTGGGCAATGATTTTGACCATTTGAGTATATTATGAACTCGTGGAATTGGAGCACAGAATAGTGCATAACAATTTTACTGACTTTGAATGTTAGATTAGTGCTATATATATTCTTGCTCAATTCGTTCTTTTTCTCTGGTCCTTGACTGAATGGATTAAAAGCAAATGTCTTCAAGTTTCTTTATCAGAAATATTTCAATCACTTGGGAAGTACTATTAGTCTTGAGTCCTAGTTAACATTTGAATTAACAACTTGAACGAGGTCTCTATATGTTGGGTACTTAGAGTTTCACAAAAAAAAGATAATGATCTCGAGAAATGCAATAACCCGTAGTAGTGTGCTAACCTCTTTTATACTCCCGAATTTGCACCCCTGAAATTGCACGTGGATTAAAAAATAGGTAAAGTAGTGACATATGAGTAAATATGTGTTTATTTGTGTGAGTGTGCACACAAATCAATGGTTTTTTTTAGGTAGTGTGCACGCAAATCAGTGATTTTTTTTTTAGGCAGTGTGCAAATTGGTGTAGAATATACAAATAAAGAAAGTGTGCAAATTCCTTTGGGACAGAGGGAATAATTCGGATAAAGTAAAAAAAAAAAAAACCAAAAAAAAAACCCTTGAAGCTAGATAATTATTATTGCTTGTAGACCCAAGCCATGGATCATATGCAGTACCTGCAAAGGTTTGCTGTGGCTACTTTGTTAACGTTTGTTAATGACAACAATTACCATTTTCCAAATTCTATGATTTTCTGGATGCCCTAAAGATATAAAAAAGAGGGGCATATTATTATATGAAAATAGTTTATAGTAAGCTTATTATGAAATAATTTTAAAGTATCAAATTTTTTATAAAGAGTAGGAATATCATTAATGTGGGTCAATGATATTATATTGTAATTATTTAAAAAAAAAAATCCACTAAAAAAAGTACAATATAAATAAGACTCAACCCCCACATCCAATTAAACTCACGGACTGTTTATTAAAGTCTACCTCTAACTAATAAAAGACGAATGAGTTGAATGATTCTTCTTTTGAATACTAAGGAAATGTTGTGATGTGTTATTCTGTTCAACCCAAGTATTAAGATATTTAGAAATCATAAGAGAATTAAGATTAATTAGTGAGTTTTGGAATGATCACCTTGAGAGTGGTGATATCAGAGAGTAGTATAAATATATGTGAGATTACATCGAAGATACAACAATCTTCCCATAATTATAGGGAAGATAAAATCAAAGAAGATAATCTAAGATACAAGAAAATCTCTAACAAATTAACTATTATTATCTCTATTACCCCCCGTCAAGCGCTGCGTGGGATGAAGACAAACGCAAAGCTTGGAACGCAAAAACTCAAAAGCCGGACGGGGAAGGCTTTTGGTGAAGATGTCTGCAAGCTGCAAATGAGACGGCACAAAAGTCATGGCAATTCGCCCAGAGGACACCAGTTCCCGAACAAAATGATAATCCAAGTCGATATGTTTAGCTCGTTTATGTGCAATTGGATTTTGACTCAAGAAGATAGCGC
Organism: Ballota nigra; assembly: GCA_947034835.1. Classification (NCBI taxonomy): domain Eukaryota; kingdom Viridiplantae; phylum Streptophyta; class Magnoliopsida; order Lamiales; family Lamiaceae; genus Ballota; species Ballota nigra. Next base: position 54,849,790 of record OX344727.1, on the reverse strand, counting down.
TTTTGTTATCACACAAAAGAGATGGCCGAACAGGAGGAAGTATGCGCAATTCATGAAGGAGGTTGATTAGCCAAACAAGTTCTGCAGCAGCATTTGCCATAGCACGGTATTCAGACTCATAACTAGATCGAGAGACAGTGGGTTGTTTCTTAGCACTCCAAGAGACTAGATTACCCCCAAGAAAAATTGAGTACCCATAGGTCGAACGACGTGTCTCAACACATCGTGCCCAATCTGCATCTGAGTAGCCAATAATGGAAAGATCAGCGTGCTTAGTGAACGAGAGACCGAAATGAATAGTACCTTTGACGTAACGCATAATACGTTTGACCGCCAAGGAATGATCATCAGTAGGCGACTGAAGAAACTGACTAACAGAGCTGACAACGTAAGATAAATCCGGCCTGGTAATGGTTAAGTACTGCAAAGCACCAACAAGGGAACGATACAATGTTGGATCCTTGAAAGCAGGACCTGTACTAACGAGAGATTCACCAGTGGCCAAGGAGGTAGCAACCGGTTTAGCTTCCAACATATCAGCTCACTCAAGTATATCATGAGCATACTTGGCCAGCCCAACAAACAGGCTACCATCAGAATAAGAGACCTCAAGGCCAAGAAAATAATTCAAGCGACCCAAATCCTTTATGGCAAATTCTCGACCAGTGCGAGAGATGAACTGACGAAGGGCAGCTGGATCAGTACCTGTAACAATGATGTCGTCAACATACAAAAGGAGGTAAATGATAGAGTTACCCTGATGCAAATGGAAAAGAGAGGAGTCAGATCGACTTTGACGAAATCCCAAGCTGAAGAGAAATGTGCTGAAACGCTTAAACCAGGCCAGAGGTGCCTGGCGAAGACCATACAAGGCCTTCTTCAGACGGCACACGTGATCCGGATAGCGAGGATCAATGAAACCAGGAGGTTGTGCCATGAACCCAGGTTTGGAAAGAACGCCATTAAGGAAAGCATTCTTAACATCAAGTTGATGAAGAGGCCAACCATGCCGAACAGAGATAGCTAAAATAACCCGAACTGTGGCAGCCTTCACAACAGGACTAAAGGTGTGGCAAAAGTCAGTGCCAGGTATCTGAGTGAAGCCCTGAGCCACGAGACGGGCTTTGTGTCGCTCAATAGACCCATCAGCAAGAAACTTCGTACGAAACACCCACTTGGATCCGACAACATTAGTTCCAGGGGAACGGGGTACCAAATCCCAAGTATCATTCGAACGAAGAGCATCGATTTCCTCCTGCATAGCAGCAAGCCAGTGAGGATGCTTAACTGTAGATTTAAATCCACGAGGCTCAGAAGTGGACACAAGAGCCGGGAGAAGAGCTGAAGAAGCCAAGTCGACAGGATACCGGGGCTTGAAAATGCCTGCACGAGCACGTGTCGTCATGGAATGCGTACTTGTCGAAGGTATAGCAGGGGGCTGATCAACAATAGGTGGAGTGGGCTGAACAGCAACAAACGGATTTGGATCAGGCTGCACATGATCATGAGGGGCGGGATCAGCGACTGGATGACCATCGTGAGGCTCAGCAGCCTCGTTTGATTCATCAAGAGCCAGAATATGCTCGGTTGGAGCAGCAGGTCGGTGAATGGTGGGATGTGGTGGCGGGGCAGCCATGTCCGGCGAGGAGGTAGGCGAAGACACATCAAGAAAAGTGGAAATTTCCAAATCAGAGGGCTGAACTCGCGATGGGACCCGTGAGAAAGGAAAAGAGAGCTCATCGAACTGAGCATGACGTGTAATAAAAACACGAGAGGATTCCGGATCAAAGCAACAAAAATCCTTGTGAGTACTGTTGTACCCAAGAAATATGCAGGGACGACTTCGAGGTTCCAATTTGTGAGCTGCATAATCCCTGAGATAAGGATAAACACGACAGCCAAATGGTTTAAAAACAACATAATTTGGAGGATAACCAAAGAGCAACTGAAATGGGGAGATGTTATTCAGAACCACAGATGGAATCCTATTGATGACATAAACGGCGGTAGCAAAAGCATCGAACCACAAGGAGGCCGGAGCTTGAGCATGAAATAGCATAGATAAACCCGCTTCAGAGATATGACAGTGTTTACGTTCTGCCCTACCATTTTGCTGAGGTGTGTAAGGACACGAAAAACGATGATGAATACCATGCAATTGCATAAAGTGACTAACACGACCATTGACAAACTCAGTACCCCCATCACTCTGAAATACTTTCACTGTTCGAGAAAATTGATTACACACAAATGTATGGAAGTGAACAAATACATCATAAAACTCAGATTTCGCACGTAGAGGGTATATCCATGAAAACCGAGAAAAATCATCCACAAATGCAACATAATATCTGAATTCATCAGAAGTAGTGACAGGCGCTGGGCCCCACAAATCGCAATGTATTAAATCAAGTACAGCAGAAGCTCATTTTTCATTCAATGAAAAAGAAAGTCGTTTGCTTTTAGCTAATTGACAAGAAGAGCAAATAGTAGGGTTTGGCAAAACTGAAGTAACCGAAAGACAACCCATCTTATTTAACAAGGAAATAATAGAGAAAGGGACATGCCCCAGGCGTAAATGCCATAAATCAAAACTCGCTTTCAAGCTCTTGTTCCTGATAGCTGCCACCAAAGCTGGAACACCTCGATCAAGCAAATAGAGCCCCTGACTACATCTTCCCTGAGCCAGAACTTTCTTTGATATCCGATTCTGAATCGCAAAGAACTTATCAGAAAACACAACATCAACTGGATAATCTGCAGTTAGTTTACTGATAGAAAGAAGATTCTTTGTGATGTGAGGAACCACTAAGACATCCAACAATTTAACATCCTTAGAGAACTTAGAAGTACCAATATGCGAAATGTTTAAAGAGGTGCCATTACCAACTATAACAGAACCGTTACCAGAATAAGGCTCATGAGTGTCAAGAGCGGAGAGTTGGTTTGTCATGTGGGCTGAAGCACCAGAGTCGAGGTACCAATCTGGAGTTGGGTCAGACACATTGCAAGCCGATGAAAAAGCTTGGGCAAGGTTAGCTGCTGAAACAGGACCACGAGCATTGAGGTATTTAGGGCACTTGTCAGCGTAGTGCTCTCCTCGACACAGCTGGCATTTAGGCACAAAAGGACGACGACCACCACCACCAGAGGGCTGACCACCGCCGGTCCCTGAGTTACCACCCCCAGACCGAGAGTGAGCCTGCTGCCGGTATTGAGTTCCATTACCACGATTCTGACCACCATGTCCAGTGCCACGATTAGGGTTTATGTCCGACGAATTGGTAGAACGAGGCTGACTATTCTGAACAGCAGAGAAGGCAGCAGGAGTCGAGGAAGTGCCCTCCATAGATCGCAACATCATGTCAAACTGTATAGCCTGATGCAGCAAGTCACGGAATCCCGGAATCGGAGAGATTGCCATACGAGTATCGGCAAATCCAGCAAATTGAAGACCTAAGCCACGAAGAAACCAGTGGCTTTTGTCTGAGGCGTCAATAGGTCGACCTATGGCCTGGAGCTGATCATAGAGATGTTTGAATTTACGGCCATATTCTTCGACTGAGAGGTCACCTCGTCGAAGCGACAGGAGCTCCTCGCGAAGTTGATGGGATCGAGAGACAGATGCGTACACAGCCTCAAGAGCAGTCCATGCCTGGTGAGAGGTGGTGCAGTTGATCACTTCCGACGTAGCATCGGCGGAGAGTGACGTATAGAGGACGCTGAGGAGGCGTTTGTCCTTAAGACGCCATGTGACGTATGCAAGATTTGGAGGAGCGACACCGTCGACAGGGTTGAGGGTAGGGGAATGCGATGGAGAAGATCCATCAAGATGACCGAGGATGTCAAAGCACTCGGCCATATGAATAACTTGACGACGCCACATAAGGTAGGTGGAGGAGTCAAGCTTGATCTGCATCATGTTGATCATGGTGGTGACAAGAAGAGGGTCTGTACCGGAGGAAGTCATGATCAATTCGATTGAGATATGGAGGCTACCGGTCCAAAGAAAACACAATCGAGATGAGGAGATGACGCGGCGGACGAAGAATACCAGTCCGTTGATCGGCTAGAAGAGGGAGAGAAAAGAGGTGCGGCGAAAATTAGGTTTAAGATCGAATTAGGCTGATACCATATTAAGATATTTAGAAATCATAAGAGAATTAAGATTAATTAGTGAGTTTTGGAATGATCACCGTGAGAGTGGTGATATCAGAGAGTAGTATAAATATATGTGAGATTACATCGAAGATACAACAATCTTCCCATAATTATAGGGAAGATAAAATCAAAGAAGATAATCTAAGATACAAGAAAATCTCTAACAAATTAACTATTATTATCTCTATTACCAAGCTTTTAATATCCGTGTATTATTTTTATACTATCCATAGAAAATCAAATGCAGAAGGTAGAATTTCAACATCACACATGCATATTTGACTTTTATTCCAAGATAATACGGTAATCAAGCTTAAAATTTCATGTCAGGAAAAAAGTGGAAGCAGAAAAGAAAACAGGTGTGTTTAAGCTTCTCTCATGGCAAGAACCCTCTGCCACGCTGGCCTGGCCACGATATCAGCACTCCAAGCACGCACGTGTGGGCGTGCCTCAAACAGGGCCTTCACACGTGTGCCCATCAAATACATCATGGTTGGGAGATGATGAAGGTCGACTAGCGTGAAGCAGTCGCACCCCAAGTACTTTGACTCAGCCAATCGAGCCTCGTACACATCAAGAACCTTCCCCAGCACGCATTCCTGCTCCTCCACAACGGCATCGTCACTAACCCTTCCAAGCATTGGCTTAATGGCGAGTTCCATCGTTAACTTTGATGCTGGAGCTTCGTACTGCTGACCCTCCACCTCTGACCAAACGGAGACCACAGCCATCTTCTTCGGGTCGTCGCAGATCAACGGAGTCCCTTTGTCGCTGTACGCATTCGCTATGTATTGATTGATGGCCCTCGATTCTGTTCATAGGCTAAACTTATTTAGTTTATAAGTTGTTAAAGTGTTTATAGATTGTTAAAGTGTTTGACTAATACAACTTATATATAAGATCTTTGAGTATTATATAAAATATTTATTCTCATTGAAGTAGAGGTAGAGGTGGGTGAGGACGGGGGAGTGGTTGCGTGGTTTGAAGTGGAGATGGTTAGGAAAATTAGTTGAGAAATCTCGACTTATTTTTTTTTCAACGTATAAGCTGTGAGGAATTTATTTTATGATCTTATAAACTGTTAAACATCTTATTTTGTCAAACACATTAATAGTGCTTATAAACTCTTAAACAACTTATAAGCTGTTTTAAAGAGCTTATAAACTCAATCAAACACCCTCTTAGTTAAGTCATACGATTATGATCAGGAGATTATTAGGGTGTAAATGTTTTTTTGAAGAAATTTTGGTGGGTGGCAAAATGAGAACCAACTTACCAGGCAAGCAAATCAAGGGTAATAATTTTAAGAAATGATGAATTGAGACCAAATCAGTCTTAGCTAACCCAAGTTGCGCTAATCGGTCCGATTTCAATTGAATTCGGTCCCATTTTGATTGATATATTTAGTCTGATTTGGACTCAATTTGCATTTTTTTTAAAGTTACTATTTTTAAATTGTTATCTCGAAAAATTACAATTCTCATTTTGTCAGCTCAAAAAGTTATATCCTCATTTTGCTACTCACTCTAACGATCCTTATTAAAAAAAAAAAAAACTAGTCGATTATTATTGTCTTACCGAAGAGCTTTAGGTCTCCATCTTCTAAGGCAGGGACTTGGCCGAAAGGCTGCAGGCAGCACAAGGTTGGGAAAGTTAGTTTATTTTTGCATTTGGAAATAGGATTAGGAAGGGTTGAGTATTTATGCTTACATTGAGGGAAAGGAAAGGCTGCTTCTTGTGGTCACCCTTTGCCATGTGGACCGGCACGAACTTGAAATCGAGGTCTTTCTCGTGGAGACAAGCCAAAACTCTCATTGCTGCTGTTGAGATGAGAGCGCCATGGACGTGGATTCCCATGTTTTTGGAGATGAATATGATATATGATAGATAAAATTGTTTTTTTAAGATGAAATGGAAGGAGTTATGGTGCAGGTATTTATAGTAATCTTCACACTCTCCCTCCTTCGATTGGATGAAAAAGTTTTGACTATTAAATCAAAGAATAGGAGTAATTCTTGAGGCATAAGTCTTGTATGCATTAAATGTAAACTAATACATAAAGAGATTTGATCAATTTTTAATGATGGCAGTGATGGATCATTGCGTGTGTGCGCATGTCATAATTGCTACATGTATTCTATATTATTTATTGCATGCAAATATTATATAAGTGCATACGTCAACGTCACCTAGATATTAGAAGATACTGAGACCATGTTTTTTCTAGTGGAAATTACACATGCCTGATGCTTATTTCTTTTTTTTTTTTTATATTTAAATAGGCCTTATTTATTTACGCCAGGTGTACGGGACAATTCAAATATTTTTAAACAGTTACCTTTATTGAATTTTTTTCTTATTTGTACTTAATAGTTGATCTTAATTATTCAGTAAAAATAGGTGTGACTATTTAAACATATTTTTGAGTTGCACATTAGACTTGGTGCATAAGGCTATATCTGTTCTAAATTTAAGAGTGTATGTTAAGTTATTACTTTAAAATCATTGGATGTAATATCTTTGATGAATAGTATGTGTGTTTGTTTTGCAATTTTAGTAGGGTGTGCTTTTATTTTATCTCAAATTAAAATTTAATAATGATTGATTTTGTATTATTTTAATATATTGTGCTATTGTGCAAGTGTATAATAGGAAAATAAAAAAATGTACTGTGTAAGGATAACGTGAATTGTATTGAAAATTAATAATAAATTTATAGGTATTTTAGGTGTGGATTGAGTATGAGATGTGAAAATTCAATTTTAAATTCCTAACTCAAATGAGACAAGGGTCTGAAATTTCTAATCATATTCGTGTGATTTTTTGAAAACTTGCGGATATGTATTACTTGTTTATCTATAAACTAAAAAAGAAACACATAAATAATACTATATGATGAATAACAATGTAATTACATGTGCTATTATGATGTACACTACAAAAAAGACGGAGTTTTACGACGGAATATTTGCGACGGCCAAAATTCCATCGCAAATTTAGTGTATTTGAGACGGATTTTGGTTAGCCGTCGGAAAAAATGAGAGTTTGAGACGGTTTTGTATAGCCGTCGCAAAAGTTAGTGTTTTGCGACAGAAAATCCGTCGCAAATTTAGTGTATTTGCGACGGATTTTGGTTAGTCGTCGGAAAAAATGAGAGTTTGCGACGGTTTTGTATAGCCGTCGCAAAAGTTAGTATTTTGCGACGGAAGTGTCCGTCGCAAAATCTAGGGCCCACCACCTTCGTTGCACACCGGCTATATTTATGACAGATAAGTCGTCGCAAATTTTAAAGTTGAAATTTGCGACGGCCGTTTCCGTCGCAAAACGGCCCGTTTAAAAGTGACCGTTCGTGAAACGGCCCATTTGACCGATTTGCGACGGAAACGTCCGTCGCAATTTACAACTTTGAAATTTGCGACGCACATGAACGTCGCAAATCCGATCTTTTTTTGCGCATCTTTTCGGGAAACGGTGCGTTGACTGATTTGCGACGGACATGCCGTCGCAAATCTGACCCGGTTTTGCGTGACTTTTCGGGAAACGTCGAGTTTGACCTATTTGCGACGGATTGTCCGTCGCACATTTTTTATTTTCAAATTTACGACGGATTAGCCGTCGCAAATACGCAAAAATGATGTCGTTTTGGAGTTTGCCGGTTGCAATTTGCGACAGACAGGTGTCAGTCTGATTAGGCGTGAAATTGTCATGATTCGTCGTTAGAAATGCCCCAGTTTTGGTCGATTTTATTGAGTATTTAGAGTCAATTGAGTATTATTTCTACACATTGATGAATTTATCTCTTTGATGCTCATAGGTGAATCGAGGGTGGGAAATGGAGTTCGTAGGACTTTGAATCGACTCAAACGGATGCCCGGATGAGAAGATATTGAAGAAATACGATTGGTATTAGTGCGGAAGAAGAAAAGTATCAGTTGAAGAAGAGGGAGAGTCATTCGAGTGGATCCACTCGAGCACCACCGCTCGAGCATGCCACTCGAGCGCCCAATTTGTCCAGATAATTTTGGCCATTCAAACTACTCGAGCACCAATGCTCGAGCGCTTAAAACTTACAGAGAAATTTCAGCACTCGAGCAACTCGAGCGCCACCGCTCGAGCATGTTGCTCGAGCGCCCCAAGACTTGTAGAACATTTCGGCCACTCGAGCAGCTCGAGCGCCACCGCTCGAGCCCTTGCATCATTCGAGCTACACAGCTCGAGCGCCCCCGCTCGAGCGGGTCTGCTCGAGCACTTTCAAGTTTCTTGCTTCCGGATTCGTTTTTCGGCCCATGAGTTCCCGATTCGGCCCGATGCTTATATATACTCGTTTCGAACACGTTTTTACACACCACTTGATACTACATCACTTTTAAAGTTAGTTTTTAGAGAGAGAAAGAGGAGAAGAGACGAGCAAGCTTAATTTTCACTTGTAATCGAGGTTTACTTACGAATTCATAGTTTGGTTTTGATTTTTAGTTTCTTTCTTTTAGTTCTTTGTTCTTGAATACATTGAGACTTCGTTTTATTAATTTTATTTCAGTTCTTAACATTTATTTCTTTAAACCCTAGTTAATGTTTGATAATTTCTTAGTTAAAATCATTATGTTCATGTTCGTTACTTCTTCAATTATTTTCGTTTTCATAAAAATCATGTCTAGCTAAAACCCTTGCATGCTTGGGGTAGGATGAACTCGTAGAAGTAGGATGTGGGTACGTAATTTGGGTAATTCGCGACGTTTAGTTTTAATTCTCTGAATTAATGAATTCTTAAAATCAATCTTAACTTTACCTTTGAGTTTAGTTCGAAAAGTGTTCGGGAGAGGACGACCTTATCACTCTTTAACAACAAGTAGACTTAATGAGAGGGTTTAGAAAGGGTTAATTAATCTACCTGTTTATCTAGGGAGGACGACCGCATCACCTTAGTTTAAATTAGAGTCTTATTAATTAAGCACTATTTATTAACTTGTTAGTGGATTAGTGAAGTCGATTGTTAGGATAAAGTATTAGGGTTTTAATTCTTGAGCTTTCATCTTGCAATCTTTTGCTTAGGTTATTTCTTGCACGTCACGGTTATCTTGATTATGTACCTGCTCCGTTAGTATACGTAGGAATTCCTATCCTTAGCATCATCACCTCATATTTGAAAACACACTTTTATGTTCATAGTTTAATTTTCCTTTTTGCATTCTTAGAGTAATTTAGTTTAGATTATATTTTATTTTAAAAAACCCAAAAACATACACTCATATTAATTACAACGCGTAGATCTTCAGGGATCTGTTCGCATACACTCCTTCCCTTGGGTTCGATAATACTTGGTCCCTATACTTGCCCATACTACAGTGAACCCGTACGCTTGCGGGGAAACTACTAGTAGAAAGTTAGTATTTTCGGCTCCAAGTTAATGGCGCCGTTGCCGGGGATGGCATTGTATGTCTTTTGAATGTGACTTGTAGATAGCTTAGTAATTAGTAGTGAGTGCTTTATTTTGCTGTTTTTGTTGGGATATGTTTTTAGTTTTGATGATTTTCCAAAACAACATGTAATAGGTTTGAAAGCAGTCAGGATTGTATCTTTTGTTTCAGGTCAGGCTAGGTTATTTCTCAGTAGAATAGGTTGTCAGTTGAGAAGAACCAAGTTGAGGAAACACTCAGTTTAGGGGGAACTCAGCGAGGGGGAACTCAGCAACACAGCCTGAGGAAATCAAGTTGACATCAAGAAGAACAGACTGAAGCCAAGTCAGAGACCTGAACCAGAAGAGAAGCCTGAAGGATGTCCCACTGAGTATAAACCTGGCTGATCTAAGCTAAGTCAGTGGACTACTCAGTGAAGAGCATGATCAGGAGGATCAGTGCTGTACCAAGTAGGCCCTGAAGGAGTCAGGCTACTGTGGTCAGGGAAGTTTGTCATTCAGCCTTATGACAAACTTCTTGGAAAGATCTTCAAAAGTCTACTGAAGGACAACTACACTGAAGACATTCATGTCTACTGAAGATCATCAGTCAGTGAAGGAGGAAGCTACCTAAAGTCAGTGGATCTCGGTCAACCCACTGAGTCAAAGATCCGTTGGATGCAATCCACGTGGACCAATCAGCACAAGACAGCAACTCTGACACTGACAAGGCCGTATTCCAAGAAAAGTGGTTGAAACCATTAATTGTATGGATTAAAATATAATTTTCTCCAACGGTTACATTTGAATCCACACTATAAATACAAGCTCATAGCTGCGTATTCAAGAGTGTGTGAAGTAAGAAAAATCAACACCTACGAGCTGTGAAGGTGTGAGTGTTTAGTGCATGATATTGGGAGTTATAAGGAGGCACGATTCACATCTTGTACACTGAACTTCAGAGTTCATAATTATACACAAATGAGTGTTCAGCTTGTAACTCATAGCTTAGAGAGGTTTTCCTAATCCTAGCCTGAGGCTAACCCATTGTAAAGGAAAACCTCACATAGTTGGAGAAACCAAACCGAAACTAAAACCCTCTAGTTAGGTTTGTTGGGAGTAAGTTGTCAGTGAGTTAGTGAGGAGAGGCAGCCCAGGGAGTGGCATGAGTCCAGTTGTAAGTGCACCTTTGCACGTTAAAAACAAGAATCCCAAGTAGTGGATTTCCTGTTAAATCAGGCCGTGGATGTAAGAGCTTGAGTCTCTGAACCACGTTAAACTGAGCGTTCGTTTCATTTAAAGTATTTACTAAAGTGTTGTGAAAATATGCTCACTGAGAGCATTGTTAAAAGAAAACTTTGGTTAAGTATTCAGGTCAGGGAGATTCTTCTCACTGACCAGTTTAGGCAACGCACTCGAGAGTTCAGCATCTCGAGTCACTGCCTTGCTTAGAGCATGAGCCTCCAAGTCTCCACACTGACTTGGTAGCTCAGCCTCTAAGCAGAGCAGTGACTTGAAGTGAAAACTCTCGAGTCACTGCCTTGTTACGAGACTGAGCTCGCAAGTCAGTTGCACTGACTTGTGTGCTCTGACTCGTAGCAATGCAGTGACTTGAGTATTATTCACTCTTGCTGAACTCCCTGAGAAAAGTTAAAAAAAAAAAATTGTGCTCCTGAATTCCCATTTTAGCCTTTCGAAAACAGGACCATCAGTTTTATTCTTACGTGTTCGGCAGTTGCATTTTTATTCTTTTGTTAGTGTTTCAGGTTTATGAAAACACGCTCGCAAGGTGAATCGAGCGAAGAGAGACTATAGCTAGATCCTGAGACAATAGCAAGAAGAAACAGAACCTTTTTAAGAAGGATGAATGCTGCCAGAGGAGAGAACGATAACATGGACATCAGTAGTGAGTTGGATGATGCTGCAAATGAGTTTAATCAGGTAGTGGACCGGGTTGAGGGCACTGGAGGGAATGGTAGTCAGAATCAAGTCCCGCTAGGGGAATGCCAGAGCCAAAACCTGGGTACACAGAACGTAAATAATCCAGCTCATAACCTTGTCCAACATCCTTAGAACAACCCTATATACCCACATAACAACTTCCCACAAAACAACTTACCTTATCCTTACCCATATCCACCATATCCGTATCCACCGTACCCTCCACCTCCTGTTTACAACCCACCACCAGTCTATCACCCACCACTAGCCCAACAAGTACCCGTACCACATGCTAATCCTCAGCACGTTCCTCAGAACGCCGATCAGAACATGGCTATTCGAGGAAGGTTAATGGCACAACCGCAACGGTACTATGATGGAGTGGCATTGCCCCCTGTAGAGGCAAACAACTTCTCAATTTTCCCTGGAATTCTAAAGCTTCTTACCGAGAATCAATTCAAGGGGGAGGTTGGGAAGGAGAATCCTCATACTCATCTGAGGAGTTTTCTGATGATCGCATCCATGTTCAATTATAACGGCATGTCTGAAGATGCCAAGAGGCTCAGGCTATTCCCATTCTCTTTGACGGGAATAGCAAAGGAGTGGTATAATAATACGCTCCCACGGGGAGGTGTAACCACATGGGCTGAGCTCGAGCGATTCTACCCTCCATCTAGAACCATTAAAGCAAGGATAGAGATTTCTTCTTTCCGCCAGAAGCCAGGAGAGGACTTACATCAGGCGTGGGAGAGATACTCGAACATGTTAATTGAGTGCCCGCAGCACGGGTACAATGAGGGGGATATCATGACGTTCTTCTATAGTGGAGCCAGCAAGGCTGGTCAAGCCCATCTTGATGCATGTGCTAGTGGAACATTTCTGAACCAAGGTATAGCGAGGTGTAGAGAAATCGTTGATAATATTGTCACGAATGCCGGGGCATGGAACGAGGACCCAGAATTTCAGAGAGCTTGTAAGTTGGAGGAGAATGAGGGGACGAGGAAGCTGTTGATGGCGATGATGGAGAAGATCAGTAACCTCGAGATGGGGCAGAATCTGGTTGGAGGGAATGTAGCAGTGAGCGTGAAAGTGGACCCACCCACGAGTCAGCAAGAAGAGGCTAACTATATGGGAATGCCTAACTATCCACAAGGTGGGTATCCACAAGGTGACAATCAATTTGGAAGATCTTCTTATGGCCAACCATTTGTACCTCCAAGTCTACAGCCTTCTCAAAATCAGTGGAGGAATACCCAAGGGTATCAAGGAGGCCAGCAGCCTCCTCAGAACACATGGAGGAAGAACGAAATTTTTTCATATGCTAATCCAAAGGCCGGAATTATAGTTCCTCCAGGTGTTGATCCAGGTTCAAAGCCTCCGGGTGGAGAAGGCGGTGCCTCAACTGAGGAGATGTTGAGAGCTATCCTTCAGAAGGTGGAGGAAGGAAGCAAGAGATTGTCCTCATTGGAGTACGATGTGAAGGAATTGCATAAGAAAGGTGATCAGCGTGATCAAGAACTCCAAAAGAGAGACATAGATTGGAATAAAGCTCAATAAGAGAATAGCCGCAGGTTCACTTCTATTGAGTACCAAATTAGTCAAATTGCAAAGTCTCAGACGAGAGAGTCGGACAAGTATCCTTCAATGCCCGAGGGAAATCCAAATTACATTGCAAGGCTATTGAGTTGAGAAGTGGGACCAAATATGATGGTCCTGAGATGTCTGCTGATTCTGAGACGCCCCAAGGAGAGGTTGAGTTAGAAGAAAAAGAGCCTGAGGCAGTTAGAGATGAGATTGAGGAGATGGGAGTTGAGAAAGGGGTTGGGGGTGAAGGCACTCAGAAGAGTAAAGATATGGATGAGACCCAGAAGGGAAAAGACCTTGAGGAAGGCGTTGAAGAGATTGAGAGAGTTCCTAAGTGGAAGAAGGCAAAGGAAGCAAGGGAGAAAGTGAAAGAGACCGAGCGTGATGAATGGGGGTACCCAAATCGGTGATACCCGTCCCGTATCCACAGCGCTTCATGAAAAAGAAGCTTGATGAGAAATTCGCTAAATTCCTTGATGTTTTTAAAAAGTTACATATTAACATTCCTTTTTATGATGCTTTAGAACAGATGCCTAACTACGCCAAGTTCCTGAAAGACTTGATAGAGAAGAGACGGAGAGTGGATGGACCCGAGCTAGTGCATTTGAACCACGAGGTGAGTGCTATGGTGCACAAGGTGCTTCCTCCCAAGTTGAAGGATCCCGACAGTTTTAATATTCTATGCGATATTGGGAACGGGATCAAGAAAGGAGCTTTGTGTGATCTCGGGGCGAGTATTAATTTGATGCCTCTTTCGTTGTTCAAGAAGGTGGAAAGGAGTGAGCTTCAACCCACAATGATGACGCTCCAGCTTGCTGATAGGTCTATCACTAGACCTCAAGGAGTAGTGGAGGATGTTCTAGTGATGGTGGCGAATCACGTTTTTCCCGTTGACTTCGTGGTACTCGATATGGAGGGGGATGAGCATGTGCCGTTGATTTTAGGGAGGCCGTTTCTAGCTACAGCCGGGATGGTACTTGACGTAGCTAATGGGAAGATTACGGTCAAGGTTGATAATCAAGAAGTGAAGATAGCTATTTACGAAGCTATGAAATACCCCATGGGAGATGAGAGCTGTCACTTCATTGACATCACGGACACTTGTGTTGAAGACACACTTCTAGACCCTTGTTCTTTCTATGTTCATCAGTTTGATTATCCTATTCTTGACGATCTATCTTATGATTCTTATGATCTTGATTATATTGACAGCTTGAAAGACAATGAAGATGTCAAGTTCTTGGAGATGAAGAAAGTAGAGGATGAGGACGACTCGGAAGCCGAGGAGTCAACTTTCGAGAAGATGTTCGATAAGGCACCACTATTGGAGGCGAAAAAAGAGCTGAAACCACTCCCTGATCACCTCAAGTACGCCTACTTGGATGAGACCGATAAGTATCCGGTAATTGTATCTGCCCTTTTAACTGATGATCAGCTTGAGAGACTTTTAGTAGTGCTTCGTAAGCACAAATCTGCTATAGGATGGTCGATCACGGATATTAAGGGAACTAGTCCTTCCATTTGCATGTATAGGATTAGATTAGAAAAGGGTAGGAAAGCTGTAGTGCAAAATCAACGTAGAGTTAATCCGGTAATTCAAGAGGTGATACATAAGGAGGTTTTGAAGTTGTTAGATAGCAACATGATCTTTGCAATTTCTGATAGTCCATGGGTGAGTCCGTTACACATAGTTGCTAAGAAGGGGGGTACCACGGTGATTAAGACGGAGTCTAATAAACACTACAAAAAAGACGCGGTTTAACGACGGAAAATTTGCGACGGCCAAATATCCGTCGCAAATTTCGTGTATTTGCGACGGATTTGGGCAAGCCGTCGTAAAAAATGTCGGTTTGCGACGGATATGAAATTCCGTCGCAAAAGTTAGTGTTTTGCGACGGAAATGTCCGTCGCAAATCCTAGGGCCCACCACCTTCGTTGTACTCCCACTCATTTGCGACGGATATGTCGTCGCAAAGTCAAAATTGAAATTTACGACGGAATTTTCCGTCGCAAAACGACCCGTTTAAAAGTAGCCACCCGGAAAATGACCCATTTGCCTGTTTTGCGACGGAATGGCCGTCGCAAATTTTAAATTCATATTTGCGACGGCCACTTTTCCGTCGCAAAATTGAGTAGTTGAAGCTCGTCAGAGGGGTTGGTGACCAATAATTGACCTGGGTCGTCGCAAAGCGTATTTGCGACGGAATTGCCGTCGCAAAATATAGAATTTGCGACGGAAAATCAGTCCGTCGCAAATTTGTGCAGATTTATAACAATCCCCTTCCTTTTCCTTCCCTTTCACTTTCACTCTTCTTTCCCTTTCACTTTCACTCACGAAAAAAATAAGAAATGATGCGGTTTTCATATGTTCTTCATGTATAATTGGTGTATTTGTCATTGCCTTCAACCTCACCGTACGTATTTGTCATTGCCTTCTACTTCACCGTACGTTTTCACATTTTTAACCGTTTAAATGTCATATTTTTATTGTTTCAATTTTTTAGTACACTATTAGGTAATGAGCATGATATATGTTTATTTGACGGGTTTAGGTATTATTGATGATATATGTTTATTTGATGGGTACGTTAATTTTAGTTTGTGTGATATTTATACCTATTTTTAGTCGAAACTCTGCTCAATTTTTATGTACACTATTAGATAAATTGTGTGATATTTGTTTATTTGATTGGTTTACTATGATTGATATATATGGTTGTGTTGGATTGATTTTTGTGAAGGAAAATTTTGTATATCCTTATTTTTAGGCAAACTCTGCCCAATTTTTTATAACTCACGTGATATTTACTTTTAATCTGTAACAGATGCAATTTCCAGATCGTGGTTGGATGTACTCAATACCTAGAATAATAGGAGGAGGCATTAACTCTGCCTTTTGCAATAAAATTGATGAGTTTATTGAGTTTGCACTACAACATCCATGCAGTATGGATTGTATGAGTAATATTAGGTGTCCGTGTAAAGACAGAAGATGCAAAAATATGAGATTCTTGAGTGTTGATGAGGTTAGAACTCATCTTGTGATTTCCGGTTTTGTTCCCCGTTATTACAACTGGACCAGTCACGGTGAACAGCGGTGGAATATTGACATCGAAACCGTAGAATACTGGTATACTGGGTGGAGCGGTGGTGGAAATTTTGATGTTGGTGGTTCAAGTTATGTTCCGTATACTCAATTTGAACCACAAATAGAGGATGAACCTGATAGATATCGGATGATGATTGCAGAATCTGTTTTGGGTGGTCAACCACAATTCAATGAAACACCTATGGAGGAGGAACCAAATCATCGGTCAAAGAAGTTTTTTGATATGCTTAAAACCGTTGATCAAAAGTTGTTTCATGGTTGTGAGACTGAGACGCAATTGTCATTCAATGCTCAAATGTTGAACATCAAAACTGAAGGCAAGGTCAGTCAAAAAGTGTTCAATCAATTTGCTAAATTATTCAAACGAGCTTTACCTGAAGACAACACGGCGCCTGATAATTTCTATCAGAGCAAGAGGCTCTTGAAGGATATGGGTCTACCCTTTGAGAAGATTGATTGTTGTACAAACGGTTGCATGTTGTTTTGGGATGAGGATGAGGATGAGGATCATTGCAAGATGTGTGGTCACCCACGGTACAAACCATCTGGTCGTACAAAAAGTAAGAAGAAAGTGCAGTTGAAGGCTTATAAGGCAATGTATTACCTTCCCATCACTCCTCGTCTAGAGAGGTTGTATCAGTCCAGTGCCACGGCTAAAGACATGACATGGCATGCTGAGGAGTGTTCTGGTGAGAATTCTGGAGAGATGCGGCATCCTGCAGACTCGGAGGCATGGAAACATCTTGATAGGGAGTTCCCAGATTTTGCAAGGGAGACGAGAAATGTGAGGTTAGGCTTGTGCACGGATGGTTTTGCCCCATTTGGAATGCACAGAAAAAAGTATTCATTATGGCCTGTGCTGTTGACCCCGTACAATCTACCTCCTTGATTGTGCATGAAGCCTCAACATATATTTCTTAGTATCTTGGTGCCTGGACCACACAACCCTAAGCATAAATTGGATGTATATCTCCAGCCATTGATTAAAGAGTTGAAATCTTTGTGGTCTACGGGGGTGGAGGCCTACGACGTTCATAGGAAGCAGAACTTCACGATGCGAGCTGCACTTTTGTGGACCATTAGTGACTTTCCAGCATTTTCTATGTTGTCTGGGTGGTCAACAGCAGGAAAACTAGCATGCCCGTATTGCATGGACGGTTCTGATGCATTCTATCTTCCGTTGAGTAGAAAAGTGTCATGGTTCGACAACCATCGCAAGTTTCTTCCTCCTGATCATCCCTTTCGGAGGAACACAATAGACTTTCTAAAGGGTAAAAATGCAGTAGGCCGCCCAAGACCACGGATTCAATCAGGTATGTGTCTGGGTACTGAATCACTACTGATGTCTATGTGTCTCATATATATAAGTTAACCATATATAAATTAATTATTTCAGGTGATTCGTTGTTGTATGAGGTTACAGTCACTGATTTGATGAAGACAACTGAGGCGGGTGCAATGGAGCACAATAAACGTATCCAGGGTGGTTGGAAGAAGAGAAGTATCTTTTGGGACTTACCTTATTGGAGCAAGTTATTGATTCGACACAATTTGGATGTGATGCATATAGAGAAGAATGTTTTCGACAACTTGTTTCATACGGTCGTGGGTACTGAAGGGAAGACCAAAGACACTTCAAAATCCAGAGATAAGTTGAGGCTCTTCTGTTCTCGTGCTTCCCTACACAAGGATGAGCAGACAAGAACATATCCCCAGGCCTCTTACACAATTAGTAAAGCAGAAAGGAAGAATTTGTGTAAGTGGGTGAAAAAGTTGAGCTTCCCTGACCATTATGTGTCGAATTTGGGAGACAGAGTTGACACGGAAACCGGAAAGGTGTCTGGAATGAAGAGTCATGATTGTCACGTGTTCATGCAACGACTCTTACCTATTGCATTTCGGTACTCACTTCCCAAGAATGTATGGAGTGTCATCACGGAATTAAGTCTCCTTTTCAGACACTTAATGGTATCAACGATTACAGTTGAGGACATGAGGTGTTTGGATGAGGAGATCCCTGTTATTCTATGCAAACTTGAGCGGATTTTTCCACCCAGCTTCTTCGACTCGATGGAGCACTTACCCGTACACTTAGCGTATGAAGCCTCAATTGCTGGTCCCGTACAGTATCGATGGATGTACCCTTTTGAGAGGTAATTCTATACCATTTTTTAAATCGACTTTTAAGATCAATACTGAATAAATTTTCTAACACAAGAATGTTTTAGGTATTTGCACAATTTAAAGCTCAATATTGGAAATGCGGCCCACATCGAAGCATCAATTGTTAATGCATACCTTACTGAAGAGGTTGGAGCATTTTGTTCTTACTACTTCGGCGATCAAGTTCAAACCAGAATCAGAAATGTGTCTCGCAACTACGATGGTCGTGGAGTAGACCATCCCCTTCGTGATGTTGAAGGTATGTTATCTGTATTTTTGCATCCGGGTCGACCAATGGGTAAGGGCACCAAACGACCGTTCAGGGGCAGTATTGAAGAGGAAACAATACATTCATATGTTTTGATGAATTGTCCTGAAGTCCAACCGTATATAGAGTAAGTAATTTAATTTTATAGTTGAGTTTTTTACAATATGTATACTGTTGATATCTGAAAAGTAATTAATTTCTTTTTTCTGATATATAAGCATGTTCTGTGAGTATAAGCGTCAAGTAGAACCAGACATCACAGATGCAACAGTTTTTCAATCCTTCCGCAATGATTTTATGTTTTGGTTCCAACGTTACGTGAGTACCACATAATTATATGATTTTTACCTTATAACAAATATGTTATTATTTTTATACATGATAATTTAATATTTACAGGGACAAAATGACCTACTTAATAACAACCCACATCTTGAAGCTCTGAGCAAAAGACCACTACGTAGTGTGGTATCATACCACGGATATTACGCAAATGGATACAAATTTCATACTGAAGCGTATGCTTCAACGAAATCGACTACAAACAGTGGTGTTTGCGTTATCGGTGCAAACTACAACGAAGAACCCATCGATTACTATGGAGTGCTGCAAGAAGTAGTTGAAATAGAATATCCGGGTTGGCCGAGCAGGACGATAGTGTTGTTCTTGTGTGAATGGTATGATCCAGGGAACCAAGGAACAAGAGTCGACAAAAACTACAAGATTGTTGATATCAACACCGGAAAGAAGTTTCCGGCGGCATACGATCCTTATATTTTTGCAACGCAAGCATCTCAGGTATATTATTGCAAATACCCCGGATCAAGTAGGCCCAACTTGAGGACAGTTTGCAAAGTAAAGGCAAGATCATTGGTTGAAGTTTCTAATCCGTCAAACAAAGACGGTGTAGAACCAACAGATCCATTTCAAACAGAGATACAAGAGGCTCAAACAGAGGTTGATCAAGCAGGTGTGAATATTTTTGTCGACTTACTTGCTGCAAATCCAGAAATGATAATGATTGAAAGTGATCATGAGGGTGATGGACAAGAGCGCGGTGGGGAGGAAGAAGAAGAGGAAGAGGAAGAGGAAGAGGAAGAGGAAGAGGAAGAGGAAGAGGAAGAGGAAGAGGAAGAGAAAGAGGATGAAGATGAGGAAGAGGATGAAGATGATGATGAGGATGACGAGGAAGAAGACGACGATTAGAATTACTAAATTATTGTATATATAACAAGTGAAAAATGAAAATGAATTAATTTGGTGAATTATGAAAAAAAAACGAGTCAATTTGGATACATACACAATTAATTGCGTACAAATGAACGAATTATAAATTTAAGCGGGAGTCGAAATAAATAAATTTACAGAAATAATAAAAATTAAATGGCCCCAATATTTATAAAAACAAGTTAGAAACGAAAATGAATTAATTTGGTGAATTGTAGAAAAAAAATGAGTCAATTTAGATACATACACAATTAATTGCGTACAAATGAACGAATTATAAATTTAAGCGGGAGTCGAAATAAATAAATTTACAGAAATAATAAAAATTAAATGGCCCCAATATTTATAAAAACAAGTTAGAAACGAAAATGAATTAATTTGGTGAATTGTAGAAAAAAAAATGAGTCAATTTGGATACATACACAATTAATTGCGTACAAATGAACGAATTATAAATTTAAGCGGGAGTCGAAATAAATAAATTTACAGAAATAATAAAAATTAAATGGCCCCAATATTTATAAAAACAAGTTAGAAACGAAAATGAATTAATTTGGTGAATTGTAGAAAAAAAAAGAGTCAATTTAGACACATACACAATTAATTGCGTACAAATGAACGAATTATAAATTTAAGCGGGAGTCGAAATAAATAAATTTACAGAAATAATAAAAATTAAATGGCCCCAATATTTATAAAAACAAGTTAGAAACGAAAATGAATTAATTTGGTGAATTGTAGAAAAAAAAATGAGTTAATTTGGATACATACACAATTAATTGCGTACAAATGAACGAATTATAAATTTAAGCGGGAGTCAAAATAAATAATTTTACAGAAATAATAAAAATTAAATGGCCCCAATATTTATAAAAATAAGTTAGAAACGAAAATGAATTAATTTGGTGAATTGTAGAAAAAAAAAACGAGTCAATTTGGATACATATACAATTAATTGCGTACAAATGAACGAATTATAAATTTAAGCGGGAGTCAAAATAAATAATTTTACAAAATAAAAAAAATAGTTGGGCAAAATATTTTAATAAACAACTTAGATACGAAAAGAAATTAATTTGGTGAATTATAAAAAAAAAAGACTTAATTTGAATACATATACAATTAATTACATAAAAATAAACGAAAGTAGCTTGTGCCCTAGTGGCGCGCGCCCCCTCCTCTTGCACAAGAGGTCCCGTGTTCGATTCCCCTTGGACGCAAAAAATGGATTAATTGTTCAAGGCCTAATAAGACTAATATAGAAGGTGGGCCGCATATAAAAAGAGATGGGTCGGTTGGCCCAGTGGTCCGCGCCCGCCCCGGCCGCCTCGGGTGCTCGGGCTCGAACCACGCGAGCCACTTTTTTTTTGTATAGGCTCGGTAATTTGCGACGGCCAAATTCCGTCGCAAATATTGAATTTTGCGACGGAAAACAACCCGTCGCAAATTATAACAGAAAAAAATAAAAAAAATATATATAAACATTTGCGACGGAATGTGGCCGTCGCAAATGTTGTTGACCCGAACGGGTCTGACCCGAAATATTTGCGACGGAATACTGTCCGTCGCAAATTCTGTGTGACCCGGCCGGGTCTGACCCGCCGATTTTGCGACGGATTTGTCCATCGTTAATTTGCGACGGAAGTCGTAATCCGTCGCAAAAATTAGCTACGGCTGTTTTAGGGACGGATACGTGTCCATCGCAGATACCGTCGCAAAACACTGTTTGCGACGGATTTTCCGTCGCTAATTCCGTCGCAAAACAATGTTTTTTTGTAGTGAAATTAGTAGCCACTAGATTAGTGACGGAATGACGTGTGTGTGTTGATTATAGGGAGTTGAACAAGGCAACGTGTAAGGATCACTTTCCTCTACCGTTCCTTGATCAGATGATTGATAGATTAGGTGGTTTTGAGTATTATTGTTTCTTAGATGGGTATTCGGGGTATAATCAGATCATGATAGCCCCCGAGGATCAAGAGAAAACCACTTTCACCTGCTATTATGGGACTTTTGCTTTTAGGAGGATGTCGTTTGGGTTGTGTAATGCACCAGCTACTTTTCAAAGGTGTATGATGGCTATTTTTCATGGTTTGATTGAGAAGATTATGGAGGTTTTCATGGACGACTTCTCCGTCTACGAGAAGTCGTTTGATAAATGTCTAATCAATCTTGAAGTTGTGTTGAGCAAGTATGAAGAGACGGACTTGGTGCTTAATTGGGAGAAGTGTCACTTCATGGTGAGAGAGGGGATCATTCTTGGACTTCATGTGTCCTCGAAAGGTATCCAGGTTGACAAGGCGAAAGTGATTGCTATTGAGAGGCTTCCACCACCTTCGACCGAGAAGGGGATTCGGTCATTTTTAGGACATGCGGGATTCTATAGACGTTTCATATAAGACTTTTCAAAAATTGCTAAACCCCTTTCGCGACTTCTTGAAAAAGAAGTCGCCTTTGAGTTTACTAATGAGTGTTTAGTGGCTTTTAACAGGTTGAAAGAAGCATTGGTGAATGCCCCAATACTTGTGCCCCAGATTGGTCTAGCCCGTTTGTGCTGATGTGTGATGCTAGTGATTTTGCGATTGGAGTTGCTTTGTGGCAGATTCGTGGGAAGCGTTTTCACGCTATATACTATGCCTTGAAGATGTTGAATTCTGCTCAAGTGAATTACACTACAACCGAAAAGGAGCTGTTAGCGGTCGTGTATGCCTTTGATAAATTTCGACCCTACCTTGTAGGGACAAAAATAATAGTATATACGGACCACACAGCGATTCAGTACCTTATGAGTAAGAAGGATGTAAAACCCAGTCTAATTCGTTGGATCTTGTTACTCCAGGAGTTCGATGTCGAGATTCGAGACAAGAAGGGATGTGAGAATGTGATAGCCGATCACCTTTCGAGATTGGAGCTTACAAAGGAAAACACAGTGGAAGATCGAGAGGTGAATGATGAATTTCTGGATGAGAAGCTATTTGGTTTAGGAGATATTCCGGTATATCGAGTCGAAGGGAAAGCGTCGTGGTTTGCAGATTATGCTAATTATATTTAGCAAGTGGAGAGTTACCGGCGGAGATGGACTCGGTGCACCGGAAAGCATTTTTGAAGAAAGTTCGGGAATTTATTTGGGACGATCCATACTTGTTCAAAAGAGGGATTGATCATGTGTTGAGAAGGTGTGTGCCAGAGGAGGAGTGGAGTGATATCATAAGGCATTGTCACGCCTTACCATGTGGAGGACATTTGGGTGGAGAGAAGACCGGGAGGAAGGTGCTTCAATCTGGTTTTTATTGGCCAACTCTCTTGAAAGATTGCATGGAATGGGTTAAGAGATGTGATAAGTGCCAACGATTTGGCTCTATTACTAAGAAGGACGAGATGCCGATGCACGTGTTCATGGAAGTCGAGGTATTTGACGTATGGGGGATTGATTTCATGGGTCCATTTCCTCCTAGCAATGGATTCTTGTACATTCTCGTGTGCGTCGATTACGTCTCGAAGTGGATTGAAGTTGTCCCTACTAGAGTGAATGACTCCCGAGTGGTGATTGAGTTCTTGAGGAAGAACATTTTTGCGAGATATGGAGTCCCAAGAGCTTTGATTAGTGATGGGGGGAGTCACATCGTGAACAAGTGGATGGAGAAGTTGCTGTCAAAATATGAGGTAAGTCATCGAGTCTCTACTGCTTATCATCCTCAATCTAATGGTCTTGCAGAGGTATCGAATCGTCAAATCAAGGAGATCCTTGAGAAGACGGTGAGCATTAGTAGGAAGGATTGGGCAATGAAGCTTGATGATGCACTTTGGGCATATAGGACAGCCTTCAAAACTCCTCTTGGTATGTCTCCTTACCAATTAGTTTTTGGAAAGGCATGTCACTTGCCCGTGGAGTTGGAGCACAAGGCATATTGGGCGATCAAGAAGCTGAATTTTGATAGTGCCTTGGTTGGTGAGAAGAGATTACTCCAATTGCATGAGTTGGAGGAGTTTCGAGATAGTGCCTATGAGAATGCCCGAATTTTCAAGGAGAAGACCAAGAAGTGGCATGATGCTCGATTGAGGAAAAAAGAGTCCAAAGTAGGTGATCAAGTCCTCGTATTCAATTCGAGGATGAAGCTGTTTGGTGGAAAGCTCAAGTCCAAGTGGAACGGGCCGTATATTGTGAGGGAAGTGCATAAGAGTGGATTCCTTGAAATCGAGAAGGAAGATGGACATAGATTCATGGTGAACGGGCATCGAGTAAAGAAATTCTTCAACTTCTCTTATGAGAATAAGGGAGGTATTTTAGATTCTCAAGTCCCGTGAGCTCCTTCGAGCTCGGTCCGGCATTAGGACCTTAAAACTAGCGCTAAATGGGAGGCAACCCATTTTTTCTTGCTTTTATGTATTTTGTTAGTCTTGTCGTTTTGTGAATCGTAGATGTTAACCTCGTTGTTGAGAATTTTTTTTGGTGTAGGTTGGTTTCGTAGTGCTTAATTCGAGTAAGTGAGCTTAAGGTGAAGCAATTCATGACTATGTGGAGATGTTTCGAGGAGTGGAGCATTCGATTGATGGAGTTTGAGGTAACCCTAACCCCAAACGTAGACCTCTTTGCGAAGTCGAAGTTTGGGGGGGTGATGTTTTTTTCGTTCATTACTTTGCATTGATAGTGATTTAAGTTCACGAGAATTTAGTGTACTTACTCGTACGTACTCATTCTTTTCAAACTTTATTATTGCGTAGCAAGAACAAAGTTTGGGGGGTGTGTATTCGTACTTCGAGTTCGTACACGAAATTCTAATGAAAAATTGGTCAAATTTTTCGAAAATATCGATGCATGAGGATAGTTGGATCGAATTAAGTGTGAGTGCATAAGTTCGACTTGGTTTGGCTTGGTGAGTTGCACGTTTGGAAGAGACCCCAACTCCTCGGTCGAATGAGCGACCTGGCTTAAATCGAGGAGTTCTCAAGTTAGTTCATGTTGTGGATGAGTTTGATGATTGTTTCGAGCTTGGTTCGTATGAAAATTTTGAGTTTTGGACGTCATTGTTTGAGGTTGAAGTAAGGAACTGCTCGAGCAGCTCAAGCGCCTAAAATGTCCAGAAACTTTTACTCGTTCGAGCAGCTCGAGCGCGGGCGCTCGATCCCGTGTATCATTCGAGCTATATGCTCGAGCACATCCGCTCGAGCGGATCGCGGGTTTCAGCCCAAATTCGAGCCCCTCTATAAATACCCCCCACACTTTTACACACACTATCATACACAAATTGGTGCAATTTTGGGGGCGATTCTCAGCGAGTTCGTACGATTTTGCTTGTTTGTGCACAAATTCGTTCGTTTTCTTCACAAATCTTCTTTAATCCTCCAACAAGGTATGTAATCTCTAACTCTTTTCATTCAATTTGTAGTTTAGGCTTGAATTTGAGATGAATTGAGCATGAGAACTAGGGTTCATGAGAATTTCGGAAATTTTGAGGATTTTTGCATAGCTTGTTGATTCTTGATTCCTTGTTGATGAATATTGATTATATGCTATGGGTTTGCTTGTTTTGCTTTCAATTTTGAAATTGCATGAGTAGAATGGGTGAATTTCTAGAGTGAGAAAGAGGGAATTTGAGAAAAGGAAATGGGTTTTGCTTGTTGAGAAGAAATTTTTGTGAATTGAGATTGTATTGAGCATGAATGAGTATGAATTGAGTCTTGAGCATGTAAATTACTTTATTCTTGTGATTTTACTTCATGATAGACTTAGTTGTGGGCATTTTGATTTGAGATGGATGATTGTTTGAAAACTACTTGAGAACTTTGGTATGAAAGCATAAGAATTGAACTTGATGAACTTAAGTTGAGGTTAAATGTTGCATGAATTGGCATTGAGAGCTACTTGAGATTATTGGAATTGTATTGAATGTCATGAATGGATTTTAAATTCATTGTTGTGTTCTGCTTAGGTACTATGGCTCCCAAGAAAAATGAGGACCGAATCTTGAGTATTGCTGAGTTGGAAGAGGTCACGAGTGAGCTTAGGCGAAAGGGTCTGCTGCCCTCGAGGTGGGATAACCTGGACTATGAGGGGAGTTGGCGATACATAGCCTACAGGTGGAGTTTGATAACCGGGAAGGTGGAGAAGTCCCGGAGGCCCGTTGCGAGTTTCATGCGAGATATAGGGATTGAAGATGAAATCCGAAGAATCTTCAGAAGGAATAACATGACGGAGTTCTTCGAACTGCTTCTGACCATGGAAACAAATGCTGATTTGGTGGAGCAGTTCCTGGCCACTGTTGAGAAGAAGGATGAAAACTCCTTCAAGTTCAAGTACCAAAATGAGTGGCAGCACTGCGAGGTTGGAGCTGTCAACCTTGCACTTGGGCTCCCAGCCTTATCGAGGCCCAACCGTGTGTTAAAGTTGTATAAGGCAAATTCATTTTGGAATGACATCACGGGTGGCATGGCCGGGGAGTACAAGGGGCAGAACGCAAGAGCCTCGGCAATCAGAAATCCGGTGATACGATACTTGGAGAGGATCCTAGGAAACACCATTTATGCCCGCTCTGAGACGGGAACGGTGACAAGTAAGCAGCTATACAGGATTTGGTGTCTCTTGAATGTCAAGGATCATGATTTTGGAAGGGATTTCTTGGAGCACCATTACGAGGCCCCGTTCAAGCTTGGTGCTAAGACTTCGAAAGTTAGAGGAGGGGGATTGATTTTGGTGTTTGTGAAGAGTCTTGGATTCGAGCCTTGTTCGGGTCCCTGCCCGGGTATGGATTTGGGGTTTGATCAGATGAACAATACCCTAATGTTCGAGCGATGGTTGGGGAGCTACTGCATCAGGTACAAGGACGATGATCTATTTCCTCTTCCTAACGAGAAGCTCGTAACTTTGAAGAGGAAGAAAAGGCAGAACCTCGGGATGAACGGAGAGCAGCACCTTGCAATAGGTGCTAAGTACACGGCGGAAGTAGACAACAGAGGACTCCGGGATACTAGGCCCGTGAAGAGGAACCGAGGGGAGGGCACAATTGGTGCCGGTTCGAGCGGAGTGGCAGACTTACAAGAAGAGGATGAGCAAGAATACGAAGCAGGACATGATGAGGAAGGAGGAGCAACGGGTGAAGAACTGCAAGAGATGGAGGTCGAGTCACCCGGGGTGCAATTGCCCGGGCCATGGTACCCTACGTATGCTGATTGGATGCAGATGGGTAACCAGATCCAGACTCTCCAGACGGATGTGACGTACTTGCGTGTGACGCAAGAGAGGTTGGACACGAGAACAGCCCGCATGGAGGACCAGTTCTCAGACATGCACCATTGGATGGAGTCACTCTTCGTGTCTCACTTGGGAGCTGATCACCCGAACTACCGCCCGCCACCGCCTCCAGATGCATGAAGATCATGGGATTCCCCCAGTTTCTGTTTCCTTTTTTTTTCTTTTCTTATTTATTACTTTTGGAGTGTGAACTTATTTGAGTGTTTGGTTGACTTATGGGATTGTATTGGAAGCATTTTAAACTATTGGGGTACGATTTGTTTTGGATTGATTGATGATTGATTTATTTCACGCTTTTTAACTCTTATCACTTGCTTATTGATGATTCTTGAGTATGACTTAGTGAGTAGAGTTGAGTTGTGAGCTTGAGTTAGGAATTCTACTGTGTGAGTGTATGAGTTAGAGCTGATTTGAGAGAGAACTAGTGTACTTACGAGTCTTCCTTTTGAGTGCTTGTGTGATGAGAGTGAGAATTCACTAGGACTAGCATGGATGTGAAAGCTGTGAGTTTTGAGCCTTTTGAGATTAAGATACATGAATTTATCTCTTCGTTTGTCAGTGAGTCGTCACCTTAGAGGATGCTAGAACTTGTGTGTGCTCTTGCTTCTTGATTGTGTTTAGTTTGATATGCCGAATGTGATCTTAGACTATCTTTGTTTTGATTGAGTCACTTAGCCAAAAGTTTTCCTTACCATTGATATTTGTCCCTTGTTAGCCAGTTTGAGCCTTAAGCCTATTTCATTTGCTAGCACATTTAAACACTATTCCAAGTTCCTAAGCCTTTTTGTCCCAATTTGAGTGGAGAATAGGAAAAGTGTGAATGTGAAGGGATTGATTTGAGTTGAAAAAGGAGAATTGTGATTGCTTGAGTGATCATGAGAAGAAGGTGTGATGAAAATATGAGTTGTGAGAAAAAAAAATTTGAGAATGAGCAAAAGAAAAAAAAATGAGCTCATGTGAGTTGTGTGAAAAAGAAAAAAAAGTGAAGTGATTGAAAAGTGAAATGAGTTAGAAAAAAAATTGAAGTGTTGAGAGTATTGGAATTGAAAGTGTGTTGATTGAAAATGTTTGAAGTATTCTGTTCCTAATCTCGAAGTACTAAAGTTTGAGTTTCTATTTTCCATTCACTTGAGTCACTTATCCATATTGTCAACCCACCTGTCCAAAGAGCCTACATTACAACCTTGAGAAAAGTCCTTTTTGATTCGGCATTGATTTCTAGAGTATGGTCGGAGTTGAGAGTGCTTACAAGCCTATGGCTGCTGATATGTATGATTGATTGATTGAGTGAGTCCCTTATTATTGATATACACTTGTGAGGGAGTGAAACACATCGTTGAGTGCACATCCATGTTTGATCTTGGTGTTTCTTGTTGTTAGTGCATGAGTATGATGAAGGGAGGTGAGTGAGTATATGTGTGATTGATCTTTGAAGCTCGAGTTCATTTACTTGTATGATTTGATTCTTTGACTCATTCCTAACAATTTCACTTGACTTATTATTTCATTGCTTGAGGACAAGCAATATGGTAAGTTTGGGGTGGTTGATTAGGTGTGAAATTGTCATGATTCGTCGTTAGAAATGCCCCAGTTTTGGTCGATTTTATTGAGTATTTAGAGTCAATTGAGTATTATTTCTACACATTGATGAATTTGTCTCTTTGATGCTCATAGGTGAATCGAGGGCGGAAAATGGAGTTCCTAGGATTTTGAATCGACTCAAACGGATGCTCGGATGAGAAGATATTGAAGAAATACGATTGGTATTAGTGCAGAAGAAGAAAAGTATCAGTTGAAGAAGAGGGAGAGCCATTCGAGTGGATCCACTCGAGCACCACCGCTCAAGCATGCCACTCGAGCGCCCAATTTATCCAGAGAATTTTGGCCATTCGAGCTACTCGAGCATGTTGCTTGAGCGCTCAAAACTTACAGAGAAATTTTAGCACTCGAGCAACTCGAGCGCCACCGCTCGAGCATGTTGCTCGAGCGCCCCAAGATTTGCAGAACATTTCGGCCACTCGATCAGCTCGAGCGCCACCGCTCGAGCCCTTGCATCATTCGAGCTACACAGCTCGAGCGCCCCCGCTCGAGCGGGTCTGCTCAAGCGCCCCCGCTCGAGCGGATCTGCTCGAGCACCGTCAAGTTTCTTGCTTCCGGATTTGTTTTTCGGCCCATGAGTTCCCGATTCGGCCCGATGCTTATATATACTCGTCCCGAACACGTTTTTACACACCACTTGATACTACATCACTTTTAGAGTTAGTTTTTAGAGAGAGAAAGAGGAGAAGAGACGAGCAAGCTTAATTTTTACTTGTAATCGAGGTTTACTTACAAATTCATAGTTTGGTTTTGATTTTTAGTTTCTTTCTTTTAGTTCTTTGTTCTTGAATACATTGAGACTTCATTTTATTAATTTTATTTAAGTTCTTAGCATTTATTTCTTTAAACCCTAGTTAATGTTTGATAATTTCTTAGTTAAAATCATTATGTTCATATTCGTTACTTCTTCAATTATTTTCGTTTTCGTAAAAACCATGTCTAGCTAAAACCCTTGCATGCTTGGGGTAGGATGAACTTGTAGAAGTAGGATGTGGGTACGTAATTAGGGTAATTCGTGACGTTTAGTTTTAGTTCTCTTAATTAATGAATTCTTAAAATCAATCTTAACTTTACCTTTGAGTTTAGTTCGAAAAGTGTTCGAGAGAGGACGACCTTATCTCTCTTTAACAACAAGTAGACTTAATGAGATGGTTTAGAAAGGGTTAATTAATCTACCTGTTTATCTAGGGAGGACGAACGCATCACCTTAGTTTAAATTAGAGTCTCATTAATTAAGCACTATCTATTAACTTGTTAGTGGATTAGTGAAGTCGATTGTTAGGATAAAGTATTAGGGTTTTAATTCTTGAGCTTTCATCTTACAATCTTTTACTTAGGTTATTTCTTGCACGTCACGGTTATCTTGATTATGTACCTGCTCCGTTAGTATACGTGGGAATTCCTATCCTGAGCATCATCACCTCATATTTGAAAACACACTTTTACGTTCGTAGTTTAATTTTCCCTTTTACATTCTTAGCGTAATTTAGTTTAGATTATATTTTATTTTAAAAAACCCAAAAATATACACTCATATTAATTACGATGCGTAGATTTTCAGGGATCTGTTCGCATACACTCCTTTCCTTGGGTTCGATAATACTTGGTCCCTATACTTGCTCATACTACAGTGAACCCGTACGCTTGCGGGGAAACTATTAGTAGAAAGTTAGTATTTTCGGCTTCAAGTCACCGTCGCAATTTTTTCCCCTTATATAAGCAGCTGCGATGCAGACGGAGAAATAGAGGGAAGAAGAAGAAGAAGAAGAGGAAAAAAAGAGGAAAAGGAAGGAGAAGTCGGGTTTCGTCGCTGTAGAGCCAATCCTCCCTACCGAGTGCTCGTTTCGTCATCTTCTACAAATAAACCGTAAGTTTTCTTCATTTTTACCGTTTAAAATTTAATTTTAAAGCATGTTTAGAATTTTTTAAGTTTAGAATTGATTATAGTTGAATTGTTTTATTTTAGTTTAATAATTTTTAATAATATTAGTTGATTGATTTTAATTTAGTTGATCGAATTTAGTTGAGTAGCTAGTTTGAATTATATTATTTGTTTGATTTTAGTTTAGTGATTTTAAATAATATTAGTTGATTGATTTTTGTTTAGTTGATCGAATTTAGCTGAGTAGCTAGTTTGAATTATATTATTTGTTTGATTTTAGTTTAATGATTTTAAATAATATTAGTTGATTGATTTTTGTTTAGTTGATCGAATTTAGTTGAGTAGCTAGTTTGAATTATATTAGTTGCTTGATTTTAGTTTAATGATTTTAAATAATATTAGTTGATTGATTTTAATTTAGTTGATCGAATTTAGTTGAGTAGCTAGTTTGAATTATATTAGTTGATTGATTTTAGTTTAATAATTTTAAATAATATTAGTTGATTGATTTTAGTTTAGTTGAGTAGTTTGAATTATATTAGTCGTTTGATTTTAGTTTAGTGGAATTGAATTGAATAATATTATAAGTTGACCGAACTTAGTTGAGTAGTTTGAATTATATTAGTTGTTTGAATATTATGTTATGATTATTTCATTGATTTTGAATAATATTATGTTAGTATAGTGGTTTGAAAATAATATTATATTTAGAATATTATGTTATGAGTATTTCATTAATTTTAATATAATATTTCGAATAATATTATAAGTATTTCGAATAATATTATAAGTATTTCGAATAATATTCGTGAATTTTGTTATAGATGAGCGGACAAGGCAGTGACAGTGGCAGTCAGCCTCCGAGGGATGAGGAGTCGAGTCGAGGAGGGCGAGGAGGGAGGAGACGATGGGCCTCACTGAGACCCGTGGTTCCACCTATTTTCAGGCCGAGGTCTCTATCAGAGATATCTTCACAGCCTGGTGATGGCTCCTCCTCCTCACAGCAGACTGCTGACGGCTCATCCTCCTCCCGCCAGCTTCCGGATGTTCAAGCACGGATGTCTATTCAGCCACATGGTTCAACGTAAGTTTTAATATTTTATACTCAATTTTTTTTATTAATTAAAACCTAATTATTTTACTAACTTTGAAGTTTTAATTTTACAGTTGGATTCTGGGTCATGAGGCTAGTAATCAGGTTTCCAAGTCCATCCTTAGCGGTGGATTCGACCCCACCGCTTACAGTTGGGGGCTAGTGTTTGATGCAAGAAAATGGACATACTTCGAGGAGTTTAAGATATTAATTTAATTTATTAATTCACCATTTATTAATATCAAATATATAAACATATATTTACATTTAAATTGTAATTGCAGAAAGAATGTGTCTAGGCACCGGAGCACGATGACCAGATGTGGAAGAATTTCGAAAAATATGCGGTCGAGAGATACAGAGACGTCCTTTATAGAATGAGGGACAAGTGGTACAAGCATGAAGTGGCCACCGACATGGGGACTGACAGTGAGAAGTGGTCGATTTGGGACCAATTCCTCCAGTACTGGAATTCCCCTGAATTCAAAGAGAAGTTGGCGAAAAACAAGGCGAATCGGCGTAGTGACCCTGGTGGAGAAGGGATGGCGAGACATCGGGCCGGTTCTCGGTCCATTTATGAGCACGGGTTGAGATTTGTAAGTTTCGTCTTTAATTCTATAGTTTTTGAATTTTTATTATTTTTTCCTAATTTTTATGAGTGGTATTAATTTTTACTATCTTTTTTTTCTAATTAGGCGGTGGAGCAAGGATGCGAGCCCTCTCATTTTGAGAGATTGCAGCTCGCCCACCCACTCGTCGAGGAGACTGGGAAGTCTACCTAAGGCCGTACCACCGAGATCCACGTAAGTATTATTTCAATATTAATAGTATTATTTCAATTTTTAATATTAAAAGTATTATTTTATATTTTGTGTTCAATTTATTTAATTTTTTGTATAATTAATTTGCACAGAAAGATGCTCGAGGACCTTGCCTCTCAGCCTCAGCCTGAGGAAACGACAGAGGGGTCGGGGTTGATGCCCCCCACACAGCCTTCTGTTGACGTTCAAAATGAATTGTACTTCAAGAACGTCAAGGCTAAAAAGGGGCGGTTTGCTGGATTGGGTAACTTCGGAAAGAACTTTTTTCGACCTCGTGGCTCGGGCTCATCCTCCTCTCAGTCTTCCATCGACTCTCATCCCAGTGAGGTCGAGAGGCAGCTTGCCACGGTGGTGGAGCAGATGAAGAACATGCAGAGGCAGCAACGAGAGAAGGAAGAGTATGAGAGGCAGCAGCGAGAGGCGCACGAAGCCAAGATGCAGCAGTACACAGCCGCCATGCAGGAGTGGTAGCGGTTGTTCGCCTCTGATGTGCCATGATGGCACATGCCTGCGCCACCGATGCCGCCGACCCAGCCGTCGATGCCACCGATGCCGCCGATGCCCCCGATGTAGCAGCCGATTGTTAACCTGGGCGAGGATGAGGAGGAAGAGGAAGTCGGATTTAATTCCGACGAGTAGAAAAATTTAAATTTTAATAAATGTGAAATAAATTTTTTTTTTAGTTTGAATTGATGTTACTTTTATTTAATTTTTTTGTGAAGTACAATTTATTTACTTTTAGTTTGAAATAAATAATTTTACCAAAATAATAAAAATTAAATGGCCACAATATTTATAAAAACAAGTGAGAAACGAAAATGAATTAATTTGGTGAATTATGGAAAAAAATGAGTCAATTTGGATACATATACAATTAATTGTGTACAAATCAACGAATTATAAATTTAAACGGGAGTCGAAATAAAAAATAAAATGGGCACAATATTTATAAAAATAAGTGAAAAACGAAAATGAATTAATTTGGTGAATTATGGAAAAAAAAGAGTCAATTTGGATACATATACAATTAATTACGTACAAATGAATGAATTATAAATTTAAGCGGGAGTCGAAATAAAAAATAAAATGGCCACAATATTTATAAAAACAAGTGAGAAACGGAAATGAATTAATTTGGTGAATTATGGAAAAAAAAATGAGTCAATTTGGATACATATACAATTAATTGCGTACAAATGAACAAATTATAAATTTAAGCGGGAGTCAAAATAAATAATTTTACCAAATAATAAAAATTAAACGGCCACAACATTTATAAAAATAAGTGAGAAACAAAAATGAATTAATTTGGTGAATTATGGAAAAAAATGAGTTAATTTAGATATATATACAATTAATTGTGTACAAATGAATGAATTATAAAATTACGCATTGTCAAAATAAATAATTTTACAAAATAAAATAAATAGTTGGGCAAAAAAAATTTATAAACAAGTTAGATACGAAAAGAAATTAATTTGGTGAATTATAAAAAAAATGACTTAATTTGAATACATATGATGGTCCCGTTTTCGAAGGGCAAAATGGGAATTCAGGAGCACAAAACAAATTTTTTTTTTAAACCTTTTCCTCAGGGAGTTCAGCATGAGTGGGAGATACTCAAGTCACTGCTCTGCTCAGAGGCTGAGTTACCAAGTCAGAGAGAAGGCTTGGAGACTCATGCTCTGAGCAAGGACAGTGGCTTGAGATGCTGAACTCTCGAGTGTGTTATCAAATCACAGCTTGCACCTTGACTGAGTTCAGTGACGAAATACTCAAGTCACTGCGTTGCTGAGAGTCAGAGCTATCAAGTCAGTGATGAGACTTGAAAGCTCAGGCTCTCAACAAGGCAGTGACTCGAGAGACTGAACTCTCGATTGCCTCGCCTGATTTAGTCAGTGAGAAGGAATATCCCTGACTGAAATGCTTAACTAAAGTTCCTTTTTAAACAATGCTCTCAGTGAGCAGATTTTCGCAATACTTTAGAAGAAAAGACATTCCAGATAATAACACTTGGTTTAACGTGGTTCGGAGACTCAAGCTCTTACATCCACGACCTGATTTAACAGGAAATCCACTCCTTTGGATTCTTGTTTTTAACGTGCCAAGGTGCACTTACAACTGGACTCACGCCACTCCCTGGGCTGCCCTCCTCACCTCACTACAAACCTAACAATCTTCTGAAAGGGTTTAGTTTGGTTAGGGTTTTCTCCAACTAGGTGAGGTTTTCCCTTTACAGTGTGTTAGCCAATAGCTAAGATAGGGAAAACCTCTCTAAGCCTAGAGTTACAAGCTGAGCACTCTTATGTATATGTTTGTGAACTCTCAATGTATAGATATGAGTAGAACCTCCTTATATCTCCCATGCACGTATGCTACTACTCACACTCTCAGCTCGTAGGTGTTTGTTTTCTTACAAATCTTACAACACAACACAACACACTCTATCAACAAGCTATGAGCTTGTATTTATAATGGGGATTCAAATGTATCCGTTGGAGAGGAAATACATTTGAATCCAGCATTAAATGGTTTCAACCACTTTTCTTGGAATGCGGCCTTTGTCAGTGTCAGAGTTGCTGCCTCGTGTTGATTGGTCCACGTGGCCTGGATTCACGGATCTTTGACTCAGTGGGTTTGACTAAGACCCACTGACTTTAGGTAGCTTCCTCCTTCACTGACATGATGATCTTTAGTTGGACTGACTCGTCCTCAGTGTAGTTGTCCTTCAGGGACTGTTTGAAGATCTTTCCAGGAAGTTTGTCATAAGGCTGGATGACAAACTTCCCTGACCACAGTAGCCTGACTCCTTCAGGCCTACTTGGTGCAGCACTGATCCTCCTGATCAGGCTCTTCACTGAGTGGTCCACCAGACTTGGCTTAGATCAGCCTGACTTGCACTCAGTGGGACATCCTTCAGGCTTCTCCATTGGTTCAGGTTGATGGCAGGTCTTCAGTCAGCTCTTCTGGCTGTGTTGAGAAGTTCCCCCTCGCTGAGTTTCCCCCTCAACTGAGCAACCTATTCTACTGAGAGCTAACCTAGCCTGACCTGATCTAAAGGATACTATCCTGACTGCTTTCAAACCTATTACATGTTGTTTTGGAAAATCATCAAAACTAAAACATATCCCAACAATTTCCCCCTTTTTGATGATTCCAAAACTTCTAACCAAATGATTTTCTATTACAAGAAAAATGTCAGAGTACAGGTAATAGTTTGAAATATGCAGGAATTCCCATAGTTTAAACATTTAAGATCTGTTCGGTTGACCATTTTTCTTAACAAAACGAGATCAGTGGTCATGTGAACAACCCGCTCTGATACCAATTGATGGTCCCGTTTTCGAAGGGCAAAATGGGAATTCAGGAGCACAAAACAAATTTTTTTTTTAAACCTTTTCCTCAGGGAGTTCAGCATGAGTGAGAGATACTCAAGTCACTGCTCTGCTCAGAGGCTGAGTTACCAAGTCAGAGAGAAGGCTTGGAGACTCATGCTCTGAGCAAGGACAGTGGCTTGAGATGCTGAACTCTCGAGTGCGTTATCAAATCACAGCTTGCACCCTGACTGAGTTCAGTGACGAAATACTCAAGTCACTGCGTTGCTGAGAGTCAGAGCTATCAAGTCAGTGATGAGACTTGAAAGCTCAGGCTCTCAACAAGGCAGTGACTTGAGAGACTGAACTCTCGAGTGCCTCGCCTGATTTAGTCATTGGGAAGGAATCTCCCTGACTGAAATGCTTAACTAAAGTTCCTTTTTAAATAATGCTCTCAGTGAGCAGATTTTCGCAATACTTTAGAAGAAAAGACATTCCAGATAATAACACTTGGTTTAACGTGGTTCGGAGACTCAAGCTCTTACATCCACGGCCTGATTTAACAGGAAATCCACTCCTTTGGATTCTTGTTTTTAACGTGGCAAGGTGCACTTACAACTGGACTCACGCCACT
The DNA here is from genome assembly GCA_947034835.1 of Ballota nigra. Classification (NCBI taxonomy): domain Eukaryota; kingdom Viridiplantae; phylum Streptophyta; class Magnoliopsida; order Lamiales; family Lamiaceae; genus Ballota; species Ballota nigra. The sequence goes on along the minus strand of OX344727.1, from coordinate 54,813,353 downwards.
CCCTGGGCTGCCCTTCTCACCTCACTACAAACCTAACAATCTTCTGAAAGGGTTTAGTTTGGTTAGGGTTTTCTCCAACTAGGTGAGGTTTTCCCTTTACAGTGTGTTAGCCAATAGCTAAGATAGGGAAAACCTCTCTAAGCCTAGAGTTACAAGCTGAGCACTCTTATGTATATGTTTGTGAACTCTCAGTGTATAGATATGAGTAGAACCTCCTTATATCTCCCATGCACGTATGCTACTACTCACACTCTTAGCTCGTAGGTGTTTGTTTTCTTACAAATCTTACAACACAACACAACACACTCTATCAACATGCTATGAGCTTGTATTTATAATGGGGATTCAAATGTATCCGTTGGAGAGGAAATACATTTGAATCCAACATTAAATGGTTTCAACCACTTTTCTTGGAATGCGGCCTTTGTCAGTGTCAGAGTTGCTGCCTCGTGTTGATTGGTCCACGTGGCCTGGATTCACGGATCTTTGACTCAGTGGGTTTGACTAAGACCCACTGACTTTAGGTAGCTTCCTCTTTCACTGACATGATGATCTTTAGTTGGACTGACTCGTCCTCAGTGTAGTTGTCCTTCAGGGACTGTTTGAAGATCTTTCCAGGAAGTTTGTCATAAGGCTGGATGACAAACTTCCCTGACCACAGTAGCCTGACTCCTTCAGGCCTACTTGGTGCAGCACTGATCCTCCTGATCAGGCTCTTCACTGAGTGGTCCACCAGACTTGGCTTAGATCAGCCTGACTTGCACTCAGTGGGACATCCTTCAGGCTTCTCCATTGGTTCAGGTTGATGGCAGGTCTTCAGTCAGCTCTTCTGGCTGTCATCTTGATATCTTCAGGCTGTGTTGAGAAGTTCCCCCTCGCTGAGTTTCCCCCTCAACTGAGCAACCTATTCTACTGAGAGCTAACCTAGCCTGACCTGATCTAAAGGATACTATCCTGACTGCTTTCAAACCTATTACATGTTATTTTGGAAAATCATCAAAACTAAAACATATCCCAACAACATATACAATTAATTGCGTAAAAATGAATGAAATAAGCAAATGGCCTAGCGGCGTGATTAGGCGTGAAATTGTCATGATTCGTCGTTAGAAATGCCCTAGTTTTGGTCAATTTAGTCGAGTATTTAGAGTCAATTGAGTATTATTTCTACACATTGATGAATTTGTCTTTTTGATGCTCATAGGTGAACCAAGGGCGAAAAATGGAGTTCGTAGGACTTTGAATCGACTAAAACGGATTCCCAGATGAGAAAATATCGAAGAAATATGATTGGTATTAGTGCGGAAGAAGAAAAGTATTAGTGGAGCAATTTTGGAGTCACTCGAGTGGATCAACTCGAGCACTAGCGCTCGAGCATGTTGCTCGAGCGCCCAAAACTTACAGAAGATTTCTTGCATTCGAGCAGCTCGAGCGCCACCGCTCGAGCGTGCTTGCTCGAGCACTTTCTAATTTTGTGCTTCCGGATGCATTTTTCGGCTCATGAGTTCCCGATTCGGCCCGATGCTTTATATACTCATTCAAACTCGTTTTTAGGAGAATCAGACACCACAACATACTGGAGTACTTTTAGAGTTAATTTTTGGAGAAGAAGAGACGAGCAAGCTTGAGATTTACTTTTTGGAGGTTTTCTTTACGAATTCATAGTACGGTTTTGCTCTTTAGTTTCGTTTCTTTAGACCTTTGTTCTTAAATACTTTGAGACTTCGTTTTATCAATTTAATTTGAGTTCTTAGCATTGATTTCTTGAAACTCTAGTTTATGTTTGATAATTTATTCGTTATAATCGTTATGCTCATGTTCGTTACTTCTTCAATTGTTCTTGTTTTTGTAAAAACTATGTCTAGCTAAAACCCTTGCATGCTTGGGGTAGGATGAACTCGTAGAAGTAGGTTGTGGGTATGTAATTAGGGTAATTCGTGATGCTTAGTTTTAATTCTCTTAATTAATGAATTCTTAAAATCAATCTTAACTTTACTTTTGAATTTCGTACGAAAATTATTAGAGAGAGGACGACCTTATCACTCTTTAATAACTATTAGGCTTAATGAGAGGGTTTAGAAAGGGTTAATTAATCTACCGGTTTATCTAAGGAGGACGGTCGTATCACCTTAGTTTAAATTAGGGTCTCGTTAATTAAGCACGATCTATTAACTAGTTAGTGGATTAATGAATTCGATTGCTAGGATAAAGTATTAGGGTATTAATTCTTGAGCTTTCATCTTACAATCTTTAACTTAGGTTATTTCTTGTGCGTCACGGTTATCTTGATTATGTACCTGCTCCGTTAGTATACGTAGGAATTCCTATCCTGAGCATCACCATCACATATTTGAATTCAAACCTTAGTTAATTCGTTTCATTCATTCTTTAGTTTAATTTGTTTACTTTAGTTTAGAATTAATTCTTTAAAAATCCAAAAACATACATTCATATTAGCTACGACGCGTAGATCTTCAGGGATCTGTTCGCATACACTCCTTCCATTGGGTTCAATAATACTTGGTCGCTATACTTACTCATACTACAGTGAACCCGTACGCTTGTGGGGAAACTACTAGTAAATTTAGTATTTTCCGATTCAAGTCAATGGCGCCGTTGCCGGGGATGGCATTGTATGTCTTTTGAATAGGACTTGTAGATAGTAGTTAGTAGTGAGTGATTTACTTTTCTATTTTATTTCATAGTATTTTCGGCAGTTGCGTTTTTATTCTTTTGTTAGTGTTTCAGGTTTATGAAAACACGCTCGCAAGGTGATACGAGCGAAGAGAGACTGCAGCTAGATCCTGAGACAATAGCAAGAAGAAACCGAACCTTCTTAAGAAGGATGAACGCTGTCGGAGGAGAGAACGAGAACGTAAACATGGACATCACCAATGAGTTGGATGACGCTGCGAATGAGTTCAATCAGGTAGTGGACCGAGTTGACGGCATTGGCGAGAGTAGTAGCCAGAATCAAGTCCGTTAGGGGATAGCCAGAGCCAAAACCCGGGTACACAGAACATGAACAATCCAGCTCATAACCTTGTCCAATATCCTCAAAACAACCCTGCTTACCCACTGAACAACTTCCCACAAAACAACTTACCTTACCCGTACCCATACCCACCTTATCCATATCCACCATACCCATACCCTCCACCTCCTGTTTACAACCAACCACCAGCTTATCAACCACCACCACCCCAACAGGTACCAGTACCGCCTGCTAATCCTCAGCACGTTCCTCAGAATGCAGATCAGAACATGGCTATTCGAGGAAGGTTCGCGGCACAACCGCAGAGGTACTATGATGGAGTGGCATTGCCCCTTGTAGAGGTAAACAACTTCTCAATTTCTCCTGGAATTCTAAAGCTGCTTACCGAAAATCAATTCAAGGGGGAGGTTGGGAAGAAGAATCCTCAAACTCATCTTAGGAGTTTTCTGATGATCGCATCCACGTTCAATTATAACGGCATGTCTGAAGATGCCAAGAGGCTCAGGCTGTTCCCATTCTCTTTGACGGGAATAGCCAAGGAGTGGTACGATAACACGCTCCCACGGGGAGGTATAACCACTTGGGCCGAGCTCGAGCGTCTGTTCCTCGAGCGATTCTACTCTCGATCTAGAACCATTAAAGCAAGGATAGAGATCTCTTCTTTCCGCCAGAAGCCAGGCGAGGACCTACGTCAGGCGTGGGAGAGATACTCGAATATGTTGATTGAGTGCCCGCAGCACAGGTACAATGAGAGGGATATTATGGTATTCTTCTATAGTAGAGCCAGCAAGGCCGGCCAAGCCCATCTTGATGCATGTGCGAGTGGAGCTTTTCTGAACCAAGGGATAGCGAGGTGTAGAGAAATCGTTGATAACATTGTCACGAATGCCGGGGCATGGAACAAGGACCCAAAATTTCAGAGAGCTTGTAAGTTGGAGGAGAATGAGAAAACAAGGAAGCTGTTGATGGTAATGATGGAGAAAATCAGTAACCTTGAGATGGGGCAGAATCTGGTTGGAGGGAATGTAACAGTGAGCGAGAAAGTGGACCCACCCATGAGCCAGCAAGAAGAGGCCAACTATATGGGAAGACCTAACTATCCACAAGGTGGGAATCAGTTTGGAAGGCCTTCTTATGGCCAACCATTTGTAACTCCAGGTCCACAGCCGCCTCAAAATCAATGGAGGAACACACAAGGGTATCAAGGAGGCCAGCAGCCTTCTCAGAATACATGGAGGAAGAGTGAGAATTTCTCATATGCCAATCCTAAGGCCGGAATTACAGTTCCTCCAGGTGTTGATCCAGGTTCGAAACCACCGGGTGGAGAAGGCGGTGACTCAACTGAGGAGATGTTGAGAGCTATCCTTCAGAAGGTCGAGGAAGGTAGCAAGAGTTTGTCCTCATTGGAGTACGATGTGAAGGAGTTGCTGTTGGAGTTATACGTGAAAGTATGCTTTTACTTTGTATAACTCGTGTATCAAACACTCGTTTTATGAGAATAATTCTTTTATCACATTTGCTTTAGTTATGATTGAATGTTGAATTTCTATTGCAAACCGTTCAATATATAGTACATGTTACATTGTAGTTAATGTGGTGATACCCGATCACGGAAGACAACATTAACAGTTTACTTGTAACTAAACGTACAATTTCACGACCCAGGTGGAATTGAACAATCCACCATGAAAGGTCGATGTGTAAGGCTCAGATTGGTCCGTCTTGACTAAGAGATTGCACTAGCACATTTAGTATGTGTTGAAGAGGACCTACAGCGAGGATAAATTCTTCTGTTCTGAAAGGTGAAAAATTAGACCTCAGTGGTTGTTGATTTCTTAATCTCCGTCACTTAAATAGGACCGTGTGTGCTTAATAGTTACTGCTTTGATTTATGTTGGGTGAGAATCATTGTGACTTCGAACTTTGTGTCTTGGGCAGTAATATTAATAATGCGACGGTTGCTAAGATTTAATATGGAGAAACGCGTGCGAGTACGGCTCGTGTGATTAGTCCCCTTGGTGGGCTCAGAAGTTTTATTGTACCAAATCTTGCAAGTGAAGAATTAGTTTCTTCGGTACGAATAATAATGTTGAGCTGTCTTTACTCCAAGGTGAAAGATGTTAATTAATTTAGAGCTATTCAGAAGTTCAATTAATTAATGGACTTGATAATCTTAAACGCGGGAAATAATAACCGGGAGCCCATATTATCGTAATATGGATTAAGATGGATAGTGCAATATTAATTTATTAGTGGTAATAATTAATATTAATGGGCTGAATTATATTGGGGCTCAATATTGAAATTCAGAAGTCCATTAGGAGGTCCAATCTTAATTCTCCTTAAAGGCCCCTCAAGTAGCCCATTAAGTAGCCCAATAATGATAAGGTGATTAAAATAAAAAGAAAATAATATGCTGATTTTTTCTCTAAATTTTCGAAAATAGTGTATTTAGGAGAGATTAGATTTTGTTGATTTTCTTGGAAAGATATTATGGAAGATGAGTATTCTTGGAATACAAGATTATCTCATATATTCAAGAAGATCCAAATCTTGGATTCCATCCTATGAATTTTCGAAAATTACATCTATTTAGGAGGGTGAGATTTTTGTGGAATATTTTATTTTGGAGAAAAGAATATATGGGATATATTCAAGATTTCTTAGAGGCTAAGAAAATATTTTCTCCAAGCCCATATTCATGTAAAATTTCGGTCCCTACCCTCTATAAATAGGGGATGATTATTTCATCCCCAAGTACATAATTCCATGTGTTGGAAAAATCAAGAAGCATAGATATTTTTCTTTTTCCTTAGTTTATTAAATTACTTGAAAGCATCTCCCACCGGTGATCAAGTGAGGTGAAAGGGAAATACTTGAGAAGGCTTTTGGGTTGGTAAAGCGTGAACGTATTCGTGCCGTTTATTCAAAGGCCAAGACTACAAGAGGTACGTTAATCACATATTTACCTGTTTATTCCGCCATAGTTAATATGTGAAATTAATTCAACATGCATGATGAAAATTAGTTGTTGGAATTATTATTTGAATTAATTAGGATTAATTCATGCTAGTAATAATTGTATTTAAATTCGTATTTAAATTTCATCACGAAAAGTTCCCGGGCACCCCTATTTTCCCAACAGTTGCATAAGAAAGGCGATCAGCGTGATCAAGAACTCCAAAAAAGAGACATAGAGTGGAATCGAGCTCAACAAGAGAACAACCGCAGGTTCACTTCTATTGAGTATCAAATTAGTCAAATTGCAAAGTTTCAGATGAGAGAGCCGGGCAAGTATCCTTCAATGCCCGAGGGTAACCCAAAGGAACATTGCAAGGCCATTGAGTTGATAAGTGGGACCAAATATGTTGGTCCTGAGATGCCTGCTGATTCTGAGACGCCCCAAGGAGAGGTTGAGATAGAAGAAAAAGAGCCTGGGGGAGTTAGAGATGAGATTGAGGAGATGGAAGTTGAGAAAGGGGTTGAGGGTGAAGACACCCAGAAGAGTAAAGATATGAATGAGAGCAAAGAGCCTGAAGAGGAGGGCATTGAGGAGATTGAGAGAGTTCCAAAGTGGAAGAAGGCAAAGTAAGCAAGGAAGAATGTAAAAGAAACTGAGAGACATGAATGGGGGGTACCCAAATCTGTGATACCTGTCCCATATCCACTGCAGTTCATGAAAAAGAAATTAGATGAAAAGTTTGCTAAATTCCTTGATGTTTTCAAAAAGTTACATATTAACATTCCTTTTTATGATGTTTTGGAACAGATGCCTAACTACGCCAAGTTCCTGAAGGACTTGATAGCGAAGAGACGGAGAGTAGATGGACCCGAGCTAGTGCACTTGAACCACGAGGTGAGTGCTATGGCGTACAAGGCGCTTCCGCCAAAGTTGAAGGATCCCGGGAATTTCACCATTCTTTGTGATATCGGGAAAGGGTTCAAGAATGGAGCTTTGTGTGATCTCGGGGTGAGCATTAATTTGATGCCTCTTTCATTGTTCAAGAAGTTGGAAGGGGGTGAGCTTCAACCCACGATGATGACGCTCCAGCTTGCTGATAGGTCTATCACGAGACCTCAAGGAGTAGTGGATGATGTTCTAGTGACGGTGGCGAATCACGTTTTTCCCGCCGATTTCGTGGTACTCGATATGGAGGAGGATGAGCATGTACCGCTGATTTTAGGAAGGCCATTTCTAGCTACAGTCGGGATGGTACTTGACGTATCGAATGGAAAGATTACGGTCAAAGTTGATGATCAAGAAGTGAAGATAGCTATTTACGAAGCTATGAAATACCCCATGGGAGATGAGAGTTGCCACTTCATTGACATCACAGATACTTGTGTTGAAGACACACTTCTAGACCCTTGCTCTTTCTATGTTCATCAATTTGATTATCCTATTCTAGACGATCTATCTTATGATTCTTATGATCTTGACTATTTTGACAGCCTGAAAGACAACGAAGATGTCAAGTTCTTGGAGATGAAGAAAGTAGAGGATGAGGACGACTTGGAAGCCGAGGAGTCAACTTTTGAGAAGATGTTCGATAAGGAGCCACCATTGGAGGTGAAAAAGGAGCTGAAACTACTTCCCGATCACCTCAAGTACGCCTACTTAGATGAGACCGATAAGTATCCGGTAATTGTATCTGCCCTTTTATCTGATGATCAGCTTGAGAGACTTTTAGTAGTGCTTCGTAAGCACAAATCTGCTATAGGATGGTCGATCGCGGATATTAAGGGAATTAGCCCTTCAATTTGCATGCATAGGATTAGATTAGAAGAGGGTAGAAAACCGGTAGTGCAAAACCAACGTAGAGTTAATCCGGTAATTCAAGAGGTGATACATAAGGAGGTTTTGAAGTTATTATATAGCAACATGATCTTTGCGATTTCTGACAGTCCATGGGTGAGTCCGTTACACGTAGTTGCTAAGAAGGGGGATACCACAGTGATTAAGACTGAGTCTAATGAATTGGTAGCCACTAGATTAGTGACGGGATGACGTGTGTGTTGATTATAGGAGTTGAACAAGGCAACGTGTAAGGATCACTTTCCTCTACCGTTCCTTGATCAGATGATTGATAGATTAGGTGGTTTTGAGTATTATTGTTTCTTAGATGGGTATTCGGGGTATAATCAGATCATGATAGCCCCCGAGGATCAAGAGAAAACCACCTTCACCTGCTACTATGTGACTTTTTGTTGGGATATGTTTTTAGTTTTGATGATTTTCCAAAACAACATGTAATAAGTTTGAAAGCAGTCAGGATTGTATCTTTTATTTCAGGTCAGGCTAGGTCATTTCTCAGTAGTATAGGCTGTCAGTTGAGAAGAACTCAGTTGAGGGAACACTCAGTTGAGGGGGAACTCAGCAACACAGCCTGAGGATATCAAGATGACACCAAGGAGAACTGACTAAAGCCAAGTCAGAGACCTAAACTAGAAAAGAAGCCTGAAGGATGTCCTGCTGAGTGTAAACTTGGCTGATCTAAGTTAAGTCAGGTGGACCACTCAGTGAAGAGCATGATCAAGAGGATCAGTGCTGTACCAAGTAGGCCCTGAAGGAGCCAGGCTACTGTGGCCAGGGAAGTTTGTCATTCAGCCTTATGACAAACTTCTTGGAGTGATCTTCAAACAGTCTCTGAAGGATAACTACACTGAAGACGATTCAGTCCACTGAAGATCATCAGTCAGTGAAGGAGGAAGCTACCTAAAGTCAGTGGACTTAGTCAACCCACTGAGTCAAAGATCCGTTGGATTCAGTCCACGTGGACCAATCAGTACGAGGCAGCAACTCTGACACTGACAAGGCCGTATTCCAAGAAAAGTGGTTGAAACCATTAATTGTATGGATTCAAATGTAATTTCCTCCAACGGTTACATTTGAATCCACACTATATATACAAGCTTCCAGCTGCGGATTGAAGTGTGTTGTGTAGTGTTGAGTGTGAAGAAAGAAAAATCAACACCTACGAGTTGTGAGGGTGTGTGAGTTGTTAGGGAGTCATAAGGAAGTGTCTCTCACACCCATGACACTGACCATTAGTGTTTTCACATATATTCATTGAGTGTCAAGCTTGTAACTCTTAGCTTAGAGAGGTTTTCCTAATCCTAGCTTCAGGCTAACACATTGTAAAGGAAAACCTCACCTAGTTGGAGAAACCAAACTGAAACCAAAACCCTCTAGTTAGGTTTGTTGGGAGTAAGTCAGTGAGTGAGGAGGGGCAGCCTAGGGAGTGGCGTGAGTCCAGTTGTAAGTGCACCTTGGCACGTTAAAAACAAGAATCCCAAGTAGTGGATTTCCTGTTAAATTAGGCCGTGGATGTAAGAGCTTGAGTCTCTGAACCACGTTAAACTGAGCGTTTGTTTCATTCAAAGTATTTACTAAAGTGTTGAGAAAATCTGCTCACTGAGAGCATTGTTAAAGAAAACTTTAGTTAAGTATTCAGGTCAGGGAGATTCCTCTCACTGACCAATTCAGGCAACGCACTCGAGAGTTCAGCATCTCGAGTCACTGTGTTACTCAGCGTATGAGTATCTAAGTCGTCACACTGACTTGGTAACTCAGGCTCTCAGTAATGCAGTGACTTGAAGTGTAATCTCTCGAGTGACTGCCTTGTTAAGAGACTGAGCCTTCAAGTCATCACACTGACTTGATGTCTCTGACTCTTAGCAACGCAGTGACTTGAGTTCTATACACTCTTGCTGAACTCCCTGAGAAAAGTTTTTTTTTAAAAAAATTTTTAACTCCTGAATTCCCATTTTGGTATTCGAAAACGGGACCATCACTTTTGCTTTTAGGAGGATGCCGTTTGGGTTGTGTAATTGTTGGGATACGTTTTAGTTTTGATGATTTTCCAAAATAACATGTAATAGGTTTGAAAGCAGTCAGGATTGTATCTTTAGTTTCAGGTCAGGCTAGGTTATGTCTAAGGAGAATAGGCTGTCAGTTGAGAAGAACTCAGTTGAGGGAACACTCAATTTAGGGGGAACTCAGCGAGGGGGAACTCAGCAACACAGCCTGAGGATATCAAGATGAAACCAAGAAGAACAGACTGAAGCCAAGTCAGAGACCTGAACCTGAAGAGAAGCCTGAAGGATGTCCCATGATTAGGCGTGAAATTGTCATGATTCGTAGCTTGAAATACCCCAATCTTGGTCGAGTTTATAGAGTATTTAAAGTCAATTGAGTATTATTTCTACACATTGATGAATTTATCTCTTTGATGCTCATAGGTGAATAGAGGACGAAAAACGGAGTTCGTAGGACTTTGAATCGACTCAAACGGATGCCCGGATGAGAAGATATTGAAGAAATACGATTAGTATTAGTGTGGACGAGGAAAAGTATCAGTTGGGAGGAGTTGTAAGTCACTCGAGTGACTAGGTCGAGCGCCACCGCTCGAGCGCATTGCTCGAGCGCCTAAACGTACAGAACTTTTCTTGCGCTCGAGCAGCTCGAGCGCCACCGCTCGAGCGAATTGCTCGAGCGCTCAAAACATACAGTGTGATTTCATCGCTCGACCGGCTCGAGCGGAACCGCTCGAGCGATTGTGTCATTCGAGCTACACTGCTCGAGCGGGACCGCTCGAGCGTTTTGCTCGAGCAACCTTGGATTTTTACCTCCGGATGCGTATTTTCGGCCCATTAACTCCCGTTTTGACCCGTGCCTATATATACCTCTTCCAAACACGTTGTGAAGAATCCCCGAACTTAGAAATACTGTTAGACTTAGTTTTTGAAGAGGAAGGAGACGAGCAAGCTTTATTTACGTTTTGTTGAGGTTTTTCATACGAATTCTAGTTTCTTTTCAATTCTTAGTTTCTTTTCATTAGTTCGTTACTTTGAACACGTTTAAATTTTGTTTTGATTAATTCAATTTCAGTTCTTAGTATTTATTTCTTTAAAACCCTAGTTCATGTTTCATATTTTCGTTCTTCAATTCATTATGTTTATGTGTGTTGTTTCTTCTATTGCTTTTATGTTTGTTACAACCATGTCCGGCTAAAACCCTTGCATGCTTAGGGTAGGATGAACTCGTAGAAGTAGGATGTGGGTACGTAATTAGGGTAATTCGTGACGTTAGTTTTAATTCTCTTAATTAATGAGTTCTTATAATTAATCTGAACTTTACCTTTAAATTTAGTACGAAAGTGTTAGAGAGAGGACGACCGCATCACTCAATAACAATTAGTAGTCTTAACGAGAAGGTTTAGGAAAGGTTAATTCATCTACCGGTTTAGCGAAGGAGGACGACCGCATCACCTTAGTTAAATTAGGGTCTCATTAATTAAGCACAATCTAGTAAATTGTTAGTAGATTCGTGAAGTCGAGTGTTATGGTAAAGTATTAGGGTTTAGAATCTTGAGCTTTCACCTTGCATTCTTAGACTTAGGTTAATTCTTGTGTGTCACGGGTATTCTGATTATGTACCTGCTCCGTTAGTATACGTAGGGATTCCTATCCTAAGCATCACCATCTCATACTTGCATATACACCTTAGATACTTAGTTTAATTTTCCTTTTGCATTCGTAGGATAATTGAGTTTAGTTTAATTAATCTTTCCAAAAAACCCAAAAACACACACTCATATTAACTACGACGTGTAGATCTTCAGGGATCTATTCGCATATACACCATCCCTTGGGTTCGATACTACTTGGTCATTATACTTACTCTTACTACAGTGAACCCGTCCGCTTGCGGGTGAGCGACTAGTAGAAGTTAGTAAAATTGCTTCAAGTCAATGGCGCCGTTGCCGGGGATGGCGTTGTATGCTTTTGAATAGGACTTGTAGATAGCTTAGTAGTTAGTAGTGGGTGATTTATTTTCTGTTTTTATTTTTTATTTGTATTCAATCGGCAGTTGCGTTTTGACCCTTCTGCTAGTGTGTCAGGTTTATGAAAACACGCTCACAAGGAAATACGAGCGAAGAGAGAATACCGTTGGACCCTGAGACAATAGCCAGAAGGAACCGAGCCTTCTTGAGAAGGATGAACGCTGCCGACTTAGGAAAGGAACCAATGGATATCAATAATGAGTTGGACGATGCTGCCAACGATTTCAATCAGGCAGTAGACCGAGTTGAAGGCACTGGAGTTAGTGGTAGCCAGAATCAAATTCCATTAGGGGATAGCCAGAGTCTAAACCCGGATACACAAAACGTAGGGAATCCAGCTCAGAACCTTGTCCATAATCCTCATAACAACCCTGCTTACCCACAAAACCCAAATAACCCTTTTAACAACCCAGTATACCAACATTACCCATACCCACCTTATCCTTACCCACCATATCCATACCATCCACCACCAGTCTATAATCAACCACCTATTTACCCACCACCACCCCAACAAGTACCAGTACCTGCTGTTAATCCTCACCACGTTCCTCAGAACGTAGATCACAATATGGCTATTCGAGGGAGGTTTGCAGCGCAGCCACAACGGTACTATGATGGAGTGACTTTGCCTCCAGTTGAGGCGAACAACTTCTCGATATCCCCGGGGATTTTAAAGTTGCTTACCGAGAATCAGTTCAAGGGGGTGATCGGGAAGGAGAATCCTCATACACACCTGAGGATTTTTCTCACGATAGCCTCCACATTTAATTATAATGGCATGTCTGAAGATTCCAAGAGGCTTAGGCTGTTCCCATTCTCATTGACGGGAATAGCCAAGGAGTGGTACGATAATACGCTCCCATGGGGAGGTATTACCACTTGGGCCGAGCTCGAGCGTCTGTTCCTCGAGCGATTCTACCCTCCATCTAGGACGATCAAGGCTAGAATTGAGATCTCGTCCTTTCGCCAGAAGTCCGGAGAGGATTTACGCCAAGCGTGGGAGAGATACTCAAACATGCTGATTGAGTGCCCGCAGCACGGGTACAATGAGGGGGATATTATGGCATTCTTCTACAGTGGTGCCAACAAGGCGGGGCAAGACCATTTAGACGCTTGTGCGGGCGGAGCATTCTTGAACCAAGGCATAGAGAGGTGTAGGGAAATCGTGGATAACATTGTCACGAATGCCGGTCCTTGGAGTGGAGATGCAGATTTGCAGAGAGTGCATCAGGTTGAAGAGGGAGAAGGAACGAGAAGGCTGTTGATGGCCATGATGGAGAAGATCAACAATCTCGAGTTGGGGAAGAATTTGGTTGGAGAGCATGCAGTAGAGAATGAGAGAGTAGACCAGCCCAGTGGACAGCAAGAGGTAGCCAATTACATGGGAGGTCCGTATTACAATCAGAATGGCTACCAAGGTGGTAATCAGTATGGAAGGCCTTCTTATGGCCAACCATTTGTGCCTCCAGGCCCTCAGCCACTTCAAAATCAATGGAGGAACACACAAGGAGTTCAAGGAGGCCAGCAGCCTCCTCAAAACACGTGGCGAAAAAATGAGAACTTTTCTTATGCTAACCCAAAAGCTGGTGTTACTGTTCCTGCAGGTGTTGATCCGGGGTCTAAACCTCCTGGTGGAGAAGGCGGTGCATCAAACAAGGAGATGTTGAGAGCGATCCTTCAGAAGGTGGAGGAAGGAAGCAAGCGGTTGTCATCCTTGGAGTACGATGTGAAGGAGCTGCATAAGAAAGGTGATCAACGTGATCAAGAGCTCCAAAAGATGAATGTTGAGTGGACTAGAACTCAACAAGAGAACAATCGAAGGTTCACTTCTTTAGAGCTCCAGATGAGTCAAATTGCAAAGTCAGTGAATAGAATGCCGGAAGGGAACCCGAAAGAGCATTGCAAGGCGATCCAGCTTAGAAGTGGAACCAATTATGAAGGTCCTCAGATGCCTGCTGATTCTGAGACGCCTCAAGTTGAGAAGGGGATTGAAAGTGAAGGGATTGAGAGGCATGAAGATATGGATGAGTCCCATAAGGGCAAGGAAAGTGAGGAGGTTGAAAGAGTTCCTAAGTGGAAGAAGGCAAAGGAAGCAAGGGAAAAAGTGAAAGAAACAGAAAGAGATGAATGGGGGGTACCCAAATCTGTGATACCCGTCCCATATCCACAGCGCTTCATGAAAAAGAAGCTTGATGAAAAATTTGCAAAATTTCTTAATGTTTTTAAACAACTTCATATTAATATTCCTTTTTATGATGCTTTGGAATAGATGCCGCACTATGCGAAGTTTTTGAAGGACTTGATCGCGAAAAGACGGCGAGTGGATGAGCCAAAGTTGGTGCAGCTGAACCACGAGGTGAGTGCATTAGTGCACAAGGCGCTTCCACCGAAGCTGAAGGATCCCGGGAGCTTCACGATCCTATGTGATATTGGGAACGGGATCAAGAAGGGAGCGTTGTGCGACCTTGGGGCGAGCATTAATTTGATGCCACTGTCGCTTTTCAAGAAGTTGGAAGGTGGTGAACTTCAACCCACGATGATGACGCTCCAACTTGCCGATCGGTCTATCACTAGACCTCAAGGTGTGGTTGAAGACGTTCTAGTGAGAGTTGGAGATCACATTTTTCCAGCCGACTTTGTAGTGCTAGAGATGGAGGAAGATGAGCACGTTCCATTGATCTTGGGAAGGCCGTTCTTAGCTACGGCGGGGATGGTGCTAGATGTGGCAAACGGGAAGATTACGCTGAAGGTTGATGATCAAGAAGTGAAGATCTCCCTATATGAAGCCATGAAACACCCAAAGGAGGATGAGAGCTTGTATTGCATGGATGCAATTGATCATCGTGTTGAAGACACGCCTTCTATCCCTAATCCTTCTGATATTCATGATTTTGTTAGTCCTTCACTTGATTATTTAACCCATGAGCGTTATGATCTTGATTATTTTGATAGGGATAAAGTGAAGAAGTTGAAGGATGAAGAGGTGAAAAGTGTGGACGTGGTCCAGCTGGAGGGAAAAGAAGGAGTTAAGAAGAAGAAGTCCAAACTCAAGAAACTGTTTAGTAAGACTCCTCCAGATAGAGGCAAGAAGGAGTTGAGACCCATAACACTTGGGAATGAGAAGAGAGCAAAAGGGCTCATGATGGTGGGGGATCAAGGAAAGGAGTTCAAACACCACTCTTATGAGAGTGAGGGAGGTAAATTTGAGTATGATGTCCCATAAGCTCCTTTGAGCATGGTCCGGCATGAGGACCTTAAAAATAGCGCTGAATGGGAGGCAACCCATTTTTTATTTGCTTTTGAGTGTTTTTAGTTATTTTCCTTTTATGTTACTAGGATGTTGTTGAGTCGTATGTTTAACCTCGTATTTGAGTAAGTTGCTTGTAGGCTTGTCTCTAAAGGAGTAAAGGTATCAAAGAAGTGGAGATTGAAGGAACCAACTTGAGACAAGGGAATGTGCAAAGCTATTGAGAGAAATTGAATTATTTGGTTGAGGTAACCCACAACCCCAAACTTAGACCTCTAGCAAGGTGGAAGTTTGGGGGGGTGGAGTTTTTTTTGTTTTTTATGTTTCTTGTTACATTGCACATGCATGCACGCCCTTATCTTTGAGTTGAGTTTGATTGATTATTAGTTTGTTGAGATACTCCTTGGGGTGATTCTGATTTGACTCGCTATTGCATATTTCATGCCTATCAATCATCTTATGCTTGTTGATTGCTATCTTTGAGTATGATTTGATGAGTAGAGTGAGTTGTAAGGGTGAGTTAGAAATTCTTTTGTGTGAGTGTTTGAGTTTGAGCTGATTAGAGAGAGAACTTGTATGCTTGTGAATTTTTCTTTTGAGTACTTGTGTGATGAGAGTGAGAATGAACTAGGACTAGCTTGGATGTGAAAGCTGTGAGCTTTTGAGCCTTATGAGATTTTGATGCATTAATTAATCTCTTCGTTTGTGAGTGGATCGTCACCGTATAGGTGCTAGAACTTGTGTGTGCTCTTGCTTCTTGATTGTGTCTAGTTTGATATGCCGAATAGGATCTTAGGCCATTTTTTATTTTATTGAGCCACTTAGCCAAAATTTTCCTTACCAATGACATTGATCCCTTGTTAGCCCCTTTGAGCCTAAAGCCTATTTTATTTGCTAGCACATATGAACACTATTCCAATTCCTAAGCCTTTTTATCCCAATTTGAGTGGAGAATAGGAAAGTGTGAATGTGAAGGGAGTGAATTGAGTGAAAAAGGAAAAGGTTGTTTGTTGAGTGAACATGAGAAGAAGGTTTGATGAAGTTATGAGATGTGGGAAAAAGAGAAAAAAAATTGAGAATGAGCAAAAGAAAAAAAAAATGAGCTCATGTGTTGTGCAAAAAAAAAAAGAAAAAAAAAGTGAAGTGATTGAAAAAAAAAGTGAAAGAAGTTAGAAAAGAATTGAAGTGTTGAGAGAATTGGAATTGAAAGTGTGTTGATTGAAAATGTTTGAAATAGTCTGTTCCTAATCTCGAAGTGTGAAAGTTTGATTTTCTATTCTCCATTCACTTGAGTCACTTACCCATATTGTTATCCCACCTGTCCAAAGAGCCTACATTACAACCTTGAGAAAAGTCCTTTTTGATTCGGCATTGATTTCTAGAGTATGGTCGGAGTTGAGAGCGCTTACAAGCCTATGGCTGCCGATATGAGTGATTGATTGTTTGAGTGAGTCCCTTAATCATTGATATACACTTGTGAGGGAGTGAAACACATCGTTGAGTGCACATCCATGTTTGATCTTTGTGTTTCTTGTTGTTGTTGCATGAGTATGATGAAGGAAGGTGAGTGAGTATACATGTGATTGATCTTTAAAGCTCGAGTTCAATTAGCTTGCATGATTTATTCTTGATTCATTCCTAACAATTTCACTTGACTTATTATTTCGTTGCTTGAGGACAAGCAACATGGTAAGTTTGGGGGGGTTGATTAGGCGTGAAATTGTCATGATTCGTAGCTTGAAATACCCCAATCTTGATCGAGTTTATAGAGTATTTAGAGTCAATTGAGCATTATTTCTACACGTTGATGAATTTGTCTCTTTGATGCTCATAGGTGAATAGAGGATGAAAAACGGAGTTCGTAGGACTTTGAATCGACTCAAACGGATGCCCGGATGAGAAGATATTGAAGAAATACGATTAGTATTAGTGTGGACGAGGAAAAGTATCAGTTGGGAGGAGTTGTAAGTCACTCGAGTGACTAGGTCGAGCGCCACCGCTCGAGCGCATTGCTCGAGCGCCTAAACGTACAGAACTTTTCTTGCGCTCGAGCAGCTCGAGCGCCACCGCTCGAGCAAATTGCTCGAGCGCTCAAAACATACAGTGTGATTTCATCGCTCGACCGGCTCGAGCGGAACCGCTCGAGCGATTGTGTCATTCGAGCTACACTGCTCGAGCGGGACCGCTCGAGCGTTTTGCTCGAGCAACCTTGGATTTTTACCTCCGGATGCGTATTTTCGGCCCATTAACTCCCGTTTTGACCCGTGCCTATATATACCTCTTCCAAACACGTTGTGAAGAATCCCCGAACTTTAGAAATACTGTTAGACTTAGTTTTTGAAGAAGAAGGAGACGAGCAAGCTTTATTTACGTTTTGTTGAGGTTTTTCATACGAATTCTAGTTTCTTTTCAATTCTTAGTTTCTTTTCATTAGTTCGTTACTTTGAACACGTTTAAATTTTGTTTTGATTAATTCAATTTCAGTTCTTAGTATTTATTTCTTTAAAACCCTAGTTCATGTTTCATATTTTCGTTCTTCAATTCATTATGTTTATGTGTGTTGTTTCTTCTATTGCTTTTATGTTTGTTACAATCATGTCCGGCTAAAACCCTTGCATGCTTAGGGTAGGATGAACTCGTAGAAGTAGGATGTGGGTACGTAATTAGGGTAATTCGTGACGTTAGTTTTAATTCTCTTAATTAATGAATTCTTATAATTAATCTGAACTTTACCTTTAAATTTAGTACGAAAGTGTTAGAGAGAGGACGACCGCATCACTCAATAACAATTAGTAGTCTTAACGAGAAGGTTTAGGAAAGGTTAATTCATCTACCGGTTTAGCGAAGGAGGACGACCGCATCACCTTAGTTAAATTAGGGTCTCATTAATTAAGCACAATCTAGTAAATTGTTAGTAGATTCGTGAAGTCGAGTGTTATGGTAAAGTATTAGGGTTTAGAATCTTGAGCTTTCACCTTGCATTCTTAGACTTAGGTTAATTCTTGTGTGTCACGGGTATTCTGATTATGTACCTGCTCCGTTAGTATACGTAGGGATTCCTATCCTAAGCATCACCATCTCATACTTGCATATACACCTTAGATACTTAGTTTAATTTTCCTTTTGCATTCGTAGGATAATTGAGTTTAGTTTAATTAATCTTTCCAAAAAACCGAAAAACACACACTCATATTAACTACGACGCGTAGATCTTCAGGGATCTATTCGCATATACACCATCCCTTGGGTTCGATACTACTTGGTCATTATACTTACTCTTACTACAGTGAACCCGTCCGCTTGCGGGTGAGCGACTAGTAGAAGTTAGTAAAATCGCTTCAAGTCATCCCACTGAGTGTAAACCAGGCTGATCTAAGCTAAGTCAGGTGGACCACTCAGTGAAGAGCATGATTAGGAGGATCAGTGCTGCACCAAGTAGGCCCTGAAGGAGTCAGGCTACTGTGGTCAGGGAAGTTTGTCATTCAGCCTTATGACAAACTTCTTGGAGTGATCTTCAAACAGTCTCTGAAGGACAACCACACTGAAGACGTTCAGTCCACTGAAGATCATCAGTCAGTGAAAGAGGAAGCTACCTAAAGTCAGTGGATCTTGGTCAATCCACTGAGTCAAAGATCCGTGAATTCAGGCCACGTGGACCAATCAGCACGAGGCAGCAACTCTGACACTGACAAAGGCCGCATTCCAAGAAAAGTGGTTGAAACCATTAAATGTTGGATTCAAATGTATCTTCCCTCCAACGGATACATTTGAATCCCCATTATAAATACAAGCTCATAGCTGAGTATTCAAGTGTGTTGAAGTGTTGTATTGTGTGAAGAAAGAAAAATCAACACCTATAAGCTATAAGAGTGTGTGAGTTGTTAGGGAGTCATAAGGAAGTGTTGCTCACACCCACGACACTGACTTTAGTGTTTTCACATATATTCATTGAGTGTCAAGCTTGTAACTCTTAGCTTAGAGAGGTTTTCCTAATCCTAGCTTCAGGCTAACACATTGTAAAGGAAAACCTCACATAGTTGGAGAAACCAAACTGAAACCAAAACCCTCTAGTTAGGTTTGTTGGGAGTAAGTCAATGAGTGAGAAGGGGCAGCCCAGGGAGTGGCGTGAGTCCAGTTGTAAGTGCACCTTGGCACGTTAAAAACAAGAATCCCAAGTAGTGGATTTCCTGTTAAATCAGGCTGTGGATGTAAGAGCTTGAGTCTTTGAACCACGTTAAACTGAGCGTTTGTTTCATTCAAAGTATTTACTAAAGTGTTGAGAAAATCTGCTCACTGAGAGCATTGTTAAAAAGGAAACTTTGGTTAAGTATTCAAGTCAGGGAGATTCCTCTCACTGACCAGTTCAGGCAACGCACTCGAGAGTTCAGCATCTCGAGTCACTGCGTTATTCAGAGTATGAGTTTCCAAGCTCTCACTGACTTGGTAACTCAGGCTCTGAGTAATGCAGTGACTTGAAGTGAAACCTCTCGAGTCACTGCCTTGTTACGAGACTGAGCTCTAAAGTCAGTTGCACTGACTTGAGTGCTCTGACTCGTAGCAATGCAGTGACTTGAGTATTATTCACTCTTGCTGAACTCCCTGAGGAAAAGGTTTTTAAAAAAAAAAAATTGCTCCTGAATTCCCATTTAAGCCCTTCAAAAAAGGGACCAACAGTAATGCACCCGCCACCTTTCAAAGGTGTATGATGGCTATTTTTCACGGTTTGATTGAGAAGATTATGGAGGTTTTCATGGACGACTTCTCCGTCTACGGGGAGTCGTTTGATAAATGTCTAATCAAACTTGAAGTTGTGTTGAGTAGGTGTGAAGAGACAGACTTGGTGCTCAATTGGGAGAAGTGTCACTTCATGGTGAGAGAGGGTATTGTTCTTGGACATCATGTGTCCTCGAAAGGTATCCAAGTTGACAAGGCGAAAGTGATTGCTATTGAGAAGCTTCCACCACCTTCGACCGAGAAGGGGATTCGGTCATTTTTAGGACATGCGAGATTCTATAGACATTTCATCAAAGACTTTTCACAAATTGCTAAACCCCTTTCGCGACTTCTTGAAAAAGAAGTCGCCTTTGAGTTTACTAATGAGTGTTTAGTGGCTTTCAACAGGTTGAAAGAAGCGTTGGTGAATGCCCCGATACTTGTGACCCCGGATTGGTCTAGCCCGTTCGTGCTGATGTGTGATGCTAGTGATTTTGCGATGGGGGTTGCTTTGGAGCAGATTCATGAGAAGCGTTTTCACGCTATATATTATGCCTCGAAGATGCTGAATTCTGCTCAAGTGAATTACACTACGATCGAAAAGGAGCTGTTAGCGGTCGTGTATGCTTTTGATAAATTTCGACCCTACCTAGTAGGGACGAAAATAATTGTATATACGGACCACGCAACAATTCGGTACCTTATAAGTAAGAAGGATGCAAAGCACCGTCTCATTCGTTGGATCATGTTATTCCAGGAGTTCGATGTCGAGATTCAAGACAAGAAGGGATGTGAGAATGTGATAGCCGATCACCTTTTGAGATTGGAGCTTACAAAGGAAAACACCGTGGAAGATTGAGAGGTGAACGATGAATTTCCGAACGAGAAGCTCTTTGGCTTAGGAGACATTCCGGTATATCGAGTCGAAGGGAAGGCGTCATGGTTTGCAGACTATGCTAATTATTTAGCAAGTAGAGAGTTACCTATTGAGATAGACTCGGTGCATCGGAAGGCATTTTTGAAGAAAGTTCGGGAGTTTATTTGGGACGATCCCTACTTGTTCAAAAGAGGGATTGATCATGTGTTGAGAATGTGTGTGCCAGAGGAGGAGTGGAGTAATATCATCATGCATTGTCACACCTTGCCATGTGGAGGATATTTGGGTGGAGAGAAGACCGGAAGGAAGGTGCTTCAATCTGGTTTTTATTGGCCAACTCTTTTGAGAGATTGTATGGAATGGGTTAAGAGGTGTGATAAGTGCCAACAATTTGGCTCCATTACTAAGAGGGATGAGATGCCTCTGCACGTGTTCATGGAAATCGAGGTATTTGACGTATGAGGGAGTGATTTCATGGGTCTATTTTCTCCTAGCAGTGGATTCTTATTCATTCTCGTGTGCGTCGATTATGTCTCGAAGTGGATTGAAGCTGTCCCGACTCTAGTGAATGATTCCCGAGTGGTGATTGAGTTCTTGAGGAAGAACATTTTTGCAAGATATGGAGTTCCAAGAGCTTTGATTAGTGATGGGGGGGGTCACTTCGTGAACAAGTGGATGGAAAAGCTGCTGTCAAAATATGAGGTAAGTCATCGAGTTACTACTGCTTATCATCCTCAATCTAACGGTCTTGCAGAGGTATCGAATCGTCAAATCAAGGAGATCCTTGAAAAGACGGTGAACATTAGTAGGAAGGATTGGGCAATGAAGCTTGATGATGCACTTTGGGCGTATAGGACAGCTTTCAAAATGCCTCTTTATATGTCTCCATACCAATTGGTTTTTGGAAAGGCATGTCACTTGCCCGTGGAGTTGGAACACAAGGCATATTGGGCGATCAAGAAGCTGAATTTTGATAGTGCCTTGGTTGGTGAGAAGAGATTACTCCAATTACATGAGTTGGAGGAGTTTCGAGACAGTGCCTATGAGAATGCCCGAATTTTCAAGGTTAAGACCAAGAAGTGGCATGATGCACGATTGAGGAAAAAGGAGTTCAAAGTGGGTGATCAAGTCCTCGTATTCAATTCAATGATGAAGTTATTTGGTGGAAAGCTTAAGTCCAAGTGGAATGGGCCGTATATTGTGAGGGAAGTGCATAAAAGTGGATTCCTTGAAGTCGAGAAGGAGGATGGACATAGCTTCATGGTGAACGGGCATCGAGTAAAGAAATTCTTCAACTTCTCTTATGAGAATAAGGGATGTATTTTAGATTCTCAAGTCCCGTGAGCTCCTTCGAGCTCGGTCCGGCATTAGGACCTTAAAACTAGCGCTTAACGGGAGGCAACCCATTTTTACTTGCTTTTATGTGTTTTATTTATTTTGTTGTTTTGTGAATCGTAAGTGTTAACCTCGTCTGTAGAGATTTTTTTTTGGGTGTAGGCTTGTTTCGTGGTGCTTAATTCGAGCAAGTGAGCTTAAGGAAAGCAATTCATGAAGTTGGAGATATTTTGAGTAGTAAAGCATTCGATTGATGGAGTCTGAGGTAAACCGAACCCCAAACATAGACCTCTTTGCGAAGTCGAAGTTTGGGGGGTGATGTTTCTTTTCGTTCGTTACTTTGCATTGATAGTTATTTAAGTTCATAAGAATTTAGTGTACTTACTCGTACGTACTCATTCTTTTTAAACTTTATTATTGCGTAGCAAGAACAAAGTTTGGGGGGGGGGGTATGTATTCGTACTTCGAGTTCGTACACGAAATTCTAATGAAAAATTGGTCAAATTTTTCGAAAATATCGATGCATGAGGGTAGTTGGATCGAATTAAGTGTGAGTGCTTAAGTTCGACTTGAATTGGCTTGGTGATTTGCACGTTTGGAAGAGACCCCAACTCCTCGGTCGAATGAGCGACCTGACTTAAATCGAGGAGTTCTCAGGTTAGTTCATGTTTTGGATGAGTTTTATGATTGTTCGAGTTTGGTTCGTATGCAAATTTCGGGTTTTGGGCGTAAAAAATTCTTGTTGAAAGGAGGAGCTGCTCGAGTGGCACCACTCGAGCGCCTCCGCTCGAGCTATTTGCTCGAATGCCCGAATTATACAGAAGAATTTCGCCGTTCGAGCACTTGTGTCATTCGAGCTCTACGCTCGAGAGCGACCGCTCGAGCGGATTGCGGGTTTAGCCCAAATTTGAGCCTCCTCTGTAAATACCTCCTTCCACACAATTTCACACATTCACACACAGTCAAAGGGTCGATTTGGGCGATTTTATGCATTTTTGAACGATTTTCACTCTTTGCTCACGAATTCACTCGATTTCTTCACACAATCTTCTTTAAATCTTCAAGCAAGGTAAGTAATTTCTATCTTTTGTCATTCAATTCATAGTTTAAGGTTGAATTAGGCATGAATTGAGCATATGAACTAGGGTTAATGAATGGGTTTGAAATTTTTGGGGATTTTTGCAAAAACTTGTTGATTCTTGATTCCTTGTTGATGAATGTTGATAATATGCTATGTGTTTACTTGTTTTACTTTCAATTTTGGAATTGCATGTGTAGAATGGGTGAATTTCTAGAGAGAGAAAGTAGGAATTTGAGAAAAGGAAATGGGTTTTGCATGTTGAGAAGAAATTTGTGTGAATTGAGATTGTTTTGAGCATGAATAGGAATTAATTGAGTCTTGAGCATGTAAATTACATAATTTGAGTAATGTTACTTCATGATAGACTTAAATGTGGGCATTAGTGAGTTGAGATTGATGAACTGTTTGTTAATTACTTGAGAACATTGGAATGAAAGCATGAGATTTGGAATTGATTAAACTCAAGTTGAGATTGAATGCGAATGAATTGAAATTGATGCTACTTGAGACGTTTGGAATTGATTTGAATTGTGTAGAATGTCAAGAATGGGTTTGAAATACTTTGTGTGTTTTTCTTAGGTACAATGGCTCCTAAGAAGAACGAGGACCGAGTTTTGAGCATTGCTGAATTAGAAGAAGTCACGAATGAGCTTAGGAGGAAGAGTTTGCTGCCCTCAAGATGGGATAATTTGAACTACGAGGGGAGTTGGAGGTACATTGCTTATAGATGGAGCTTGATAATCAGGAAGGTAGAGAAGACCCGGAGACCCGTCGTGAGTTTCATGAGAGACTTAGGGATTGAGGAGGAGATTAGAAGAATCTTCAGGAGGAATAATATGACGGAGTTCTTCGAGATGCTCCTGTACATGAAGACGAATGCAGACTTGGTGGAACAGTTCCTCGCTACAGTTGAGAAGACGGACGAGAACTCATTCAAGTTCAAGTATCGGAATGATTGGCAGTACTGCGAGGTTGGAGCTGTCAACCTTGCATTTGGGCTTCCGGCCTTATCTAGGCCCAACCGTGTGTCGAAGTCATACAAGGCGAGTTCGTTCTGGAATGACATCACGGGCGGCATGGCCGGGGAATATAAAGGGCAGAATGCACGAGCATCGGCGATCATAAATCCGGTGATTCGGTATTTAGAGCGGATCCTAGGAAAAACCATATATGCCCGTTCTGAGACGGGAACTGTCACGAGTAAGCAACTTTACGAAATTTGGTGTCTCTTATACACGAAGGATCACGACTTTGGAAGGGATTTCTTGGAGCACCACTATGAGGCTCCGTTCAAGCTCGGTGCTAAGACTTCCAAAGTTCGAGGAGGGGGGCTGATTTCTGTATTCGTGAAGAGTCTTGGATTCGAGCCATTTTCGGGTCCCTGCCAGGGTATGGATTTAGGATTCGAGCAGATGACCAACACCCTGATGTTCGAGCATTGGATGGGAAGTTATTGCATCAGATTCATGGATGATAACCTATTCCCGCTGCCGAATGATAAGCTCATGACTTTGAAGGGCAAGAAGAAGCAGAACTTGGGGATGAATGGAGAGCAGCACCTAGCTATAGGTGCTAAGTATACAGCTGATGTTGACAGCAGAGGACTCCGGGATGTGAGGCCCGTGAAGAGGAACCGAGGCGAAGGCACAAGTGGTGCCAGTTCGAGTGGAGCAGCCGATTTACAAGAAGAAGAGGAACAAGAATACAAAGATGGGCACGATGAGGAAGGAGAAGCAGCGGGGGAGGTCCCGCAAGAGATGGAGGTGGAGTCACCCGGAATGCAGTCGCCCGGGCAGTGGTACCCCACGTACGATGATTGGACTCAGATGGGCAACCAAATTCAGACGCTCCAGATGGACGTGGCCTACTTGCACGAGACGCAAGATCGGTTGGACACGAGAACAGCCCGCATGGAGGACCAGTTCTCAGATATGCACCGATGGATGGAGTAGCTCGTCGTCTCTCATTTGGGAGCTGATCATCCAAACTACCGTCCACCACCGCCTCCTGATGCATGAAGAGTCATGGGATTCCCCCAATTTCTATTTCCTTTTTCTTTTCTTTTCTTTTCTTCTCTTATTTTTGTTTTTGAGTGTGAACTATCTTGTTTGAGTGGTGTGAATTCATTATAAGATTGTATTGGAAGCATTTCAGACTATTGGGTTTTGATTTGATATGAACTGATTTGATGATTGATTGATTTCACGCTTATTTACTCGTATCACTTGCGTATTGCTGATTCTTGAGTATGACTTAGTGAGAAGAGTTGTGCTGTGAGGGTGAGTTAGGAATTAATTCTTTTGTGTGAGTGTTTGAGTTAGAGTGGATTTGAGAGAGAACTAGTATGCTTGCGAGTTTTTCTTTTGAGGACTTGTGTGATGAGAGTGAGAATTCACTAGGACTAGCATGGATGTGAAAGCCGTGAGATTTGAGCCTTTTGAGATTTTGATGCATGAAATGATCTCTTTGTTTGTGAGTGGATCGTCACCTTAGAGGGTGCTAGAACTTGTGTGTGCTCTCGCTTCTTGATTGTGTCTAGTTTGATATGCCGAATGTGATCTTAGGCCATCTTTGTTTTGATTGAGTCACTTAGCCTAAATTTTCCTTACCATTGATATTTGTCCCTTGTTAGCCCCGTTGAGCCTTAAGCCTATTTCATTTGCTAGCACATTTAAACACTATTCCAAGTTCCTAAGCCTTTTTATCCCAATTTGAGTGGAGAATAGGAAAAGTGTGAATGTGAAGGGATTGAATTGAGTTGAAAAAGGAAAATGTGATTGCTTGAGTGATTATGAGAAGAAGGTATGATGAAGTTTTGAGTTGTGGGAAAGAAAGACTTTGAGAATGAGCAAAAGAAAAAATGAGTTCATGTGTTTGTGCGAAAAAAGAGAAAAAAAGTGAAGTGATTAAGAAAAGTGAAAAAAGTTAGAAAAAAAAATTGGAGTGTTGAGAGTATTGGAATTGAAAGTGTGTTGATTGAAAATATTTGAAGTATTCTGTTCCCAATCTCGAAGTACCAAAGTTTGACTTTCTATTCTCCATTCATTTGAGTCACTTACCCATATTGTTATCCCACTCGTCCAAAGAGCATACATTACAACCTTGAGAAAAGTCCTTTTTGATTCGACATTGATTTCTAGAGTATGGTCGGAGTTGAAAGTGCTTACAAGCCTATGGCTGCCGATATGAGTGATTGATTGTTTGAGTGAGTCCCTTTATCATTGATATACGCTTGTGAGGGAGTGAAACACATCGTTGAGTGCACATCCATGTTTGATTTTGGTGTTTCTTGTTGTTGTTGCATGAGTATGATGAAGGAAGGTGAGTGAGTAAACATGTTATTGATCTTTGAAGCTCGAGTTCATTTGCTTGCACGATTTGATTCTTTGACTCATTCCTAACAATTTCACTTGACTTATTATTTCATTGCTTGGGGACAAGCAATATGGTAAGTTTGGAGGGGGGGGTTGATTATGCGTGAAATTGTCATGATTCATCGTTAAAAATGCCCTAGTTTTGGTCGATTTAGTCGAGTATTTAGAGTCAATTGAGTATTATTTCTACACATTGATAAATTTGCCTCTTTGATGCTCATAGGTGAATCAAGGGTGAAAAATGGAGTTTGTAGGACTTTGAATCGACTCAAACGGATGCCCGGATGAGAAGATATCGAAGAAATATGATTGGTATTAGTGCGGAAGAAGAAAAGTATTAGTGGAGCAATTTTGGAGTCACTCGAGTGGATCAACTCGAGCACTAGCGCTCGAGCATGTTGCTCGAGCGCCCAAAACTTACAGAAGATTTCTTGCATTCGAGCAGCTCGAGCGCCACCGCTCGAGCGTGCTTGCTCGAGCACTTTCTAATTTTGTGCTTTCGGATGCGTTTTTCGGCCCATGAGTTCCCGATTCTGCCCGATGCTTATATATACTCATTCAAACTCGTTTTTTTAGGAGAATCAGACACCACAACATACGAGAGTACTTTTAGAATTAGTTTTTGGAGAAGAAGAGACGAGCAAGCTTGAGATTTACTTTTTGAAGGTTTTCTTTACGAATTCATAGTACGGTTTTGCTTTTTAGTTTCGTTTCTTTAGACCTTTGTTCTTAAATACTTTGAGACTTCATTTTATCAATTTAATTTGAGTTCTTAGCATTGATTTCTTGAAACCCTAGTTTATGTTTGATAATTTATTCGTTATAATCGTTATGTTCATGTTCGTTACTTCTTCAATTGTTCTTGTTTTCGTAAAAACTATGTCTAGCTAAAACCCTTGCATGCTTGGGGTAGGATGAACTCGTAAAAGTAGGTTGTGGGTATGTAATTAGGGTAAATCGTGACGTTTAGTTTTAATTCTCTTAATTAATGAATTCTTAAAATCAATCTTAACTTTACCTTTGAATTTCCTACAAAAATTATTAGAGAGAGGAAGACCTTATCACTCTTTAATAACTATTAGGCTTAATGAGAGGGTTTAGAAAGGGTTAATTAATCTACCGGTTTATCTAAGGAGGACGATTGTATCACCTTAGTTTAAATTAGGGTCTCGTTAATTAAGCATGATCTATTAACTAGTTAGTGGATTAGTGAAGTCGAATGCTAGGATAAAGTATTAGGGTATTAATTCTTGAGCTTTCATCTTACAATCTTTAACATAGGTTATTTCTTGTGCGTCACGGTTATCTTGATTATGTACCTGCTCCGTTAGTATACGTAGGAATTCCTATGCTGAGCATCACCATCACATATTTGAATACAAACCTTAGTTAATTCGTTTCATTCATTCTTTAGTTTAATTAGTTTACTTTAGTTTAGAATTAATTCTTTAAAAATCTAAAAACATACATTCATATTAGCCATGACGCGTAGATCTTCAGGGATCTGTTCGCATACACTCCTTCCCTTGGGTTCGATAATACTTGGTCGCTATACT
This sequence comes from Ballota nigra, assembly GCA_947034835.1. Classification (NCBI taxonomy): domain Eukaryota; kingdom Viridiplantae; phylum Streptophyta; class Magnoliopsida; order Lamiales; family Lamiaceae; genus Ballota; species Ballota nigra. The sequence continues at coordinate 54,785,326 of OX344727.1, read as the reverse complement.
TACTCATACTACAGTGAATCCGTACGCTTGCGTGGAAACTACTATTAAAATTAGTATTTTCCGATTCAAGTCACGGCGCGCACCTCCTTCCCATGCACAAGAGGTCGCGTGTTCGATTTCTCTTGGGCGCAAACTTGGATTAATTGTTCAAGCCTAATAAGGGTAATATAGAAGGTGGGTCGCCTATAATAAGCCATTTTCCGTTGCAAATTAAATTTGCGACGGAAAATATCCGTCGCAAATGATAGTCGGAAAAAATAAAAAAAACATTAATAAATATTTGCGACGGACTATTTCCGTCGCAAATATTGTTGACCCGATCGGGTCTAACCCGAATAATTTGCGACGGATCATTGTCCGTCGCAAATGTTGAGCGACCAGGTCGGGTCTGACCCGACTATTTTGCGACGGCTCTGTCCATCATTAATTTACGACAGATGGCAAAATTCCATCGCAAAAATTAGCTATGGGTGTTTTAACAACGGACGCTTGTCCATCGCAAAATCCGTCGCAAAACACTGTTTGTGACGGATTTTCCGTCGCAAATTCCGTCGCTAAACAATGTTTTTTTTGTAGTGATTTAATACACTGTATTTTATGTAAAAGTAATACATTATAATTATACATGCAATAATACTATTGTTAGTATTAAAATGATAATATATGAGATTGTATTTCATGTAGTATTACAATATATATAAGACATACAATATTTCTATTAACTAGTATCAATATTTTAAAAAATTCCAACGCAGATATTTTGAAATTGTTCATCTTCCAATATTTCATTATCTAGCACTATTAACTTCGTTTTCTCTTCAAATTGATAAAGCTGATTCATATCTGTAAAATAAATTTCTCAAAACCATGAGAAATTGTATTTGTTACGAGGGAGATGACTGAGGACGATGATATTTTTTTTCTGATCGGTAAAATTGTGACTCGAACCTGTTAGAGAAAATTAGTTGGTGGTATTATTTTATAATTAATTGGTATTAAAGTTTATTTTAGACTTTAATAGTTGACCAATTAATTTTGGGTGATGAAATTAATTTCTCAGAAATTAATTGTTACATGAGCGTTCTACTCTCGGAGTAGATGAGAATGGTGTGTTCATACTCGCAAAACTGATTTTCGGTGAGTGAGAAATTAAATCGTAAAGTCGAAAGGTGCAACACCTAATTTTGGGAATTAAATGAGTCATTTAATTCATCCCACATTGGATTTTTGGAATACTAATATACATGATATTAGTATGGGAACAATGAAGTATAATAAATTAAAGTTGATTACTAGTCAATCAAAGTTACCACACGCGCGCGCGCGCCGAGCCGCGCCGCGCCAGCGCCCGTGCCCGTGGCCTTGGACTTGGTCTTGGTCTTGGTCTTGGTCTTGGTTCTTGGCAATTGGACTTTGGGTGGACTTTGGGCCTTGGGCCCAGTGGGTATCTAAAGGATATCAGGTCCACAGAGTTTGGGTCGATTCGGATCAGAGACCCACCCGGTTAGAGAGGTCAAACCGGATCATACTTCATAAGAGCACATAAAATACGTGTGCTAAATTCGTGGGATGTTACCAGCGTGATTTACAGAAACGCGTTCTGGGTCAACTCTTGCCACCAACGAAAACGCATCCGCATTTAATGCCCACGCGGTTTTTCCTTCTGCATTGAGTGGAGGTTCACCTATAAATAGCGTCCTCATGCATTTTCCTGGCCAAGCATTCAGAAAAATCTTATCCTCTCTCTCAGTCTCTCTGCATATAGAGTCTCTAAGTGCCAGTCCAGTTCGAAGCGTTTGTTGTGTTCGCCGGAGCTCCAAGACCTGTGGTGCTACGCTCTTGGAAACGATAGTGACGTTTTACCTTTGGGGGCAAATTTCCAAGACCGAAGAGCACTACCGGGGAAATTTTGTCTTGCGGGAAGAGGGCTTCCTCGACTCGTCACTGCTGCCGTTTAATTTTTCTTACTTCTCTCTTTGTAACAGTTATTGAGTTGTAATTTTTTCTTTTATTTTGAATTATTATTTCCGTAGTCAAAAACACTTTTCTTTTACAATCGCAAGACAAAATTTTTCTTCTGTTTTTCAAAAATGACTGACGGAAATAACAATTCGGAGTCCGCTAACCAGGGAAATACTGTTGTTCCCTCTGGTAACCCCACTCCCCAGGGCACCACTGCCCCCGTTCCCCCTGTAACTGTCCATTTTGGGCAAACTTCTAATCCCTCAGTGGTGAGCCCTTTCCCTTTTGACAATTCGAGACCTTTTGTGGTCCAAAGTGAATGACCCGAAAAGTTTTCGGGTAAGAACTTCAAGAGGTGGCAACAACGTATGCTGTTCTTTCTAACCACCTTGAGGTTGGCGAGGTTCCTTACTGAGTACCCGCCTACGGTCGTTGAGAACGATGCGCAGAATGAGGAAGTTCGTGCCCACTGGTGGGAACACGACCTCTATGCTCAGAATTACATTCTGAGTGGTCTGGCAGATGCTTTGTACAGTGTCTACCAGAAGTGCAAAATAGCCAAGGAAATGTGGAATTCCTTGGAGGCCAAATATGTGGCTGAGGATGCCGGTACTAAGAAGTACTTGGTTGGGAAGCTCTTGAACTTCAAGATGGTGGACTCGAAGTCTGTCGTCGAACAAGTTCAAGAATTCCAGTTGATTCTGCATGACATTGCTGCAGAAGGAATGATACTGCCAGACGCTTTCCAAGCCGCTGCAGTAATTGAGAAACTGCCTCCAAGCTGGAAGGAGTTTCAAAGCCACTTGAAGCTGAAGAAGAAGAGTATGACTTTGCAAGAGGTCATAGGCAAACTTCAGATTCGCGAGGGTGGGCTAGAAAGGAACAAGGGTCAGGAAGAGGCCAAAGCGAATTTGATGGAATCAAAGAAGCGCAAGAGGCCAAATTCCGACAAAGGCAAACAACCAGTTGTAACTCAACCCAAATTTACGGGTGATTGTTACAACTATGGAAAGCCAAACCACATTGCAAGATTCTGCAAGGCCCTGAAGAAAGATGACAAAGACAAGGGCAAGCAGTCCAATGCGAACGTGGTTGAAGGGGAGTTCACTGAAGAGGACCTTGCTGCGGTGACCACTGAAGTGAACCTCGTGGGCAACCCAAAGGAGTGGTTCATTGATACAGGGGCTACCTGTCATGTCTGTACTACCAGGAATACTTTCTCGACCTATGAGCCAGCCAATGGGAGAAAGCTGCACATGGGGAATCAAGCCACGTCTGAGGTGGCTGGGGTTGGCAACGTTGTTCTAAAGCTGACCAGTGAGAAGAATATCACACTGAGAGATGTCCTGCATGTCCCGGACATTCGCAAGAACCTCATCTCCGGCTCTGTACTAGTGAAGAATAATTTCAAACTTGTATTTGAGTCTAATAGGGTTGTTCTTAGCAAGTTCTCAGTGTATCTAGGTCGTGGATATGTCCACAATGGTCTGTTTAAGATGAGTGCCATTGTTGTACACCCCAAGGGGAAATCTGTTATGAATAAAGAAGCTACTACTTCTTCTTATATCGTTGAGTTTTCAGATTTATGACACTGCAGATTGGGACATGTAAATGTTAAATCGATAAAACGACTAGTAAGTTTAAATTTACTAGATATAAAGAATGTCGATTTAAATAATAAATGCGGAATTTGTGTAGAAGCTAAGATGAAAAAGTTATCTTTCCCTTCGGTTGAAAGGAACTCAGAACCTCTAGAATTAATTCATACTGATGTGTGTGACTTAAAATTCGTACAAACTAGAGGTGGGAAGAAGTACTTCATCACTTTCATAGATGATAGTACGAGGTTTTGCCATGTTTACCTTTTGCACAGTAAGGATGAAGCGTTGGACGCTTTTAAACTGTACAAAAGTGAAGTAGAAAACCAGTTGAATAGACGAATCAAAACGGTTCGTAGTGATAGAGGAGGAGAGCATGTAGCACCGTTTGAGAAGATATGCTCCGAATCCGGAATCATACATCAAACTACTGCTCCTTACTCGCCTCAATCTAATGGTGTTGCGGAACGAAAGAACCGAACACTCAAATAGATGATGAATGCTATGCTTATTAGCTCCGGTTTACCACAAAACTTGTGGGGAGAAGCCATTCTGTCGGCTAACCACATTTTGAACAAAATTCCACATAAGAGTAAAGATGCAACTCCTTATGAATTGTGGAAGGGGCGGAAACCGTCATATAAATACCTCAAAGTGTGGGGGTGTTTAGCAAAGGTTGAAGTGCCTCTACCTAAACAAGTTAAAATTGGCCCTAAAACGGTTGATTGCATATTTGTAGGGTATGCACTGAATAGTAGTGCCTATCGGTTTATAATTCACAAATCAGAAGTTCCCGATATGTCAGAAGGCACTTATATAGAGTCGAGAAATGCTGTGTTTTTCGAAAATATCTTTCCTTGCAAGTCCAAGGAAGATCAGATATCAACAAAAAGACCTCGTAATGAGGAGGTTGATAAGGATGTTGGTCCGTCCACTCGAGAGAGTGGCGAATTACGACGCAGCAAGAGAGCTAAGATAGTTAAAACCTTTGGTCCCAATTTCATCACTTACGTGTTAGAAGAGGAACCTAGGACTATCAAAGATGCTCTATCTAGGCCAGACGCTCCGCTCTGGCAAGAGGCGATTAACAGTAAAATCGACTCTATCATGCAAAACCACACGTGAGAGTTGGTTGATCTCCCACAAGGTTGCAAGCCCTTTGGATGCAAATGGATCCTTAAAAGAAAGTATAAAGCGGATGGGTCAGTTGAAAAATACAAAGCCCGCTTAGTGGCCAAAGGGTTCAAACAAATCGAAGGGTACAATTTCTTTGATACCTATTCACCTGTAACGAGGATTACTTCCATTAGGGTGCTAATCGCGATTGCTGCTTTGCACAATCTCGAAATTCACCAAATGGATGTTAAAACCGCGTTTCTCAATGGTGAAATGGATATAGATATCTATATGGATCAACCAGAGGGGTTTGTAGCACCTGGAAATGAGAAAAAGGTGTGCAAACTAGTAAGGTCGTTGTATGGGCTTAATCAAGCTCCAAAACAATGGCATTTGAAATTTGATAGCACCATGTTATCAAATGACTTTCGTATCAATGAGTGTGACAAATGTGTGTACGTGAAAAGTACACCGAAAGGATTTGTCATTTTGTGTCTATACGTTGATGACATGCTCATTATGAGTAATGATCATGATTTACTCATTAGTACGAAACGCATGTTGAGTCGAAACTTCGACATGAAAGATTTGGGTGTTGCTGACGTGATTCTAGGAATCAAGATCAGCAGGACATCAAATGGCATATCTTTAACACAATCTCACTATGTAGAGAAAGTGCTAAAGAAGTTCAATGCTTTTGATGATCCACCTGCAAAGTCCCCATTGGACATGAGCGTGCATTTGAGCAAAAACAGAGGTAGTCCTGTAGCTCAACAAGAATATGCTAGAGTTATCGGTAGCATAATGTACATTTCGAATTGTACGCGTCCCGATATAGCATGTGCAGTGAATAAACTTAGTAGATTCACGAGCAATCCAAGCAATGAGCATTGGAATGCACTCAGAAGAGTCTTGAGGTACTTAAAGTATACTCTCGATTTTGGGCTACAGTACACTAGGTATCCTGTTGTACTTGAAGGGTACTGCGATGCTAATTGGATCTCAGACACTAAAGAGTCATTCTCCACTAGTGGATTTGTATTCACTATAGGAGGAGCGGCTGTGTCCTGGAGATCAACTAAGCAAACATGCATAGCCCGATCCACCATGGAATCAGAATTCATAGCTTTGGACATAGCTGGTGAAGAAGCAGAGTGGCTTCGAAATTTCCTCGAGGATATTCCATGTTGGGATAAACCCGTACCTACGATAATGGTACATTGTGACTGTCAAGCCACAATTGGTAGGGCTTTAAGTGACATGTATAACGGAAAGTCTAGACACATTCGTCGTAGACATAATTCCGTGAGACAATTGATCTCAAGTGGTGTGATGTCAATAGACTATGTAAGGTCTAAGGACAATCTTGCGGATCCATTAACTAAGAGTATAAATAGAGATCAATTGTCTAAATTGTCAGAAGGAATGGGTCTAAAATCCACAAAGTAAACTGAAGCAGTGGTAACCCAACCAAGTTGACTGGAGATCCCAAGATCTTGGTTCAATGGGAAAACTAAGCTGTGGAAGTTAGAGAATGCACTTGGTAACCCGACCATTCCTTATAGGACAGTACACCAAGTGAGAACCCGTGTGTGGTATAGGCTAAGTCTATACGACTTTTAATGAATCTTAAGTCCATGTGGGGGACGGAGTATTGCGGGATACTCAAGAGGAGTTCACCTATGTAAGTTTGAGGTGAGAGGCCGCCTCAAATATCAGTGGATATTAAACACTTATGAATCCAAAGGGTGTCCATGGCCGAAACGGATAAAAACGTGAGAACAACAAATGAGCGTAGAGATATTATTGTGTCAGTATTACTGTCTAAGTACACACCAAGGCGGAATGGTTCAAGGAAATGTGTCCACCAGGCTGCCGGTGTACTCGGTAATGCTTGACTATGGAAGGTTCAAGGCCACAAACTACCTATCCAAATGCAATAATATTTTGTATTTGAACTGGACTGTGAGTCTGCATGTCTATAGGTTCAATTTCCACTCATGTGGGGGATTGTTAGAGAAAATTAGTTGGTGGTATTATTTTATAATTAATTGGTATTAAAGTTTATTTTAGACTTTAATAGTTGACCAATTAATTTTGGGTGATGAAATTAATTTCTCGGAAATTATTTGTTACATGAGCGTTCTACTCTCGGAGTAGATGAGGATGGTGTATTCATACTCGCAAAACCGATTTTCGGTGAGTGAGAAATTGAATCAGAAAGTCGAAAGGTGCAACACCTAATTTTGGGAATTAAATGAGTCATTTAATTCATCCCACATTGGATTTTTGGAATACTAATATACATGATATTAGTATGGGAACAATGAAGTATAATAAATTAAAGTTGATTACTAGTCAATCAAAGTTACCACACGCGCGCGCGCGCCGAGCCGAGCCGCGCCGCGCCCGTGGCCTTGGACTTGGACTTGGACTTGGTCTTGGACTTGGACTTGGACTTGGTCTTGGTCTTGGTCTTGGTTCTTGGCAATTGAATTTTGGGTGGACTTTGGGCTTTGGGCCCAGTGGGTATCTAATTTTTTGGAGAACAAAAATTAGGATATCAGGTCCACAGAGTTTGGGTCGATTCGGATCAGAGACCCACCCGGTTAGAGAGGTCAAACCGGATCATACTTCATAAGAGCACATAAAACACGTGTGCTAAATTCGTGGGACGTTACCAGCGTGATTTACGAAAACGCGTTCTGGGTCAACTCTTGCCACCAACGAAAACGCGTCCGCATTTAATGCCCACGGGGTTTTTCCTTCTGCATTGAGTGGAGGTTCGCCTATAAATAGCGTCCTCATGCATTTGCCTGGCCAAGCATTCAGAAAAATCTTATCCTCTCTCTCAATCTCTCTGCATATAGAGTCTCTAAGTGCCAGTCCAGTTCGAAGTGTTTGTTGTGTTCGCCGGAGCTCCAAGACCTGTGGTGCTACACTCTTGGAGACGATAGTGACGTTTTACCTTTGGGGGCAAATTTCCAAGACCGAAGAGCACTACCGGGGAAATTTTGTCTTGCGGGAAGAGGGCTTCCTCGACTCGTCACTGCTGCCGTTTAATTTTTCTTACTTCTCTCTTTGTAACAGTTATTGAGTTGTAATTTTTTCTTTTATTTTGAATTATTATTTCCATAGTCAAAAACACTTTTCTTTTACAGAACCCACGTCGACGAGGACGATGGTGTTATTTGTGACAACGAGCAAAGAAATCGAACTTTTTGTTATTGAGAATCATACTCTATGAGTGGACAATTTAATAAGGGTGGAGTTGCTTTCAACGGAAATCGAACCCAAAATCTTTGTTAGGGCGTGAGCATATTGGCTCCGATTCAATATGCCTCATCTGAAAGTCCAAATTTATAGAGAGATATGAAATTTATTTATTTACATGATACTCCCTCCGATTCATTTTTGATTATCTGTATTACCATAAAAGGACGATTTTTTTTGTTTTCCACTTACCCAAAACAGTAAAAAGCAAACACTACCCCTTTTAACATACCTCATAAAAACATCATTTATTTACACTTATGCCACTACTTTATCAACTTTATACCCACAAATACTAATGAACAACTCTTATCCCTTAAAAATCTACTTTACACCCACAAATACTAATAAACAACTCATTTATTAAAACTCGTGTCACTTTAAAAGTGGAAATCAAAATCGAATCGGAGGGAGTATTGTTTAACAAAGTGGAGTATTGTTAGGTATCCTCCTCCTTGGGGAAGGAAAGAAAAAATAAAAAAGAGAGAATTGAAGTGGTTAAGAGAGGAATGGTAAATAAGGGCACGCTTGGTTGGGTAATGATTATAAGGTAATGAGAATAATTTTATTAGTAGTGTTTGATATTATCAATACATTGTAATAAAATCGAAAATGAGTTATAATTTATCAATCAAATGACTCCCCATTCATTACTCTCTACTAGGATAACTCATCAATCACTTTAATTTCTATTACCCTAAAACCATTACCCTCAATCAAGCAGCCCTAAAAGAATGACTTCATAAATCATAGTAATATGTATTTTCTAAATATCAGGTGGGTTGAAGATCCGTGTAATATTGTACCAATAGATTTATTTCTTCGAAAAAACCAATAGATTACAACAAAGAGGTTGCCATTTTTTATACCAATACAGCAATACTAACAAATTCAATTTACCCTTTCAAAAAAAAAAAAAAAACAAATTCAATTTACAATGTTTATTATTTTGTGAAAACGTATTATAGTTGTGCAGGTTTATTCTTTCTTTCAAATTAAATACCCAAGTTAATCTAAACCCACCACGTACACCCTTAGGCACACTACAACCACCAAAATTGATGTTTAATTTCATTGCTTTTACCGGTCGAGAGAACTACTTTTATCAACAACTCTACTCAAATATAAAATAATATCTCTAATGAAATCATCAAGATCAGAATTTGCACTAAACAAAAACATTGGCCAACCAAAAAATGATAAGTGCACTCTATCTAACCCACCCGTCCCAGTCTATCCAGATTAAATAAATGACTGATAAAATCATAAATAGACTAGCTTGTACTATCTGGATATATATAGCTGGAATATTCCTAGATATGATTTCCAGGTGTTTTCTTCATATTCAGTCGAAGGAGGAAATCTAAGTTGTGTGAAAAGTCCTATTTAGTATAATCTTTTTTAATTATTAATATTTGAACTACGTGCATATATAAAGAATTTAGTGGGCACGAAGGTGGAGTAGTATTTTGTTTATCTAAATTATAGTTCAATTTTTTCTAGGATGGGCTGGACTTTGGATCAAACCAATCGTTTATCCTACTAAACCAGTAATCTTATCAATGGTGTTGGATCCCAAGTAATAATGGAGTTGGTACGATCAACCTCGTAAATGCAGCGGAAGGAATCGAGCCGATTGAATTCTTCGTACGTACTATGATCCTCGCTGTCAGAACACGGTTACTAAAATTGATTCACGAACCGCTCCGTATTCCACAATATAAGTATCCTTTTATTTGGTGTATGTATGATATATGTATATATTGTGTGAGGAAAAATTCTCCCAAAGAATTCCTGCGTATTCTTTTTTTCTTAGCAGAGAAAATTCAATTTGCACGGAGATAGATATAGATTAAATCTCAAACCAATATGGGATGTTACATAACTTTCCATTCCTCTTATCCACTTCAAGGGTGTATTTAAATAAATAATAATTAAACTATTTTAATTATTAATTCATTTACTTTCATCTCCCACCCACACTTGAAATTTGAGCTTTAGACTAATTTACTTCTCCTCTATATACCATCACATAATACGTTTTCATACAAGCAAATATATTGTGTGACCCTCGAGAATATGAGTTTTCTCGCTATACACTTGTTAAGGATATATAACATCTTAACCAAGATTTATATGAAGAATTCAATTCTCGTTATACCCCAGAACTCTTTTCTACTAACACAAGTTGACATATCTCTTTCAATCCCCTGAAATTATTAGAGCATATTCAACCTTTATTAAATCTATTTGTTCATAATCAAGTTCTCAACTTGATTGACCGGTCAATGAACACAATAGAGTGTGTTAATAAAGATGTCCTTCCTTTCATATAAAATATCTACAGACTTCCACTATAGCTGCTTTCCTAGACATGCACCGCATTGCCATTATTATTCATAGCTATTGATAACATGCTAAAGTAGCAACACTAAAGTGAAGACTTAGAAATAAAATAGAAAGTCTTAAGGGTACTTCCAAGAGGCTTATTCAAACCTCAAGGCCTCATATAGTCAACTCAACACATGTGGTATGAAACACATGTCACTATGTCTAAACTTCCACGAATGGAAGTGTACGTCATCTAAGTTATTTATCTGACATCGTGTAAATCACAGTTCAAGTGTATCATCTACATTTAACTTGGATTTCCTCCCACTTTCATCTAGGAATCCACTGATTTAGTTTTGTAACAAGTCAAATAGATTTGTAGTAAAATCTATTACGATTATCTTTCAAATAATCTCATCTCTTCACATACTCCGATGTAAGAGGCGATTACTCATATGAGAGAGCTAAACTTTACTTGTTGACATACTATTATATGAATATTTCATATAATTCACAATACATAAATTTTTCAGGAACATTAACATCTACATCGTACCATGTTCAAATCCATGCAACAACTTTAACCTTAGATGTTCAAAACACCTTTTGGATAGATTTGTCAAGCGGATTTGCTAAGATCAAACGAGTAGAAAATCTTTTAGGTATTATTTGTTTCTACTTTGTAACATCCTTACAGAGTCAAACTTTATATTGAGATGTTTGATTTTCTTGATACTTGAAATACTCAGAGTATGCTTTAGCTATTTTATTATCATAATGAATTGGAACAAGTCCCACTGCAGTGTTTTATTCTATAATGAACAGTTACAGCTCCCACTGGAGTGTTTGATTCTACAATGAATCACTACAACTCTCACTCTACTATTTGATTCTACAATGAATCATCACAAATTCCTTTGAAGTGCTTACTATTTCCAAAAAAATATTAAGAAATCTCTTAACTAAACAATATTTTGGACTGCATATGCACATGCCACAAACTCGACTTCTTTAGTGGACATTGCTATACATATCTAGTTTATGTTATGCCTTGAGATTGCTTCATACTTTAGCAAAAAGACATAATTGGAATTTTATTTACTTCCATCTAAATCACAATTTCAATTGATGTCTGTATATTCTTTCAATTCTAGATTATCTCCTCGAGATAATAATATGCAGTACCCTTCAAATATCTCAAAATCTCTCACACCATCTTGCAATTTTTTTTCCCATATTAATTGATATTTGCTAACCAAGACAAACAACTCAAAAATTATCTTGATACGTGCACAATTTAACAAACATCAGACATCCAATTTAATTTTGATATTATACTACACATTTCATCTTTAGCGTTCTCAGACACTAATCATAGTTCAATGGTTCGCTCTTTATAACATGAGTATCTACACGTTCTCAAAGTTCATTCTGAATCATTCTTAGGAGACTCTTTATGTATGTCTCTTGAGACAACTCAAGTAACTTCTTTGAATGAACTCAATGAATCATTTCACAAAAAATATATTCATTGTTACAATTATAGCCGATGAGTATGAACATTTGGTGATAGAATTACAAAAATGATCTTGGACCGTTCAACATAAACACAGTGGCATTTGTCTATTATAACAAAGTTAATGAGATAATCATTTAATAAAGTCTCAGTTCCACTATCTTTGAGGATTGTTTAAGTCCGTAAAATGATTTCCTGAATTTATAAACAATATCCTCCTTGAAGAAAGAATTCTACTACTTTACATGTAGATCTCTTCTTCTAATTCTCCATTGAAAAAATAGAATGTTCAATGTCCATCTTTATGTAATTCAAAATTAAAATTTATATTAGCTAGAGTTGTGACGAATCGAGGTAAAACTCACAACATACAGAAAAAGTTTGTACATCCCCTTTTAGAGTATAATATTTTCTATAATGTGAACTTTGTCACCCCAGGAGAGACTCATTGATCTTTCTTAAACTTTTGAGAATTCAAATTCTCAACTATTCCGTGTCTCGATGAAAAAACTACAAGTTTCCAAACTTGATTTGATTTCATCGCCTCTATCTCTTCTGCTATAACTTTATTTCGTCAATCTTTACTAGAGCAAGATAGAACCTCTCAAACGTCTTTAGGTTTCTCATTCCCTAAAGATTTATCATATTTTCTGGAGATCATAATGCTTCTCAAGCACATGTTTCCTAGTGTTCGTACGAGATTAAAATTTTGTGGAATTCTGTAGATGATATCTCCTCAAGATAATTACTCTCATCAAGATCCATATGATTTTTAATGGACAAACATTTATTAAATATCACTAGATGATATCACTTCTAGATAATTACTCTCAACAAGATCCATCTAATCTTTAATGGGTAAACATCTATTAAAAAATCACATTAAATCACTCTCACTTGGATATGATAGAGAGTGATTATTCCAATCTCACAGTGGTTTAACATCCAAATAATGTTGCTCTTACTAGAAAATTCAATTTCCAAGAAAATTGATATTACATGATTCTATCTAATGTACTGCTTACAGCTCAATGAACTCCAATAATCATGTAACCTTTAGATTTAACAAAGCATCTTATAAAGACACATTTATCATTGGACCCAACTTTTAGTACTAACTCGCAGAGTAATTGCTGATCCCAAGATTCTAAGGTTACTTAGATTAGGCAATTCACGTGTCCAGAGTTCAATTGGATCTCATCACATCCAATAATATTCAGCCAGACCATTGTGCAATGATATACAAAGTTTTGATACTTGTCGAATTATGCCTCTTTCACTACACAGTTCTCTGAACTTGTTTGGATAAATATTCACGTGCTCTATAGGTTCTTAAAACCTTTAAAGCTATGTCTCACATTCACATTTCATTTAGGTGATGTCCAAAACAAACCAATATCTCGAACTTATATGAATTTAAAATAGATATGTCCAAAACGTGAAAAATTACCGATGAAAGTAATGAAGAAACAATAAGCTCCAAGTTTTATCATTGACATCCATAGAATCACATTTATCATAATGTAATAATTGCAATAAAGAATCAACAATAATTTTTTTAAATGATTTTCTAGTCATTTATGAGCAAGATAATTTCCACAATTTGATAACTCGACTTTTAAAGACGGACATCATAATCCTTCTATCATAATTCATTTCACCATATCTTGCACAACATGACCTAATCTAGCATGTCAAAATGTTATCCTCTACATAAGCATTGCTAGAGGAACAAATATTTAGTCTACATGAACTTACTTCATATAACTAAAATAATTGCTCACTTATAGTCTATAACCATTAAAAAAAAGTCTAATACCATTACTTATGTTATACATACACCACGCGCCGCCGTTCACCCACTGGTGGCCAGTGCGTGAAGCCCACACTTTGCCGTCACATACTAATCACAACCATGTCTTATGAAAAAATGTAAATCATGTTCCAGCTATGGAAGAGCAGATACAGCGGTGAGATCCTGAGTGAACTCTTGAACCAACAAAAGATTGTGCCATATGTAACTTTGACAAATATAAATCTCAAGTTTACAAGCCCCAAGACTTCACTCGAGCTTAGTTCCCATAATTGCATCTCGTCTTAATGCTCATAAATCTTTAGTCAATGATTTGTCATTTCTGAATCTATAATCCACAAGGATAAGATTCAGTTAAGAATACATTACTAAAGATAACTATGCTTAAAACAAAAACAGAATGAACTACCTTGTCCTTCCTGGACTTAGTACATTCACGAGCAAAAAACGATCATGTTTTCCACAATTGGAACATGTCATTTTCTCTCTTATCCATTTTATGTCTAGCTTTTTCTTTTCCTTAATCTTCCTAGCATTAGGATTGACACCAAGATTGATAGTAGCACTCACAGTTCAAGACAATTAATCATTTTCACCTTCCTTATAGTTTCTTTTATGTTCAGAGCCTAAAGCTCTTATAGAACTAATAAATATAATGAGAATACTTAATGAAGACTTTGAAGTTTCAAATCCTTCATCTTTTAGCTCAACGGTATGAGTTGTATGAGTGAAAGTTTCGACACTTTTATCAAGAGTCGTGTCGACCCTCAAGTGTTCCCTTCTGTTAGGAAGTGAATGAATAAGATCCCGAATTTAATATTTCTAAAAAACGAAGTGTCAACATACTTTTCTTATAAATATACTCAGATATTATAGGCAGTATGATGTAGTTTACAATCATGGTATATGTCATGTTTTTGCCTATATACATATTTATTTTTAAAGGGAAAAATAAAAATGTATTTTACAATTGATAAAATGAAAATAATTATTTTATAATATATACTTTAAGAGTATGTATAGAGTGAAATTGGTTTGTACATAAATTATTGAAAAGTATTAGTTGTTTTCACTGAAAAGTCTTAGATTGTTTTCACTGGACAACTAAGACTCTTCAATGTAAATAAGTAATACTCTTTAGTGAAAACAACTAATACTCTTTTGTGAAAACAACTAATACCCTTCAATGATTTATGTATGAACCAGTTTCACTCTATACTTTGTCATATTTTAGATATATTTTTAGTGATTTGTTTTAGTTACTAATAATTTTTTGACAAAGTATAGAGTGAAAATAGTTCATACATTAATCATTGAAGGATATTAGTTACTTTTATTAAAAAATATTAATTGTTATCACTGAAGAGTATTAGTTTTCCACTAAAAAATATTAGTTGTTTAGTGAAAACAAACTAATACTCTTTCAATATAAACAATTCATACCCTTCAGTGAAAATAATTAGTACTCTTTAATGAAAACAACTAATACCCTTCAATAATTCATATTTGAAGCAATTTCCCTCTATACATACTCTAGATTTTTTTTTACTGAATATATCTTTTCTAATTTGATTAACCCTTATGTTCAAGATATTGAAGAAAATAATAGTTTAGATATTAAAAAAAAACTTATTTTATTAATTCTTTTTTTTAACTTAGTTGTTAAATGGGTGTACACCCAATTTAAAAGCTTTAATTTAGTGAACGTTGCAATGTAAAATTTATTTTTATATATATTTGAAATAATTTTTTTAAATTTATTTGACCCTTTTATTTAAGATTTTAAAAGAACTAATAGTTTAAATTTTAAAAATATGTTACAATGTTTTTATATTGTTTTAATTTAATTGTTTATTTGGTGTTGTATAACTATATAAGCATTACAAACAATTTTAATTTATTTTTTAATATAATTTATTTTTTATTTTAAAATATATTTGCAAATAATTAAAAATAATATGATGGACCATTAGAAAATAAATTTAAAATGATATAAAAGAAATAATTTAATGTATAGTTTTAGGTCTACCATCTACAATATTTTAGTTCTTAAATGTTATGAAATTATAAAAAATCTTGACTATTTAAAAAAAATAGAATTCTATAAAAAATAATTAAAGGTAACGTAATTTTTTTAATGTTTGAAGAATTGAAAAGATTTGATTGAGAGATAGTATAGATTTTCTTTAATCATAGTTATATTGGTTGAGTTAATTTTTATCCAATGTATGACACATGGCAGTAATCCAACGACGTAACAGGAGATTTTACACCATTGTGTAACTGGAGATCCCGTCTTAAACTTAAATCATCAAAATAAAAATTCAATTCAAAATACTCATATTCTGTCCACCGCAGATCTCACGACTTCACAAGCATCAAACTCAAACATTTTTCAAAACTAAGTCAATAAATAAATCAATTCCACACACAATCAAACCAATTATACACACAATCAAATCGATTACACACACAATATTGACATTTTACCGATTGTATCACAACTATCATTGGAATATCACAGTATCACAACCGTTTTACACATTCCACACAATATTGACATTTTACCCACTGTATAACTACTTCAATCCAACAACAGAACAACCCGGCTTTAGAGCTCTGGAACGAGGAAGCAGGGATTGAAAAATGGCGTATGTGAAGAAAGATTTAATCATCTGCAAGAGCTGGAAGAAATCACAATATTTATTTATCTGTCGACATGCAAAACTGAAGGTCTAATGAGCCTTGCGGTAGCAGAGAGACTTGAAGGTCTCGATTACGTTGCACTAACGATGGTGGGTGGCGATGGCGTCTAGATCCTTCATGGGGCTTTATTTGGTGAGTAGAGAATGATGTATGTGACGACCGTGGGCATCAAGATCAGCAACGTAGGTGGACATGAGGGGTTGTTGGGACAATGTCAGTTTTGATTAGATCCCAAAGACCCTGAAAAGATAACTTGCCTAAGTGTTGTAATAGTCAGGCTAGTCTTGGTTAGTTTAGTAAGTTAGAATATTTTATATTCACAAGTACACAGTGAGAGGAGTATCCATTGTTGACAATCAAGACTGAAGCCTGAAGACACAAGAGCACCATCCTGAACTTATGACAGTTTATCTAAGCCGACTGAGTAAGTGTCATGATGGAGAGCATGATCCTGAGATCATTGCTAACTCAGCATGAAGGGAACATGACTACACTGAGTTATTGGGAATGACTTGGAGTAGGATCCAAGCAATGCAAAAGGAATGTCAGTGCTGGAATACATACGTAGATGAGGACAAACCTGACTCAGTAAAGACAATATTGAACTGAAGAATGAGTTCTGACATTCTCACCTACCTGATGACGTGGACCAATCAGAGCGCGCCAAGTCATGTACGGACATTGACCTGAATCTGACATCCCTGCACAGTTCAACGTGCAAGCATTAAATACATCTTACCAAATTCATGCAAGGACGGCAGCTGCATGAGAAATATGTCCGTTGAAGGTATCCTACACGAAGATGAGTAGAAGGTTATCTCTCCAACGGATAGTTATTCAAATTCATCTATAAATACAAAAGACCTTGGACCCAAGCAAGGTTACGGGAAATTTCGAAGCAAAAAATTACTCAAACTCTCAGCGTTCAAGCAATCAAAGCATTCACAAAGAAGCACTCGAAAAGCCTTTAATTTCCCAAGTGTTTCTTGAGTTAGAGAGTTATTCTGTATTCCACTGAGCTCATTAGATATATCCTAAGCTTAGAGTGATTATCCAACCCTTAGCATAGCCGAGTCTTGTAAGGATAATCACACCTTAGTTGGAAACCAAACTGAAACCAAAACCCTCTTAGTCATGTTTGTTGGTGGAGGTTAGTAAGTGAGTTAGAAGGAAGTAAGCAAGGGTCAGTGAGTGAGACTAATCTTGGTGCACCTTGGCACGTTAAAAATAAGCAAATCCTTAGTGGATTTTCCTGTTCAATCAGGACCGTGGACGTAGGAGCTTGAGTCTCTGAACCACGTTGAACTCCCTGTGTTCTTACTGCTTTGATATCTGTTCTTAATTGCTTATTTGATTAGGTCATTTATTGCATACTCTATCAGTCTTGAATCAATCAGCCTGATCATTGAGCTCAGAGCACTGCCCTTCTAACCACGGCTTCATAAAAAGATAATCAAGTTTTCAGAAAGTAAACATTAAACAAGACTTTAATCCTTTAGGGCTCACACATTCCGCACTGAACATAAGTAGATAGTTAGCCAACTGACTTGCACTCAGTGCTATTAGTAGGTGTATTATCTACTCAGGGTTCAACACCACTGAGTAAGGGGACTCAGTAAGGTTTTAAGAAAGAAAAATGTGTATACGTGTATTCCCTCCCATACACGTATCACTCAGTCTTGTACCGGGCCAACAAGTGGTATCATAGCAGTGGTTCAAAAGACCACTGACTTTGAATACTAATAGTTTTAGAGGAGAAACTGTTGGTGGTCACTTAACAAATCTGTTTTTGCATTTTTTGAAAACTAGCATCATGACTTCGAGGAGACTTGAAGCTTCATTGCCTGAATTCTCTGTTTCAACTTTGTCTACTGGAGATTCAGATTGTAAGCACATCTTGTGGCTATCCATGACCAGATGCCGTGTGTCATCAAGGAAGGACCCATAAAGATCATCATTTCTAATGTCAGAGGACTTGGGTATGATCATCTCCCCATTGGTGAACATGTTCCGAAGGAGAGGAGCCAGCTGACCAGTGATGAGAAAAAGATGATAGGATTGGACAAGGTGGTCAAGACATCATCCTGCATACGGTGCCTTTCGAGGAGTCAGCTAGACTGATGCACTTCACTACGACAAAGGAGGTCTGGGATGAGCTGAATCAGATGTGCGAAGGCTCAGAGAAGATAAAGGAGAACAAGAGGAATATTGACATTCAGAAGTTTGAAGCATTCGAGATGCTGCCTGAGGAAACCATTGATCAGATGGAGTCAAGATTCATCAAGATGATGAATGAGCTTGTGATGCTGGGGAAAGATGTTCCCAAGAGAGAAGTTGCCTCAAAGATCCTGAATGCCCTTCCTAAGAGATGGGATAATAGTGTTATCATGCTGAAAAACACTCAGGATATGAGTAACATAACTTTTGCTTTACTTTTTTCAGAGCTCAAAGCGTTGGAGTATGATATGAATAAGAGAAAGAATAAAGTAGTTCCTGAAGAGGAAGAGAAAGTTCCAGAGAAAAGTGTGGCTTTCAAAGCCAGGTCAGAGCCTGTCGAATCTTCATCAAAGTCACTGATGGAGATGAGCAAAGAAGAGCTAGCTGAGGAATACAGCATGATGGCCAGTCGATTTAACAAGTTAAATTCCAGGTTTGGTCGTTATAAAAAGTATTATCAGGATAATCGTGATAGGAAAACTGAAGGAAGCCACCAAATATCTAGAAGATATGAAGAACGACAGAATACTGACCAGAGACGCGATCATGGTGATGAAATGAGACATTTAGATCCAAAACCCGATCATAAAGATGTGGACCCAAGATGTACTCGTGAGGATAGGCAGTCAGGGAAGAATAAAAGCTCATCAAGACCAAGGGAACCTGACTCAAGAAGGAACCCTGAACCAAGAAAGGAACGAGGAGATGAACCAACTATATGTTATAACTGTAACAAGTGTGGGCACTATCAGTACGATTGCCCAGAGCTGAGTGCGAGGGAAAGAGAAGATAGGAGGGCCAAGAGAGACCAAAGGTTTGTAGACAGGAAAGCCATGCTTGCTGAGGATGTAACCGATTCAGATGGTCCTGAGGAGAGGTCGTCTGGACTCTTTTCTGTTGACGAGTATGATGACTTGTGCCTTATGGCAAGGGAGGAGCCTGAGGTAACATCTAACTCTGTATACAGTTCACACAGTGGTCAAAATCAGTTAGAGAAATGAACCTTCAGATCTGTCTAGATCAATTGATGGTTGATTTCTCCAGACTGTAGGAGACTAATGTCTTTTTGGCTGAGGAAAACAAGAAACTGAGTACTGAAGTTCAAAACCTGAATGATCAGTTGACTCGGTCAGATCTTAAAGATCCAGCTCAAATTGTGAGACTAACTCAGGAAATTGACATGATCAATGCTGAGCGTCTTCCAAGAGATAAGATTCTGAAGGAACTGGCTAATGAAGAGCTGGTCAGGAAGGAAGAACTGAAAGTACTTAGGAGTAATTTTGATGACCTCTTTGAAGTCCTGAAAAAGAGTGAGGACTCTCTTAAGCAAAAGGTTGCTGCAATGAATAAGTCCTCAGTGGCTAGAGAGGAAATATATAGCAACCAGGTGCTTGGGAATGAGAAAAAAGGACTTGGATATATCCCTAAGAAATCCTCACAAGGTCAGACTCATGTTGCTTCAGGGTGCAATACTGAGAGAGTGTTTGTTCAGGCAGAAAAGAGTACAAAGAAAGTTGTATTCGAAGCCTGTAAAACTGACAAGGGTAAGGAAACTGCTGAGACAGTCAGGGTTTCCCCAAAAGTTGTAAAGCCAAAACAAAAGGGAAAGGCTAAGCAGCCTAAGGAGGCCCCTGAGAACTCAGGTCAGAAGAAACCTCAGCGTAAGTAAGGTAAGACTCAGGCCAAGAGAACTCAGACTGCTCAGCGGGGATACTATCATCCATGGCAATACCCCAGGGAAGGCCAGGTATGATAGCACCTCCATGGTTTTGGCATCCTGAAGCCTATAATTGCTTTCAGTTCCCTTACTTGCCTAGGGGGAATAGAAAGCAAGGCCCTCGTCAGGAACAGATCTCAAGACCTGCTGCACCCAGGCCTAGGAAGAATAGGAAGCCAGCCCAAAAGGCACCCACTCAGGCTCCTGTGACTCCTAAGCCTGACACTCATACACCATCTTCTTCTCAGGCTAAGAAGAAGAAAGTTGTGTATGTGGATGTTTCAGGGAGACAGATTTACCACTCAGAGGCAATCAGGGTTGTTAAGCAAGTATGGATCCCGAAGGGTACAACTGACATCATAGGACCCAACACCCAATGGGTACCTAAAGCTTGATCGATTTGCAAGTGGCTGTGGATCACAACAAGAGGAGATGAGACTCAATCAAAGTTGTTTGGTACTAGACAGTGGTTGCTCAAGGCACATGACTGGAATGAAGAGTCTCCTTCAAGAGTTTCAAGCTAAAGATGGTCCACAGGTAACCTTTAGTGATAACTCAAAAGGTTTTACTAAAGGGTTTGGTGTTTTGAAAATAGGTACAATCAGAGTGGAGAATGTGTCCTTTGTTGAAGGACTGAAGCACAACCTATTGTCAGTAAGTCAGTTCTGTGACAAAGGTTTTAGTGTTGAGTTCTCATCGAATATATGTTCAGTCAAGGACAAATCAACACAAGTGTTTCTACCAGGTATTAGGAAAGGTAATGTTTATCTCGCTGATTGGAGCAGCACTATTCCTAATACTTGTTTTGTTGCTAAAAGCTCTTCAGAGCTCAGTTGGTTATGACATAAAAGATTAAACCATCTGAACTTCAAGATTCTTAACAAAATTTTTAGACTTTCTCTTGTAGAATGTTTAGCTAATGAAGTTTTTAGCAAGGATCATGTGTGCAAGACTTGTCAAGAAGGTAAGCAAGTCAGAGCTACATTCAAAGAGAAAGCTTCCTTCTCCACTGACAGGGTTCTTCAGCTCTTGCACATGAATTTATTTGGCCCTGCAACACCTGTGAGTATGAATGGTAGGAAATATACCCTTGTGGTTATTGATGATTATTCTAGATATATATGGGTTATTTTCTTGTTAAATAAGAAGAAAACACAGGTGAATCTTCCAGAATTGCTCAGAAGGCTCAGCAATGAGAAGAATCAGTCCATTACTAACATCAGATCTGACAAGGGCACTGAATTAATAAATTCATATATTTCTGACTTTTGTAATGAACTTGGTATAGCTCATGAGACTTTTGCAGCTAGAACCCCACAACAAAACGGTGTCGCTGAGAGAGGAACATGACACTGAAGGAAGCTGTCAGGACCATGCTGGCTGAATTAGGATTGCCTAAAATGTTCTGGGTTGAGGCAATCAACACTGCATGCTACACTCAGAACAGATCCATGCTGAACAAACAACATGCTGAGACCCCATATGAGACATGGAACAAAAGGAAACCTCGTATCTCTTATTTCCATATATTTGGTTGCAAGTGCTTCGTCCCCAACAATGGGAAGACCCAATTGAAAGCCTTTGATAGCAAATCTGATGAAGGAATATTCTTAGGATATTCTAAAGTCAGTAAAGCCTTCAGGATTTACAATTGTAGGACCCTTGTTGTGGAAGAATCACCACATATTGTGTTTGATGAATTTGTCACTGAGTCTAGGGTAAAAGTGTTGGATCTTGACTCTGAGGAGGTTACAAGGAGAGTGACAAGGCTGAGCTTGAAGAATCAACGTGATCTCAAGGTCAAGGCAGTGCCTATTTCATGCTGGTATGATGACGAAGATCAGGATGATGATGCAAGAGCCACTCCTAAGCCCAGCGTATCAGGGACAGTTGAGCCTCAGACTGAGGAACTGGCTCAACCTGAGGTGAGTATCGTCAATGAAGATGCGGTCACAGCTGAGACGGTCACTAAGTTAACATATAAAGGGGGAATCAATATCCCTGATATTGAGTTGGTAAATCCCTTTGGTATAGACTCAGGTTCATACCTTTCTGTTCATTTCCCTGAGTTCATAGAACCTGTAGATACTAACATTGCAGGTACATCAGGGACAACTCCAAGAAAGAGAACATGGCTAGAAGATCATCCCATTTACCAAGTCATTGGTGATCCAACTGAGGGAGTCAGGACCAGGCGGTTCCATGGTGAGAGCGCACTGTTCTGCTGCTCTCTCTCTGAGCAAGAGCCTCAGAACATTGAAGAAGCTCTCACTGACTCGAACTGGATCATAGTCATGTAAGAGGAGTTGAATCAGTTCATAAGAAATCAGGTTTGAGAACCGGTAGATAGACCTAAGCATCAAGGTGTGATTGGTACCAAATGGGTCTTTAAGAACAAGAAGGATGAGAATGGTGTTGTTGTGAGGAACAAAGCAAGGCTGGTTGCAAAGGGGTATTGTCAGTCTGAAGGGATAGACTATGATGAGACCTTTGCTCCAGTGGCTAGGCTAGAGGCTATCAGGTTGTTCCTTGCTTATGCAACATACAAGAAGTTTAAGGTGTATCAAATGGATGTCAAGAGTGCCTTCCTAAATGGTATACTCAATGAAGAGGTATATGTGGAACAACCTCTAGGGTTTGAGGTTGGAGACAGAGTATACCACTTGAAGAAATCACTCTATGGACTTAAGCAAGCTCCTAGAGCTTGGTATGATATTCTCTCCCAATTCCTTACTGACCATGGATTCAGAAAGGGAACCGTGGATAGGACATTGTTCAGGATCCCTGAAGGTGATGACATTCTCTTGGTCTAGACTTATGTGGATGACATAATATTTGGATCACCAAATCATCAACTCTGTGAGAAATTCTCTAAGTTGATGACTGGTAAATTTGAGATGTCTATGATGGGAGAGATAAACTTCTTCTTAGGATTGCAGGTCAAGCAGACTGATCAAGGGATTTTCATTAATTAGGCCAAGTATACAAGAGAATTGATTCAGAAGTTATGAGTTCAGAATTGCAATCCAGCTAGGATCCCAATGAACACAAATTGGAAGATGAATCCTGATACTGAAGGGACTTCAGTGAACCAGACTGAGTACAGAGGGCTGATTGGATCATTATTGTACCTGACTGCAAGTAGGCCTGACATAACTTTTGCAGTTGGTGTGTGTGCTAGGTATCAGTCTAACCCCAAGAAAAGACATTTGGAGGCTGCTAAGAAGATACTTAAATATTTGAAAAGGACAGTCAATATGGGACTATGGTATCCTTCAGATGACAATCTAGAACTGTCTGGTTATTTAGATGCTGATTATGGAGGTTGTAGGATTGATAGGAAATCAACCTCAGGGACATGTCAGTTTTTGGGGAGCAAGTTGGTCTCTTGGTTTTCTAAGAAACAGAATTCAGTGGCGAAATCCACAATAGAGACTGAGTATATGGCTGCAGGTAGTTGTTGTGCTCAGATTTTATGGTTGAGGCAACAATTGAGAGACTACCATGTGTTTGCAAATGAGGTTTCAATTTATTGTGATAACAACAGTGCCATAGCAATTACTCAGAACCCAGTGCTTCACACAAGGTGCAAGCATGTGAATATTATGCATCACTTCATAAGAGATCATGTGGAGAAGAAGGATATTAGTATGGAGAAGATTCACACTGACAGGCAGAGAGCTGACATCTTGACAAAGCCTTTGGCTGAAGCAAGGTTTATGAAACTGTCAGTGGAGTTAGGTCTCTTAGATCTGGGAGAGCAGTCAGCGTAGGATCTAGGGGGAACTAAGGTTCAGAGTCGAAGGGGGAACTCAGGCAGACTCGACTCAGCGAGGTATCAGGGTGCTACAATATCACTCTGACAGGTATGAGTTCAATCCAAACCTTTTTTAATTTGAACCGTCTCACTGAATCTCCCACCCTGAAAATCATATTAAATATAGTCCATTATCATTTAAAACGCGCCTTTTGGTATTTAAACCCATGCGTGTCGAAGCATTTAATGCGAGCAGTTACTTTTTCACATGCGTGTCCATATTCTACGGAATGTGACTGACATGAGGAAAATGATTATACATGAGTTAATCTTGGCCCTTTATTTCAAAAAAATTTCAAATTCAGGATTAATCTCAACCACACATCAGAGTAATTGCTAATTCATATCAATTTGAAAAGCCATTTGAGAAATTTACGCAAACACTAATTCACACTGCACACTGAACTTTCTCTCGTTCAAAAACCTTCTTTGCAAAAGTTCTCAATTCTTCAAATCTTCAATGGCTTTTCTGGACTCAACCTGGTATGTCGATGACTAATCTTCTGTTGTCGAAAGAAAGCTAGTCCACATGGAACAAGTAATCTCCATGGATGGCCCGTGTTTAAATATGAAGGAAATCAAATCAGTTTTCGACTGGATTTACAAGACAGGTCTCTCGAAGTACTTCTCCAACAAACCCTCTATAGTGCTTCCGAAGGCGGTGGTGGAGGCATACATGAATATGTTCACGAGGAAGGGTGAACTATTCACAAGGGTGACGGTGTTGGTGCCCAACAGAGAGAAGGATTAGGACAGTGAGGGGTTGTACGACGAGGAGGAGAGGGATATAGACCTGAGGAAGGCGGCCAAGGAAGTCTTTGGATTACCCAGCTCAGGGGCAAATCCCAAGGCATACATGGAGAACCAGGAAGGTGAATTGCTGAAGAGATTCACCAAGTCAGGCTCATCTGATTTTAGGGCGAGGATGCACAAGGTTACCCTGAAGCCTGAATATCGTGCGCTCATTGTTGGGAAATTTGGGGGTGCCCGAATCTATTCTGGATGAAATTTAAATACAAATTTAAATCTAATTATTACTAGCATGAATTAATCTTAAATTAATTTAAATAATAATTATACCAACAACAGATTAATCATGCATATGAATATATTCACGTAAAATTCTACGGCGGAAAAACTAAGAATTTATGCGATTACGTACCTCTTGAAGCGACGACCGTTGAGAAGAACGGGACAAGCTAATTGATCATATCAACCAAAAGATCTTCTCAAGTATTCTCCTTAGCCTTGCTCGTTCACCGGTGGGAAGTGCTTAACGAATAGTTTAATAAAAAAAGGAATAAAGAAAAAATTATTGTTGCTGATTTTTTCCAACACATGGAACTGTAAATTGGGAGTGAAAGTATCACCCCCTATTTATAATGGGGAATTTCGAAATTTGGGCTTGGAATAAGGTGGGGAAAATCCTTTTCTTGATCTCCAAGAAATCTTGAATGTATCTTATATATTATTTTCTCCATAAATAAATATTCCACAAAAATCTCACATCCTTATCTTATGGTAATTTTTTGAAAATTAGAGATAAGAATCAATATTTGGATCTTCTTGAATTTATAAGATAATCATGTATTCCAAGAATACATATCATCCATAATATCTATTCAAGAAAATCAACAAAATCTTTTCTCTCTCCTAATTATCAAAAATTCGAAAATATCTATACAAGAAACCAAGTAGGAGATTTTTTGAATTAATGAGATAATCTTGTATTCCAAGAATACGTATCTTCATTCCATAAAAAATTCAAAGAAAATCTTTCTCCCCTAAATCTTGTATTTTTAAAAAATTTAAGGAAAAAATACGCAACAATATTTTTCTTTTATTTTAATCACCTTATAATTATTGGATTAATTATTGAGCTATTTGAGGGGCCTTGAGGAGAATTAATATTGGACCTCCAATGAGCTACTGAATTACAATATTGAGCCCCAATATTATTCAGCCCATTAATATTAATTAATACCACTAATAAATTAATATTGCACTATCCATCTTAATCCATATTACGATAATATGGACTCCCGGTTATTATTTCCCGTGTTTAAGATTATTTAGTCAATTAATTAATTGAGCTTCTGAATAGCTCAATATTATTATCCATACCGAAGAAACTAATTCTTCACTTGCAAGATTTGGTACGATAAAACTTCTGAGACCACCAAGGGGACAAATCACACGAGCTGTACTCGCACACATTTCTCCGTATTAAACTTTAGCAACCATCGTATGATTAATATTATTACCTAAAACACAAGGTTCGAAGTCATGATGATTCTCATCCAACATGAATCAAAGTAATAACTATTAACCACACACGGTCCTATTTAAGTGACGGAGATTAAGAAATCAATAACCACTGAGGTCTAATTCTTCACATTTCAGAATAGAAGAATTTATCCTCATTGTAGGTCCTCTTCAACACATACTAAATGTGCTAGTGCAATCTGATTAGGCGTGAAATTGTTATGTTTTGGTGCCCGATTTGCCTATGTTTTGAGTATTTTTTATGAGTGTTTGGAGTCAATTGAGTATTATTTTTATAAACTCATCAATTTATCTCTTTGGTTTTCATATATGGATAGAGGGCGAAAAGAGGAGTTCGTAGGACTTTGAATCGGCCAAAACGGATTCCCGGTTGAGGAGATATGAAGATTTTACGAACATGTGTACTGCTGCCGAAAAGTGCTCGAGCTCAAGTGGTTGTGCACTTTTTAAGTTCTGGAAGTTTGGTGCACTCGAGTTGAACTTGCTCGAGTAGGCGCGTATTTTTGGCCCAAAAACTCCCAAATTCGATCCCAAGCCTATTTATACCCCTTTCCAAGCATATCAACAGATACCAACACATATTTTGACATAGTTTTCAAAGGAGAAGAGCTTGGGAATGAGTTTTGAAGAATTTTATACATTGTAATCGAGGTTTTAATTTATGAATTCTTAGTTTTAGTATTTCTTTTTTAACGTATTAGATTAATTCTTTCTTTCTTTACTCTTTGAGTCGATAAACCCTAGTTTTTCAGATTTATATAGATTTCTTTGGATACTTTAATTTGTTCTTTCATTGTGATTGCTTTTATTATTCAAACCACCATGTTAGGCTAAAACCCTTGTATGCTTGGGGTAGGATGAACTCGTAGAAGTAGGACGTTGGTACATAATTAGGATAGCATGTGATGTTTAGTTTTAATTCTCTTAATTAATGAACGCTTAAAATAAATTCCGGATTTACCTTTGAATTTCATACGAATATTGTTAGAGAGAGGACGATCTTATCACTCTTTAATAACTAATAGGCTTAACGAGAGGGTTTAGAAGGGGTTTATTCATCTACCGGTTTATCTAGGGAGGACGACCGCATCGCCTTAGTTAAATTAGGGTCTCTTTAATTAAGCACAATCTATTAACTTGTTTAGTGGATTAGTGAAGTCGATTGATAGGATAAAGTATTAGGGTTTAATTCTTGAGCTTTTCATCTTGCAATCTTATACTTAGGTTATTTCTTGCACATCACGGTTATTTTGATTATGTACCGGCTCCATTAGTATACGTAGGAATTTCTATCCTGAGCATCACCTTCTTATATTTGACATCAATCCTTAGATTATTAATTTCATTCTTTATTTTGCATTCATAGAGTAATATAGTTTAGATTTAATAATTCTTAAAAAAGCCAAAAACATCCACTCATATTAACTACGACACGTAGATCTTCAGGGATCTATTCGCATACATACCTTTCCTTGGGTTCGATAATACTTGGTCCCTATACTTGCCAAAACTACGTGAACCCATACTCTTGTGGGGTAACTTCTACTAAAAGCTAGTAAAGTTCGGTTCAAGTCAATGGCGCCGTTGCCGGGGATGGAGATGTATGTTCATTGAGTAGGACTTGGAGATAGTTTAGTAGTTAGTAGTGAGTGTTTTTTTTTAGTTTAGTATTTCTCTATTGTTTGCCTGGTTGCGTTTGATCTTTCTTGTTGAGTACTCAGGTATATGAAAACACGCTCAAAGGGAGAAACAAGCGAAGATAGAACTAAACAGGACCCTGAGACTATAGCCAGAAGGAATCGAGCCTTCAAGAGAAGGATGAATACCGCAGGAGGTGATGATATGAATTTGGATTTAGGCGGAGATTTGGGTCTTGAGACAGAAGGGCTTAATCAGAATGTGAAGATGGTTGAGGGAACTGAGGGAGTCAATAATCCAAAGTTAGTACCCCAAGGGGAAGGAACCAACCAAAACCCAAACCCACATAACCAAAACAATCCCGCACCAAACCAGAATCATGTCATCAACCAAAATCAACAAAACCCAAATAACCCATTTAACAACCCTGTTTACCAACAAAACAACCCACCTTATCCATACTCATACCCACCATACACTTATCCACCATACTATCCTCCACATCCTACTTATAACCAACCTCCAGTTTCGCAAGTACCTCTACCACCCGTCTATCCTCAGCACATTCATCAGAACGCTGATCATGATTTGGCAATCTGAGGAAGGTTTGCGGCACAACAGCAACAATATTACGATGGAGTAGCATTGCCTCTAGTAGAGGCAAACAACTTCTCTATTTCCCCAGGAATCCTGAAGATGCTAGTCGAGAATCAATTCAAGGGGGAGGTCGGGAAGGAGAATCCTCATACTCATTTGAGAAGTTTTCCGATGATTACCTCAACTTTCAATTATAACAGCATGTCTGAAGATGCCAAGAGGCTCAGGCTGTTCCCGTTCTCTTTAACTGGAATAGCAAAGGAGTGGTATGATAACACGCTCCCACGGGGAGGTGTAACCACATGGGCTGAGCTCAAGCGTCTGTTCCTCGAGCGATTCTACCCTCTGTCTAGAACGATAAGAGCAAGGATAGAGATCTCGTCTTTCCAGCAGAAGCCAGGAGAGGACTTACGTCAGGCTTGGGAGAGATACTCTAACATGCTCATTGAGTGCCTGCAACACGGGTACAACGAAGGGGACATCATGTCTTTCTTT
This sequence comes from Ballota nigra, assembly GCA_947034835.1. Lineage (NCBI taxonomy): Eukaryota > Viridiplantae > Streptophyta > Magnoliopsida > Lamiales > Lamiaceae > Ballota > Ballota nigra. Next base: position 54,756,244 of record OX344727.1, on the reverse strand, counting down.
TACTGTAGAGCCAGCAAGGCAAGTCAAGCCCACCTTGATGCATGTGCGAGTGGAGCATTCTTGAATTATGGTACAACTAGGTGTAGAGAGATCGTTGATAACATTGTCAAGAATGTCGGGCAATGGAACGAGGACCCAAAATTTCGGAGAGCATATCAGTTGGAGGAGAGTGAGGAAACGAGAAAGCTGTTGATGGCAATGATGGAAAAGATAAGCAACCTCGAGATTGGGCAAAATCTGGTTGGAGGGAATACCGTAGTGAGTGAGAAAGTGGACCAGCCCACAGGTCAGGAAAAGGTAGCCAACTATATGGGAGGCCCTTATTACAATCAGAATGGCTACTAAGGTGGAAATTATCAAGGGCGACCAACTTATGGGCAACTGTTTGTACCACCAGGTCCACAGCCTCCTCAGAATTAGTGGAGAAACAACCAAGGCTATCAAGGAGGCCAGCAGCCTCCTCAGAACCAATGGAGGAAGAACGAGAATTTCTCATATGCCAATCCGAAGGCTGGAATCACAGTTCCTCCAGGTGTTGATCCAGGTTCAAAGCCCCCAGGTGGTAAAGGCGGTTCTTCGACCGAAAAGATATTGCGAGCGCTCCTCCAGAAGGTAGAGGAAGGAAGCAAGAGATTATCCTCTTTGGAGTATGATGTGAAAGAATTGCACAAGAAAGGTGATCAGCGTGATCAAGAACTCCAGAAGAGAGATGTGGAGCTGAATAGAATTCAGCAAGAGAACAATAGGCGGTTCACTTCGATGGAGTATCAGATTAGTCAGATCGCAAAATCATTAGGTAGATAGTCGGGTAAATATCCTTCTATGTCGGAGGGAAACCCGAAAGAGCAATACAAGGCGATCCAACTAAGAAGTGGAACCAAATATGATGGTCCTCAGATGCGTGCTGACTCGGAGATGCTCGAGGGAGAGGTTGAGATAGATGAGAAAGAGCATAATGAAGATAGAGAGGAGATTGAGGAGGTAGAAGTTGAGAAAGAGGTTGAGGGTGAAGGCACTCAAAAGAGCAAAGAGCCTGAAGAGGAAGACATTGAGGAGATTGAGAGAGTCCCAAAGTGGAAGAAGGAAAATGAAGCAAGGAAGAATGTGAATGAGACCGAACGAGATGAATGGGGGGTACCCAAATCGGTGATACCCGTCCCATATCTGCAGCGCTTTATGAAAAAGAAGCTAGATGAAAAGTTTGCTAAATTCCTTGATGTTTTTAAAAAGCTACATATTAACATTCCTTTTTATGATGCTTTGGAACAGATGCCTGATTATGCCAAGTTCCTGAAGGACTTGATAGCTAAGAGAAGGAGAGTTGATGAGCCCAAGTTGGTGCAGCTGAACCATGAGGTGAGTGCATTGGTGCACAAAGCACTTCTCCCGAAGTTGAAGGATCCTGGGAGTTTCACAATCTTATGTGATATTGGGAATGGAGTCAAGAAGAGAGCATTGTGCGATCTTGTAGCGAGCATCAATCTTATGCCCTTGTCACTATTCAAGAAGTTGGAGGGTGGAGAACTTCAGCCAACAATGATGCTTCAACTCACAGATCAGTCTATTACTCGACTTCAAGGTGTAGTTGAAGACGTCCTCGTGAAAGTTGGAGATCATGTTTTTCCAGCCGATTTTATGGTGCTAGACATGGAGAAAGATGAGCACGTGTCTTTGATCTTGGGAAGGCCTTTCTTAGCTACAACCGGGATGGTGTTAGATGTGGCGAATGGGAAGATCACGTTGAAAGTTGATGATCAAGAGGTGAAGATTTCCCTATACGAGGCCATGAAGTACCCTATGGAGGAAGAGAGTTCGGAATTGAAAAGGGTAGATGTGGCCAAAGGAGAAGAGAAAGGAGGAGTTGAGAAGAAAATATCCAAACATAAGAAATTGCTTAGTAAGACTCCTCCAGATAAAGGTGAGAAGAAGTTGATACCCCCACCACTTGGGGATGAGAAGGAAGCAAAGGAACTCATGATGAAGGGGCATCAAGGAAAGGAATTCAACCACCACTCTTATGAGAGTAAGGGAGGTAATTTTGAGTATCATGTCCCATAAGCTCCTTTGAGCTCGGTCCGGCATGAGGACCTTAAAAATAGCGTTGAATGAGAGGCAACCCATTTTTCTTTGCTTTTGAGTATTTTATATTATTAGGGTGTTGTTTTGAATCGTATGTCTTAACCTCGTATTTGAGTGAGTTGCTTGTAGGATTATCTCGAGGGAGTAAAGGTATCATGGAGTTATTCAAATTGAAGGGACCAACTCGAGACAAGGGAGTGTGCCAAGTTGTTGAGAGAAACTTGAACTATTTGGATGAGGTAACCCACAACCCCAAACTTAGACCGCTTTACAAGATCGAAGTTTGGGGGGTGGAGTATTTATATGTTTTATGGTTACATTGCACAGGCGCACACCATCTCTTTGAGTTGAGTTGGGTTATATATTGAGCCTTGAGATGCTCCTTGAGCTGATATTGCTTTGATGTGCTACTACATATTTCATGCCTATCAATTCTCTTATGCTTGTTGATTGCTATCTTTGGGTGTGAGTATGAGTTGGTGAGTTGTGAAGTTGAGTCTAAGTCTGAATTGTGTGAGTGTAGGAGTTAGAGTTGATTTGAGAGGGAACTCGTATGCTTGCGAATTTTTCTTTTGAGTACTTGTGTGATGAGAGTGAGAATTCACTAGGACTAGCATGGATGTGAAAGCCGTGAGAATTGAGCCTTATTGAGATTAAGATGTATGAATTGATCTATGCGTTACTGAGTGGATCGTCACCTTAGAGGATCCTAGAACTTGTGTGTGCTCTCACTTCTTGATTGTGTCCAGGTTGAAATGCCGAAAGTGATATTAGGCCATCTTTGATTTGATTGAGTCACTTAGCCAAATTTTTCCTACCAATGACATTTATCCCTTGTTAGCCCATTTGAGCCTTGGCCTATTATTTGCTAGCACATTTTAACACTTATCCAAATTCCTAAATTCTTTTTGTCCCAATTTGAGTGGAGAATAGAAAGAGTGTGAATGAGGAGGGATTGAGTTGAGTTGTGTTGGTCCCGGTACAAGACTGAGGAATACGTGTAAAGGGGGGGGGGGGGGGGGAATACACGTATACCAATTTTTCTAACTTAAAACTGACTGAGTCCCCTTTACTCAGAGTGGTAAAGAACTAGGAGCTGATAATATACCTACTGACTACACTTGGTGCAGGTCAGTTGGCTAACTATCAGTTCAAGTTCAGTGCGGAAATGTTTGAGCCCTGAAAGTTTAAATTCTTGTTTAGTTTGCTTTCTGAAAAACTTGTTTTACTCAAATCTGAAGAGTGTTTTGTAGGGCAGTGCTCTTTTGAAGATCAGCCTGAGTGATTCAGGCCTGATACACTTGAATGCAATGAATGAACAAGTAATAGCAAGTATGTGCAATATCAAAGCAGTAAGAACACAAGGAGTTTAACGTGGTTCAGAGTCTCAAGCTCCTACGTCCACGGCCTGACTTAACAGGAAATCCACTCAAGGGATTCTTGTTTTTAACGTGCCAAGGTGCACCAAGACCAGCTATCCTCACTGATCTATACAACTCCACTTACTAACACTCTAACTGACTTACTCCCAACAAGCCTAACTTAGGGTTTTGGTTTCAGTTTGGATTCCAACTAGGTTGAGATTATCCTTACAAGGCAAAGCTATGCTAAGGATTGGATAATCTCTCTAAGCTTAAGATAATTCTAATTAGCTCTTGGAATACAGAATATAACTCTCAATTGCTGAGAAACACTTGGGAAATTTAGAAGGTTTCGAGTGCTTCTCTTAATGGTTGAATGCTTTTGAATGCTCGAGAGTTTGAGTAATTTCTGGTTTGGAAATTTCCCGTAACCTTGAATGGGTTCAAGGCCTTCTGTATTTATAGGTGATTTGAATAACTATCCGTTGGAGAGATAGCCTTCTAGTCATCTATGTAGAGTGGCTTCAAACGGACATATCTTCATGCAGCAGCCGTCCTTGCATGGATTTGGTATTTGCATTAAATGCACATTAAATGCTTGCCCGTTGAATATGCAGTCTGAATTCAGTCTTCATGTCAGGTTCCGTACGTGCGTGTCCTTCTCGGATTGGTCCACGTCATCAGGTTGGTGAGAATGTCAGAACTTATTCCTGAGCTTCAGGCTTGTCTTATTAAGTTCATTTTGTCTTAAGCTCACCAGTCTTGTCCTGACGCTGAAATTCCTTTTGCATTGCTTGGCTCTACTCCAAGTCTTCCCATTAACTCAGTGACATCCTGTTCCCTTCAGGACTGAGTTAGTAATGACCTCAGGGTCATACTCTTCATCACTGACACTTACTCAGCCAGCTTAGAAGACTGCCATAAGTTCAGGATGGTGCTCTTCGTCTTCAGGCTTTGAGTCTTGATTGTCTCCAGTGAGTTCTCCTCTTACTGAGTACCTGTGAAGTGTAAAATGACTAAGTACTAATCCTAACCAAGACTAGCCTGACAAAGACAAATTAAGGCAATCATCTTTTCAGGGGCTTTGGGATATTAATCAAAACTGACAATGTCCCAACAATTTCCCCCTTTTTGATGATGCCAAAACACTGAAACGATCCTCAAAACACTCAGAGGAAACAAGATAAACCTATCTATAAGATAAGACAGTGTTAGAGCAATTCTTGATAAAGTACAGTATTTTAAACAACAGCCAAAAAGACAATGAGTTTTTGTCTGTGGGCAAAAGTAATAGATTTCATTGATTGATGTGGAAATGATTACAATGAATCTAATCTATTACAAAGAAGCCTGTGAACACCTAGACTAATCTCATTTCAGGCTTGAGTCCATATCCTGCATAAACTCTTGCCTTCAGCTCGTCAAGTCTTCCAGGTTGATTCACGTACCCTTCAGCTTTGGCTATCTTCAAGACTTCCATCATAATGGCCTTTGTATCATGCTTTTAAGTTCCAGGAATCAAGGGAGGAGCTCGAATGGTGAACTCAGGAGCCTTCACTTTGACTTGAGCTGCCTCAACCTCCTCCAAGATTTTCTGGAATAGCTCAGGATGGTTGTCCATCATGTAGTCAGTGAAGTGGGCATTGATATCGTCAGTGTCGCCCCACTTCTTCACAACAAACCACAATCTAACAAATTCATCCCTTGCATCAGTCCAAAACTCCTTCAATGTCTCTGAGACGAACTCATCAACAAAATCTTCCCTTGCTCCTGATTCTAGCCTTCTGATTTGAAGAATTTTTTATTTCCTAACTGTTGGCTTCTTCCTGTACTTCCTTGGCTCAGGCTTCGCCTTCTTCCTCCTTAGCAAGCTGATCACTGCATCATCTAGTTCACGTTGTTGAAGCTCAGTGATATCCGTCACCTTCTCAACCTTCTTCTCTAAGATGTGCATCTTCTCCTTCTGAGCAATTTCAGCTCTGCGCATAGCCTCAGATTTTTCAGATTGATCTCCCCACGCTTCAGCACATAGCTCCGCAACCAACTCACCTGAGTAAGTGATGGGATTCTTCCTTGAGCTCATGGGAGACGATCTCTGAACTGGCTCAGGTTGTTGCTTGGAAGGTTCATTAGCCTTTGCCTTTGTTGCCTCCTCCCTCAGCTTGGCAACCATTTCTCCTCCTTCCTTTCCACCGCCGCTAACCTAGCTGACTTCCTCACCCTTAAGATGTTCCCTTCAGGATTGGCTTCAGGGTTAGCTAGAACGGTCTCACCTTGATTGACTGCCTCCGATGCCTCAGGGCGGGATCTTTTCTTCTTCTTTTCCCCCTTTTTGGCATCATCATTGGCCTCGGATGGGAATGCGTCAGATCCGCTGTTGATTACGAAGGAGGCTAGAGAATGGACATCGTTAATTCCCTCCTTCAATAATTCAACTCCCATCGAAATTCCAGTGCCTGCGTACGAAACCGAACTGATAGCAGCATTGACTTTCTTCTCAAAGACCTCCATAGAGAGTTGGAGACTTTGTTCAGCCTTGGTGATCGTTTCCTCCACTTCAAGGACTCACTGCTGACTCTGCTGGCCTCAGTTAGTATCTTTGCAGACTCGTCAGTGGCCTTTGCCAAAATGTCTGCCACTGACTGAGAGGTGCGATTCATCCTCCCTGACTCCAGCTCCAGTTTGGACACTGAGTCCTTCAGGGCCTGAGTGACAATAGCTCCAGTCTGAACTGCAAGCCTGTCCACTGCCTGATTCATCTTCTCGTCCCTGATCGCATCCCTCTCTTCAAGCTTCTTGAGAGTGTTCCTAAGCATCTTCTTGGTGCGCTTCCTCTCATTCCTCACTGACTTGGCCGTGTCAGTCATCGTTTTCTTTAACAAAATCAGCTCCCTGTTAGCAAGGGTGTTGTAAGCTGACTTTGTCCACCTGATATGCTTTACCAGGGCCTTGGAGTCTTCTTCCTTCTCAGCTCGTAGCCTCATTACCTCCTCCTGAAGTTCAGCTAGATTTTCTGAGGTTTTCTCCTGCTTGACCTCCACTATGCTGGTGAATTCAGCACGTCCGACCCCGGTTATAATCACATCCTCATCATCAACGGCCGCCTCAGTGATTGGCTGCTTTCCCTTGTCAGCCCCTGCCGCATCAGTCCCTTCTTCAAGGTGCACTGAAGGCAGTTGTGAAGTAGTCATAGCCGCCTCCTCAGGCTCAGCTAAGCTAACTTGAACCTTGGGAGCAAGTCCCTCGGAACTGAGAGTCTCCTTGAATGCCTCAACATCTTCCTCTCTTGTCTCAGGGCAGGGAATCCCTTCATCGACAGATGTCTCATCGGCAGCTGAGATGTTCACAACATCCTCAGCCACTGGTCCACCCTTGGCACCAGTGTTCTTATCACCTCCCCCCTGAGCCTGAGGCTCAGAGTTCATCTCACCAATTTCCTGTACAGTCTCCTCCACTGCCTTCTCCAGGTCTCCACCCTGAGCTCCTTCATCATCCTCATCCTCCTTCTCGTCACTTGACAGAATGTCAGCCTTGCTCTTGGACATCAATTCAGCCACTAACTGCTTCAGGTTATCGAAGTTCAGAAGTTGAAGCCAGCTAGCCAGTCCAAAGAAGGAGCAAATCTTGGCCTCTTCAGTCTCCCAATACTCCCAGCCACGAGCATCCACCAGCATATGTTGCTCCTGCATGTTTGATTGTTTGAAGTCCAACCAAACCTTGAGCTCAATCACATACGCCAGCAGTTCAGTGTACTTGTATAGCCCAGGCCAGCACTTCCCTGCCAATTCGGTGGCGTTCCCCCTGAGAGTGTTCTCCAGTATCCCTCCTGCCATGTGTTCATCCAGTTCCTCCTCCTCCAATTCAAGGAATTCATCCTCTTCAGTTGGAACGGATTTGGGGCAGTCCTTAGGATTGGGGTATGAGGGAAAGTCTGAGGGGTTTGGAATATTTGGCTCGGCTGACTAGTCAGGCTCATTTATGTGTGAAGTTGCAGGCACTGACTCAGTAGAATGATTTGGCTCTGAGGTTTGGGGTAGTTGGGGAGTCTGAGGTGTAGGGTTAGGGATGGAAGGTGTTTGGGTTTCAGGGTGTGGGGGTGTTAGAGTGGGTGCTGTCTCAGGCTGCAGCGACTCAGCCGTCTCGACAGTCTTTCTTACTTCCTCCAAGTCAGATGCTCCAGGAGAGCTTGACTTCTCCCTCTCACTTACTTCAGGAAGTTTCTTAGCAGGGGATTTCTTTATTCCCTTCCTAAGTCTCTTTAGGGGCCTCTCTCCCTGAGCACCCTCCTTTCTGACGTCATCGTCAGTTCCCTCAGCCTCAGACCCGACCTTCTTGAGATCAAACTCAGTCCCTGAATTCGTGCTCTTCCCTGCTAGCACGACCCTTACCTTCTTCCTCTTCTCAGCCATCTCCACCTCAGGCTGCTCCACCTCCTCAGCAGCAACCTCCTCACCATCCTTACTCCTCTCAAGGAGGTCATCTACTCATTCAATGAGACTGGTTGCCACCCTCTTGGCCTTACCAGCTGGCTTTTTGGCCTGACCCTTTGCTTTCGCATTGGGATCAGTCAGCCCTAGCACTGAATAAGTATCACTCAGTGAGGAAAACATTACCTTCTTCGAGGAGAGACTATCCTCGAAGTCGAAGGTATACCCATGGCAAGCATGAGCAATCAGGATGGACATCCTTGTGCCGAAAGGCAAGATGGCACTGACGGAAATGTGCTTCTTGTCCTCGTCTCGCGTAAGTTTGTCCAATCCTGCTTGATGGAATTGATCGAGGAAGAGCTGCTCCCAGTTCGCTTCTACTCCATCAACGATAGCTCCCATGAGTCTCAGCTTGGGCAGACTCAATTGCTCGTGAGAGCCAGTTGCGCCCATCACCATCTTGGATACCAATTCCACCAGAGCTCTATACTCAGGCTTTAACGTACTCTTGTTCTGTCGAGCCCTGAACTCCGATGACCCTGACTTGGTCCATTTCCCAAGAAACTCTGCCTCTGAGTTCTCCTTGTAGGTTCTTGGGTTGATGCCTGAGAAAGGCAGCTTGAAGACTTCCCTCACCGCCTGCCTGAAGTTGATAGTGACCACCTCTGTGTTGTAAAGAGGTTCGCCATTGCCGTCCTTCTCTCCCGTCGGCTTCAGCGCAGTCACCTTTGTGAAAACTTCTCCCTTCCGCAAGAACATATTCAAATATGCTTCCACAACTGTTCTTGGGAGTACAGAAATGGGTCGGGTGGTGAAGTATGTTTCCAACCCGGCATCAGAAATCCATTTAAATACGGGTTTGATTTCCTCAACCGTAAGACAGATACCTTCCATGGAGATGACTTGCTCCATGTGTACCAGTTTCTTCTCGACAACGTCGACGATCGTATCGGTTGACCAGTTGGAATCTAGGAATGCCATCGTTTTGAGAGGAAGAGATTTTTCGAAAGAGTTTAACTGTGTTTGAGCAAGAGAAAACTCAGTGTGCAGATTGTGCATTGTGTTTGCGTAAAAACCTCAAATGGCACTCTTGATTGGTAAGACTAAGTCAGCTACTCAAACGTGGGGTTGAGATTGATCCCTGAATTCGAAAGGTTTTAAAATGAGGGGCCAGGATTAATCTCAGCTTCAATTAAACCCCATGTCAGTCATATTCCGTATAAAATAGACACGTATATGAAAAAGTAACTGGCATTAAATGCTCCGTGCGCGTGGGTTTTAAATATGAAAAGGCGCGCTTTTAATGAAAACGAAATGCATTTAATAAAGATTTTCAGGACGAAGGACTCAGGGAGACGCTTGAAATTCACAAGGGTCAGGTTAGAACTCATACCTGTCAGGGAGACATTGTAGCACCCTGATACCTCGCTGAGTCGAGTCTGGCCTGAGTTCACCCTAGAACCCTACGCTGACTGCTCTCCCGGATCTAAGAGTCCTAACTCCACTGACAGTTCCATAAACCTTGCTTCAGCCAGAGGCTTAGTCAAGATGTCAGCTCTTTGCCTGTCAGTGTGAATCTTCTCCATCCTAATATCTTTCTTCTCTACATGATCTCGAATGAAGTGGTGTCTAATATCCACATGCTTGCACCTTGTGTGAAGCACTGGGTTCTGAGTAATTGCTATAGCACTATTGTTGTCACAATAGATTGGAACCTGATTAGCAAACACTTGGTAGTCCCTCAACTGTTGCCTCAACCATAAAATCTGAGCACAACAACTACCTGTAGCCATATACTCAGCCTCAGTTGTGGATGTCGCCACTGAATTCTGCTTCTTACTAAACCACGAGATCAACTTACTTCCCAAAAACTGACATGTCCCTGAGGTTGATTTCCTATCAATCCTACAACCTCCATAATCTGCATCTGAATAACCTGTCAGTTCGAAGTTGTCATCTGAAGGATACCATAGTCCCATATTGACTGTCCTTTTCAAATACTTAAGTATCCTCTTAGCAGCCTCCAAATGACTTCTCTTGGGATCAGACTGATTCCTAGCACACACACCAACTGCAAACGTAATGTCAGGCCTACTTGCAGTCAGGTACAATAAAGAACCTACCAGCCCACGATACTCAGTCTGATTTACTGAAGTCCCTTCAGTGTCAGGATCCATCTTCCAATTTTTGTTCATAGGGATCCTTGCTGGATTGTTGTTCTGAACACCAAACTTATGAATCAAGTCTCTTGTATACTTGGCCTGATTAATGAATATACCTTGATCAGTCTGTTTGACCTGCAATCCTAAGAAGAAGTTCATCTCTCCCATCATAGACATCTCAAATTTACCAGTCATCAACTTAGAGAATTTCTCACAGAGCTGATGATTTGGTGATCCAAATATTATGTCATCCACATAAATCTGGACCAGGAGAATGTCATCACCTTCAGTGATCCTGAACAAAGTTCTATCCACAGTTCCTTTCTTGAACCCATGGTCTATCAGGAATTGAGAGAGGGTATCATACCAAGCTCTTGGTGCTTGCTTAAGTCCATAGAGTGCTTTCTTCAAATGGTATACTCTATCTCCAACCTCAAACCCGGGAGGTTGTTCAACATATACCTCTTCATTGAGTACACCATTCAGGAAGGCACTCTTGACATCCATTTGATACACCTTGAACTTCTTGTATGTTGCATATGCAAGGAACAACCTGATAGCTTCCAACCTAGCCACTGGAGCAAAAGTCTCATCATAGTCTATTCCTTCAGACTGACAATACCCTTTTGCAACCAGTCAAGCCTTGTTCCTTACCACAACACCATTCTCATCCTTCTTGTTCTTAAAGACCCACTTGGTGTCAATCACACCTTGATGCCTAGGTCTATCCACCACTTCCCAAACCTGATTCCTTGTGAACTGATTCAACTCCTCTTGCATGGCAATGATCCAGTTCGAGTCAGTGAGAGCTTCTTCAATGTTCTGAGGCTCTTGCTCAGAGAGAAAGCAACAGAACAATGCACTCTCACCATGGAACCGTCTGGTCCTGACTCCCTCAGTTGGATCACCAATGATTTGATCAATGGGATGATCTTCTAACCAAGTTCTCTTGCCAGGAGTTGTTCCTGAAGTACCTGCAATGTTAGTGTCTACAGGTTCATAAAATTCAGGAAATTGAACAGAAGGGGATGATCCTGAGTCTATGCCAAAGGTATTAATAAGTTCAATGTCAGGAACATTGATTCCCCCTTGATGAGGTGACTCAGGAACCGTCTCAGCTGTAACAGCATCTTCATAGACGGTGCTTACCTCAGGTTGAGCCTGTTCCTCGGTCTGAGGCTCAATAATCCCTGATGTGCTGGGCTTAGGAGTGGCACCTGATTCATCATCCTGATCGTCATCATCATCCCATCTCAGAATTGGCACAGTCTTGATCTTGGGATCAGGTTGATTCTTCAAGCTCTGCCTTGTCACACTCCTTGTGACCTCCTCAGTGTCAGGATTCAACACTTTTGCCCTAGACTCATTAGCAGATTCATCAAAGACAAACATGTGGTGATTCTTCCACAACAAGGGTCCTACAATTGTAAACCCTGAAGGCTTTACTAACTTCAGAATATCCTAAGAATATTCCTTCATCAGATTTGCTATCAAAGGCTTTCAGCTGGGTCTTCCCATTGTTGAGGATGAAGCACTTACAACCAAATACATGAAAATAAAAAATACGAGGTTTCCTTTTGTTCCATGTCTCATATGGGGTCTGTGCATGTTGCTTGTTCAGCATGGATCTGTTCTGAGTGTAGCATGCAGTGTTGATTGCCTCAGCCCAGAATTTCTTGGGCAATCCTGACTCAGCCAGCATGGTCCTTGCAGCCTCCTTCAGTATCCTGTTCCTTCTTTCAACGACACCATTCTGTTGTGGAGTTCTAGCTGCAGAAGTCTCATGAGCTATACCAAGTTCATTACAGAAGTCAGAAATATATGAATTTATAAATTCAGTGCCCTTGTCAGATCTGATCTTAGTAATGGACTGATTCTTCTCATTGCTGAGTCTCCTGAGCAACTCTGGAAGCTTCACCTGTGTTTCCTTCTTACTTAACAAGAAAATAACCCAAGTATATCTAGAATAATCATCAATAACCACAAGGGTATACTTTCTACCATTTATACTCACAGGTGTTATGGGACCAAACAAATCCATGTGCAAGAGCTGAAGTATCCTGTCAGTGGAATAAGAGGCTTTCTCTTTGAATGACGCTCTGACCTGCTTCCCTTCCTGACAAGCTTTGCACACGTGATCTTTGCTAAAAACTTCATTAGGTAGACCATCAACAAGTGACTGTCTAGAAATTTTGTTAAGAATCTTGAAGTTCAGGTGGCTTAATCTTTTATGCCATAACCAACTGAGCTCTAGAGAGCTTTTAGCAACAAAACAGGTATTAGGAATAGTGCTGCTCCAATCAGCGAGATAAACGTTACCTTTCCTTATACCTGATAGAAGCACCTGTGTTGATTTGTCCTTGACTGAACATGTATTCGATGAGAACTCAACACTGAACCCTTTGTCACAGAATTGGCTTACTGACAGCAGGTTATGCTTCAGTCCTTCCACAAAGGACACATTTTCCACTCTGACTGTACCTATAATTAGTACACCAAAACCTTTAGTAACACCTTTTGAGTTATCACCAAAGGTTACCTGTGGACCATCTTTAGCTTGATACTCTTGGAGAAGACTCTTCATTCCAGTCATGTGCCTTGAGCAACCACTGTCTAGGTACCAAACAGCTTTGATTGAGTCTCCTCTCCTCTTGTTGTGATCCACAGCCGCCTGCGACCAAATCAGGCTTTAGGTACCCATTGGGTGTTGGGTCCTATTGTGTCAGTTGTACCCTTCGGGATCCAGACTTGCTTCACAACCCTGATTGCCTCAGAGTGGTAAATCTGTCTCCCTGAAACATCGACATACACAACTTTCTTCTTCTTTGCCTTAGAGGAAGATGGTGTATGAGTGTTAGACTTAGGCTTCGCAGGAGCCTGAGTGGGTGCCTTTTGGGCTGGCTTCCTGTTCTTCCTAGGTCTGGGTGCAGCAGGTCTTGGGCCTTGTTCTTGATAAGGACCCTGATTTCTATTTCCCCTAGGCAAGTGAGGAAATGGAAAACAGTTAAAGGCCTCAGGATGCCAAAACCACGGGGGTGTCATCATATTTGGCCTTCCCTGTTGGTATTGCCAAGCATGATGGTACCCTCGCTGACCAGTCTGAGGGCTCTTGGCCTGAGTCTTCCTCTGCTTTCGCTGAGGTTTTCCCTGGCCTGAGCTCTCAGGGGCTTCCGTAGGTTGCTTTGCCTTTCCCTTGGGTTTTGGCTTAGCTACCTTAGGAGCAACCCTGACTGTGTCAACGGTTTCCTTGCCCTTATCAGTTTGACGGGCCTGGAGCACAACCTTAGGTGCACTCTGGCCTGTCTGAACAAATACCCTCTCAGTGTTGCTCCCTGAAGCAACATGAGACTGACCTTGTGAGGATTTCTCAGGAACATATCCAAGTCCCTTTTTCTTTTTCCCAAGTATCTGGTTGCTATTTATTTCCTCTCTAGCCACTGAGGATTTATTCATTGCTGCAACCTTTTTCTTGAGAGAGTCCTCACTCTTTTTCAGGATTTCATGTCTGGTAAAGAGGTCATCAAACTTACTCTTAAGTACTTTCAGTTCTTCCTTCCTGGCCAGCTCTTCCTCAGCCAGTTCCTTCAGAATCTTCTCTCTTGGAAGACGCTCAGCATTGATTAAATCAATCTCCTGAGTTAGTCTCACAATTTGAGCTGATTCTTTAAGATCAGACTGAGTAAGTTGTTCATTCAGGTTTTGAACTTCAGTACTCAATTTCTTGTTCTCCTCTACCAAGAAGACATTAGTTTCCTGCAGTCTGGCGAAATCAACCATCAATTGATCAAGACAGATATGAAGGTTCATTTCTCTAACTGACTCTGAGCTAAGCTCAGGATTTTGACCAGTGTAAGAAGCACAAACAGAATTTGATGTTACCTCAGGCTCATCCCTAGCCATCAGACAGACATCATCGTACTCGTCATCTGAGAAGAGCTCAGGTGACCTTTCAGCAGGACCGTCAGAATCTGTTGCATCTTCAGCGACCATCGCTCTCCGATCGGCAGATCTTAGATCCCTAGTGGCTCTCCTTTCCTCTCTCTCCCTTGCACTCAGCTCCGGGCAGTCGTACTGATAGTGACCAATCTTGTTACAGTTGTAACATGCTACCTGCTCACTTACTCTTTCTCTTCTTGGTTCAGGGTTCCTCCTTGAGTCAGGTTCCCTGGTTCTTGGTGAGCTTTCAGTCTTGGTTGGATATCTATCATCGCGAGTACGTCTCTGTTCGTCTCTTCTTTCAGGTTTTGGTTCAGAATATCTCCTTTCATCACCACGTTCTCTCCTCTGGTCAGTGTTCCTTCGCTCCTCATATCTCCTCGAGCTTTGGTGGGTTCCTTCAGGTTTCCTGTCACGTGAGTCCTGATAAAACTTTTTATAACGACCAAACCTGGAATTGAGCTTGTCGAATCGTCTGGCCATCAGGCTGTACTCCTCAGTGAGTTCTTCCCTGCTCATCTCCATCAGTGACTTTGATGAAGAATTTGATGAGGGCTCAACAGGTTCAGAACTGGCCTTGAACGCCACACTTTTCTCAGGAGTTTTCTCCTTCACTTCCTCTTCTGATTGTACTTTCTTCTTTCTTTTGTTAAGGTCGAATTCAAGCGCTTTGAGCTCTGAAAAAAGTAAAGCAGAAGTTATGTTACTCATATCCTGAGTGTTCTTAAGCATAATTACACTGTTGTCCCATCTCTCAGGAAGGGCATTCAGGATCTTTGAAGCAACATCTCTCCTTGGGACATCCTTGTCCAGCATCACCAACTCATTCATCAACTTGATGAATCTAGACTCCATTTGATCTATGCTCTCGTCAGGCAGCATCTCGAACGCCTCGAATTTCTGAATGGCAATGTTTCTCTTATTCTCCTTGATCTTTTTAGATCCCTCACATATCCTTGTCAGCTCATCCCAGACCTCCTTTGCCGTCTTTAAGTTCATCAGCCTGGCTGACTCCTCGAAGGGCACCGTGTGCAAGATGATGTTTCTGGCGACGTTGTCAAGTCCCACCATCTTGATTTCATCGTTGGTCATGTCTTTCCTTTCTTTAGGAACCTACACGCCAATCGCAAGATCCTCATATCCCAGTCCTCTGACGTTAGGAATAGTGATCTTGATCGGTCCCTCCCTGACTACACGCGGCATTTGGTCATGGATGGCATCTAGATGTGCTTCTAATCTGAACTTCCAATAGACAAAGTTAGACACAGAGAATTCAGGTAACGAAGCTTCAAGTCTCCTCGAAGTCATGATGATGCAAGTTTTATGAAAAGCAAACTCAGATCTGTTCAGTGACCACCAACAGTTTCTCCTCTGAAACTATTAGTATTCAAAGTCAGTGGTCTTTCGAACCACTGCTCTGATACCACTTGTTGGTCCCGGTACAAGACTGAGGAATACGTGTATGGGGGGGGAATACACGTATACCAATTTTTCTAACTTAAAACTGACTGAGTCACCTTTACTCAGAGTGGTAAAGAACTAGGAGCTGATAATATACCTACTGACTACACTTGGTGCGGGTCAGTTGGCTAACTATCAGTTCAAGTTCAGTGCGGAAATGTTTGAGCCCTGAAAGTTTAAAGTCTTGTTTAGTTTGCTTTCTGAAAAACTTGTTTTACTCAAATCTGAAGAGTGTTTAGTAGGGCAGTGCTCTTTTGAAGATCAGTCTGAGTGATTCAGGCCTGATACACTTGAATGCAATGAATGAACAAGTAATAGCAAGTATGTGTAATATCAAAGCAGTAAGAACACAAGGAGTTTAACGTGGTTCAGAGTCTCAAGCTCCTACGTCCACGGCCTGACTTAACAGGAAATCCACTCAAGGGATTCTTGTTTTTAACGTGCCAAGGTGCACCAAGACCAGCTATACTCACTGATCTATACAATTCCACTTACTAACACTCTAACTGACTTACTCCCAACAAGCCTAACTTAGGGTTTTGGTTTCAGTTTGGATTCCAACTAGGTTGAGAGTATCCTTACAAGGCAAAGCTATGCTAAGGATTGGATAATCTCTCTAAGCTTAAGATAATTCTAATTAGCTCTTGGAATACAGAATATAACTCTCAATTGCTGAGAAACACTTGGGAAATTTAGAAGGTTTCGAGTGCTTCTCTTAATGGTTGAATGCTTTTGAATGCTCGAGAGTTTGAGTAATTTCTGGCTTGGAAATTTCCCGTAACCTTGAATGGGTTCAAGGCCTTCTGTATTTATAGGTGATTTGAATAACTATCCGTTGGAGAGATAGCCTTCTAGTCATCTATGTAGAGTGGCTTCAAACGGACATATCTTCATGCAGCAGCCGTCCTTGCATGGATTTGGTATTTTCATTAAATGCACATTAAATGCTTGCCCGTTGAATATGCAGTCTGAATTCAGTCTTCATGTCAGGTTCCGTACGTACGTGTCCTTCTCGGATTGGTCCACGTCATCAGGTTGGTGAGAATGTCAGAACTTATTCCTGAGCTTCAGGCTTGTCTTATTAAGTTTATTTTATCTTGAGCTCACCAGTCTTGTCCTGACGCTGAAATTCCTTTTGCATTGCTTGGCTCTACTCCAAGTCTTCCCATTAACTCAGTGACATCCTGTTCCCTTCAGGACTGAGTTAGTAATGACCTCAGGGTCATACTCTTCATCACTGACACTTACTCAGCCAGCTTAGAAGACTGCCATAAGTTCAGGATGGTGCTCTTCGTCTTCAGGCTTTGAGTCTTGATTGTCTCCAGTGAGTTCTCCTCTTACTGAGTACCTGTGAAGTGTAAAATGACTAAGTACTAATCCTAACCAAGACTAGCCTGACAAAGACAAATTAAGGCAATCATCTTTTCAGGGGCTTTGGGATCTTAATCAAAATTGACAATGTCCCAACAAGTTGAGAAAGGGAATTATGATGGTTGAGTTGTGAAAAAAAAAGGGTGTGATGAAGTTTTGAGTTGTGGGGAAGACCAAAAAAATTTGAGAATGAGCAAAAGAAAAGAAAAAAAAGAAAAATGAGCTCATATGTATGTGTGAAAAATAAAAAGTGAAGTGATTGAAAAAGTGAAATGAGTTAGAGAAAAGAAAAATTGAAGTGTTGAAAGAAGAGGAATTGAAAAGTGTATTGCATGAAGATGTTTGAAGTATCTTGTTCCTCGTCTTGAAGTATTGAAATTTGATTTTTCATTCTCCATTCACTTGAGTCACTTAACCATATAGTTTCCTCACTTGTCCAAAGAGCCTACATTACAACCTTGAGAAAAGCCATTTTTGATTCGTCATTGATTTCTAGAGTATGGTCGAAGTTGAGAGTGCTTATGTTTGCCAAATTTGTTAAACACGAATTCAACTACTCGCAAGTGTACGAGTTCGTTGTTGTTGTAAGCAATTGACCAAGTTAAATATCGAACCACGGGACTAGTGGCTAGTATAGCCCTAATATTATGCGTTGTCGCGTAATTGTAGTGCGAGCCAAGATTTAGGATCGGGTTTTCAAGAAATTAAAAAAAACTATTAAAACAATTAAACAAATCAAAGCAATTAACAAAATGAAAGCAACAAGCAATTTTTAAGGATTTTCGAACAATAAAAACGAGACGTGTTCGGGTGTTCATCATCACATAAGAATCAAGTACACGATCGATAAGTAATAACTATTCAAGTTTCCGATCAACTATAGAAGTAATCACTAAACATCACGTATTCACCGTACTGGATAAGCCTAGGCAAACACGTCAAATAAAAACATTGGATCGTTAATCTTCTCACTTATCACCAATTTCTCAATTAAGCAACAAGTGTAGGAAATATGGGGTTCTAATGAAAATACCCAACTCTCGTTGCGATACCTCAATATCCACTCAAATCTCATAAATCACTCACACCCATACTAGATCATGCACCGACCCAACTCTCGTTGCGATAAACACACAATCTAAATACGAATTACAAGAGCAATCATGAAATCGAACAATCAAAGTCCATAATCCTAATAGATTGACCTTCAACTAGAATAGATATCACAAATCAAATCAAATACTCAATTACCCATGTAAATCCAAACACCCAAACACAAGACAATTAACAAAGCATAATATTAAACAAACTCATATGAAATAAAGAACAATAATCCATGAACATGAAAATAAACCAAAGGAAAATGAAATTAAGGAAAGAAGTCACCTCTTGAGTGTTGATTTAGCTACAAAACTTGATAATCCTTGCTTGAATTGAAAGAAACTACTAATTGAAAGCATAATCTAACCTAATCTATACTAGAAATTGAAGAAAATGCAAAAGAAAAAATGAAAAGGAAAAACTATTCTAGGGGATTGGGGTTCTAAAGCCCTTCAAAAACTGAGTGTAAAGTCAGGAAGAAAGGTATTTATAAGTGGGTTAGAAAGCTCATGGCCGAAATTGCATTTAAGTCCTCCAAAAGTTGAAATTTCTGATTTTTCGCGAGCAGAGGAGGTTCGTACCGTTTTGGGGCTTTTGATACCGGCCGGTCTGAAGTATTACTAACCGGTCTAATGCTCCTGAAGCAAAGATACCGGTTTGGGGCTATTGATACCGGCCGGTATGAAGGATGCTTAACCGGTCTAATGCTCCCGAAGCAAAGATACCGGTTTGGGGCTATTGATACCGGCCGGTCTGAAGGATGCTTAACCGGTATTGATCTTCCAAAGCCAAAATACCGGTTTAGCCACTTTGTATCGACCGGTACAATGAGTGCAAACCGGTCTGAACACTTTTTGGGAATATTTTGCTTCTTCTTTGCATTCCAACTTGTATTTTGACTTGATTATTCTTCCTTTGAATGTCCTTGCTCGACTCTTCTATAGTCTTGGCCGTATTTCACTCATTTTCCTACACAATGAACAAAAATACCTTTTTCGACAATTAAGCGCAAATGAGATAAATTAGTATTCATAATCACACGAAATCCAATAAAATAGGCAAATAAAATGTATGAATTTCGAGCAATTATCACACTAATCAGCTTACAAGCCTATGGCTGCTGATATGTGTGATTGATTGATTGAGAGTGTTCCTAAATACTGTTATACACTTGAGAGGGAGTGAAACACATCGTTGAGTGCACATCCATGCTTGATTTTGGTGGTTCCTGCTATTATTGCATAAATATGATGAAGGGGGGTGAGTTTGTATACGTGTGAGCGATCTTTGAAGCTTGAGCTCGATTACTTGCATGATTTAGTTCTTGATTCATTCCTAACAATTTCACTTGATTATTATTTCGTTGCTTGAGGACAAGCAACATGGTAAGTTTGGGGGGTTGATTAGGCGTGAAATTGTTATGTTTTGGTGCCCAATTTGCCCATGTTTTGAGTGTTTTTTATGAAGTGTTTGGAGTCAATTGAGTATAATTTTTATAAACTCATCAATTTTTCTCTTTGTTTTTCATATATGGATATAGGGTGAAAAGAGGAGTTCGTAGGACTTTGAATCGGCCAAAACGGACTCCCGGTTGAGGAGATATGAAGATTTTACGAACATGTGTACTGCTGCCGAAAAGTGCTCGAGCTCAAGTGGTCGTGCACTTTTTGAGTTCTGGAAGTTTGGTGCAATCGAGTTGAACTTGCTCGAGCACTTAGTGCTCGAGCTGTACTCGAGTAGACGCATATTTTTGCCCCAAAAATGCCCAAATTTGTTCCCAAGCCTATTTATACCCCTTTCCAAGCATATCAACACATGTTTTGACATAGTTTTCGAAGGAGAAGAGCTTGGGAAGAAGTTTTGAAGAATTTTATACGTTGTAATCGAGGTTTTAATTTACGAATTCTTAGTTTTAGTATTTCTTTTTTAATGTATTAGATTAATTCTTTCTTTCTTTACTCTTTTGAAAACCCTATTTTTTCAGATTTATATAGATTTTTTTAGAGACTTTAATTTGTTCTTTCGTTTATGTTCTTGATTTTATTAGTTAATTCAATTATGCATATGTTTATTGTTCTTGTGATTTCTTTTATTATTCAAACCACCATGTTAGGCTAAAACCCTTGTATGCTTGGGGTAGGATGAACTCGTAGAAGTAGGATGTTGATACATAATTAGGATAACATGTGATGTTTAGTTTTAATTCTCTTAATTAATGAACGCTTAAAATAAATTCCGGATTTACCTTTGAATTTCGTACGAACATTGTTAGAGAGAGGACGATCTTATCACTCTTTAATAACTAATAGGCTTAACGAGAGGGTTTAGAAGGGGTTTATTCATCTACCGGTTTATCTAGGGAGGACGACCGCATCACCTTAGTTAAATTAGGGTCTCTTTAATTAAGCACAATCTATTAACTTGTTTAGTGGATTAGTGAAGTCGATTGATAGGATAAAGTATTAGGGTTTAATTCTTGAGCTTTTCATCTTGCAATCTTATACTTAGGTTATTTCTTGCACATCACGGTTATTTTAATTATGTACCGGCTCCGTTAGTATACGTAGGAATTCCTATCCTGAGCATCACCTTCTTATATTTGACATCAATCCTTAGATCATTAATTTCATTCTTTATTTTGCATTCATAGAGTAATATAGTTTAGATTTAATCATTCTTAAAAACGCCAAAAACATCCACTCATATTAACTACCACACGTAGATCTTCAGGGATCTATTCGCATACATACCTTCCCTTGGGTTCGATAATACTTGGTCCCTATACTTTCCAATACTACGTGAACCCATACTCTTGTGGGGTAACTTCTACTAAAAGCTAGTAAAGTTCGGTTCAAGTTAATGAGCTGACCCAGCTCGAGCTCTTTTCGGCAGCAGTACACATGTTCGTAAAATCTTCACATCTCCTCAACCGGGAGTCCATTTTAGCCGATTCAAAGTCCTACGAACTCCTCTTTTCGCCCTCTATCCATCTATGTAAACCAAAGAGACAAATTGATGAGTTTATAAAAATGATACTCAATTGATTCCAAACACTAATAAAAAACACTCAAAACATGGGCAAATCGGGCACCAAAACATAACAACTTTATGCCTAATCACAATCTCTTAGTAAAAAAAGACCAATTTGAGATATACACATCGACCTTTTATGGCGGATTGTTCAATTCCACCTGGGTCGTGAAATTGTACGTTTAGTTACAAGGAAACCGTTAATGTGATCTTCTGTGATCGGGTATCACCACATTAACTACAATGTAACACGTACTACTTATAATGAACTGGTTGCAATAGATATTCAACATTCAATCATATCTAAAGCAAATACGATAAAAGATTTATTCTCATAAATAAGTGTTTAATACATGATTTATACAATGTAAAAGCATACTTTCACGTATAACTCCAACACTCATCGATGTAGTGAGCAAGATGATCATGGGGACTATTGGCTCCCACGAACAGATCAGCACCAACAAGCTCAGGATCATGGGTGCTATGATCGATGGAATAGAGTCAAACTAGGAGCAGTTGTTCTTAGATCAATTGTCTCAAGCTGCAAAGGACAAGCTGAAGAAGGATGAGGAGTCAAAGCACATCTCAGTAGGTGTTGTCTTACCATTCAGGACGAGGCTCTCAATGCTCATCATCCATGCCTGTCCCGGATGTGGGTTTGATATAGAGGTTGAACTTTCAGCGAAGAAGGTGATGTTCAACACAGAGGGTGACACCTACTCCGTCCTTGGGCTCTCTGACCCCAACGCACTTCCCAAGGGTCAGAAGAAGAAAGCTCAGCCCAAGGGCAAGAAGACTGTCACAAACCTCCTGGAGCGGGTTGATGCGCTCTATGAGAAGGCTCAGGAGACTGTGGCAGAGGTGGAGGCTGAGAGAGAGGCCGCTGAGAAGGCTAAGGAGGAGAAGGTAGCCAAGCTGAAGGTGGTGCTGAAGAAGAAGGCCACAACTAAAGGGAAGAAGGTGAATGAGAAAGTCTCCAAGACTGACCTTCCAGAGGTTGAGGAGACTGACGATGACGTCAGGGAGGAGGAAGAAAAGGTTGTGGAGAAGCCAAAGCCTTTTAAGAGGTTGAGGAAAGGAGTGAAGGGTCGCCAGTGAAGAAAATAAGGAATCTGAGTCCTTAGAAGGAAGGGAACGAGTCAGGATCGGCTGAGGCATCTGACTTGGTTTACGTAAGGAGGACCATTAAAACTACTGAAATCCCCCAGCTTGAACAACCAAACCCAACTCCCACTGAACCTCAACCCATTGAACCCACTCCTACCCCTGAACCCACTTCCAACCCCACTGAAAACCCCGAGCCAAACACTAATCTACCCCCACCCCAAATCGAGTCAGAGCCAAATAACCCCAATCCTTCTAAGCCTGACAACCAACCTGAGCTACCCAATCCTGAGGATTTTCCAGTTACATCTAAAGATCTAAAGGAAACCGACCCTGACCTAGATCTGATCATCGAGGAAGCTGGAGATGACGATGACTCTGAAGACCTCACATCTCTTCTATTCCTAGACTCAATTAAAGGTAGGGCGGAGAATTGGGTTGTTCGAAGCTTCCCGTCGCTGAACAACTACCCAGAGTTGAGGGAGCACATGGTGGACATGAAGGTCTGGCTGAAGTACAAGTAGGCCAACATGGTTGAGCAAAGAATGTTGGTGGAGCTAAAGGGATGGAACTTCTGGTGCTCAGAAGAAGCAAGGATGACCACCTACTTCGGCATTATGAGCTACCTGGAATTGCTGGAGATGGAGGTAGTCAGGGCGTTAGTAGCAAAGATGATTGCTATGCGAGCTGAACGGTCAAAGTTCTTTGACACTCCTGAAAAGGACAACAAGGACAATGATGATGATGGTAACGATGGCCATGAAGATGGTTAGGATGGGGAGAAGATGGTGGATGAAACGGTAAAGGAGGTTGACGAGATGTCCACTGAGCAATATGCTCATGGGGAAGGTGGGAAGGAGACTGCGTCCAAGGGTGGAGCAGTTGATGAGTCCAACCAGATTGGATCATCTGCCAATGATACATCGGTCGATGAAGGGACTCCCTGCCCTGAGATAAAGGAAGATGATGTAGAGGCATCCAAGGGGACTCCTAGTTCTGAGGGACTTGTTCCCAAAGTTCGAGCTGACTTGGTTGAGCCTAAGCAGGTGACCATGATCACTCCTGAACTACCTTCAGTGCACCCTGAAGAGGGGACTGAAGCTGCAGGGGCTGACAAGGGATATCAGCCACTGACTGATGGAGCTGACGATGAGGTGGTCATCACAGGAACCCAGCAGGGCGACTTCACTAGCATCAATCAAGTGAAGCAAGAGAAAACAACTGAGAATCTCGCTGAGCTCCAACATGATATTGCACTGCTCAAATCTGAGTTAGAGAATAAGGATAAGATGATTCAGAAGAAGCTGAAATGGGTGAAGTCAGAGATAAAGACGGTTGCCACCTCTGAAATGAAGAGCCTGAAGAAGCTGATGGTGTCAACTATCAAATCCGTCAAGTCAGAGAGGAAGACTGTAAAGAAGTTGTTTGCCAACACCTTGACTCAACTGAAAGAAGAGCACGATGAGAGGATGCACAAGGCTGTCGAGCACTTAGCTAGTCAGGGTGCTGAACTGTTTTCTCAGGCTTTGAACGACTCAGTGGCCAAGATGGCACTGGAGTCAGCGAAGATCGCTCAGGAGTCTGAAAAGATTGCATCCGAGATAAAGAAGACTTTGGAAGAGTCAGGGAAGATAGAGGTAAGGCTGACACGCACTGAGCCAAGCCTTCATACCTCAATGGAGATTTTTTAGAAGAAGCACAAGGCCAGTATTGCTAGTGTGTCCTTTGCGGGAATAGGGATTGCTACAGGAGTGGATTTGCTGAAGGAAGGAGTCAAAGAAGTTCAGTCTTTGACTGCCTTTGTGATTAATAATGGTGAAGAGGTGTTCAAGGAAGCAGCAACCAAAGCACTCCCTCCTCCATCTTCCAAGGATGATGCCAAAAAGGGGGATAGAACAAAGAAAAGATCCGCCCCTGAGGTATCGGAGGATGAAGATCCCAAGAATGAGGTCATAATGAGGACTCCCCGCAAGTCAGCCAGGTTGGAAGCAGCAGCAGAGGCTAATGATCCTTCCATGGAAGTTCCTAGATTGCCAACCATTCTAGAATCTTCAGAGCGCTCGCCATTAAGCACAAGGAAGAATCCTATTACATATGATGCCGATAAAGTGGTTGAATTATGTGCTGAGGCGTGGGGATCTGCCCCTGAGAAATCTGAGGCTGCGCGTAGGGCTGAAATTGCCCAGAAGGAGAAGATGAAGATTTTGGAAAAGAAGGTTGAGAAGCTCACTGAGATCACTGAGCTGCAACAAAGGGAGCTAGATGATGCGCTCATAAGCATGTTGCGAAGGAAGAAGGAGAAGCCTGAGCCAAGAAAGTACAAGAAGAAGGCAACAGCAAGGAAGACTGGGCTACTTCATGTGAAGAAGCCTGAGAAGCCTACTCAGAAGATTGTACTCATTGATGACTTCATCTCTGAGAAGTTGAAGGAGTTTTGGCTGGATGCAAGGGACGAGTTCATCAGGTTATGGTATATTGTGAAGAAGTGGGGCGACACTGAAGATATTGATGCCCACTTCATCGACTTCATGTCTGACAACCATCCTGAACTTCTCAAAGGAATCCTGGAGGAGGCTGACGATGCGAAAGTGCAAATCAAAGCTCCTGAGTTCCTGACTCGTCCACCACCACTCCTACCCAATGGAAAAGACTATGACTCAAAAGCTATAATGACTGAAGTTTTCAAGACCGCTAAAGCTGAAGGGTACCTGAACCAACTGGATAGAGTTGACGAGCTGAAGGTCTACAATGGCTATGGACTTCGACCTGAACTGAGGAAAATTTTGTAATAGATAGTGTTAGGATAAAAATTGTTAGTTTTGATGAGTTAAAACAAACCAGAAGATGTAATAGGACCATCTGGACCTGTTAGCCAGATGATGATCTAGATTAGGACTTAGTCTAGGGGGAACTGCCAGACCAGAAGACTTCACCAGAAGAGTCACCAGAAGACCCCACCAGAGGACTTCACCAGAGGACTCCACCAGAAGACTTATCCAGATGAGATCAGACCAGAGGCAGAGGACCTTCCCCAGACCAGACGAGTCTGGTGGAACAAAAGATGCTCAGTTTGATCCCCTTATTCTACTGAGTATTATGGTTGTTCACCAGATAAGGACCAGAAGACACCGAGGTTGCCTGGTGTCTGGTCCTGCCTTCTCTGGAGAGAATCAGAGTTAGGCAGAGGAAGCTATTGACCGTTGGTGATTCAAATCAAGTCAACAAGATCAGGATTGGAAAGTATTTGAAGATAATCAATCCAAGGATCCCACCAACCCAATCAATCAATTAGGGAATTGATTGATTGAGGCTTCCTTATATAGAGGATCTGATTGGATTAGCCCTCCAACGGCTAGCCCTAATCCACTCTATATATACAAGAGTGCAGTTCAAGAAAAAGCTCTAGAGAGACTCTACACGCGCACATAGCATTCTAAGCTTTTGATCACTACGCATTTGCACTCACTTTGTTCTTAATTACTCATCCAACTCGTAAGGAGTTTATATACTCAACCTGTTCATCTTGTTAGATAAGGTTGGAGTAAGTTTGTCTTTAGATCGAAGTTAGATCTAAAGAGATTGTAAGAAGGTGCTGGTACTTCGAAAATTCCAGTGGTTAGTGAGTTTGTTGGTTGGATAGTGAGACCCCTTTGATCAAGGGAGAGTGGACGTAGGATATTCAGATCCGAACCACTATATATACGGTGTTATTTATTGCTTTCTTTAATACCCGTTGTTTATTATTTGTGCTCTTAGAAAAGATTTTCTCTAAAAGACATTTTGGCTATAAAGGCTTCCGCAATTAATCTTTCAAGTGGGACCAACAAGTGGTATCAGAGCACAGGTCACGGGTTCGAATCCCAGTGGAAGGCATTTGTTGGCCAAGAGGGCTGGCAGATGCTGGGGGGGGATTGTTGGGCGCGGAGTCCAGCATCTCCCAGCCGAGTCGGGCGCGATAAAGGCCCGGTGCGCCAAGTCCGGCGGAGGCTATTCGACCTGTGGCGCTGCAGCTAGATGGGGTTAAAGGAAATAAAGTAGCACCTCACTACAAGTCCGGGCTTTTAGTCTAGTGGCAAGCGCTTGATCCTACAACTGGTATCAGGTAGAGGGTGTAAAGACAGTGGTATCTGGGATAGTCTGCTCTGGTGGAAGAGTGGGGTTACCAGAGGCAGATGGGGTTTGGGGAATGTTATCTGGGGGAGAGGTAGAAGGGGAAACAAGATTAATGGGAAAAGAAGATGGAATGGAGGGATTTACCTCTGCTGGGTCAACACCAGTAGGTATAGCCGTCTCTGGTGCATCCTCCATCAACTGGGAGGCCTCATCAATAGCCTTCTCCAAGGCCTCTCCAAGATCAGATCCAGATTCAGGATCTTGAAGAATAGCTCTCTTGGCCTTGGATTTCCTCACAAGAGGCACTTCCTCTTCTTCCTCTTCTTCTTCTGATGGCTCATCCACCAGAAGGGTTTTCTTGGCCTTCCTGCTAATCTTAGACTTTTTAGCAGAGCCTCTCCTGGCCTCCTCTGGCCGCTTCCTCTTGGCTGCTCCAGCCTTCTTAACAGCTTTATCTTCACCCTTCTTCTTAAGCACATCAAGAAGGGGAATCTGGTCCTCCTCTGAGGAACCAGAAAAGGCAACGGTTGAAGAACCAGTTGCTTCAGCAACTTTCTTCTGTGTCTTCTGCTGCTGCTGCTGCTTTCTCTGCCCCTTAGGAGGTGAGGGAATAGATTGAATAGGAGGGGCAGGGATGGCTTGCTCTCCATCAGAGTCGGCATGGCCGTGGAGAGGACCATCCTTGGAGAAGAGGATCTTGGACTTGTGATAACTGTGGCACCAAGATGACTTCCACTTCTTCTCTGGAAGAAGAGAATCCAGAATAAGTGTTAACTTAGTCCCCAAAGAGACATTTGCAGTGAAACAGAACTGCAACTCCCCTGGCTTGGAAGGACAAGGCTCCTTCTTCACCTTCAGCTTGTTCTTCCTCAACACATCCCAGAAGAACTCCGCCCAATTACATTGCACACCATCATATAAAGCTCTCATCACACACATCCTACCATTGAAAATGGCATCTGTGCTGTGATTCTCACACATAAGTACTTTTACCACGATATCGAACAACACCTTGAACTTCTGCCTTAAATGCTTATCCACAAAGCCCTTTGTGATGTTCTGGCAGGAAGAACGAGCAAAAATCTTGAATGATCCAACGATATCATCCTCCTTGTACGTCAACGGATCCACTCCCACCGCAGAAATGTTCTCGAACAAGGCGCAGAAATCGTGCTTAGAAAACACCAAATCATCTTCACCAATCTTTGAAGAGATGTAATCCTCATGAATCTTCATGCGAACCAGAAACTGGGCCGCATAACCGTTAAGGGTGCGAAAATCCTTGGGAACAGTGGAGATCAACTTCTCCACCCCTGCATTCTGGAACATCTCCAGAACCGACAGCACAACTGGATTCTTGGTGGTATAAAAGTCCACCACCATCTCCGTCTTAAGCTTTTTCATCATCAGGACATGATCGAAGTTGCACGGAGGAGCCATTACTGTGAAAGAGAGAGAGAGAGAGAGAAAATGCTTTGCAGAGAGAGGTTAGGGTTTGAATAGTATAGAAACGTGAAAGGACAGATTGAAAACAAAATTGATTTAAATAGAGTAATACGCGTGGCTTGAAAATTAAATGAAGTGTGAACGCGTGTTGTTTCAAATTCAATTTAGGAAACAAAATCAATTTTAGCATTGATTGACATTTTGCACAGTGATTAAATCTGATGGCCACGATGAAAGGCAAGATACAGATTTAATCTGGTGCGTTGGCATAGTCATTGGGACTGGGCATAAAGGGGTTTTGTGGCAATCAAGAGAAAAAGCGAAATGATTGCCTAGGCCCTATACCCTAGTCTTAAATACACTCCGAAGTTGAAACATTTTGAGTGTATTTACTAATTTGAAAAGTGTATCCCAATGATCAGAGGCCAGAGAAGTAAATGCATACATGTCACCTGATATTGTAACCAGATGAAACCACAGCTACATCTCCTCTGATGGAGCTCATCTGGTTCTGGTCAGAGAGGATCTTGGACAAATGACTCAGCACCTCATCTGGGACAAGTGTCACCTGGTGCATACCTCATCAGTTGCCTTCTCTGATATATCTAATCTGCAGGTATATTAGCTCAAGAAAATAAATATATGAAGAAAAGTAATGAAACAAGGATACTTCTCTGATGTTCTCCCTAAAACAAATCTGTCTCTGGATCCAACAAACCTAACTCAAAAGCTAACTCTCTGAATCATATTTTAACTAAGCCTTTGGCTGAGACCAGATTCAGAGAGTTAGCTTTTGAGTTAGGTTTGTTGGATCCAGAGACAGATTTGTTTTAGGGGGAACATCAGAGAAGTATCCTTGTTTCATTACTTTTCTTCATATATTTATTTTCTTGAGCTAATATACCTGCAGATTAGATATATCAGAGAAGGCAACTGATGAGGTATGCACCAGGTGACACTTGTCCCAGATGAGGTGCTGAGTCATTTGTCCAAGATCTTCTCTGACCAGAACTAGATGAGCTCCATCAGAGGAGATGTAGCTGTGGTTTCATCTGGTTACAATATCAGGTGACAGGTATGCATTTACTTCTCTGGCCTCTGATCATTGGGATACACTTTTCAAATTAGTAAATACACTCAAAACGTTTCAACTTCGGAGTGTATTTAAGACTAGGGTATAGGGCCTAGGCAATCATTTCGCTTTTTCTCTTGACTGCCACAAAACCCCTTTATGCCCAGTCCCAATGACTATGCCAACGCACCAGATTAAATCTGTATCTTGCCTTTCATCGTGGCCATCAGATTTAATCACTGTGCAAAATGTCAATTAATGCTAAAATTGATTTTGTTTCCTAAATTGAATTTGAAACAACACGCGTTCACACTTCATTTAATTTTCAAGCCACGCATATTACTCTATTTAAATCAATTTTGTTTTCAATCTGTCCTTTCACGTTTCTATACTATTCAAACCCTAACCTCTCTCTGCAAAGCATTTTCTCTCTCTCTCTCTCTTTCACAGTAATGGCTCCTCCGTGCAACTTCGATCATGTCCTGATGATGAAAAAGCTTAAGACGGAGATGGTGGTGGACTTTTATACCACCAAGAATCCAGTTGTGCTGTCGGTTCTGGAGATGTTCCAAAATGTAGGGGTGGAGAAGTTGATCTCCACTGTTCCCAAGGATTTTCGCACCCTTGACGGTTATGCGGCCCAGTTTCTGGTTCGCATGAAGATTCATGAGGATTACATCTCTTCAAAGATTGGTGAAGATGATTTGGTGTTTTCTAAGCACGATTTTTGCGCCTTGTTCGAGAACATTTCTGCGGTGGGAGTGGATCCGTTGACGTACAAGGAGGATGATATCGTTGGATCATTCAAGATTTTTGCTCGTTCTTCCTGCCAGAACATCACAAAGGGCTTTGTGGATAAGCATTTAAGGCAGAAGTTCAAGGTGTTGTTCGATATCGTGGTAAAAGTACTTATGTGTGAGAATCACAGCACAGATGCCATTTTCAATGGTAGGATGTGTGTGATGAGAGCTTTATATGATGGTGTGCAATGTAATTGGGCGGAGTTCTTCTGGGATGTGTTGAGGAAGAACAAGCTGAAGGTGAAGAAGGAGCCTTGTCCTTCCAAGCCAGGGGAGTTGCAGTTCTGTTTCACTGCAAATGTCTCTTTGGGGACTAAGTTAACACTTATTCTGGATTCTCTTCTTCCAGAGAAGAAGTGGAAGTCATCTTGGTGCCACAGTTATCACAAGTCCAAGATCCTCTTCTCCAAGGATGGTCCTCTCCACGGCCATGCCGACTCTGATGGAGAGCAAGCCATCCCTGCCCCTCCTATTCAATCTATTCCCTCACCTCCTAAGGGGCAGAGAAAGCAGCAGCAGCAGCAGAAGACACAGAAGAAAGCTGCTGAAGCAACTGGTTCTTCAACCGTTGCCTTTTCTGGTTCCTCAGAGGAGTACCAGATTCCCCTTCTTGATGTGCTTAAGAAGAAGGGTGAAGATAAAGCTGTTAAGAAGGCTGGAGCAGCCAAGAGGAAGCGGCCAGAGGAGGCCAGGAGAGGCTCTGCTAAAAAGTCTAAGATTAGCAGGAAGGCCAAGAAAACCCTTCTGGTGGATGAGCCATCAGAAGAAGAAGAGGAAGAAGAGGAAGTGCCTCTTGTGAGGAAATCCAAGGCCAAGAGAGCTATTCTTCAAGATCCTGAATCTGGATCTGATCTTGGAGAGGCCTTGGAGAAGGCTATTGATGAGGCCTCCAAGTTGATGGAGGATGCTCCAGAGACGGCTATACCTGCTGGTGTTGACCCAGCAGAGGTAAATCCCTCCATTCCATCTTCTTTTCCCATTAATCTTGTTTCCCCTTCTACCTCTCCCCCAGATAACATTCCCCAAACCCCATCTGCCTCTGGTAACCCCACTCTTCCACCAGAGCAGACTATCCCAGATACCACTGTCTTTACACCCTCTACCATTCCTGCTCATACACCTTCTTCCCCACACTCCCAAACACATCTTCCCACTAACCCCTCTCCCCCACCTTCTGAACCAGAGGTACCCTCAACCTCCTCTGGTGCAGAAGTCCCCCCTTCAAACTCTTCCACCTCCCAGATCCCTCCTACACACTCTGTACCAGATATTCCTTCCTCTTCTGGTGCAGAACAACCCCTTCCTACCACCTCTACTTCACAAAACCCCAACCCTCCCCAAACCCATACAGATCAGGACCCAACCATTGCTATGGCTCTGGGATTCCCTGCCCCTCCCCCCTCCCCAACCTGTTTAACAAGCGATGATAGTGAAGATGAGAAAGCTTCACTTGAGCCTGCTCACTTAGCACCTTCCTCCTCTGCCTCTGGGCCCAAACCCTTTATATTCTCTTCTGATGATATGGGTCCCATTAGGCAGAGTATGAGTGTGAGTGCTCAGCTCTGGCTAAGAGAGCAGTTTCCAATTTTGTTGGAGCACTCACCCCTCCTGGCAGATTTGACTGATGCCAAGGTTTGGAGTATGGCAAGACTCCAGGATGTTGAAGATCTCATGCTTCTGCTGGAAGAGATGTCTCCTTCTGCCTTCACTGCTTGGGAGATTGAGCTGAAGAAGAATCTAAATATTCAAAACCCAGCAGAGTTGGAGACACCAGAGACGGCCAAGATCCTCATCAAGACTCTCCTTATCCAGAGAGGAGTTATGCTCACTCCAGAGGGCTTCTTCTACAATTTTGGTCCGCATTTCTCATTCCCTCCAGAGTTGTACTCTGATGAGGAGGACTTTGAGATGTCTCCTGCTGTGCTCCAGAAGATGAAGGCTTTCTTCAACGAGCAGATCATGCAGATAGGGCGCTTTTCCAAAGCAATTCAACATATGGCCCCTGCTATGATTGAGCACCAGATCAAGCATGAGAGGAGAATCTTCCTGAAGCAGATCAAGTCCTCTCTGGCAGAGGTAAAAGCTTCTTTCAAGGCTAATGGCTTGTTTGTCAAGTTAGATGTCATGCACAGCCAGAAGCAGCTCCAGGAGCACGTGCTGGAGCAGATGAGGCCAGTTTCTGTACTCAAGGTAGAAATGGCCAGTCAGATGATTCAAACTGCTAAGCTGAAGGACTCCCTCCAGGAGATGTTGGAGAAGCAGGAAAGACTTGTTGCAGAGTCTAAAGCCTATCTGGAGGAAGCCAAGCAGCTTTGTGATCTTCACTCTTCCTCCAACACTGACTTGCCTGATCTTATAAGGCAGGTAGTGGAGCCCCTCCTTGATGAAGTTAAAAAGGGGGAAGAGAAGGCCAGAACTGATCTGGCGAAGACCACCAATGAGACTCTTTTTAGCCATGGAGCTCGTCTGGACCTGTTGGAGAACACTCTGGCCCAGGCTGAGTTGCAGAAGAAGAAGAAAGAAGAGTTGAAATCCCTTTCTATGGCTAAACAGCTTGCTGCAGAAGAAGAGTCATCTGAAGCTGAGCAGGATCCTTCTACCATTCCTGGTCCTGCTAAGAGAAAGATTAGAAAAGTAAAGAAGAGTTTCCTTGAATCTGTTGTTGAAGAAGCAGAGAAGAGATACAAGGAAGAGACTCCAGAAGAGAGGCAAGCCAGAATCAGGAAGAACATAGATGAAGAGCAGAGGCTCAGATATGTTAAGAGGCAGAACAAGAAGGCCAGAGAAGCTGGTATTCCTTCTGGTGCAAGTGGCTCAGGTCAGAAGAGGAAAGCTCCTGTGGAAGTTATGAACATCTTGCCACTCAGGACAGAAGGGTCCTTTGACTCTACTGTGCCGTATCCTCTGATTGAAAGATGGAGAGAAGCCAAGACCCTCTGGTTCATTCAGCATTATATCCAGAGGCCAGCACCAGAAGATGATGAGCTGATCAACAGAACCTTCCATTCTTGGATGCAAGCCTATGATGCAGACTTGTACAAGCAGCTAATGGATTCAACCATTGAGTTCAACCTGGAGGTGACTGCTCCTGAATTTACTTATCTTAACACTCCCATGAATGGGAACCAGGTGGATTGGGCAGAACTGAAGAAGCTTTACAAGACCAAGGTGTTGGTGAATTTCACCCCAACATCTTCTGCAGAGTTGAAGGCCGTCCAGGATAGGTTCCTTGACTGGTTTCTTATCCCTAAAGAGAACAGAAGATATGCCTAGAGTAGGACTATGAACTTCAATGTAATCTGTAATTATTTGTCCTCTGTTTATTAATGGAAAAATACATATCTTCTTTGTTCTAAAGACAACTCCTTGTTGTCTTATTATTTGCCTGATGAGATCTATTCTAAGGTCTCATCCCTTTATTGTTTTCTTGCTTAAGTTTACTTTTGATCAGTTCTGGTAGTGTTTTAACTCCATCAAAAGGGGGGAAATTGTTAGGATAAAAATTGTTAGTTTTGATGAGTTAAAACAAACCAGAAGATGTAATAGGACCATCTGGACCTGTTAGCCAGATGATGATCTAGATTAGGACTTAGTCTAGGGGGAACTGCCAGACCAGAAGACTTCACCAGAAGAGTCACCAGAAGACCCCACCAGAGGACTTCACCAGAGGACTCCACCAGAAGACTTCTCCAGATGAGATCAGACCAGAGGCAGAGGACCTTCCCCAGACCAGACGAGTCCGGACCAGACGAGTCTGGTGGAACAAAAGATGCTCAGTTTGATCCCCTTATTCTACTGAGTATTATGGTTGTTCACCAGATAAGGACCAGAAGACACCGAGGTTGCCTGGTGTCTGGTCCTGCCTTCTCTGGAGAGAATCAGAGTTAGGCAGAGGAAGCTATTGACCGTTGGTGATTCAAATCAAGTCAACAAGATCAGGATTGGAAAGTATTTAAAGATAATCAATCCAAGGATCCCACCAACCCAATCAATCAATTAGGGAATTGATTGATTGAGGCTTCCTTATATAGAGGATCTGATTGGATTAGCCCTCCAACGGCTAGCCCTAATCCACTCTATATATACAAGAGTGCAGTTCAAGAAAAAGCTCTAGAGAGACTCTACACGCGCACATAGCATTCTAAGCTTTTGATCACTACGCATTTGCACTCACTTTGTTCTTAATTACTCATCCAACTCGTAAGGAGTTTATATACCCAACCTGTTCATCTTGTTAGATAAGGTTGGAGTAAGTTTGTCTTTAGATCGAAGTTAGATCTAAAGAGATTGTAAGAAGGTGCTGGTACTTCGGAAATTCCAGTGGTTAGTGAGTTTGTTGGTTGGATAGTGAGACCCCTTTGATCAAGGGAGAGTGGACGTAGGATATTCAGATCCGAACCACTATATATACGGTGTTATTTATTGCTTTCTTTAATACCCGTTGTTTATTATTTGTGCTCTTAGAAAAGATTTTCTCTAAAAGACATTTTGGCTATAAAGGCTTCCGCAATTAATCTTTCAAGTGGGACCAACAGATAGGATTCATTGTACTCATGATCACATTCATCAATGAAACTATTACCTTGCCCACATACAAAAGCTTATTGTCTTTTTTGCTGTTATTTGAATTTCTGTACTTATCAAGAAGTGCTCTAACACTGACTTTGTCTTATAGATTAGGACTTGTTTCCTCTAAGTGTTTTGACGATCTTTTCAGTATTTTGGCATCATAAAAAAGGGGGAAATTATTGGGACAATGTCAGTTTTGATTAGATCCCAAAGACCCTGAAAAGATGACTTGCCTAAGTGTTATAATAGTCAGGCTAGTCTTGGTTAGTTTATTAAGTTAGAATATTTTATATTCACAGGTACACAGTGAGAGAAGTACCCATTGTTGACAATCAAGACTGAAGCCTGAAGACACAAGAGCACCATCCTAAACTTATGGCAGTTTATCTAAGCTGATTCAATAAGTGTCAGGATGAAGAGCATGATCCTGAGATCATTGCTAACTCAGCTTGAAGGGAATAGGACTACACTGAGTTATTGGGAAAGACTTGGAGTAGGATCCAAGCGATGCAAAAGGAATGTCAGCGTTGGAAGACGTACGTAGATGAGGACAAACCTGAACTCAGTAAAGACAAGACTGAAATGAAGAATGAGGTATGACATTCTCACTTACCTGATGACGTGGACCAATCAGAGCGCACCAAGTCATGTACGGACACTGACCTGAACCTGACATCCCTACACAGTTCAACGGGCAGGTATTAAATACATCTTACCAAATTCATGCAAGGACGGTAGCTGCATGAGAAATATGTCCATTTAAGGTATCCTACACGAAGATGACTAGAAGGCTATCTCTCCAACGGATAGTTATTCAAATTCATCTATAAATACAGAAGACCTTGGACCCAAGCAAGGTTACGGGAAATTTTGAAGCCAGAAATTACTCAAACTCTCAGCGTTCAAGCAATCAAAGCATTCACAAAGAAGCACTCGAAAAGTCTTTAATTTCCCAAGTGTTTCTTGAGTTAGTGAGTTATTATGTATTCCACTGAGCTCCTTAGATATATCCTTAGCTTAGAGTGATTATCTAACCCTTATCATAGCCTTGTCTTATAAGGATAATCACACCTTAGTTGGAAACTAAATTGAAACTAAAACCCTCTTAGTCAGGTTTGTTGGTGGAGGTTAGTAAGTGAGTTAGAAGGAAATAAGCAAGGGTCAGTGAGTGAGGCTGATCTTGGTGCACCTTGGCACATTAAAAACAAGCAAATCCTTAGTAGATTTTCCTGTTCAATCAGGACCGTGCACGTAGGAGCTTGAGTCTCTGAACTACGTTAAACACCCTGTGTTCTTACTGCTTTGATATCTGTTCTTAATTGCTTATTTGATTAAGTCATTCATTGCATACTCTATCAGGCTTGAATCAATCAGTCTGGTCATTGAACTCAGAGCACTGCGCTTCTAACCACGGCTTTATAAAAAGATAATCAAGTTTTCTGAAAGCAAACATTAAACAAGACTTTAATTTTTCAGGGCTCACACATTCCGCACTGAACATAAGTAGATAGTTAGCCAACTGACTTGCACCCAGTGCTGTTAGTTGGTGTATTATCTATTCAGTGTTCAACACCACTCTGGGTAAGGAGACTCGGTAAGGTTTTAAGAAAGAAAAATTTGTATACGTGTATTCCCCCCCATACACGTATCACTCAGTCTTGTACCGGGACCAACAGGGATTTTACCTGAGGGGGACAAGAGAGTACCGCCGCCGCCATTTTCTTCACCAAAGATCTTGCGTTGGTGGTGGATGGTAGTGCACAAATCGAGCACCGCCGTGATGAGGTTAAGAGGTGGCGGTGGGCTTCATCGATGGTGGTGACCACCGCATCTAGGCTTCGCATAGATAGAGCACTGTCGTGATTAGATCGGGAGGTGGCAGCGGGCTTCATCGATGGTGGTGATCACCGCCTACTCGTAGGGGTAGCAAAAGGGCCGGGCTGGGCTCGGCCCGGTTGCAACCGGACCTCTATTTTTAAGGCCCAGCCTAGCCCTAGGCGGGCCACCTCTTTTAAAAAAATTATTTTTGTCAAGTAAATTATTTATATTCAATAAAATAATTTTATTTTTAAACAAATCTTATAGTCCTATTTTTTGGTCAAGATATGAATTATAATGACCATTAATATTAGTTTATGATATGATTTGACTATCCATTTTCAATAAATAACTTATATTAATCTCTAGAAAAAGCTATTACAACAAGAAAATAGTAATATTAACTCAACAAACACTTTTAAACATCAAATGAAATTCTTTTCATGATAATAGGTACACTCGACATATTAGACAAAACTACACTTGATATATAAAATTTAAAAAAAAATATCCGAGCCAACCAAAAGTTCCGGGCTGGCCCGGCCCAAGCCCGGTCGGCCGCCGGGCCTATCGGGCCGGGCCAAATAGGCCCGGTTCTTTTCGGGCCACTATTATTTAGGCCCGACCTATCCTTAAAGGCGGGCCAACCGGGCAGGCCCATCGGGCCGGGCTCATTTTGCCACCCCTACCTACTCGCCACCATCGTCTACCCCCTAACATCGGCACCGCCATTGCCTACCCACCGTTGCCTACTCACCACCATCAACGTTGGATACTAATCGATTTAAATCAAAGAGAGATTGAGAGTGATGAAAATAGAGAGAGAGAGAGAGAGAGAGAAATGGAGAGAGATAGAATGGAGAGTCAAATTTATTGAAGGGGTGCGGTGGGTGCTAATATGGGGGAGAGGATAAAGAGTCGGTGGGTAGGCTTGGCAGTGGGGCGGGGAATCCCCGATCCCCGTGGGGATCCGCCCCAAACGGGGCAGGGAATTCTTGACGCAAATGGGGATGGGGACGGAGAATTCTTTTGCCCCGTAGGCAGGGACGGTGCAGGGATAGGAATAGTATTCAGTGCCCCGATCCCTGATTAGGCGTGAAATTGTCATGATTCGTAGCTAGAAATGCCCAAGTTTTGGTCGATTTTATTGAGTATTTAGAGTCAATTGAGTACTATTTCTACACATTGATGAATTTATCTCTTTGATGCTCATAGGTGAATCGAGGGCGAAAAATGGAGTTCGTAGGACTTTGAATCAACTCAAACGGATGCTCGGATGAGAAGATATCGAAGAAATACGAATGGTATTAGTGCGCGAGAAGAAAAATATCAGTTGAAGAAGAAGGAGGGCCACTCGAGTGGAGCCACTCGAGTGCCTCCGCTCGAGCATGTTGCTCGAGTACTGAAATCTTCCAGAGAGTTTTGCCCATTCGAGTAGCTCGAGCACCTCCGCTCGAGCATGTTGCTCGAGCGCCCAAAACCAACAGAGAGTTTTGCCCATTCGACCAACTCGAGCGCTATCGCTCGAGCCCTTGCACCATTCGACCTACACAGCTCAAGCGCCACCGCTCGAGCGAGTGGTGCTCGAGCACTATTCCTTTTTTGCCTCCAAATTCATTTTTCGGCCCATGAGTTCCCGATTCGGCCCGATCTTATATATACTTGTTCCGAACTCATTTTGGAGGATGATCACATACCACTTGACACCACATTACTTTTAGAGTTCGTTTTGAGAGTTAGAAGAGTACTAGAGACAAGCAAGCTTTATTTTTACATAATCGAGGTTTTACTTTACGAATTCTTATTTCGGTTTGGATTTTAATTTATTTTTGTTCACTCTTTGACATTGAATACTTGAGACTTCATTTTATTAATCAAATTTCAGTTCTTAGTATTTATTTTCTTTAAACCCTAGTTTATGTTTAGTAGTTACTTAGTTCAAATCATCATGTTTATATTCGTTATTTCTTCAATTGCTTTTGTTGTCGTTAAGGCCATGTCCGGCTAAAACCCTTGTATGCTTAGGGTAGGATGAACTTGTAGAAGTAGGATGTGGGTACGTAATTAGGGTAATTCGTGACGTTTAGTTTTAATTCTCTTAATTAATGAAGTCTTAAAATCAATCTTAACTTTACCTTTGAATTTTGTTCGAAAAGTGTTAGAGAGAGGACGGTCTTATCACTCTTTAACAACTAGTAGACTTAACGAGAGGGTTTAGAAAGGGTTAATTAATCTACCGGTTTATCTAGGGATGACGACCGCATCACCTTAGTTAAATTAGGGTCTCGTTAATTAAGCACTATCTATTAACTTGTTAGTGGATTAGTGAAGTCGATTGTTAGGATAAAGTATTAGGGTTTGAATTCTTGAGCTTTCATCTTACAATCTTTTACTTAGGTTATTTCTTGCACGTCACGGTTATTTTGATTATGTACCTGCTCCATTAGTATACGTAGGAATTCCTATCCTGAGCATTACCATCACATATTTGAATACAACCCTTAGTTAATTAGTTCAATTCAGTTCTTTAGCATAATTAGTTTAGTTTTAGTTTATAATAATTATTTTTAAAAACCCAAAAAACACACACTCATATTAATTACGACGCGTAGATCTTCAGGGATCTATTTGCATACATTCCATCCCGAGGTACGATATACTTGGTCGCTATACTTGTTTATACTAGAGTGAACCCGTGCGCTTGTGGGGAAACTACTAGTAGAAAGTTAGTATTTTCGGTTCAAGTCAATAACGCTGTTGCCGGGGATGGCGATGTATGTCATTTGAATAGGACTTGTAGATAGCTTAGTAGTTAGTAGTGAGTGCTTTATTTTTCTGTTAATTCTTACGTGTTCGGCAGTTGTATTTTGATTCTTTTGTTAGTGTTTCAGGTTTATGAAAACACGCTCACAAGGAGAAACGAGCGAAGAGAGAATACAGCTAGATCCTGAGACAATAGCAAGAAGAAACCGAGCCTTTTTAAGAAGGATGAATACTGTCGGAGGAGAAAACGATAACATGAACAGCAGTAATGAGTTGGACGATGCTGCAGCAAAGTTTAGTCAGGCAGTGGATCGGGTTGCGGGCACTGGAGGGAATGGCAGTAAGTATCAAGTTCTGTCAGGAGAAAGCCAGAGCCAAAACCCGGGTACACAAAACCAAAACAATCCAGCTCATAACCTTGTCCAAAATCCTCAGAATAACCATGTTTACCCACAAAATAACCCACCTTATCCATATCCTTACCCACCATACCCGTATCCTCCACCTCCTGCTTATAACCCACCACCAGCCCAGCAAGTACCTATACCACCTGTTTATCCTCAGCCCGTTCCTCAGAACGTCGATCTGAACATGGCCATTCGAGGAAGGTTTGCTGCGCAGCATGGTATTATGATGGAGTGGCATTGCCTCCGGTAGAGGCAAACAACTTCTCAATTTCACCTGGAATTCTAAAACTACTTACCGAGAATCAATTCAAGGGGGAGGTTGGGAAGAAAAATCCTCATACTCATCTGAGGAGTTTTCTGATGATCGCATCCACGTTCAATTATAACGGCATGTCTGAAGATGCCAATGTTGGGAAAATAGGGGTGCCCGAAATCTATTCGGGATGAAATTTAAATACGAATTTAAATACAATTATTACTAGCATGAATTAATCCTAATTAATTCAAATAATAATTCCAACAACAAATTTAACATCATGCATGTTGAATTAATTCACATATAATCTATGGCGGAATAAACAAGAAAATATGTGACTTACGTACCTCTTGTAGAACTTGGCCTTTGAATAAAACGGAACAAACACGTACGCGCTTTATCAACCCAAAAGCCTTCTCAAGTATTTCCCTTTCGCCTTATTCGATCACCGGTGGAAGATGCTTTCGAATAATTTAAATAACTAAGGAAAAAGAAAAATATCTATGCTCTTGATTTTTCCAACACATGGAATTATGTACTTGGGGATGAAATAATCATCCCCTATTTATAATATAGGGTGGCCGAAATTTTGGTGGTTTATGGGCTTGGAGAAAATCTTTTCTTAGACTCTAAGAAATCTTGAATATATCTCATATATTCTTTTCCCCAAAATAAAATATTCCACAAAAATCTCACACTCCTCAATATAGGGTAATTTTCGAAAAATATAGGAGTAGAATCCAAGATTTGGATCTCCTTGAATATATGAGATAATCTTGTATTCCAAGAATACTTATCTTCCATAATATCTTTCCAAGAAAATCACCAAAATCTTCTCTCCTAATTATGCAATTTTCAAAAATTATGAAGAAAAATCAGCATAATATTATCTTTTTATTTTAATCACCTTATCATTATTGAGCTACTTAATGGGCTACTTGAGGGGCCTTTAAGGAGAATTAAGATTGGACCTCCTAATGGACTTCTGAATTTCAATATTGAGCCCTAATATAATTCAATCCATTAATATTAATTATTACCACTAATAAATTAATATTGCACTATCCATCTTAATCCATATTACGATAATATAGGCTCCCGGCTATTATTTCCCGCGTTTAAGATTATCAAGTCCATTAATTAATCAAGCTTATGAATAGCTCTAAATTAATTAATATATTTTACCTTGGAGTAAAGACAGCTCAACATTATTATCCGTACCGAAGAAACTAATTCTTCACTTGCAAGATTTGACACGATAAAACTTATGAGCCCACCAAGGGGACTAATCACACGAGCCGTACTCGCACGTGTTTCTCCGTATTAAATCTTAGCAACCGTCATATGATTAATATTACTGCCCAAAGCACAAGGTTTAAAGTCACAATGATTCTCACCCAACATGAATCAAAGCAGTAACCATTAAGCACACACGGTCCTATTTAAGTGACGAAGATTAAGAAATCAACAACCACTGAGGTCTAATTCTTCACATTTCAGAACAGAGGAATTTATCCTCGCTGTAGGTCCTCTTCAACACATACTAAATGTGCTAGTGCAATCTCTTAGTCAAGACAGACCAATCTGAGACTTACACATCGACCTTTCACGGTGGATTGTTCAATTCCACCTAGGTCGTGAAAATGTACATTTAGTTACAAGGAAACTGTTAATGTTGTCTTCCATGATCGGGTATCACCACATTAACTACAATGTAACATGTACCATATATTGAACGGTTTGCAATAGATATTCAACATTCAATCATAACTAAAGCAAATGTGATAAAAGAATTATTCTCATAAACAAGTGTTTGATACACGAGTTATACAAAGTAAAAGCATACTTTCACGTATAACTCCAACAGCCAAGAGGCTCAGACTGTTCCCATTCTCTTTAACGGGAATAGCAAAGGAGTGGTAC
The DNA here is from genome assembly GCA_947034835.1 of Ballota nigra. Lineage (NCBI taxonomy): Eukaryota > Viridiplantae > Streptophyta > Magnoliopsida > Lamiales > Lamiaceae > Ballota > Ballota nigra. Next base: position 54,715,042 of record OX344727.1, on the reverse strand, counting down.
GATAACACGCTCCCACGGGGAGGTGTAACCACATGGGCCGAGCTCGAGCGTCTGTTCCTCGAGCGATTATACCCTCCATCTAGAACCATTAGAGCAAGGATAGATATCTCTTCTTTCCGCCAGAAGCCAGGAGAGGACTTACGTCAGGCGTAGGAGAGATACTCTAACGTGTTAATTGAGTGCCCGCAGCAAGGGTACAATAAGGGGGATATCATGGCTTTCTTCTACAGTGGAGCCAGCAAGGCTGGTCAAGCCCATCTTGATGCATGTGCTAGTGGAGCATTTCTGAATCATGGTACAGCTAGATGCAGAGAAATCGTAGATAATATTGTCACGAATATCGGGCAATGGAACGAGGACCCAGAATTTCAGAGAGCATGTCAGTTGGAGGAGAATGAGGGAACGGGGAAGCTGTTAATGGCAATGATGGAAAAGATAAGTAACCTCGAGATGGGACAAAATCTGGTTGGAGGGAATGTAGCAGTGAGTGAGAAAGCGGACCAGCCCACAGTTCAGCAAGAGGTAGCCAACTATATGGGAGGACCTTACTACAATCAGAATGGGTACCCAGGTGGAAATCATCAAGGGCGACTAACTTATGGGTAACTGTTTGTACCACCAGGTCCACAGCCTCCTCAGAATCAGTGGAGAAATAATCAAGGATATCAAGGAGGCCAGGAGCCTCCTCAGAACCAATGGAGGAAGAACGAGAATTTCTCGTATGCTAATCCAAAGGCCGGAGTTACAGTTCATCCGGGTGTTGATCCAGGTTCAAAGCCTCCGGATGGAGAAAACGGTTCTTCGATTTAGGAGATGTTGAGAGATATCCTTCAAAAGGTGGAGGAAGGAAGCAAAAGATTATCTTCTTTGGAGTATGATGTTAAAGAGTTGCATAAGAAAGGTGATCAACGTGATCAAGAACTTCAGAAGAGAGATATAGAGCTGAATCGAATTCAGCAAGAGAATAATAGACGGTTCACTTTGATGGAGTATCAGATGAGCCAGATTGCAAAATCATTGGGAAGAGAGCCGGGTAAAAATATCCTTCTATACCGGAGGGGAACCCGAAAGAGCATTGCAAGGCGATCCAGCTTAGAAGTGGGACCAACTATGATGGTCCTCAGATGCCTGCTGATTTAGAGACGCCCAAAGGAGAGGATGAGATGGAAGAAGAAAAGAATGAAAAGGTAGAATTTGAGAAAGGGGTTGAGGATGAAGGGATTCAGAAAAGTAAAGATATGGATGAGTCACAGAAGGGTAAAGACCTTGATGAAGACATTGAGGAGATTGAGAGAGTACCAAAGTGGAAGAAGGCAAATGAAGCAAGGAAGAATGTGAAAGAAACTGAGAGGGATGAATGGGGGGTACCCAAATCTGTGATACCTGTCCCGTATCCACAGCGGTTTATGAAAAAGAAATTAGGTGAAAAGTTTGCAAAATTCCTTGATGTTTTTAAAAAGCTACATATTAACATTCTTTTTTATGATGCTTTGGAATAGATGCCGAATTATGCCAAGTTCCTGAAAGACTTGATAGCGAAGAGATGGCGAGTAGATGAGCCCAAGTTGGTGCAGCTGAACCATGAGGTGAGTGCATTAGTGCACAAAGCGCTTCCACCGAAGTTGAAGGATCCCGGGAGTTTCACGATCTTGTGTGATATCGGGAATGGAGTCAAGAAGGGAGCATTGTGCGACCTTGGAGCAAGCATTAATTTGATGTCCTTGTCGTTATTCAAGAAGTTGGAAGGTGGAGAACTCCAGCCGACAATGATGACGCTTCAACTCGCCGGCCGGTCTATTACTCGACCTCAAGGTGTAGTTGAAGACGTCCTCGTGAAAGTTGGAGATCATATTTTTCCAGTCGATTTTGTAGTGCTAGACATGGAGGAAGATGAGAACGTGCCTTTGATCTTGGGAAGACCGTTCTTAGCAACGGCCAGGATGGTGCTAGATGTGGCAAATGGGAAGATCATATTGAGAGTTGACGATCAAGAGATAAAAATTTCCCTATATGAGGCCATGAAGTACCCGAAGGAGGATGCGAGCTGTTATTGCATGGATGTCATTGATCCTCGTGTTGAAGACACACATTCTATATCTAATCTTTCTCTTAGTCATGAATTTGATAATCCTTCACTTAAAGAATTAACCCATGAGCATTATGATTTTGTGTCCAGATTTCAAGCTAACCCCAAGAAAAGTCACTTGGAAGCAGCTAGGAAGATATTGAAGTATCTTAAGGGAACAGTGAATTTAGGATTGTGGTATCCTGCAGATGACAACCTAGAGTTGAGTGGTTATTCAGATTCAGACTATGGTGGATGCAGAATAGATAGGAAGTCTACTAGTGGAACATGCCAATTTTTAGGGAATAAATTGGTATCCTGGTTTTCTAAGAAGCAGACTTCAGTTGCTACATCTACCACAGAAGCAGAGTACATGGTTGCAGGGAGCTGTTGTTCACAACTACTCTGGATTAGTCAACAACTTAGGGATTACCAGATTAGAGCTAAGGATATTCCTATATTCTGTGATAGTAATAGTGTAATTGCAATCACCCAGAATCCAGTTCTTCATACCAGATGTAAACATGTTGATATAAGGCATCATTTTATCAGAGATCATGTTGAGAAGGGAGATATAAGGATGGAAAAGATTGCAACAGAGAAGCAGAGAGCAGATATCTTAACTAAGCCTTTGGCTGAGACCAGATTCAGAGAGTTAGCTTTTGAGTTAGGTTTGTTGGATCCAGAGACAGATTTGTTTTAGGGGGAACAACAGAGAAGTATCCTTTGTTTCATTACTTTACTTAATATAGTTATTTTCTTAAAACTAACATACCTGCACATTAGACATCTCAGAGAAGCTATATCTCCAGATGAGGTATACACCAGGTGAAACTTGTTCCAGATGAGGTGCTGAGTCAGTTTCCATGATATCCAAAGTCTTCTCTGACCAGGACCAGATGAGCTCCATCAGAGGAGATGTGGCACCAGACTGGCTGTGGTATCATCTGGTTACAATATCAGGTGACAGGTATGTCTTTACTTCTCTGGCCTCTGATCATTGGGATACACTTTTCAAATTAGTAAGTACACTCAAAACGTTTCAACTTCGGAGTGTATTTAAGACTAGGGTATAGGGCCTAGGCAATCATTTCGCTTTTTCTCTTGACTGCCACAAAACCCCTTTATGCCCAGTCCCAATGACTATGCCAAAGCACCAGATTAAATCTGTATCTCGCCTTTCATCTTGGCCATTGGATTTAATCACTGTGCAAAATGTCAATCAATGCTAAAATTGATTTTGTTTCCCAAATTAAATTTGAAATTACACGCGTCCACACTTCATTTATTAATCAAGCCACGCGTAATACCCTATTTAAATCAAATTTTCTTTCAATCTGTCCTTTCACGTTTCCATACTTTCAAACCCTAACCTCTCTCTGCGAAGTATTTTTCTTTTTCTCTCTCTCTCTCTCTTTCACAGATATGGCTCCTCTGTGCAACTTCGATCATGTTCTTATGATGAGAAAACTAAAGACGGAGATGGTGGTGGACTTTTACACCACCAAGAACCCTGTTTTGCTGTCGATTCTAGAGATGCTCCAGAATGCAGGGGTGGAGAAGTTGATCTCCACAGTTCCCAAGGATTTTCGTACACTTGATGGATATGCGGCCCAGTTCTTGGTTCGTATGATGATTCACGAGGATCACATTTCCTCCAAGGTTGATGAAGATGATTTGGTGTTTTCTAAGCACGATTTCTGTGCTTTATCCGAGAACATTTCTGCAGATGGAGTGGATCCTTTGACGTACAAGGAGGATGATATCATAGGTTCCTTCAATATTTTTGCTCGATCTTCCTGCCAGAATATCACAAAGGGCTTCTTGGACAAGCATCTGAGGCAGAAGTACAAGGTCCTTTTTGATATAGTTGTAAAGGTGCTTATGTGTGAAAATCACAGCACAGATGCCATTTTCAACGGCAGGATGTGTGTGATGAGAGCTTTATACGATGGTGTTCAATGCAATTGGGCGGAGTTTTTCTGGGATGTGTTGAGGAAGAACAGACTGAAGGTGAAGAAGGAGCCTTGTCCTTCCAAGCCAGGGGAGTTGCAGTTCTTCTTCACTGCAAATGTCTCATTGGGAACTAAGTTGACTCTGATTCTGGATTTTCTCCTTCCAGAGAAGAAGTGGAAAGCATCTTGGTGCCATAGTTATCACAAATCCAAGATCCTCTTCTCCAAGGATGGCCCTCTCCATGGCCATGCCGACTCTGATGGAGAGCAAGCCATCCCTGCCCCTCCTATTCAATCTATTCCCTCACCTGCTAAGGGGCAGAAGAAGCAGCAGCAGCAGAAGACCCAGAAGAAAGCTGCTGAAGCAACTGGTTCCTCAACCATTGCTTTCTCTGGTTCCTCAGAGGAAGACCAGATCCCCCTTCTTGAAGTGCTTAAGAAGAAGGGTGATGATGATAAAGCTATTAAGAAGGCTGGAGCAGCCAAGAGAAAGAGGCCGGAGGAGGCCAGAAAGAAATCTGCCAAGAAGCCAAAGAAAGGCAGAAGAGCTTCCAAGTCCCTTCTGGTGGATGAGCCATCAGAGGACGAAGAGGAAGAGGTTGAGCCTCTTGTGAAGAAATTCAAGGCCAAGAGAGCCATTCTTCAAGATCCTGACTCTGGATCTGATCTTGGAGAGGCCTTGGAGAAGGCCATTGATGAGGCTTCCCAGATGATGGAAGATGCTCCAGAGACAGCTGTACCTGCTGGTGTTGACCCAGCAGAGGTAAACCCTTCCATTCCATCTTCTACTCCTATTAATCTTGTCTCCCCCTCTACCTCTCCCCCAGATAATATTCCCCAAACCCCATCTGCCTCTGGTAACCCTATTTTTCCACCAGAGCAGATTATCCCAGATACCCCAGTATATACCCCATCCACCATTCCTACTCAAACACCCTCTCCCCCAAACACCCAAACACATCTTCCCACAAACCCCTCTCCCCCACCTTCTGTACCAGAGGTACCCTCAACCTCTTCTGGTGCAGAAATCCCCACTCCAAACACTTCCACCTCCCAGATACCCCCTACACCTTCTGTACCAAAAATTCCTTCTTCTTCTGGTGCAGAGCAACCCATCCCCTCCACCTCCGCATCTCAAAATCCCAATCCTCCCCAAACCCATACAGACCAGGACCCAACCATTTCTATGGCTCTGGGATTTCCTGCCCCTCTCCCTTCTCCCACCTGTTTAACCAGCGATGATAGTGAAGATGAGGAAGCTTCACTTGAGCCTGCTAACTTAGCACCTTCCTCCTCTGCTCTGGGCCCAAACCCTTTATTTTCTCTTCTGATGAGATGGGTCCCATCAAGCAGAGCATGAGTGTGAGTGCTCAGCTCTGGCTAAGAGAGCAATTTCCAATTTTGTTGGAGCACTCACCCCTCCTGGCAAATCTGACGGATGCTAAGGTTTGGAGTATGGCCAGACTCCAGGATGTTGAAGATCTTATGCTTCTGCTGGAGGAGATGTCTCCCCCTACCTTCACTGCGTGGGAGATTGAGCTGAAGAAGAAATTGAATATTCAAAACCCAGCAGAGTTGGAGACTCCAGAGACGTCCAAGATCCTCATCAGAACTCTCCTCATCCAGAGAGGAGTTATGCTCACTCCAGAGGGCTTCTCTTATAACTTTGGTCCTCATTTCTCATTCCCTCCAGAGCTATATTTAGACGAGGAGGACTTTGAGATGTCTCCTGCTGTGCTCCAGAAGATGAAGGCATTCTTCAACGAGCAGATCATGTAGATAGGGCGCTTTTCAAAAGCTATTCAACACATGGCCCCTGCTATGATAGAGCATCAGATAAGGAATGAGGGGAGAATCTTCCTGAAGCAGATCAAGTCTACACTTGCAGAGGTTAAGGCTTCTTTCAAGGATAATGGTCTATTTGTCAAGCTGGATGTCATGCACAGCCAGAAGCAGCTCCAGGAGCACGTGCTGGAGCAGATGAGGCCAGTCTCTGTGCTCAAAGTTGAGATGGCCAGCCAGATGATCCAAACTGCCAAGCTGAAGGACTCTCTCCAGGAGATGTTAGAGAAGCAAGAGAGGTTTGTTGCAGAATCAAAAGCCTACCTGGAGGAGGCCAAGCAGCTGCGTGATCTTCACTCTTCCTCCAACACTGCCTTGCCTGATCTTATAAGGCAGGTAGTGGAGCCCCTCCTTGATGAAGTTAAAAAGGGGGAAGAGAAGGCCAGAACTGATCTGGCGAAGACCACAAATGAAACCCTTTTTAGCCATGCAGCGCGCCTGGATCTGCTAGAGAACACACTGGCTCAAGCAGAGTTGCAGAAGAAGAAGAAGGAAGAGTTCAAATCTCTTTCCATGGCTAAACAGCTTGCTGCAGAAGAGGAATCAGAAGCTGAGCAGGATCCAATTTCCATCTCTGGACCTGCAAAGAGAAAAATAAGAAGAGTCAAGAAAAGCTTCCTTGAGACTGTTGTTGAAGAAGCTCAGAAAAAATACAAGAAAGAGACTCCAGAGGAGAAGCAAGCAAGAACCAGGAAGAACATAGATGAAGAGCAGAGGCTCAGATATGTTAAGAGGCAAAACAAGAAGAGCAGAGAAGCATGTGTTTCTTCTGGTGCAGGTGGCTCGAGCCAGAGGAGGAAAGCTCCCATTGAAGTGATGAACATTCTGCCTCTCAGGACAGAAGGGTCTTTTGACTCTACTGTGCCTGTGCCTTTGATTGAGAAATGGAAAGAGGAAAAGACTCTCTGGTTCATCCAACACTATATTCAGAGGCCAGCACCAGAGGATGATGAGCTAATCAACAAGACCTTTCACACATGGATGCAAGCTTATGATGCAGAGCTGTACAAGCAGTTGATGGACTCTACCATAGAGTTCAACCTGGAGGTGACTGCCCCTGAGTTCACTTATCTCAACACTCTCATGGCAGGAGACCAGGTTGATTGGGCTGAGCTGAAGAGATTGTACAAGACCAAGGTGTTGGTGAACTTCACTCCAACATCTTCTGCAGAGTTGAAGGCCATCCAGGATAGGTTTCTGGATTGGTTTCTGGTGCCTAAAGATAACAGAAGATATGCCTAGATTAGGACCAGACTTACCTTGTAATCTGTAATCATTCTATCTTTATCATTAATGAAATTCATATCTTCTCTGTTCAAAAGACAACCTGTTGTTGTCTTAATTGTTTGTCTGATAAGATTTATTCTAAGGTCTTATCATTTATCTGTTTTCTTGCTTAAGTCTTCTTTGTGATCAGTTCTGGTAGTGTTTTAACTCCATCAAAAAGGGGGAAATTGTTAGGATAAAAGTTGTTAGTTTTGATGAGTTAAAACAAACCAGAAGTTGTAATAGGACCATCTGGACCTGTTAGCCAGATGATGATCTAGATTAGGACTTAGTCTAGGGGGAACTGCCAGACCAGAAGACTTCACCAGAGGACTCCACCAGAAGACTTCACCAGATGAGATCTGACCAGAGGCAGAGGACCTTTCCCAGACCAGATGAGTCCGGACCAGACGAGTCTGGTAGAACAAAAGATGCTCAGTTTGATCCTCTGATTCTACTGAGTATTCTGGTTGTTGACCAGATAAGGACCAGAAGACACCGAGGTTGCCTGGTGTCTGGTCTTGCCTTCTCTGGAGAGAATCAGAGTTAGGCAGAGGAAGCTATTGACCGTTGGTGATTCAAATCAAGTCAACAAGATCAGGATTGGAAAGTATTTGAAGATAATCAATCCAAGGATCCCACCAACCCAATCAATCAATTAGGGAATTGATTGATTGAGGCTTCCTTATATAGAGGATCTGATTGGATTAGCCCTCCAACGGCTAGCCCTAATTCCCTCTATAAATACAAGAGTGCAGTTCAAGAAAAAGCTCTAGAGAGACCATATACGCGCATAAGTCTATCCAAGCTTTTGAGATTCATTCCAAGCACTCTTATTGTTCATAATATTTATCTACTCTTAAGGAATTCGTGAAACCTCAACCTGTTCATCTACCAGATAAGGTTGTAGGCTGTTGATCTGTAGATTGAGGTTAAATCTAAAGAGGCTGTAAGAAGGAACTAGTACTTCCAAATTCCAGTAAGTAAGTGAGTTGGTTGGTTGTTAGTGAGACCCCTTGGATATAACGGAAAGTGGACGTAGGATATTCAAATCCGAACCACTATATATCTTGTGTTCTTTATTGCTTTATTTTACTTATTGTCCTTTTGATTATTGTTCTCTTGTAAAAAGACTTTGAAAGACATTTAACTTAAGCTTCCGCAATTAATCTAACTAGTGGGACCAACATTTTGATTATTTTGATAGGGATAAAGGGAAGAAGTTGAAGGATGAAGAGGTGAAAAATGAGGATGTGGTCCGGTTGGAGAATAAAGAAGGAGTTAGGAAGAAAAGGTCAAAATTCAAGACAATACTTAGTAAGACTCCTCCAGATAAAGATGAGAAGAAGTTGAGACCCCCACCACTTGGGGATGAGAAGGAAGCAAAGGAATTCATGATGAAGGGGCATCAAGGAAAGGAATTTAACCACCACTCTTATGAGAGTAAGGGAGGTAAATTTGAGTGTCATGTCCCATAAGCTCCTTTGAGCTTGATCCGGCATTAGGACCTTAAAAATAGCGCTGAGTGGGAGGCAACCCACTTTTAATTATTTTTTAGTGTTATTATGTTATTAGGGTGTTGTTGAATCGTAAGTTTTAACCTTGTATTTGAGAATTTATTTTGTAGGCTTGCCTTGAGGGTGAAGGAGTGCAAAAGAAGTGGAGATTGAAAGGACCAACTCGAGACAAGGGAGAGTGCTACGTTATTAAGATAAACTGGATTACTTGGATGAGGTAGCCCACAACCCCAAACTTAGATCGCTTCACAAGGTTGAAGTTTGGGGGTGGAGTTTTTATATGTTTTATGGTTACATTGCACTGGCGCACACCCTTTCTTTGAGTTGAGTTTGGTTATATATTGTGTCTTGAGATGCTTCTTGAGCTGATATTGCTTTGTGTGCTACTACATATTTCATGTCTATCAATTCTCTTATGCTTGCTGATTGTTATTCTTGAGTATGATTTGATGAGTATTGGTGAGTTGTGAAGTTGAGTTAGGAATTTTATTGTGTGGAGTATAGGAGTCAGAGTTGCTTTGGAGGGAACTAGTGTACTTATGAGTTTTCCTTTTGAGTACTTGTGTGATGAGAGTGAGAATTCACTAGACTAGCATGGATGTGAAAGCCGTGAGTTTTGAGCCTTTTGAGATTAAGATGCATGAATTGATCTCTTCGTTTGTGAGTGAGTCGTCACCTTAGAGGATGCTAGAAATTGTGTGTGTTCTCACTTCTTGATTGTGTCTAGTTTGATATGCCGAATGTGATCTTAGGCCATCTTTATTTTTATTGAGTCACTTAGCCAAGAATTTCCCTACCAATGATATTTATCCCTTGTTAGCCAGTTTGAGCCTTAAGCCTATTTCATTTGCTAGCACATTTGAACACTTATCCAAGTTCCTAAACCTTTTTGTCCCAATTTGAGTGAAGAATAGGAAAAGTGTGAATGGGGAGGGATTGAGTTGAGTTGAGAAAAGGAATTATGTTGGTTGAGTTGTGATAAAAGAAGGGTGTGATGAAGTTTTGAGTTGTGGGAAAGAAAAAATTTTGAGAATGAGCAAAAAAAAGAAAAGAAAAAAAAATGAGCTCATATGTATATGTGAAAGAGAAAAATGTGGTGATTGAAAAAGTGAAATGAGTTAGAAAAAATAATTGAAGTGTAGAAAGTAGAGGAGTTGAAAAGTGTATTGAACGAAGATGTTTGAAGTATTTTGATCCTCGTCTTGAAGTATTGAAATTTGATTTTCTATTCTCCATTCACTTGAGTCACTTACCCCATACATTTCCCCCACCTGTCCAAAGAGCCTACATTACAACCTTGAGAAAAGTTCTTTTTGATTCGGCATTGATTTCTGGAGTACGGTCGAAGTTGAGAGTGCTTACAAGCCTATGGCTGCTGATATGTGTGATTGATTGATTGAGTGAGTCCCTTATTATTAATATACACTTGTGAGGAAGTGAAACACATCGTTGAGTGCACATCCATGTTTAATTTTGGTGATTCTTGTTGTTATTGCATGAGTATGATGAAGGGGATGAGTTTGTATACGTGTGAATAATCTTTGAAACTTGAGTCCATTTACTTGCATGATTTTCTTTGACTCATTCCTAACAATTTCACTTGACTTATTATTTCACTGTTTGAGGACAAGCAATATGGTAAGTTTGGGGGGGGGGGGGGGGTTGATTAGGCATGAAATTGTCATGATTCGTAGCTAGAAATGCCCAAGTTTTGGTCGATTTTATTGAGTATTTAGAGTCAATTGAGTACTATTTCTATACATTGATGAATTTATCTTTTTGATGTTCATAGGTGAATCGAGGGTGAAAAACAGAGTTCGTAGGACTTTGAATCAACTCAAACAGATGCCCTGATGAGAAGATATCGAAGAAATACGAATGGTATTAGTGCACGAGAAGAAAAGTATCAGTTGAAGAAGAAGGAGGGCCACTCGAGTGGAGCCACTCGAGCGCCTCCGCTCGAGCATGTTGCTCGAGCGCTGAAATCTTCCAGAGAGTTTTGCCCATTCGAGTAGCTCGAGCGCCTCCGCTCGAGCATGTTGCTCGAGCGCCCAAAACCAACAGAGAGTTTTGCTCATTCGACCAACTCGAGCGCTATCGCTCGAGCCCTTGCACCATTCGACCTACACAGCTCGAGCGCCACCGCTCGAGCGGGTGGTGCTCGAGCACTATTCCTTTTTTACCTCCAAATTCATTTTTCGGCCCATGAGTTCCCGATTCGGCCCGACGCTTATATATACTTGTTCCGAACTCGTTTTGGAGGATGATCACATACCACTTGACACCACATCACTTTTAGAGTTTGTTTTGAGAGTTAGAAGAGTACTAGAGACAAGCAAGTTTTATTTTTACCAAATCGAGGTTTTACTTTACGAATTCTTATTTCGGTTTGGATTTTAATTTATTTTCGTTCGCTCTATGACATTGAATACTTGAGACTTCATTTTATTAATCAAATTTCAGTTCTTAGCACTTATTTTCTTTAAACCCTAGTTTATGTTTAGTAGTTACTTAGTTCAAATCATCATGTTTATGTTCGTTATTTCTTCAATTGCTTTTGTTGTCGTTAAAGCCATGTCCGGCTAAAACCCTTGTATGCTTAGGGTAGGATGAACTTGTAGAAGTAGGATGTGTGTATGTAATTAGGGTAATTCATGACATTTAGTTTTAATTCTCTTAATTAATGAAGTCTTAAAATCAATCTTAACTTTACCTTTGAATTTTGTTCGAAAAGTGTTAGAGAGAGGACGACCTTATCACTCTTTAACAACTAGTAGACTTAACGAGAGGGTTTAGAAAGGGTTAATTAATCTATCGGTTTATCTAGGGAGGACGACCGCATCACCTTAGTTAAATTAGGGTCTCGTAAATTAAGTACTATCTATTAACTTGTTAGTGGATTAGTGAAGTCGATTGTTAGGATAAAGTATTAGGGTCTGAATTCTTGAGCTTTCATCTTACAATCTTTTACTTAGGTTATTTCTTGCACGTCACTGTTATTTTGATTATTTACCTGCTCCGTTAGTATACGTAGGAATTCCTATCCTGGGCATTACCACCACATATTTGAATACAACTCTTAATTAATTAGTTCAATTCAGTTCTTTAGCATAATTAGTTTAGTTTTAGTTTATAATAATTATTTTTAAAAACCCAAAAAACACACACTCATATTAATTACGACGCATAGATCTTCAGGGATCTATTTGCATACATTCCATCCCGAGGTATGTTATACTTGGTCGCTATACTTGCTTATACTACAGTGAACTCGTGCGCTTGCGGGGAAACTACTAGTAGAAAGTTAGTATTTTCGGTTCAAGTCAATCCCCGCGGGGACTCGTATTTTTTTATACAATTAATATATATATATATATATATATATATATATATATATATATATATATGTTTATTATATATAAATTTTGGAGTAAATTATAAATAAATATTTCATAATTTCCTACTCAATTGACTATTTATTCAAAATTACATTTATATTTTATTTAATATTATGTTATTAGTTACAAATCATATAATTTTCACTTTAGTATATATGTTAACTAAAAATATTAGAATTAGTGGCTCTTCAAATTGTTTAAATTATTTTTTTAACACCAACTTAAACTAATTGTTGTGTATGATTAATTTTTTAAATTTAGGTATTTTTTTTATATTTTAAAAATGAGATAAAAAATGTAGCGGGGAACGGGGATTCCTGATTAGGCGTGAAATTGTTATGTTTTGTAGCCCGATTTGCCCGTGTTTTGAGTGAATTTAATGAGTATTTAGAGTCATTTGAGTATTATTTTCATAAACTAATGAATTTTCCTCTTTGATGCTCATAATTAGAAAGAGGGCAAAAAATGGAGTTCGTAGGACTTTGAATCGACTCAAACGGACTCCCGGATGAGAAGATATTGAAGAAATACGAAAAGTGTTAGTTCAGGCGAGCAAAAGAGCTAGTTGGCTCAAGAGGAGGGAGTGCTCGAGCACCCATGGTCGTGCACATATTTGGATCTAGAAAGAAGAGGCGCTCAACTAGTGAGAGCTCGAGCGGTCTATGAACGCTGGTGTGAAGAGGCGCACGACCAAGAGGTGGTCGAGCGCTAGACGCTCGACTGGAGGTGATCGAGCGCTAGTTTGGTCCTAGAAAAATGAGGGTGCTCGACTGATGATGGGTTGTGTGCTAGGCGCTCGACCAAGGCACCAACTCGTGCGGATTCTGGCCCATGTTCGTCTAAATCAAGCCCAAGCCTATATATACCCCTTTCAAGCTCGATTTTGATACCTTGACACCATTAGAGATAGTTTTTTATAGAGGAGAGTTTGGGAAGGAGGATTGAAGAGTTTTACAACTTGTAATTGAGGTTTTAGCTTAAGAATTCATAGTTTAACTATTTCTTTTGAACCTTTTAGTTTAATTCTTTCTTCCTTAAGTTCTTTAGACTATAAACCCCAGTTTTTCCAGATTTATAAAGTTATTTTGAGACTTGATTTTATTATTTCATTTATGTTCTTGATTTCATTCGTTAGCTTAGATATGCATATGTTTATCGTTATTATTATTTCTTTCATTGTTCAAACCACCATGTTAGGCTAGAACCCTTGCATGCTTATGATAGGATGAACTCTTAGAAGTAGGACGTTGGTACATAATTAGGGTAATTTGTGATGTTTAGTTTTGATTCTCTTAATTATTAAATTCTTCTAATAAATTCTGGAATAATCTTGGAATTGAGTATGAAAATTGTTAGAGAGAAGACGGCCGCATCACTCTTTAATAACGAATAGGCTTAAGGAGAGGATTTTAGAAGGGGTTTATCATATACCGATTTATCTAGGGAGGACGACCGCATCACCTTTGTTAAATTAGGGTCTCAATAATTAAGAACAACCATATAATTTAATTATTGGATTTGTGAAGGTGGTTGATATGACGAAGTATTAGGGTTAATTCTTGAGCTTTTAGTCTTTCAATCTTGTGCTAGATTAGGGAAGTTGATTGCCTAGTTGATTGCCTAGTTTTAGTAAGCTTAGGATTATTACTTGCACATCACGATTATTTTAGTTATCATACCAACTCCGTTAGTATACGTAGAAATTCATATCCCGAGCATCATTATCCCTTATTTGCATTAAACTACGTTATTTATTTAGTTTAAATTAATTATTAGCATAGTAGTAGAATATAAAGTAGAATAATATAATTCTTAAACCCAGAACATACATTCATATTAGCTACAAGACGTACATCTCCAGGGATTTACTCGTGCATAAACCTTCCCTTGGGTTTGATACTACTTGGTCCCTATACTCTCCCATACTACAGTGATCTCATACTCTTGTGGGGTAACTACTAGTATAGCTAGTATTTTGCATTCAAGTCAATGGCGTCGTTGCCGGGGATGGCGATGTATGCTCATTGAGTAGGACTTGGAGATAGTTTCGTAGCTAGTAGTGAGTGCTTTTATTTTCTATTTTCTTATTTGTTAGTCAGTTGTGTTTGATCTTTCTTATTGAGTACTAAGGTATATGAAAACACGCTCAAAGGGAGAAACGTGCGAAGATAGAACAAAGTTAGACCCTGAGACTATTGCAAGGAGAAATTGCACTTTTCTGAGAAGGATGACTACCGCAGGTGACGAGAATAGAAATCGGGATTTCAGTAGAGATTTAGATCTCGCAGCTGAAGATCATGAACGGAATGTGGGACGGGTTGAAGGTGCTAATGGAGTCGATAGCCAAAAGTAAACACCTCATGGGGAGAGCACCAGCCAAAACCCAACTCCACAGACTCAGAACAATCCCGCTGCAAACCAGAATCAAGTCATCAACCAAAATCCACAAAACTAAAATAACCCTTTTAACAACCATTTCTACCAACACAACAACCCACCTTACCCATACACATACCCACCATAATCATATCCACCATACTACCCCCCACAACCTACTTATAACCAACCACACATACCTCTACCACTTGTTTACCCTCAGCATGTTCCTCAGAACGCTGACCCTCCTGGTATGGCAATTAGAGGCAAGTTTGAGACTCAACCTCAACGGTATTATGATGGAGTAGTTATGCCACCAGTCGAGGCAAATAACTTCTCTATTGCTCCTGGGATTTTAAAGATGCTTACTGAGAATCAATTTAAGGGAGAAGTAGAGAAAGATAATTCTCACACTCATTTGAGGAATTTCCTGATGATAGCCTCAACCTTTAACTAAAATGGGATGACTGAGGATGCGAAGAGACTCAGATTGTTCCAGTTTTCTATAACTAGAATAGCTAAGGAGTGGTATGATAACACACTTCCACGAGGTAGTGTGACTACATGGCCGAGCTCGAGCGTCTATTCCTTAAGCGTTTCTACCCCCCGTCCAGAACGATGAAGGCGAGGAAGGAGATCTCCTCATTCAAGCAAAGAATGAACGAGGGATCTATTCGCATACACACTTTCCCTTGGGTTCGATACTACTTGGTCCCTATACTCGCCCATACTACAGTGATCTCATACTCTTGTGGGGTAACTACTAGTATAACTAGTATTTTGCGTTCAAGTCAATTCCCGCGGGGTGGGAATGGGGGAAAATTTTCCCCATTTATTTCGCGGTGATGGGGATGGGAAATCCCCGATTCGCAGGTACGGGGATGGGGAATGAACCCCCATCCTCACCCTGCCCCGTTGACATCTCTATCGGTGGGTGTGTGTGTGATGGGGGGGAGAGAGAATATATGATAAAATAATGAAGGTGAGACCCAACTGAAAGGGAAAAAACGTACCTCTTTGAAATAAAATGTGGCTTTATGTACTATAGGAATTTTTTAGTGGCTTAATGCAATTAGGTGGTAAAAAGTGTCATTTTAGCAATTATTCCATTAATTAATTACATTGTTGGTTAAATCAATCGTGTGATGCTCAATAAGGTCTCAGGTTCAAAATCCACTACATGTGATCAATTTTTGAAATAGGCAGTCCATACAGAGTTTAGCTCTGATTTGAAATGAGACCCTCGCTAGTGGAGGATGAGTTATAGGTCCCCCGAATTAGTCGGTCAATAAATTGAATATCGAGTAAAAAAAAAATCAATTGTGTGAATGTGAATTCAGATTTTGAGAAATTGGTATTGACTCACTGGGAAAATATCACAACTATTACTAGTCATGTAACTTACTTCTTTTTCAATTTTAGTTCTGACTATATCAATGAGGTGGAGTGTCCGCTATGCATTTGAAACCACATTAGATTGTTGCGTCGGATCTTTTTAGAGATGAAAATATGTCGAGCCGTGTTTGGCTTCTTGTTGGACAGTCTAACCCTGCTATTTAATCGTTGGGCCTAAGCTTAACCTGTTAACTATTATTGGTTTTTTTTCTGAACCTTGGTCTGACCTTTTTAATTAATAGACATGATCTGAAAGCCTTTTAGGGGTCTTTTTAACCATGTTTACTAAATTATACTCCCTCCCTTTTTTATTAAATTTCATTTTAGTTTTTACACTTTTTAATACATGTCATTTTGATGATTTTTCACCAAATATCTCAATTTTACTCTTATTAATTTTCTATTCTCTTTCTTTTTACCATAAAATTTTCCATTTATTTTTGCCATAATTTAGGAATTTAAGGGCAATATTGACAAAATTTTATAACCTTAATTTATTGTTTTATTCTAAAAAGACATCTAATAAAAAAAAAAGAGGGAGTATTCAATAATTATATTATCATTAAATCATACTAATTAACTCTTTAAATCTTAAAATGAAGAATAAAAATAATTTACCAAAGGAGGGGGGGACCAACATTGGTAAAATTGAAAATGAACTAAGATAAAGGACTAAAAATGGAATATACCTAAGTTGCAGAACTTTGATATTATGTATTTGAATTTTAAGCTCAATTCAATTTTGATTTTTTTAAAACACACACAAACATATTGAATTGTGTGTTTATTTCAATTGGGGTATCACATTATGAAACAAAAAGTGTAACATTAAATGTAGGAAGACGATATCCACATTATTAAACAAAAAGTGAAACACTAAATATGGGAAAGACGATTTCGTGTGACTTGATTTAATATGTAGTGTATTTTACAATTTAGACCTTAAAATTTAGTGAATTTTAGGGTGTGATTGTATTTTATTACTTCATTCCTTTAAGAAAAAATGGCAACTCTTTCAATTTTGCACATATAGATAAAATATCATTAATGATTCTTGAAAAAATTGGATAAAGTTAGAATTTTTTATATTATCTTAAATATCAGGCCCAGTCAGTTCAACGAGAAACCTAACTCGATTTGGCCTATTTCCACCCTTATTTGAGTAGGGTCATAAGTTCACCACATTTTGTTTAATTGCAATCTAATATAAAAAAAATTAAAAATTGCAATAAATGATCACCTTTAAATATTTATGCAAATTAGTCTTTTGGTAACTCCCCTTTCTATCATTAACATGTTTTTTATAATTTATTTAATAGAAAAGATTAAAAAATAATTAATGAAGAGGTGCGCCACATTGCCAATGTGGCCAAGTTACGTCATACCCAAGAACAAAAAGGGTTTGATGAAAGACTAATTTGCAAACATTAATATTTAAAAGGTGATTATCCAAAGTTTAGCTTAGATTACAATTAAGTGAAATGCTTATTTATGAAACCATCTCACACATGTTTTTGCCAATTTAATTTTTTTTTTATCACAATCCACCTCACGTTACATGATCTCAAGTTAAAATTTATCAATTTTTAAGTCGTGCATAACACATGTGAATTACTAGTTAAATTTATAAAATAAAACATTGTGAAAACGTTAATGTTATTATAGGAACACTCTCGTGAAATAATCTATATTTAGAATAAAAATAAGCAAATATACTAAATTTGCTGGTTATGGGTCGATCCAGGTTAAAATTTGTAGATCCTAAGCGGGTTATACTGAGTTAAACTAATTTTTCAGAAAAAAATCGAGTAAAGCTCATTTCAGGATTTAATACAAATATCTCTAGATTTATTATTCCATATTGATATTATTTTGTTCATGTAGTAACACCTCTTTTAATACTTTACATGTGTTACTATAAGAACAATATATATTTTTTAAAAGACAAATACATATGTGTATGTACAATAACACACATTTGCTCCCAATTTGTGTTACTATATATATGGGCAAACACATTATTATTGTAAGGACAAAATGTGTGTTACTAGTTCTTAAACCAAAAAATATTTGTATTTTATAGTAACTATAAGGACAAACATGTGTGTTTTAATAACAACAAATATATGTTTCTTTAATTTATTCTTCACCCCTTTGAATCTAGGTATATTGTTTCATATTGGTACAAATCTGTTCATGTAGTAACATATCATTCAATACCTTAAGTGTGATACTATAAGGACAAAAAATATTTATGTAAGGACAAATAAATATTTGTATGTACAGTAACACACATTTGCTCTTATAGTAACACACATTTGTTCCCAATTTGTGTTACTATATGGGCAAACGCATGGAACTGTAAAGGTGAAATGTGTTTTCATAAGAACAAATTTGTATTTCTTAAGTTATTCATCATCCCTTTAAATCTAGTTATATTGTTTCATGTAGTAACACACGTTTTACTACTTACATATATTATTATATGAAAAAATAATTATTTCTATAAATATAAATAAGTGTTTGTGAACAACCAATATTTATTTTGGAGTAAGTTTTATATGAAAACGCTTCATAATAAGCTTAACATGAAATAGTTTTAAAATATCATTAATCTCATCAGGAGTATCATTAAACCTGTTAGGGGTATAATTAGTCTGAGTTCAAGAAAATTTAAAACAATTTTCTTGAACTCAGACTAATGATACCCCTGATAAGATTAATGATACTCCCGATAAGATTAATGATACTTTAAAGTTATTTCATGATAAGCTTATCATAAACTATTTTCATATAATACTTTGCCTTTATTTTGATAGTAACACACATTTTGTCCTTGTATTGTATGAAAAAATATTTATATCTATAAAATAAATGAATATATGTGAAAATAAAATTTATTCTAATAGTAACACACATTTTATTTTACAAAAATATGCATTTGCTCATATAGCAACATAAACTAGGAGCAAAAATCCTGAAATTTATCTTGCGCAAGATTTTGGGGAAAATTCGCCACACCCGATTTTATTAGAATTCAAGAATTTTTTAATATGAGCCCCTCCAATTCATATTGATATATTCATTAATTAAATTTATTTTAGTTATTTTTATGTATTAATGAAATTTTAGAATTTAATTACTCTTTATTAAATAGTATAATTATAAATGAATGCAAATGGTGTTTGTCAGACGGTATATGGACGCCAAGGGCCGAGGCTTCCTAGATTTTTTTTTTACCTGTTTAATGTTTATCAAAATAATAAAGTTTCACATTACCAACTTAATTTGTTTATTATCCAACTTCGGCCGCCTAGATTTGTTTAATATCCAACTTAATAATTTAAATAATTAAGTAATATTAATAAAATATTAAACACATCTCCAACAAAATGTTCAAATTAATAAACTACCACAATCCACAAATAACAAAATGTCCAACTTAATAAACACATCTTCGACCCGCTTATATATATATATATATATATATATATATATATATATATATATATATATATTAATTATATAATATTTTAAAGTTATTAAAAATTAATAAATAAATAAATTAAAAAAAAAAACCCAGGTGCCGCCTACCGCCATGGCCGCCAAATGAGGTTTCCACCAAATACGACGGATTTGCGCTAATCGTTGGCGGTAGGGGCTGCCAAGCACCTAGGCGGCCGCCATTTACATCACTGATAATTATTTATTAGAAATTATTATAGAATTGTTAATCTAGTATAATTACTAGTGAAATTATGATTAATTATTATTTATTAGTAAATCTATTGATTATAGTTAATTATTAATAAAATTATAACATTTAATTATTTTATTTGAGTTATATTTGAGTTTGAAAGAGTATTCTGGTTGAAGATGTGTAGTTTTTGTGTGAGTGTGCATCAATATATTTTTTTAAAGGGTGAAAATAACAAAAAAAAAACACCATTTCTTCGATGTGTTCCATACTGATCCATTCGTTTGTAATCGAAAATCCGTTCCGATCCATACCAAAAATAAAATATTCATACCGTACCGTACCGAAGTTTTGGTACGAACACGAACACTCGATTTTTTAAATAACCGAATTTTGGTATGAATACGAATATTTAAAAATATTCATTTTGGTCTGTATTGTGAAGTGTGAACAACCCTAATATGAACACATGTCGATGTAGAATATAACATTTATTGATTATTTTTTCGATCTCTATCCATAATTTGAAACACAAAGTGAAACATTAAATATTGGAAGGATAATTTCATATGACTTGATTTGAGATGTAGTGTATTTTAAAATCTTGATAATTATTAAAAGGTGTGATTGTATTTTATTTCTTCATTCATCCCAAAAAAAATAGTCGCTCTTTGAGTTTTGCATACATAGATCAAATATTATTAATGATTCTTGAAAATATGGATAAAGTTATAATTTTTTATATTACTCTTTTTATTTTGCATATATAGATAAGATATTATTAATGATTCTTGAAAATATGGATAAAGTTATAATTTTTTATATTATCTTAAATAGTAGGTCCAAACAATCCAACGAGAAATCTAGCTCGACGTGGCCTACTTCCACCCATATATGAGTAGGATCATAAGTTCACCACATTTTGTTTAATTGCAATCTAATATAAAAAAAATAAAAAATTGCAATAAATGATCAACTTTAAATATTGTTGCAAATTAGTCTTTTGGTAAACCCCTTTCTATTATTAACATGTTTTTTTTAATAATCCACATTACCAAGTGACGTCATTCCCAAGCTTAAAAAGGGTTGTTTGAAAGACTAATTCACATATGTTTTTGTCAATTTAATTTATTATCACAATCCATCTCACATTACATGATTTCAAGTTAATTTTTAAGTTGTGCATAGCACAGGTGAATTACTAGTTACATTTATAAAACAAAATATTTATGAAAACATTAATTTTATTATAGGAACACTCTTGTGAAATATTCTATGTTTAGAATATATCTAAACTAAGCAAATATACTAAATTTGTGTGTTATTGGTCTATTCAGGTAAAATTTACAGATCCTAAGCGGATTATGCTAGGTCAAACTAACTTTTCAGAAAAAAAATTAAGCAAAGCTCATTTCAGGAAGGGCGCGGCTAAATAGACCCCCAAAATTCCTATACATACCCCAAAATATTTTTAGACCAAATTACCCCTGTGTTAAATTATTAAATTACCCTTAATAATTAGATTTCCTCCTACCTTACTTTCTTTCCTTATCGTCTTCTTCGTCGTAATGTTGATGCGCCAGGGTTGTTCCTGCAAAATGATTATTATTATTGGCTTACTTTACCCCCGAAAGTGATTATTATTGGCTTTCTCTTTGAATTAATTCATCTAGACCTTATATCATAATTGATAATGTAGATTTACAATTTTTCCGTGATCTAAATCTTGAAAAATCTTCTTCACAAATTTTCACCGCTATTGAGTTCTCTCTAAAAACAGTAATATTTTTCCATCATAGTTATTAGATTCTTCTCAAAGGTAGCGTATAGTTTTCATCGCAATGGAATAAAACTTTTCTTATTTTCTATATACAAATGAAACCCTAAAAGTAATAAAGGGATGAAGCCTTACACAATGAAATTGAGATTAAGAACATATGATTGAATACATTGATGACAATGTGTTTGGATTTTCAAAAGAAAGTTGAAAAAATCATGCGTTGTTCTTCCCATTTTGATGGCATAGATACTTGTTATCTAGACGATTTTTATTTTTCAAAACAGAGGGTATGTGATGGTCAAAATATGGGGTGTGTTTAATAATTTTAATATTTTATTTATTATTAATGGGGTTTATTTAGTAGTTGGGGTATGTATAGCAATTTCGGGGGTTTATTTAGCCGCACCCTTTCAGGAATTAATACAAGAATATGTCTTGTATAAGACCGTCGCATGACATGAGACAATGAGAATGAATATAACTAGCGCATTGGCTCATTAACACTTTGGTAGGGGTATGTATTAATTTATATTGTCTCATGCCATGAGACGGTCTCATACAAGTTTTTATCTTAATACAAATAATTCTAGATTTATTATTTCATATAAGTGTTGTTTTATTCATGCAGTAATATATTTTTTTACGTTTGGTTGTGATTCATGTTCCACTTTTATTTTACTGAAATATGATTATGAACCATTGATTTTTTTTTTTATCCATTAAACATGGAAAATCTGATTTCCTGTGGCTTGATTTGACATGTAGTGTGATTATATTTTATTAATTCATCCAGCCCAAAGAATAGCCACTCATTAAATTTTGTACATATAGATAAAATTTAAGGGCGCGCAATTCTGCTGCGCCCCTGGGTTATATATACCCTTTTTTAACTTTTTACCTTCTAAGCAGGTAGTAGGTTTGTTGCCTCAAAATCATTTGCAAGTTTTTTCACTCTCTAGGGCCTTTTCAAACGCCTCCATTTTTAATCCAAAAAACATCTCCATCCCACCATTCTTTTTTATTAGCCGAAGATCCTTTATTAATGTTGACATTACTTGTTTGTTAATCTAATGGAAAATTGCAAGATTCAAGAATCAAGGAATGAAAACCCTGGATAAACCTAGAAAAGCAACATCACGAATAGTTTTTAATCGAATTTCAATTGGCCGGGAATTTTCAATTTTTGGTTTCCGTCGCCGGAAAATGCCGATAAGACTTTGTACGAACTCAATAATCCGACTTTCTATACTTCCCGGTTCAAGAGTCTATTCACCATTTTGGTTAATGGTCTCAGTAAACAACCTCCGACCACACCAATTTTGTCATTGCTCAAGCTACAAAACCTTTGATACTGTTATCTCTATTACCTGCAGCCTTAACAGTAATATGAAGAAGATGATAGAAAAGTTGCAGCAGAGATGAAACCGGTTAAGTAGGTAGTAGAAAACTTACTTTTAATCTAATGGTTCACATTTAAAGTGAATTTGATCCAATGTCTAATATTAATTGGGGTATAGATACACCTGGGGCGCAGCTGTAAGTCTCAAAATTTAATTAATGATGCTTGGATAAAAATGGATATAAGTTATAGTTTTCTGATATTATCTGAAATTTATTTTATCATTAATGATGCTTGTAAATAAGAATTACAATGACGCTCGAAGATGTTATAGGATTAAATGAATAAATTTATATCACATCTCTCTATATGTTCAACTTTTAAATGAGATGAGATTATCACGGTAAGAGTAAAAGACTCACGCTCATACGTCCTGGGTTCAATTTTCATAGAAAATAACTACACTTATATTAAATTTTTCACTCATTGAACCTCCACTTCGAAGGGAAAAGTTGAGTATTCGGCCCATGAGTGAAGAAAATGATATAATTGTGTTATTTTTTGTGTATCACTATTTGTTCTATAATTTAGATGATATGTGGAATGTTACAAAATATCCAACGAATCACAATAATCATTGGTCCATATGTTAAACATTAGGAAGGTGAAATAAATATTGGAATATTAAAATGACATAGAAATTAAACTGCAAAAAAAAAATGGAATGTTTTGATTTGAGATTTAGTGGATTTGATATTTAAAATTTTAAAATTATTGAATGTAAAATAGAAATTATAGATATAAATAGAGTAAGTTTTATATGAAATGGTTCATGATAAGTTTATCATGAAATTATTTTAAAGTATCGAATATTTACCAAGAGTGTCAATAATCTCATTAGGAGTATCATTAATTTGGGTTCAAGAAAATTTACAACAATTACAATATAATATCATCAACCCAAATTAATAATACTCCTGGTTAAATATTCGATACTTTAATATAGTTTATTGATAAGTTTAACATGAACTATTTTCATATAATATTTTTTCACATAAGTGTTGTCCGTTTCTTTGGAAATTTAAGTAGTTAGAGTTTAAATGATGTGTAAAGAACGTGATGTTATTTTATTTGTTTCATAATGATTTTTTTTTTTTTGGATTTTATACAAACAATTAAAATATCATTAATGATGTTTGAAAATTGTATATGTATATAAATTATAAATATTTGCATATGATAAGTAAGATTAATCCAAAGAACATTAAAGAGAATAATTTTAATAGAATTACACTTCCTTTAGAAGAATATGATAATTCGTTATCCTTATGAGAGGGGAAATATATTATTGTTTGATGGTAATTGCAATGACAATACAATTAATCAATGATTAATGTATTTTATTAAAAAAAGAAAGAAATATAATAACACAATCATATTATAATAACAAGTCATTAGAAAGAGGGGAGGGGGGAAATGCGGATGAGTAAAATTGCATGGTTTAGCTGGGAAAACATTTGTGTTTCCAAAGATCTGGAAGGATTAGATGCAGAGCCGGTCCTATAGTTTAAAGGGCCTTGTGCGGAAAAAATATTTAGGCCCTTTACATTTATACTTAAAAAAACCCAGTATATTTTTTAAGAATGATATATATACATATATTTTCACTTTAATATTAAGATAATATACACATTAGAAGTTGCTCTAGAGTACACATAAGTGCATACTATTGGATTTAAAAAATTGAATTGCAAAATATATGAAAGATATACACACATGCATAAACTATATTTTTTGAATTGGTAATAACCCAAACAATAATGAACAACATCCTAAACTATAATCAACAATACCTTAAACAATAAACAATAATATCACGAGTAAAAAATAACAATACCACAAACAATTTTTAATAATATTCCAAGTAGTAATCAATAATACCCCAATATATTTTTAATAATATGAGAAAGTCAAAATTAAATTTAGAATTGAGGTTAAACACTTTGGTGCATTCTAGAATTTTTGATAGAATAGAAATTATTCTTTGAACACACGATGCGTTCTTCATGTTAATAACATTAAAATAATGAGCAAATTAAATTAGGATAAAAATATAATGGAAAAAGATACTTTTTTATTAAAAAAAAAATTAATATACAAATAATAATGAGCCAAGTTAGATTAGAATAAGAGGAAAAAAAAAAGGGTGCGCATACCAGTCAGACCAGGCCTGAGTTAATAAAATTTTACAATTTATAAATATATATGTACTATATATTATATATAAAATAAAAAAAATATGGGCCCTGGCTGGTGTGGGGCCCTGTGCAATTGCACAGCCCGCGCCACCCCAGGGCCGGTACTGATTAGATGTGAGGAACTTGGGTATTTTTAACAGAGCCTTAATATGGAAGTGGTTATTGGGCGAGAGTCTACCTTCCTTACATGGTATTTGGAGAGTGAGAGAAGGGTGAGGGTGACTTGGTCGTAAAATACTAGTTTAATTAGTAGTTACTCCACAAGAGTATGGAATCACTGTAGTATGGGTAAATATAGGGATCAAGTAGAATCAAATCCGTGAGAAGGCTTGCACGCGAGTAAATCCCTAGAAATCTACGTGTCAGAGCTAATATGAATGCAATTTTGTTTTAAACTATATTCTACTAATTATCAAACGAAAAGAAATAAAACTATTCTAACTCCGATTTGTAGTGTAAATATGATGTTGATGCTCGGGATAGGAATCCCTACGTATACTAACAGAGTTGGTACGGTAACTAAAATAATCGTAATGCTCAAGTTAAAAATCCTAAGTGTACTATAAACTAGGCAATCAACTTCCCTAATCTAGCATAAAGAATTGAAATAATTAAAGCTCGGGAATATCCCAAATACTTAGTTCTCACAACTTACTTCACTAACCCACTAATTAAATTATATTAATTGTGCTTAATTATTGAGGCCCTAATTTAACTAAGGTGATTCGGCCGTCCTCCCTAGATAAACCAGTTGATTATAAACCCCCTTAAAAACCCTCTCCTTAAGCCTATTCGTTATTAAAGAGGGATGCGATCGTCTTCTCTCTAATAATTTTCGTACTTAATTCTATTATTATTCTAGGGTTTATTAGAATTATTCAATAATTAAGAGAAATAAAACTATACATAACGAATTATCCTAATTACGTACCAACATCCTAATTCTACGAGTTCATCCTATCCTAAGCATACAAGGGTTTTAGCCTAACATGGTGATTATGAGAATAAAAGCTATAACAAGATCAACAATCATAAACATAATTGAAAGAATCAAGAAAATCAAGAACATAAACTATCTATGAAAGTAATTAAATCAAATCTGAAAATTAAATCTATAAAATCTGAAATTAAGGTCTAAGTATCAAAGAATTCAAGAAACAAAAAGAGAAATAAAAAACCATGCAAAGTGTTAATTGTTCTAATGAATTCGTACGATAAAAACCTCGTTTACAAACTTGAAATCCTTGTCAAACTATCAAAATTACGTCTCAAGCTTCTTTCCCTTTGAAAATCGAGTCTAGATATGTAAAATTAGGTTTGAGACGGGTATTAATACGATATGGACCAAAATCAGATCAGGGCGCTCAAGTTGGGCCCTCGCTCGAGCGCTTAGCGCTCGAGCTAACTCGGTCGAGTGCTATCTCATCACAGGGATGCAGTGCCGCTCGAGCTAGGTCACTCTAGCACCTGGCGCTCGAGCTGTTTGGTCGAGTGCGTTCTTCTCACAACATTCCCAGGGCGATCGAGTGCTAGAGGCACTCGAGTGCTTTCGGCTAGTTGTACACTTGTTCGAAAAATCTTCATATCTTCTCAACCGGGAGTCCGTTTTGGTCGATTTAAAGTCCTACGAACTCCATTTTTTACCCTCTTTCCTAAAATGAACACCAAAGAAGTAAATTGATGAGTTTATGAAAATGTTACTCAAATAACTCTAAATATTCACAAAAAAACACTCAAAATATGGACTAATCGGGCTACCAAACAACGCAATTTCACGTATAAACAACCCCCCAAACTTACCATATTGCTTGTCCTCAAGCAATAAAATAATAAGTTAAGTGAAATTGTTAGAAATGAATCAAAGTACCAAACCATGCAAGTAATCACTTTCAAGCTTCAAAGATCGGTCATCCGCATACAAACTCATCCCCTTTTTTCTACTCATAGGTAATCAATAAAAAACCACCAAATCAAAACATGGATGTGCTCTCGTTGATGTGTTTCACTCCCTCACAAGTGCTTAACCTGTTAACTATTATTGGTTTTTTCCTGAACCTTGGTCTGACCTTTTTAATTAATAGACATGATCTGAAAGCCTTTTAGGGGTCTTTTTAACCATGTTTACTAAATTATACTCCCTCCCTTTTTTATTAAATTTCATTTTAGTTTTTACACTTTTTAATACATGTCATTTTGATGATTTTTCACCAAATATCTCAATTTTACTCTTATTAATTTTCTATTCTCTTTCTTTTTACCATAAAATTTTCCATTTATTTTTGCCATAATTTAGGAATTTAAGGGCAATATTGACAAAATTTTATAACCTTAATTTATTGTTTTATTCTAAAAAGACATCTAATAAAAAAAAAAAGGGAGTATTCAATAATTATATTATCATTAAATCATACTAATTAACTCTTTAAATCTTAAAATGAAGAATAAAAATAATTTACCAAAGGAGGGGGGGACCAACATTGGTAAAATTGAAAATGAACTAAGATAAAGGACTAAAAATGGAATATACCTAAGTTGCAGAACTTTGATATTATGTATTTGAATTTTAAGCTCGATTCAATTTTAATTTTTTTAAAACACACACAAACATATTGAATTGTGTGTTTATTTCAATTGGGGTATCACATTATGAAACAAAAAGTGTAACACTAAATGTAGGAAGACGATATCCACATTATTAAGCAAAAAGTGAAACACTAAATATGGGAAAGACGATTTCGTGTGACTTGATTTAATATGTAGTGTATTTTACAATTTAGACCTTAAAATTTAGTGAATTTTAGGGTGTGATTGTATTTTATTACTTCATTCCTTTAAGAAAAAATGGTAACTCTTTCAATTTTGCACATATAGATAAAATATCATTAATGATTCTTGAAAAAATTGGATAAAGTTAGAATTTTTTATATTATCTTAAATATCAGGCCCAGTCAGTTCAACGAGAAACCTAACTCGATTTGGCCTATTTCCACCCCTATTTGAGTAGGGTCATAAGTTCACCACATTTTGTTTAATTGCAATCTAATATAAAAAAAATTAAAAATTGCAATAAATGATCACCTTTAAATATTTATGCAAATTAGTCTTTTGGTAACTCCCCTTTCTATCATTAACATGTTTTTTTATAATTTATTTAATAGAAAAGATTAAAAAATAATTAATGAAGAGGTGCGCCACATTGCCAAGTTACGTCATACCCAAGCACAAAAAGGGTTTGATGAAAGACTAATTTGCAAACATTAATATTTAAAAGGTGATTATCCAAAGTTTAGATTAGATTACAATTAAGTGAAATACTTATTTATGAAACCATCTCACACATGTTTTTGCCAATTTAATTTTTTTTTATCACAATCCACCTCACGTTACATGATCTCAAGTTAAAATTTATCAATTTTTAAGTCGTGCATAACACATGTGAATTACTAGTTAAATTTATAAAATAAAACATTGTGAAAACGTTAATGTTATTATAGGAACACTCTCGTGAAATAATCTATATTTAGAATAAAAATAAGCAAATATACTAAATTTGTTGGTTATGGGTCGATCCAGGTTAAAATTTGTAGATCCTAAGCAGGTTATACTGAGTCAAACTAATTTTTCAGAAAAAATTCGAGTAAAGCTCATTTTAGGATTTAATACAAATATCTCAAGATTTATTATTCCATATTGATATTATTTTGTTCATGTAGTAACACCTCTTTTAATACTTTACATGTGTTACTATAAGAACAATATATATTTTTTTAAAGACAAATAAATATGTGTATGTACAATAACACACATTTGCTCCCAATTTGTGTTACTATATATATGGGCAAACACATTATTATTGTAAGGACAAAATGTGTATTACTAGTTCTTAAACCAAAAAATATTTGTATTTTATAGTAACTATAAGGACAAACATGTGTGTTTTAATAACAACATATATATGTTTCTTTAATTTATTCTTCACCCCTTTGAATCTAGGTATATTGTTTCATATTGGTACAAATTTGTTCATGTAGTAACATATCATTCAATGCCTTAAATGTGATACTATAAGAACAAAAAATATTTATGTAAGGACAAATAAAAATTTGTATGAACAGTAACACACATTTGCTCTTATAGTAACACACATTTGTTCCCAATTTGTGTTACTATATGGGCAAACGCATGGAACTGTAAAGGTGAAATGTGTTTTCATAAGAACAAATTTGTATTTCTTAAGTTATTCATCATCCCTTTAAATCTAGTTATATTGTTTCATGTAGTAACACACGTTTTACTACTTACATATATTATTATATGAAAAAATAATTATTTCTATAAATATAAATAAGTGTTTGTGAACAACCAATATTTATTTTGGAGTAAGTTTTATATGAAAACGCTTCATAATAAGCTTAACATGAAATAGTTTTAAAATATCATTAATCTCATCAAGAGTATCATTAAACCTGTTAGGGGTATCATTAGTCTGAGTTCAAGAAAATTTAAAACAATTTTCTTGAACTCAGACTAATGATACCCCTGATAAGATTAATGATACTCCCGATAAGATTAATGATACTTTAAAATTATTTCATGATAAGCTTATCATGAACTATTTTCATATAATAATTTGCCTTTATTTTGATAGTAACACACATTTTGTCCTTGTATTGTATGAAAAAATATTTATTTCTATAAAATAAATGAATATATGTGAAAATAAAATTTAGTCTAATAGTAACACACATTTTATTTTACAAAAATATGCATTTGCTCATATAGCTACATAAACTAGGAGCAAAAATCCTGAAATTTATCTTGCGCAAGATTTTGGGGAAAATTCGCCACACCCGATTTTATTAGAATTCAAGAATTTTTTAATACGAGCCCCCCCAATTCATATTGAAATATTCATTAATTAAATTTATTTTAGTTATTTTTATGTATTAATGAAATTTTAGAATTTAATTACTCTTTATTAAATAGTATAATTATACATGAATGCAAATGGTGTTTGTCAGACGGTATATAGACGCCAAGCGCCGAGGCTTCCTAGATTTTTTTTTACCTGTTTAATGTTTATCAAAGTAATAAAGTTCCACATTACCAACTTAATTTGTTTATTATCCAACTTCGGCCGCCTAGATTTGTTTAATATCCAACTTAATAATTAAAATAATTAAGTAATATTAATAAAATATTAAACACATCTCCAACAAAATGTTCAAATTAATAAACTACCACAATCCACAAATAACAAAATGTCCAACTTAATAAACACATCTTCAACCCGCTTATATATATATATATATATATATATATATATATATATATATATATATATATATATATATATTTTAATTATATAATATTTTAAAGTTATTAAAAATTAATAAATAAATAAATAAAATAAAAAGCCCCAGGTGCCGCCTACCGCCATGGCCGCCGAATGAGGTTTCCACCAAATACGACCGATTTGCGCTAATCGTTGGCGGTAGGGGCTGCCAAGCACCTAGGCGGCCGCCATTTACATCACTGATAATTATTTATTAGAAGTTATTATAGAATTGTTTATCTAGTATAATTACTAGTGAAATTATGATTAATTATTATTTATTAGTAAATCTATTGATTATAGTTAATTATTAATAAAATTATAACATTTAATTATTTTATTTGAGTTATATTTGAGTTTGAAAGAGTATTCTGGTTGAAGATGTGTAGTATTTGTGTGAGTGTGCATCAATATTTTTTTTTTAAATGGTGAAAATAACAAAAAAAACACCATTTCTTCGATGTGTTCCATACTGATCCATTCGTTTGTAATCGAAAATCCGTTCCGATCCGTACCAAAAATAAAATATTCATACCGTACCGTACCGAAGTTTTGGTACGAACACAAACACTCGATTTTTAGAATAACCGAATTTTGGTATGAATACGAATATTTAAAAATATTCATTTTGGTCTGTATTGTGAAGTGTGAACAACCCTAATATGAACACATGTCGATGTAGAATATAACATTTATTGATTATTTTTTCGATCTCTATCCATAATTTGAAACACAAAGTGAAACATTAAATATTGGAAGGATAATTTCATATGACTTGATTTGAGATGTAGTGTATTTTAAAATCTTGATAATTATTAAAAGGTGTGATTGTATTTTGTTTCTTCATTCATCCCAAAAAAAAAATAGTCGCTCTTTGAATTTTGCATACATAGATCAAATATTATTAATGATTCTTGAAAATATGGATAAAGTTATAATTTTTTATATTACTCTTTTTATTTTGCATATATAGATAAGATGTTATTAATGATTCTTGAAAATATGGATAAAGTTATAATTTTTTATATTATCTTAAATAGTAGGTCTAAACAATCCAACGAGAAATCTAGCTCGACTTAGCCTACTTCCACCCATATATGAGTAGGATCATAAGTTCACCACATTTTGTTTAATTGCAATCTAATATAAAAAAAAAATTGCAATAAATGATCAACTTTAAATATTGTTGCAAATTAGTCTTTTGGTAAACCCCTTTCTATTATTAACATGTTTTTTTAATAATTTTTAATAGAAAAGTTAAAAAAAAAAATTTATGAACAGGTGTGCCACATTGCCAAGTGACGTCATTCCCAAGCTTAAAAAGGGTTGTTTGAAAGACTAATTCACATATGTTTTTGTCAATTTAATTTATTATCACAATCCATCTCACATTACATGATTTCAAGTTAATTTTTAAGTTGTGCATAGCACAGGTGAATTACTAGTTACATTTATAAAACAAAATATTTATGAAAACATTAATTTTATTATAGGAACACTCTTGTGAAATATTCTATGTTTAGAATATATCTAAACTAAGCAAATATACTAAATTTGTGTGTTATTGGTCGATTCAGGTAAAATTTACAGATCCTAAGCGGATTATGCTAGGTCAAACTAACTTTTCAGAAAAAAATTAAGCAAAGCTCATTTCAGGAATTAATACAAGAATATGTCTTGTACAAGACCGTCGCATGACATGAGACAATGAGAATGAATATAACTAGCGCATTGGCTCATTAACCCTTTGGTAGGGGTATGTATTAATGTATACTGTCTCATGCCATGAGACGGTCTCATACAAGTTTTTATCTTAATACAAATAATTCTAGATTTATTATTTCATATAAGTGTTGTTTTATTCATGAAGTAATACATTTTTTTACGTTTGGTTTTGATTCATGTTCCACTTTTATTTTACTGAAATATGATTATGAACCATTGATTTTTTTTTTATCCATTAAACATGGAAAATCTGATTTCCTGTGGCCTGATTTGACATGTAGTGTGATTATATTTTATTAATTCATCCAGCCCAAAGAATAGCCACTCATTAAATTTTGTACATATAGATAAAATTTAAGGGCAATTATGTTGCGCCCCTGGGTTATATATACCCTTTTTTAACTTTTTACCTTCTAAGCAGGTAGTAGGTTTGTTGCCTCAAAATCATTTGCAAGTTTTTTCACTCTCTAGGACCTTTTCAAACGCCTCCATTTTTAATCCAAAAAACATCTCCATCCCACCATTCTTTTTTATTAGCCGAAGATCCTTTATTAATGTTGACATTACTTGTTTGTTAATTTAATGGAAAATTGAAGATTCAAGAATCAAGGAATGGAAACCCTGGATAAACCTAGAAAAGCAACATCACGAATAGTTTTCAATCGAATTTCAGTTGGCCGTGAATTTTCAATTTTTGGTTGCCGTCGCCGGAAAATGCTGATAAGGCTTTGTACGAACTCAATAATCCGACTTTCTATACTTCCCGGTTCAAGAGTCTATTCACCATTTTGGTTAATGGTCTCAGTAAACAACCTCCGACCACACCAATTTTGTCATTGCTCAAGCTACAAAACCTTTGATACTGTTATCTCTATTACCTGCAGCCTTAACAGTAATATGAAGAAGATGATAGAAAAGTTGCAGCAGAGATGAAACCGGTTAAGTAGGTAGTAGAAAACTTGCTTTTAATCTAACGGTTCACATTTAAAGTGAATTTGATCCAATGTCTGATATTAATAGGGGTATAGATACACCTGGGGCGCAGCAGTAAGTCTCAAAATTTAATTAATGATGCTTGGATAAAAATGGATATAAGTTATAGTTTCCTGATATTATCTGAAATTTATTTTATCATTAATGATGCTTGTAAATAAGAATTACAATGACGCTCGAAGATGTTATAGGATTAAATGAATAAATTTATATCACATCTCTCTATATGTTCAACTTTTAAATGAGATGAGATTATCACGGTAAGAGTAAAAAGACTCACGCTCATACGTCCTGGGTTCAATTTTCATAGAAAATAACTACACTTATATTAAATTTTTCACTCATTGAAGCTCCACTTCGAAGGGAAAAGTTGAGTATTCGGCCCATGAGTGAAGAAAATGATATAATTGTGTTATTTTTTGTGTATCACTATTTGTTCTATAATTTAGATGATATGTGGAATGTTACAAAATATCCAACGAATCACAATAATCATTGGTCCATATGTTAAACATTAGGAAGGTGAAATAAATATTGGAATATTAAAATGACATAGAAATTAAACTGCAAAAAAAAAAAAAAATGGAATGTTTTGATTTGAGATTTAGTGGATTTGATATTTAAAATTTTAAAATTATTGAATGTAAAATAGAAATTATAGATATAAATAGAGTAAGTTTTATATGAAATGGTTCATGATAAGTTTATCATGAAATTATTTTAAAGTATCGAATATTTACCAAGAGTATCAATAATCTCATTAGGAGTATCATTAATTTGGGTTCAAGAAAATTTACAACAATTACAATATAATATCATCAATCCAAATTAATAATACTCCTGGTTAAATATTCGATACTTTAATATAGTTTATTGATAAGTTTAACATGAACTATTTTCATATAATATTTTTTCACATAAGTGTTGTCCGTTTCTTTGGAAATTTAAGTAGTTAGAGTTTAAATGATGTGTAAAGAACGTGATGTTATTTTATTTGTTTCATAATGATATATTTTTTTTTTTTTTGGATTTTATACAAACAATTAAAATATCATTAATGATGTTTGAAAATTGTATATGTATATAAATTATAAATATTTGCATATGATAAGCAAGATTAATCCAAAGAACATTAAAGAGAATAATTTTAATAGAATTACACTTCCTTTAGAAGAATATGATAATTCGTTATCCTTATGAGAGGGGAAATATATTATTGTTTGATGGTAATTGCAATGACAATACAATTAATCAATGATTAATGTATTTTATTAAAAAAAGAAAGAAATATAATAACACAATCATATTATAATAACAAGTCATTAGAAAGAGGGGAGGGGGAAATGCGGATGAGTAAAATTGCATGGTTTAGCTGGGAAAACATTTGTGTTTCCAAAGATCTGGAAGGATTAGATGCAGAGCCGGTCCTATAGTTTAAAGGGTCCTGTGCGGAAAAAATATTTAGGCCCTTTACATTTATACTTAAAAAAAACCCAGTATATTTTTAAAGAATGATATATATACATATATTTTCACTTTAATATTAAGATAATATACACATTAGAAGTTGTTCTAGTGTACACTTAAGTGCATACTATTGGATTTAAAAAATTGAATTGCAAAATATATGAAAGATATACACACATGCGTAAACTATATTTTTTGAATTGGTAATAACCCAAACAATAATGAACAACATCCTAAACTATAATCAACAATACCTTAAACAATAAACAATAATATCACGAGTAAAAAATAACAATACCACAAACAATTTTCAATAATATTCCAAGTAGTAATCAATAATACCCCAATATATTTTTAATAATATGAGAAAGTCAAAATTAAATTTAGAATTGAGGTTAAACACTTTGGTGCATTCTAGAATTTTTGATAGAATAGAAATTATTCTTTGAACACACGATACGTTCTTCATGTTAATAACATTAAAATAATGAGCAAATTAAATTAGGATAAAAATATAATGGAAAAAGATACTTTTTTATAAAAAAAAAATTAATATACAAATAATAATGAGCCAAGTTAGATTAGAATAAGAGGAAAAAAAAATATTTTGGAGCTATTCAAGGATCGAACCCTTGACCTTTTGTTGCAAAGGATTAAAAAAAGGGTGCGCATACCAGTCAGACCAGGCCTGAGTTAATAAAATTTTACAATTTATAAATATATATGTACTATATATTATATATAAAATAAAAAAAATATGGGGCCCTGGCTGGCGTGGGGCCCTGTGCAATTGCACAGCCCGCGCCACCCCAGGGCCGGTACTGATTAGATGTGAGGAACTTGGGTATTTTTAACAGAGCCTTAATATGGAAGTGGTTATTGAGCGAGAGTCTACCTTCCTTACATGGTATTTGGAGAGTGAGAGAAGGGTGAGGGTGACTTGGTCGTAAAATACTAGTTTAATTAGTAGTTACTCCACAAGAGTATGGAATCACTGTAGTATGGGTAAATATAGGGATCAAGTAGAATCAAATCCGTGAGAAGGCTTGCATGCGAGTAAATCCCTAGAAATCTACGTGTCAGAGCTAATATGAATGCAATTTTGTTTTAAACTATATTCTACTAATTATCAAACGAAAAGAAATAAAACTATTCTAACTCCGATTTGTAGTGTAAATATGATGGTGATGCTCGGGATAGGAATCCCTACGTATACTAACAGAGTTGGTACGGTAACTAAAATAATCGTAATGCTCAAGTTAAAAATCCTAAGTGTACTATAAACTAGGCAATCAACTTCCCTAATCTAGCATAAAGAATTGAAAGAATTAAAGCTCGGGAATATCCCAAATACTTAGTTCTCACAACTTACTTCACTAACCCACTAATTAAATTATATGAATTGTGCTTAATTATTGAGGCCCTAATTTAACTAAGGTGATTCGGCCGTCCTCCCTAGATAAACCAGTTGATTATAAACCCCCTTAAAAACCCTCTCCTTAAGCCTATTCGTTATTAAAGAGGGATGCGATCGTCTTCTCTCTAATAATTTTCGTACTTAATTCTATTATTATTCTAGGGTTTATTAGAATTATTCAATAATTAAGAGAAATAAAACTATACATAACGAATTATCCTAATTACGTACCAACATCCTAATTCTACGAGTTCATCCTATCCTAAGCATACAAGGGTTTTAGCCTAACATGGTGATTATGAGAATAAAAGCTATAACAAGATCAACAATCATAAACATAATTGAAAGAATCTAGAAAATCAAGAACATAAACTATCTATGAAAGTAATTAAATCAAATCTGAAAATTAAATCTATAAAATCTGAAATTAAGGTCTAAGTATCAAAGAATTCAAGAAACAAAAAGAGAAATAAAAATCATGCAAAGTGTTAATTGTTCTAATGAATTCGTACGATAAAAACCTCATTTACAAACTTGAAATCCTTGTCCAACTATCAAAATCACGTCTCAAGCTTCTTTCCCTTTGAAAATCGAGTCTAGATATGTAAAATTAGGTTTGAGACGGGTATTAATACGATATGGACCAAAATCAGATCAGGGCGCTCAAGTTGGGCCCTCGCTCGAGCGCTTAGCGCTCGAGCTAACTCGGTCGAGTGCTATCTCATCACAGGGATGCAGTGCCACTCGAGCTAGGTCACTCGAGCGCCTGGCGCTCGAGCTGTTTGGTCGAGTCCGTTCTTCTCACAACGTTCCCAGGGCGATCGAGTGCTAGAGGCACTCGAGTGCTTTCGGCTAGTTGTACACTTGTTCGAAAAATCTTCATATCTTCTCAACCTGGAGTCTTTTTTGGTCGATTTAAAGTCCTACGAACTCCATTTTTTACCCTCTTTCCTAAAATGAACACCAAAGAAGTAAATTGATGAGTTTATGAAAATGTTACTCAAATAACTCTAAATATTCACAAAAAACACTCAAAATATGGACTAATCGGGCTACAAAACATCGCAATTTCACGTCTAAACAACCCCCCAAACTTACCATATTGCTTATCCTCAAGTAATGAAATAATAAGTTAAGTGAAATTGTTAGAAAGGAATCAAAGTACCAAACCATGCAAGTAATCACTTTCAAGCTTCAAAGATCGGTCATCCGCATACAAACTCATCCCTTTTTTTCTACTTATAGGTAATCAATAAAAAACCACCAAATCAAAACATGGATGTGCTCTCGTTGATGTGTTTCACTCCCTCACAAGTGTTTATAAATAATTAGGGACACTCTCAATCAATCATTCACACAAATTAGTGACCACGCTTGTAAGCACTCTCAATTTCGACCACATACTAGAATTCATGCCGAATCAAAAATGACTTTCTCAAGGTTGTAATGTACAGCTCTTTGAACAGGTGGGGTAAATGTATAGGATAAATTGACTCAAGTGAATGGAGAATAGAAAATCATAGCTTCGGTATTTCAATACACGTAACAGAATACTTCGAATATCTTCATACAATGCACCTTCAATTCCATCAAAATTCAAAATCTCACCTTTTTTTTTTTCTTCAAACTCTTTTCACTCTTTTTTTTTCTCTTTTTCACTGCACTTCCTAGTTTTTTCTTTCTTTTTCTCAAACTATACATGAGCCTATATTTTCTTTTGCTCATTCTCAACTTTTTTAATCTTCCCCACTACTTACAACTTCATTACTCTCTTTTCTCATACTCGCTCAACCATATACAATTCTACTTCTCTCAACTCAAACCCCTTTTCATTCACAACTCTTTCTATTCTCCACTCAAATTGAGACAAAAAGTGTTTAGGAATTGGATAAGTTCAAATGTGCTAGCAAATAAATAGGCTCAAGCTCAAACAGACTAACAAGGGATTAATGTCTTTGATAGGAATATTTAGGCTAAGTGACTTATCAATTAAAAAATAGCCTTAAATCACTTCCGGCATTTCATACTACACACAATCAATAAGCGAGAGCACCCACAAATTCTAGCACCTCTAAAGTGAAGATCCACTCACAAACAATGAGATCATTTTAATGAAATCTAATTTCTTATAACGCTTAAATCTCACATTTCTCACATCCGTGCTAGACCTAGTGACTTCTCAACATTACCACACAAGTGTTCAAAAGGAAAATCCGTAAGTGCACGAATTCCCTTTCAAATCCACTCTACTCACTACACTCACACAATCTAGTCCTAACTCAATTCCACAATCACCAACTCATAACTTCACACTCAATGATAGCAATCACAAGTAAATAAAGAAAGAGTCAATAAATATGAAATAAATAGCACCCAATCAGTTCACACCATCAGCTCAAATACCTATCAATGCACAATATATAACTTAACTCAACTCAACAAGAGGGCGTGCGCCTGTGCAATGTCAATTAAACCTCTCAAGTGCGCCAGTGCATATGTATCACCATAAAACTTATAAACACTCCACCCCCCAAACTTTGACTTTGTGAAGCGGTCTAAGTTTGGGGTTCGGGGTTACCTCATACGCATAATTTCGATTGACACATAGAAATCAAGCATGCCCGTGTATTCCCTTGAGTTGCTCCCCACTATAATTCTCCTTGAAACTCGTGCACCCTCAATACAAACCTACAATCAAATCACTCGAGATCGAGATTAAAAATCACACAATCCATAGATAATTTACAGAAAACAAAACACACAAAAGTAAGTAAAAATGGGTTGCCTCCCATTCAGTGCTATTTTTAAGGTCCTAATGCCGGACCGAGCTCAAAAGAGCTCAAGACTCATTAAGATCGATGTTACCTCCCGTATCCTCGTAAGAGCGGTGATAAAATTTCTTCACATAGTGGTTTTAATTTCTTTTTCGCTTCCAACGGAGGTGCCTTATCGAACATCTTCTCAAAAATCGTCTCCTCTAAGTCCACTCCTCCTTTTTCCCCCACTTGCTTTGCGTTCACACACTTCACAATCTCGCTGTCTTTCTCCATCGGATACTTCATTGCCTCATAGATGGCAATCTTCACGTCTTGATCATCCACCTTCACCGTGATTTTTCCATTTGCCACATCTAACACTATCCTAGTTGTAGCCAAGAAAGGTCTTCCCAAAATTAAAGGCACGTGCTCGTCCTCCTCCATATCAAGGACCACAAAATCAGCTGGAAAAACGTGATCACCCACCTTCACAAGAACGTCCTCCACCACACCTTGAGGTCTTGTGATAGACCTATCGGCGAGTTGTAGAGTCATCATCGTCGGTTGAAGATCTCCACCATCCAATTTCTTAAACAGCGACAATGGCATCAGATTAATGTTGGCTTCTAAATTACACAATGCCCCCTTCTTGATTTCATTCCCGATATCGCATAAGATAGTGAAACTATCGGGATCCTTCAGCTTTGGAGGAAGAGCTTTGTGCACCATAGCACTCACCTCATGGTTCAAGTTTATAAGTTCGGGTCCATCAATTCTCCTCCTCTTGGCAATCAAGTCCTTCAGGAACTTTGCGTAATTCGGCATCTTCTCCAAAATATCATAAAATGGTATGTTAATGTGGATCTTCTTAAAGACATCAAGAAACTTAGCGAATTTTTCATCTAATTTCTTCTTCATGAACCGCTGCGGATATGGAACTGGAATCACGGACTTGGGTACACCCCACTTAGGAACTCGCTCTTCTTCCACAATCCCTTCTTCCACCTTTTCTTTCCCATCATCCATCTTTTTCCTCTCGCTTTCTTCTTTGACCTCTCTATGAATTTACTACACCTCAGCAGGTAGTGGAGAACCATCATACGTAGTGCCACTTCTCAACTCAATCATCTTGCAATGTTCTTTAGGATTAGCTTCAGACATAGAAGGAAATTTACCTGCCTCTCTAGTCTGCGACTTTGCAACCTGGTTAATCTGATATTCAGTCGAAGTGAACCACCGATTGTTCTCTTGTTGAATTATATTCAGGTCCATATCTCTTCTCTGAATGTCTTAATCTCGCTGATCAATCTTCTTACTCATCTCTTTCATGTCATACTCAAGAGAGGATAATCTCTTACTTCCCTCTTCTACCTTCTGCAGAATCGCTCGTAACATCTCATCGGTTGAGGCACCGCCTTCTCCCCCTGGGAGTTTCGAACCTGGATCAACCCCTGGTGGTACAGTTATTCCGACTTTCAGATTACTGTAAGAAAAATTATCATTCTTCCTCCACTAGTTCTGAGTAGATTGCTGACCTCTTTGGTATCCCTGATTATTTCTCCACTGATTCTGAAGAGGCTGTGGACCTGGTGGTACAAATGGTTGACCACAGATAGGTCTTCCCTGCTCATTCTCTCCTTGTTGGTACCCGCCTTGATTGTAATTAGGTTTTCCCATGTAGTTGGCCTCCTCTTGCTGGTATCCTGGTTGTTCCACTTTCTCACTCATAACTACGTCTCCTTCCCTCAGATTCTGTCCAACCTCTAGATTGTTGATTTTCTTCATAAGTGTCATCAACAGCTTCCTATTACCCTCACTCTCCTCTGCCTGGTACACACTCTACTGATGAGGCTGGCTGGCATTCCACTGCCCTGCATTCTTCACTATCTCCTCCACTATTTGCCTACACTCGGTTGTGCTTCGGTTCAGAAATGCTCCACCCGCACAAGCATCGAGATGCTGCTGATCCTTCTTACAAGCTCCAAAATAAAATTAAGCCATAATATCTCCTTTGGTATACCCATGTTGTGGGCAATCAATAAGCATGTTGGAGAATCTCCCTAAGGCTTGACTCAATCCCTCGTTTGGTCTCTGCTTGAATGAGGAAACCTCGTTCCTCATCTTTACCATTCTGGACGGAGGGTAGAATCGCTCTAGAAATGGACGCTCGAGCTCAGCCCAAGTATTCACACCCACACCCCGTGGAAGTGTGTTATCATACCAATCCTTGGCTATCCCAGTCATAGAGAACTGAAACAACCTGAGCTTCTTCGCGTCCTTAGACATCCCATTGTAATGAAAAGTAGAAGCTATCATGAGGAAGTTCCTCAAATGGGTGTGTGGATTGTCTTTTCCTACCTCTCCCCTGAACTGATTTTTCAAAAGCATCTTCAAAATTCTGGGAGAGATGGAGAAATTATTCGCCTCGACTGGTGGCACAGCTACTCCATCATAGTACCGTTGAGGCTGAGCCTCAAGCATCCCTCTAATTGCCATACCAGGAGGACCTGCATTCTGGGGTGCTTGTTGTTGGTGTACTGGTAGTGGAGGGACCTGTGGGATATTGGGTTGGTTTAGGATAGATTGTGGAGGGTAGTATGGTAGATAGTTGGGTGGATAAGGGTATGGGTAAGGTGGGTTGTTGTGTTGGTAAACAGGGTTGATGAAAGGGTTGTTGGTGTTCAGGGTTTGGCTCTGATTCTGGTTTAGTGCGGGGTTGTTTTGGTTATGTGGGTTTGTGTTTTGGTTGGAGCTCTCCCCTCGAAGTACTTGCTTCTGATTATTCACACCGCTTGTTCCATCCACCCATTCCACATTCTGATTGAGTCTTTCTCCTTCTAAACCCAACTCTCCGCTTATATCCAGGTTCATCTCATCACCAGCTGCAGTAGTCATCCTTCTCTGGAAGGTCCTATTCCTTCTGGCTAAGGTCTCAGGATCTAGCTTCGTTCTATCTTCGCTCGTTTTTCCCTTTGACCGTATTTTCATATACCGGAAACCTCAAAAGAAATATTAAAATGCAACTGGCTAATAAATAAGAAAATATAAAATAATGCACTCACTACTAACTACTAAACTATTTCCAAGTTTCACTCAATGAGCATACATCGCCTTCCCCGGCAACGGCGCCATTGACTTGGTCGTAAAATACTAGCATAACTAGTAGTTACCCCACAAGAGTATGAGATCATTGTAGTATGGGCAAGTATAGG
This sequence comes from Ballota nigra, assembly GCA_947034835.1. NCBI lineage: Eukaryota > Viridiplantae > Streptophyta > Magnoliopsida > Lamiales > Lamiaceae > Ballota > Ballota nigra. Next base: position 54,673,249 of record OX344727.1, on the reverse strand, counting down.
AACCAAGTAGTATCGAACCCGTGAGAAGACTTGCATGTGAGTAAATCCCTGGAAATCTACGTGTCGTAGCTAATATGAATGCAATTTTATTTTAAACTAATATTATACTAAATTCTACTAATTATCAAATGAAAGTAAATAAAACTATTCTAACTCCGATTTGAAGTGCAAATATGATGGTGATTTTCGGGATAGGAATCCCTACGTATATTAATGGAGTTGGAACGGTAACTAAAATAATTGTGATGTTCAAGTTAAAATCCTAAGTGTACTATAACTAGGCAATCAACTTCCTTAATCTAGCATAAAGAATTGAAAGAATAAAAGATTGGGAATATCCCCAATACTTAGTTCTCACAACTTACTTCACTAACCCACTAATTAAATTATATGAATTATGCTTAATTATTGAGGCCCTAATTTAACTAAGGTGATTCGGCCGTCCTCCCTAGATAAACCGGTTGATTATAAACCCCTTCAAAAACTCTCTCCTTAAGCCTATTCGTTATTAAAGAGTGATGCGGTCATCTTCTCTCTAACAATTTTCGTACTTAATTCTATGATTATTCTAGAGTTTATTATAATTATTCAATAATTAAGAGAATTAAAACTATACATCACGAATTATCCTAATTACGTACCAACATCCTAATTCTACAAGTTCATCATATCCTAAGCATACAAGAGTTTTAGCCTAACATGGTGATTATGAGAATAAAAGCTATAACAAGATCAACAATCATAAACATAATTGAAAGAATCAAGAAAATCAAGAACATAAACTATCTATGTTATGGTCCCGTTTTCGTAATATAGAAATGGGAATTTAGGAGTTAAATTTTTTTTTAAAACCTTTTCTCAGGGAGTTCAACAAGAGTGACAAATACTCAAGTCACTGCATTGCTACGAGTCAGAGCACTCAAGTCAGTGCAACTGACTTTCGAGCTCAGTCTCGTAACAAGGCAGTGACTCGAGAGGTTTCACTTTAAGTCACTGCTTTACTTAGAGCCTGAGCTACCGAGTCAGTGACGACTTAGATACTCATACTCTAAGTAACGCAGTGACTCGAGATGTTGAACTCTCGAGTGTGTTGCCTGAACTGGTCAGTGAGATGGAATCTCCCTGACCTGAATGCTTAACCAAAGTTCCATTGTTAAACAGTGCTCTCAGTGAGCAGATTTTCGCAATACTTTAGAAGAAAAGACATTCCAGATAATGACACTTGGTTTAACGTGGTTCAGAGACTCAAGCTCATACATCCACGGCCTGATTTAACAGGAAATCCACTATCTCAGAATTCTTGTTTTTAACGTGCCAAGGTGCACTTACAACTGGACTCACGCCACTCTCTGGGCTGCCCCTCCTTTCTCACTGACTTACTCCCAACAAGCCTAACTAGAGGGTTTTGGTTTCAGTTTGGTTTCTCCAACTAGGTGAGGTTTTCCTTTACAATGTTTTAGCCTCAAGCTAGGATTAGGAAAACCTCTCTAAGCTATGAGTTACAAGCTTGACACTCAATGTATATATGATAAAACACTAAGGTCAGTGTCGTGGGTGTGAGCAACACTTCCTTATGACTCTCTAACAACTCACACACTCTTATAGCTTGTAGGTGTTGATTTTTCTTTTTACACACACAATACAATGCTTCAACACACTTTACAACGAAGCTAAGAGCTTGTATTTATAATGGGGATTCAAATGTATCCGTTGGAGGGAAGATACATTTGAATCCAACATTAAATGGTTTCAACCACTTTTCTTGGAATGCGGCCTTTGTCAGTGTCAGAGTTGCTGCCTCGTGCTGATTGGTCCACGTGGCCTGAATTCACGGATCTTTGACTCAGTGGGTTGACCAAGACCCACTGACTTTAGGTAGCTTCCTCCTTCACTGACTGGTGATCTTCAGTGGACTGAACGTCTTCAGTGTGGTTGTCTTTCAGAGACTGTTTGAAGATCACTCCAAGAAGTTTGTCATAAGGCTGGATGACAAACTTCCCTGACCACAGTAGCCTGACTCCTTCAGGTCCTACTTGGTGCAGCACTGATCCTCCTGATCATGCTCTTCACTGAGTGATCAACCTGACTTAGCTTAGATCAGCCTGGTTTACACTCAGTGGGACATCCTTCAGGCTTCTCTTCAGGTTCAGGTCTCTGACTTGGCTTCAGTCTGTTCTTCTTGGTTTCATCTTGATATCCTCAGGCTGTGTTGCTGAGTTCCCCCTCGCTGAGTTCCCCCTCAACTGAGTGTTCCCTCAACTGACAGCCCATTCTATTATGACATAACCTAGCCTGACCTGAAACTAAAGATATAATCCTGACTGCTTTCAAAGCTATTACATGTTGTTTTGGAAAATCATCAAAACTAAAAACATATCCCAACACTATGAAAGTAATTGAATCAAATCTGAAAATCAAATCTATAAAATATGAAATTAAGGTCTAAGTATCAAAGAATTCAAGAAACAAAAAGAGAAATCAAAACCGTGCAAAGTGTTAATTGTTCTTATGAATCCGTACGATAAAAACCTCGTTTACAAACTTGAAATTCTTTCTAAACTCTCAAAATCACGTTCCAAGCTTCTTCCCCTTTAAAAATCGAGTCTAGATATATAAAAATAGGTTAGAGATGGGTATTTATATGATATGCGCCAAAATCAGATCAGGGCGCTCGAGCGCTTTGCGCTCGAGCTAACTCGGGCGAGTGATATCTCGTCACAGGGATGCAGTGCCGCTCGAGCTAGGTCACTCGAGCGCCTGGCGCTCGAGCTGTTTGGTCGAGTGCATTCTTTTCACAGTATTCCCAGGGCGCTCAAGTGCTAGAGGCACTCGAGTGATTTCGCTCGAGCTCTACTCGAGTGCTTTCGGCTGGCTGTACACTTGTTCGAAAAACCTTCATATCTTTGCAACCGGGAGTCCATTTTGGTCGATTCAAAGTCCTACGAACTCCTTTTTCACCCTCTTTCCTAAAATGAACACCAAAGAAGAAAATTGATGAGTTTATGAAAATGTTTCTCAAATAACTCTAAATACTCACAAAAAAAACTCTCAAAATATGGACTAATCGGGCTACAAAACACTATAATTTCACGTCTAATCAGGGGGTGGGGAGGTCTAGCATCAAATAAGGGCTTGATAGTCAAATATAAGTGGTGGAAGGATGTGATTGAGACCGAGACGGGGGAAAGGAGAGGGTGGTTTATAGAAAATTTAGAAAAAAGGTTGGGGTATGAAAGAGGTACTAGCTTTTGGCATGCAATATGGGCAGGGAATAATACTCTTAAGAGTTTTTTTTTTTTTTTTTTGGATTATTTTACTTGTGCCGGGATAAGTTAAGGAGTATTAATTCTATGGAAAATTGGGAGAGAGTGATGTGGAAGTGGAGATGAAATTGGAATAGAGATTTATTTGAGCGTGAACGTGGTTTTTTTGAAGAATTTTTAAATTTGTTAAACAGATATAGGTTGCTTGAAAATGAAGAAGACTCTTGGAAGTGGATATCGAGCTCAGGTGGAATTTATTCTACAAAATCAACTTATGATCTACTGAGCAGGGCTAGCAGAAATAACAACGTGGACATTAGAGGAAGAAGGGAGTTGAAAGCGGCGTGGTGTAAAATAGTTACCCTAAAGGTTGCAGCTATGGCATGAAGATTACTACAAGATTATTTGCCTACAAAATCGAACTTGATTAGTAGAGGCGGTCTCACCCAAGGAAGTGGGAGTAGCTGTCCGTTAGGTTCCTTAACTGCTAGGTGGCAGGGGGGGTATGGAGAATGTTGGGGTAATACGTGAAAATATGTTTTTACTTTATATAACCTATGTATTAAAAACTTATTTATGAGAATAAATCTTTTATCACTAATGCTTTAAATATGAATGGCTTACAAGTCCTCACTATTATATATAGGAGATGATTATTTCATCTCCGGTTTACAAGTTCATTGAGTTGGAAAAATCGAAAGCAATAAATATTTTCTTCCTCCCTTATATTATTAAATTGTTCGTGAGCGCTTCCCACCGGCGAACAAATAAGGCAAAGAGGGAATACTTGAGAAGGCTTTTACGGTTGATAGGATCGTTTCGCTTGTCCCGGTCTTTTTGGTTGGACGTCGCTTCAAGAGGTACGTGTTCATGTAAAAATTTTAGTTTTTCCGTCGTAGAATTTTATGTGATAATATTCATATGCATGATCTTTTGTTGTTGGATTAATTAATATTTGAATTAATTTAGGATTAATTCCTGCTAGTAATAATTGAATTTAAATTCGTATTTAAAGTTCATTTCGAATAGATTCGGGCACCCCGATCTCCCCAACATAGAAGATGCTTGTCATGGTTAGACTCTCCTACAGCTCTTCACAATCTTATTATTGATTATTTTCTTCTTTTCTCTGGCCTTTTCAAAAGGAAAAAAAGGTAAGGAAATTGTTGTAGAAATTTGAGAATATGTTGTGTGGGTAATTTGGAAAGCAAGGATAATTTTTTTTTTAATGGTTATGTTATTGTTGAAGATAGATTAGAGTGGTGTGAGATTGTTAGAAATAAACATTGTAAATATTTTCTTTAGGCATTTCTTATGGCTAAGGAATTGTGTGGAATAAAAATTTGTTTGTTTGATAAAACAAAATGTCATTAGAGAAAGTGCATTATAAAATAAAAGTATTTGCAGAGGGTGGTTGAATTAAAAATTTTAAAAGGTGGATTTAAAAATTTCAAAGTACTATCATATTTGAATTTTGAAATCTCAAATTTGTGTTTTATGTCACGTTCGAATATATATTTCATTGAAAAAAATAGTTTAACAATTAAATCTAGGATTTTTTTTTTTTTACAAAAAAATTGTTTACAACAAATATATCAAGCTACTTGATATATTTATGATTTATTTAAAAAAATTGACTTGATATAAATAAATATTATTTATACTCCCTCGATTAAAAAAGGAATAATATCAAAACTAATCTTGTAACTTAGGTTGATTTCAATGTTAGTCCTGTAACTTTTATTTTATCAATTTTGGTCGGGAATATTTCAATTTTAGTCATTTTTTATCTGAAAATTAAAAAATGTGTTGGTATGACAAGCGGAGATAATATTTATTTACAAAAGAAAAAGAAAATTACAATAGTTCTGAAATACAAACTTAAACAAATACATGTTGAGTCAAGAAGACCCTTTTCCCGTAAGACGAAAATTCCCCGGTAGCGCTCGTCGATTATGGAATTACGTCCCTACAGGTAAAACGACACTTGTCTTCAAGTGTGCAGCACCACAGGACTTGAATCTCCGGCGAATAGAAGAGCGCACGAACTAGACTGCTCAACTTAGGACTCTATATGCAAAATACTGAGAGAGGAAAGAACGTATTTCGGTGAGGCCAAACCAATGCATGAGGACACCTATTTATAGGTGAACCTCCACGCCATGCAGAAGGAAAAAACACATGCATAATTAATGAAGTCACGCATGCTGGTGGCAATACCTTGAAAACCGTAGTTGACCAGAGTGTTTCCACTAAACGCGCTAATAACCGAACGTCGCTTGAATTTTACATCACTTGGTCAACATTTGTAACCGATGCTGACTCAAGCCAATGAAGTCTCTGATCGAATCGGATCAGCCCGTAGACAGGATAAGTCTCTGAACCGAATCGAACCAACCAGTGGATAATATTGTAAACGAATCGAATCGAACTTGTTTTGAATTCGTATTTGTGAAATTATTTCGAATATCAAATTCGAATCAAATATTTTTTGAATAATAAATGCAATTTATATTTGATTTGAAACTCATATAGAATTAATAGAAAATATACGAATACTCTAATCGAATTTTTCTCAAACATGTTAAAAAAAACTATAAACTTAAAAGTTTCATAACATAATCAAGTACCTAAAAAAAATATTAACTATTAAATCCATGAAATGACATGCAACAAATCTTCCATCGAATTTGCAACTCAAGCCCATTTTTTGAATAAAGTCATAAGGGTTAATATCTTGATATACTTATAATAGGCTTAAAATTATAAATTAATATATTTATGATTACTATTATTATATAATTATTATATCAAAAATATTTAACCGAATATTTACGAATATCAAATCGAATATCATAAGTTTTGAATTTGTATTTGATAATTAATCGAATAAAAAATTATACTCGAATTTGAATTATAAAATTTCGAATACGAATGCCGAATTTTGAATACAAATACCAAATCGAACCAAAATAGGTTGATTCGTTTACAACCCTACCCGTAGACCAAATAGATGCTCCAAAATATTAGATAGCCGTTAGGCCCAAGGCCCAAACTCCAATCGCCAAAAACCAAGACCAAGGCCACGGGCCCAGCTCGGCGCGCGCCCGCGTGACAACTTTGATTGTCAAGCAATCAATTAAAACTTATTCTACTTCATTGTACTCATACTAATATCATGTATTTAAACTTTCAATGTGGGATGAAGAATGAATTGACTCATTTATTTCCTTCATTAATCTCATAATTAGGTGTTGAAACACTTAATTTACGATTCAATTTCTCACTTACCAAAAATCGATTTTGCGAGTATGAATACATTACTCTTATCTACTCTGCGAGTATATCGCACTCGAAATAATTAATTTCCGAAAAATTAATTTCAACACCCATATTTAATTGGACAAATAGACATGTCTCAAACATTCTTTAATACCAATTAAATATTTATTAATACCACCAACCATTTTCTCCAACAAAATATTGTCGGACAAATTGGAGATTTTAATTTTCTTGCGAAATGTACATGTGAACGGTCACATAATCAACGACACCTCTAAAATAAAACACAACCTGACGCACTCCAAATTAAACCCACCTCCATTATCACATACATATGTCAAATTTGTTGGCCGGACACTATCTATTTCAATGTGGGCATACAGATTCTCAATTCAGAGTTAATATTCACAAGTTGGGTTGTATTTGCAAACAAAAAAGTGGAATTACAATAGGAAATAGATTGATGAATTGAGATTCGTGGGCTATTTATTTTGTGGGATGCGATTGATAAGATTTATTGGATTAAATAGATTATACTATTCATGAGAAGATTTTTTTTTTTTTTTGAAAGGTTCATGAGAAGATTTGAATACACACACTTAGTATTTGATTTGTATAACTGAAATTCATGGTTTGGAAATAAAATTAGATTAGCTTCGTTTGACATGAATGGTTAGAGTGAATCTTAAGTGCATCTTCTCGATCTCCGACGGGATTTGGCTGGTGATTTTGTTGTTGCTGACGCGAGAAACTTTAGGCGGCAAAGTTAACGATGGAATGATGTAACGGCCCGAATTCGGAGCGTAGCCTACCCCGGCTTTAACGCTTCAGACACGAGCCGTCACTTAGTAATATAAGAAAAATTAAGCTATTTTTTTAAACTGTTGAATCACGGTTTTAGATTCACAAGAAAAATTTGTAATCAAGGAATTGATTATGCAATAAGCAAGAATATTGAAAACAACAACACAATAAGAACACCAGACTTTTACGTGGTTCGGAGATAACTCCTACGTCCACGGGATCGGAGAGATTCGACCTTTCACTATGAGAACTCAAAGGGAATGATACAATCACTCAATCTCACAAACACTCAAGGAATTCCTCTCAACAATGACGAAGAAACCCTCAATCTAGTTACAAAGATATTGATTTCAAAACCCTAACACTTTCCATGCAATGTGAATGATCTATCTGTGGATTCTTGTGCAAGACATCATATATATAGTAGTACTCCAGTAAGCAACCGCCTCAGTAACAACTTTCAATTATAACCGTCTTTCCCTTAGCTCAGATTCGCAGTCTCACTTCTTAACAGAATGTCAGTTGATTTCTCCTCAACTGCAAAAGACTTCAAGTCTACTGAACTAACTGCACTTCAGCTGACTTCATCTAAGTGGACTGACTAACTCCATTGACTACTGAAACTTCAATTCTACTGATTCCATACTTCAAATATGACTTCACATAAACAAATACTTTAAACCTGAGTTTTAGCAACAAACTAATTACATGATTCAATAGGTTGTCAAATCCGCAGCGAAATTAAATTTCTAAGCATGCAAGCCTAAAATAGTCATTTGACAATTAAGCATGCCAAGTCTAAGTAGTATCACAAATACAATAAGTTTTTAAGTCATAGGCATCGAGCGTAAAAAGAGCAGTCGCCACTACTACAGATTTGGCTTTAGATAGCGTTACTTGGAAAGTGTTTCAAAAAATCGCTCTCCAATAGTTTGGAGAACACTTTTGTAAATTTATATTTAAAAAAAAAAAAAAAAGGAATAGACATATGTCCAAGATTTTCTCTTGGACAGCGGTTAATAACCGCTGTCTAAGTGGAGTTTCTTTGCACAGCTGTTCAAAACCCCTATTCAAGTGTAATCTTGGACAGCGGTTCAAAACAAATTTCTAAGGGTTACATTGGAAAGCGGTTTGACCCTCTTGACTATAAGCCCATCGAAATAATTTCTAAGTATACTAAATTAGTTGCGCCCTTCTTCTCCCTAAACCCTCCGCTAGCCACCGCCGCCGCTTACGCCGCCTGTTGCCTCCGCTCCACCTCCGGCGACGCCCATCCCTCGGTTCCGCCCGTCGCTCCTCCGCGCAACGCCGCTCCGTCCGATGCCCATCCCTCCGTTCCGCCCGTCGCTCCTCCGCGCAATGCCAGATCTACTCCACGTTTCTTCATTCGTCATTACGGCGTCATACGTTTGGACGTGCGTGGTGAAATCCGGGGATGCGGTCGGGGAAAAAGTTGGGGAAGATGAATCAGATCGGTTTTTCTTTCCAGCGGACAGAGGGGGAGGTTAAACGCGCTAATAAATCCGCCGATGCCGGCCAACTACTTCGGAAACTGCGTAGGCGGCGGAATGGTGAATCTGAAGCACGGAAAGGTAGTCGGAGAAAATGGATTTGTGATCCCCGCAGAGGCGATTGCTGAGGAAATAAAAAACAGAGTGAACAATAAGGATGAATTTCTGAAAGGTGTAGATAAATGGATATTGGGGAAATCTGGGCAGAGAAAAGCGATGGGGGTTTTGGTTCGCCGAAATTCGATCTGCCAAATGTGGATTTTGGATGGAGAAAGGCGAGAAAGCTAGAGGTTATATCTATGCTCCGACCCGCTGACCTTTCTCATAATTCCTCTCTTTCCGTCCGCTGCAATTACATCACCAAAGACACCGTCGTTTCTGCTCCAACTTTCGTTGATGTCGTCTTCGATTTCCTCAACGGTAATTCCTTGTTTTTATTGGAAATGAATTATTTGGTATGTTTCTAGATAATGATTGATTTTAGTTATGTGAGGTGATTTTGAAGGATGCACTATTGATTCTGATCATAATTGTTTAAATTTGAACTCTAAACTAGGAAGAGTTATGTTCATATATGAGATGTTGTAGTTTTATTTAGAAATAATTTCCCTCTAGTACACAAGATCAACTTTTTTTCCCTTCTAATTCAAATCACAAATTGAGTTTATATTAGGTACAATTCATTTAATTCAAATACATTTTATACTCTCTCTTTCTCCATACTCTCTCTCATACTTTAATTCAAATCAACATTCTCTCTCCTCCATTATCTCCACCACTCACTCTATCTCATCTCATAACCCACAATCCCAAATTCAGTTTATTCTCTCTCATCTCCCTCAAGCACGACACTCTCGGTCCCCCCCCCCCCCCCCCCGGATAACTGTGGAAATCTGCTACCGCCGCAGTACCGACTTTTCCTCTTCCCCACGATGTCGTAAACCACCTCTTGATGTTATGAGGCGCGATGATTACCGACGGAAGGAAGAGAAGAAACCTGTGAAAAAGTTATCGCCGGAGATGGCGATGGATGGCGGAGAATGAGGAATGGTCTTGACGATCGAGCTCGTCCCATCGTCGTGATTTCTTGGACGGGTCTAGGGTTTTGAGAATGGCCGCCTCCGTGATTTTTTTGGGTGGATCTAGGGTTTCTTGTTTTCTTTATTTGATTTCTAGCATATTGTCCTGAGGCACGATGATGTGGCGAGGCACGGCCGCCCCGGAGAGCCGCAAGGGACCGCTGATGGCCACAAAATAGATGAGAGTCGCGCCAGAGTGCGGTGGCCATGGTGTTTGGGTGAGTTTCCTGATATCTTAGTCGCATTCATTAAGTGCGTGGAGGAATTTGAGGAGGGAGGGTGTGGAGTTTGGGTGGGTTTACAGATTTAGGTAAACCTTCTTTTTTTCTTTGTGTATGCTCAAGCCATTTTTTATTCGAATAAAAGATAAAAAAAAAACCATTTCCTATATCACGTTTGAACTTTGAAGGATGAAAAATTGGACATGAATTCTACATTTATGAAGAACCACGGTAAATTTGGGGGTTTCTTTGATTTTATCTCAATTTTTTGAGGTTTCTTTGATATTTGTTGGTTGCTTTGATCTTTCTTTGAGATACAAATCTTTGATTTTTGGCTTTGGTTCTTTTCTTTGAGAAAGACAGTAAAAATATTGGTGTTGCCGTCCACCGGAGCCGTCAATCTGAGAGAGGAATGAATTATTTTTGCAGAGATATTTTTTTTATTTTTAGAAAGAGTTAGGATTTGTTTGTGGGAGTTTGTACTTTTGTGGCTATGATTTTGAATATTGTGATATCCCTTATGGAGTTTTGTAGGTGATTATTCATGAAGAGGGTTGAAAGTGATGATATGTTGATTGCTTCAGTTTTTTATTTTGATTTTGCTTCAATTCTTGCTTCATTTTGCTTTGGATTTGCTTTGATTTTTTGCTTCAAAATGGTATAAAGAATAATCATTATAGTACACTGAATATAACTATAGTATACACAATAACAGTTATAGTGCACTAAATATAACTATAGTATACATAATTAATGTTATAATATATTGGACATGACTATAGTATAATGAAAAATTGTACAGTATACATGCCTAATATTGCCTATCAAACTAAATATAAGTATAGTATAAAGAATAAAAGTGTAGTATATTAAAAATAACGGAGTATACTCAACATATCAATGGTATATAAAGTTACACTATAGTACACTAAAAAAAGGTATAGTATAGAAAATCGATAAAATTGCTGCAGTTATCAAATCGATGTCAGTGAACAGTGTAAAATATCAGTGAACAGTGTACTATCAGTGAACTGTTCACGAAATTACACCAAACTACAATGTATTGCTGGAAAACTGAAAATGTAATTACTACTTATATGTAAATAAACTCTATAGATTGTACCTCTATGTCCACACCCCTTTTATTTAATAATGAAATAATGATTGTTGTGAATACAAATGTATTTCTTGATCAGAGTGGCTGATGTATATTAGTATTGCCTATAGAGTGGAAGAGGGACTACCTTGTTTCTTTTTAAGGGGTTAATAGGCTTCATATAATCTTCTGTTCCCCATTCATATTAGTGTTATACCTGAGGTCTGATGGTATGGGAAGAATTTCATTGCACATTTCTTGGAATGATAGGATGAATTCTGTAGCTTTTTCGAATTTTTAGCTTCTTTTATATATATATATATATATATATATATATATATTTAAAGACTAATGTCATTACCCAATTGTAGAGTGTTTTTAATACGAAATTATTTGCTACTCTTCTAATCATTAACAAAAAATTTACCTCAGTTAACTCTAGTTTTGTGGTTATTGCAATCGCAACTTTTATTATTCATCTTGTTCTTGACCCCTATTATTCCGTCTGGAGTGAATATTGGTGGATCATCATCCATGAGGAAGAAATTTATTTGGGGAAGTAATGGTATATTGGAATGTCTTTTAATGGTTGGGACAACATGATTTTTGTAATTTCAAGAAAAATTATGCAATTTTGATTTGATTTTAGGTGAATTGTTTTTTATCACTCAATTAGATTTTTGGCTCAAATTTATGCTGCATAGATGCTTCAGATTCTTAGTACTAGTTTATTGCTAAAAAAATTATATTCCATGCACAGGAAGAATATGGGCAGGTCATAACATATTGCGTTTTGAACAAACTTAGAAAATATTGATGGAGGAAATATCTTACGCTGCTATTGTTTGGTTGATATAAGTTGAGGCCTTTTTCCCCTCATATCATACTCTTTCATAAGTTAATTATCAGATTTTGGAGTCTAATTAATGCCTCTGTATACCAATATGAGTATAGTCGGTTCTTTGGTCGTGTGGACTTGGTATGGTATATAACAACTGCTCTTGTGAACATGCCTTTTGTCGATTAATTTATAGCTCGTGTTACTCTCTCTACATATGTACTTGCCAACCTTGAAATTTATCTCAATAGATTTGTTACGAATCAGTTCTGCAGAAAAATTGTTCATTATGAAATTAGCTTCTCACACTTCCTCTTTTATCCTAGTGAAACTGATGTATAGAGAAAAAAATATCATCTGTGTTTCCCATATTTACCAAAATCTACAAGATATCCTGCCGCCCTTTTCTTTCTCTAAATATGCTACCTGGCTGATAATTTCTCTAAATATGCAGGAAAAAATCATGGCTGAATTGTGCCCGTTTCTGATCCTAACGTGTCAATAATGAGTGTGTTGGTCAATTCGTTCTCTCGTCAGTTTTGGAGTCTAAACGTAAGGAAGTGGTAAAATGAAAAACATCTAATGCATGAATTTTCAGTGGCCCATCCACAGTCTCACTTCTTGGACGATCATTCCTTATGATGTAAGTCGATTTATTAATTTATTTAAATTATTATTTGATTGAATAAAAATTCGTACCATATAATTAAATTTTCAATGTTTGCAGTTTATCTATGATCGTGTGCTCGCTTCTTACCCCAAGAAAAGAATGGACAAATGGAAATTAAATTTGACGGAGTATTTTTACAATCGATTTTTGTATTCTATGACATTAGTATAACTTTTGGTAGCATGTATTATGTATTAATTTTTTATGATATATATTTCATGATTTGGTATATTAATTTAATTGATGTGTACATTTAATTTATTTGAGGTTTTGGTGTTGGACCTATACATACATATTGGTATAGGTTTTGTATAAACAAGTCTTTTAAAATATAAAAAAATTATATAAAAAATAATATAGGTGAAGAAAAAAAAGGCTTGAAATTCGATTAAAATAAAATAAGATAATAGATAGCGGTTCCTAACCGCTGTCCAATGCTAGGCTTGGACAGCTGTAAAAAACCACTGTCTAAAGTTATTAGCTTGGACAGCGGTTATTAACCGCTGTCTAAGGCTGTACTTTAGACAGCGGTTTCTTACCGCTATCTAAGTGGATGTTTTGCTTAGATAGTTGTTGCTTGGACAGCCCTTTTAACCGCTATCTAAGAGCAAAATTAACAGCTTTCCAAAGCCTTTTATGTACTAGTGCGCTCGACTCAGGGTACATCCGTCCCGAATTAAACATAGATATTAAAACAGTTAAAAGCTTAAACAGTGGTGGGGAGGTTTGTGCTACAGCTGCTCCTAATCCTCCACATCAGTACCTGAAAATGTTTGTAAAAATAGGGGATGAGATTTGAATTCTCAGTGTGGGTGATCTGTACGCGATTATGCAAAACAGGTATATTTTAAGCATCTATTACACTATCCTTCCGAACATAAAACATTTTGGCACTACTATTTCATCAATGCCTATGGGGCAGTCTTAATTTCAACATACCCTATGAGCAGTCTTAATTTCAACATACTCTACAGATATATCTTAATTTCAACATATCATGTGGATATATCTTAATTTCAATATATCCTGCGATGCATAGCATAGAGAAAACACATGTATAATTTCAACAAGAAAGCACACAAATTTACACATAACTTCAGGCAATACAGATATGAACCACCCACATTTCAAGGAGTTTTTTTCGTAAATGTTGGGGACAGCGAGACTTCCGAACTCACAAATGAACCGCACTCAACCTAGCACGAATTATTATCCATGTTTTAGTCAATTGTCTACTTATACAAATTTTCTCGTATTCTTATGCGTAACACATTGGTCCTAAAAGGAATTTTGACATAACTAGTATTTTAGTTTCTTTTAGTGTAAGTTTGTAACTTTTAGTCTTAGTGAAACTTTCACCAAAATCACACAATAACGCATTTCCAAGGAATAAATCATTCGTCCTAAGATCAAAACTCCTAAACATAAAATTCGTTACCAAACTCCTATCCACATGGTACTAACATGTCCTAAGTCCTTATTCTATCATGCAAGACAAGTATAAATATTTAAACAAAAGTAAACACTTCAAGTTACTAAGTTGAAAATGATGCAGTTTGTTCTCCTAGGTCTTCTATATACAACTTTGGGTATTTTTCAATAATACTTGGACACATTCAAAACCCATGAAATTTATACAGTAGCTTCAAATTGAAATTAAGAATACACATAAAAATATTTCTTGTGCATTTGGTGTGTTTAAAATAGGGTTTTTGGTCCGTCTTTAAAACTAGTACAAAAACTTTTCATGTGTCACAGTAGGTTTACAGTAGTGCATAATTAACAAGAACATTTTTGTAAAATTACTTAAACACCTTATAAAATCATGAAAAAATTCATAGACATAGCTAACAATCAATAGTATTTTAATATGATTTTTAAAAAAATCATTCTCTTGCTGATTAGTACCAGGTTCTTTCTAAATACGAAGGTAGTTGCAGATTGTCACGTTTTCTTTAAATATTCATAGATTATTGAGTAAAATTCCAAATCACATGAGACCAGTGAAAAATGAAAGCTACTGTGACCTACTTTTCAAATATATAAACAAAATTCGTAAATTACAAGTTTCACGAATATTTTTTTATTCCAGAAAGCACAGACAGTGTCAACTCCTCCATCTAGACATGCTCACACACATATATGTTTCACCTTTACATTTATCATGCCATAAATCTTTCTTTAAACATATATCTAGAAAATGACATATAATTTAACATATATTCAACCATCCAAAAGAACATTTAAACCTAGGTGTCATGTCTTTCTAAGAAAACACTAAACATGTTCAATAAGACAAGATATTAGAGTTTTGAGTTGGTTGATAAACCTTTGTAGTTTCTTTCTTATTAAGCTAGGGGGTCTTAGAGCTCTTCAAGTTCTCTTCCTTTAAAGGTGGCTCTTTGAATGGAAATCTTTGCCTTGTAGCTTTAAGATGAAAATACAAGACAAGTTAGAATGTTGATTTGGAAATGATACTTGTGAGAAAGTATAGAGAAAAGTGGAGGTTTTCTCTTCATGAAGACCTCAAAACCTTCAAGATTTGACCATGGATGAATGTTGGGAGGTGGGAGGGGGTCTTTTTTTTCAAGAAAATGGGGAGAAGAATTTTTTTCTCCCCAAGTATGGTGTTGGCCGAAATGGAGAGAGGAGAGGGGAGAGTGAGCTGATTTTCTTTTCTTCCTTGGCTTGTGTTTGAAATGGGGGTGCAAGACCAAGTCTTAAGTAGAGGGGTGGAGTCTTTGAGGGAGGGGGATGTAGCACCAAAATGGGTGGAACCAAAGAATGAGGGAAAGATGAAAGAGGACTTGGACCTTTCTTAATTTAAGATGAAAGTGATATGTCTTATGCTTGGGGGTTGTGGGGAGAAAGTCTCCCCCCCACATGTGACCGCCCATTTCAGCATTTTAAGGTTTGCGGGCTGCCATTTGGTGGCCCCCAGTGTTACGGGACGCGGTTTGGTTGAAACTGTATTTTTCAGTGTTGATTTCATGATCCAAAAATTAGGGTTTTCGTTCGATAATTATACCCGATTTTTGGACGTGTATATTATTCATTTGGATTGCATTTTACTTACTTTTGAACCTTTTACCACTTATTCGATTTGTATTTTAAGTGCTAGGAGTGCCTCCGGTTCGGTTTATTCTTCCATCGTTCGAAAAAAATTAAAACTAGAACATGTAGTCTTTATTTCGAAAAATAAAATCGTAAAGTCACATGAACATAATAATTAACAAATTTATCCTACTACTTTGGGTCGGGGTATTACAAAGGAGGAATGGAGAGTCGCTTGCTAAATTCAATACGCTGGAAGGAGAAAATAGATCAAGCTGGAGATTTTGCAGATTTCTATGAAAATTGAGGGTATGATTTTATTTCAGTTATATTTAGATGAATTGGTCAATATTTTGATTACATGTCAGTCCACGTGTACATTTCACCCGAAAATAAAGAGAAATCTAAATTCGTCCGGCGGCATTTTGAATTTCAAATAATAATGGACTAAAATTGACACATCTAGGACCAAAGTTGATAAAATAAAAAGTTACCAAACTAATATAGGTTTTTTTACTATCAGGAAGACTGTTCACCCTTCTTAACATTAGAGAATCAATAAAATATTGATACATCATGTATCTTCCAATTACACTTTGCAAATAAGAAAAATAAATTATTTTTCTTCTTTTTTTATAAAATTATAAAATTATCCTTGTATTAATTAAAAAAAAAAACAAATTCACAAACATATCCTGTTGTTTCTTATTCCATCTCGTGAACACTATTTCATTTTCTTTCTTGATCAATTCTTCTTTCGAATTAAATAAAAATCGAAAACCCATATTTATGTACATTTGATTGTAAAGATCAATTAATTTATTTTTTTCTTTTCTCAAACTCTGCTTCTTTCTAATTTATTTTTTCTCAAAAACGGTTTTCTTCATTTTCGTTTATGTTTTCTCTCATCATTATTTCTTGCTCTGTTTTTTTAAGCTTCAATAATCTAATACCTAAGTGCATCATAGCAAAACAAAAGATCAAACTTCTTATTTGTAGGAGAAGGGTCAACATTCTTTTAGGAATTTTCTTGAACACTTACAAGACACCGAAATTTTATGACTATAGATAAAAACTTCAAAATCAATCAGTATAGTTATACATGAACACTTAAAATATATACAATTTTAATCCAAAAAAAAATTCATGGGTACAGTGGTACAAGATGTTGTTATCACGTATATACAGTTTCAATCCAAACTTTTGGACCAAGCGCACTTCAAAGCACTTTGATCCTCTTGATTTGTGAAGCAAATTTTTCTGAAATTGCTTGTAGTAAAAATGCTAGGAACATTGCTTTTGGTTTTAATGTTTGCAAATTTTTTCTTCTTCATAAGACTCGAAAATGAAGGAAATGGTTTTGAGAAATATGAGGAAGAAAGAAGTCAAAAGAATAAAATACAAGATTTTTTCTTAATTAGGTGACATGGTATAAATTAATGGTGTAGATCGAAAGAGATTTATGAAATTTACACACCGCTCATAGTTTTTTTTTTTTTTCTTCATTTTCTAGAAACATTTAGGGCTCGATGAAATGGTAATATAAATTGGTAATTGAGGATTACATGCAATTTTATAATTAATATTTTAATTGTTTAAAATTAAAATGGGTATTTTTAGGTAAATTTATATATTTACGCCAAAAAAAATATAAATTTGTTAAATTAGAGGAGCTTGAAAAATTATATTAGAAATAGGTTGATCGCGTCTTAGCGATCAACCCCCAAATCCCCACCAACCCACCTACCACCCCTCCCCCTTAATCTTGATCGCCCCGGGATCTAAATATTTTGTTTTCTTTTTTTTCTTTTTGCTTTTTTTTTTCTTTTTTTTTCTAATATATTTTTTTTGGTTTTTTTTTTTATTTTCTAATATCAATTTTTTTATTTT